>OZ012737.1:403513198-404113198 GCA_963859935.3 Lathyrus sativus | reverse complement strand
AATAATGAAAAGAAAAAAATGAGAAAAAAAGAAAGGAAATTAGGCATGAATTGCCAATAAATAAGCTCAAGGTTGTAATGATGCCTCAAAGAAAAGAAAACAAGTGGGTTTAGGTCTTAAAGTGTGTATGATTGTGAGAATTGAATGCTTTCATAGGAATATGAATTTTTGTTTCAATGACATTGATAAATGACCCTTCCTTGTAGCCCAAGCCAAGTTAAAACCTTTGAAGTCCTTGTGATTCCTTCTTTTACACTCATTAATGCATGTTGTTTGTTGAATGCATAATTCGTTCTGGATGTTTGCAGGATTGTTGGTGAGTGATAAAACCTCATAATGTTTTCATCCCTTGATGAATTTGTGATTAGGTGTGATACATATTGAAATTGTATTACTTTAGAAGTTTTGATTTATGTTTTTCACTTAGCAATAGTTTCATCTCCATGATTTATTTTGAGTATGGTAAGTTTTTCTTGTTTGTACTTCTACTTTTTGAACCATGAAATTTTTGTTGTTCTATTTGGCTGATTCTGATTTCTTGTTGTGTTTCGGGTTCGTTTTTGTTTGGGAAGAGTTGTTAAGGGCCAAATTGTGCATACTTTTTATGGACTGATTTCTGTGACCCCACCAATCCTGAGATGGTGAGATTCTCGTGAACCATGCTTGTACCTCTTTCGAATTTCTAATATTTATCCTATGATGCTTAAAGGGAAGGGGAAGGAATCTAAAATAACCTTGTGTGTAAATTTTTTTCCTACAAATGCAAAGAGATCTGGAACCGGGGGTTGGTTATACTAAGGGAAACTATTAACACCCTAAGTATCTATAGTACTCTATAGTAACCTTTTATACATATTTACTATTAGTTATTTTATCTACTCAAGTTGTTTACTATTGATTGGGAAATTTTTAACCTATGGAAGAATATGTGATGTTTTTGGGAGTTTTTGTTTTATGAAAGGTACGGGGACATAAGGGGTTTTATTTAAAGGTGTTCTCGCTAAGATCTCGCAATCCTATGCCTACGTATTCCCAAAAAAAGAGACTTTGGGAAATTAGAGCGTTCGTAGTTCCACCTAACTACGGGTGGAATTTGTATCTTGTTCAAAGCCTAAGATGAAGAAGCTAAACATTTTGTTGGTTTTGAAAGAAAAGGCAAATTATCATTCTTAAGGAAGATATCCCACCTATTCATCACAAACATTTGAGAATAATGACATAAGGGAAGAAGCTTTAAACTTGGAGGTTGAATAATCCTAAGCAATGCCACATCTTCTTTTATGAGTTTTTGAATGCTAAGAGAAGGACCTTAACTTGGATGTAGTATCACCAGGTGTGCCACTTACATCACTTAGATGAAAGAAAAGTTTTGGACCATGATAAGAGAAGGACTCCATCTTGTATTTTGAATCAACAAGTGTGCCACTTACATCACTTATATGGAGAAAAAGTTTTTGATGTTTAATTTTTGAATTGTGGTGTATAGAAGAAATATCTTCTTGAGGAGATGACTCAATGTCTCATCTCTGGGGAGAAGTTGATTTATTTGAGTATCTTGTTCAAAGCCCAAGATGTGAAGCTAAAACGTTTGTATCTTGTTTAAAGCTCAAGATGTGAAGCTAAAAAGTTTGTTTGTATCTTGTTCAAAGCCCAAGATGTGAAGCTAAAAAATTTGTTTGTATCTTGTTCAAAGCCCAAGATGTGAAGCTAAAAATGTTATTATAGCCTGAGAGGAGGCTGACTTAACTGGGGGGAGTTTTGAATTGATGATATCTTGTATGAAGCCCAAGATGGAGGCTATGATGCTTTTAACAAGCCTGAGGGTCATTGTATGAAGCCCAAGAGGAGGCTGGTGATGAAATTGACTTCATCCAAGGGGAACTAGAGGTTGACCTAAGTTGAAGTGGAGGGAACCCTAATGTTTGAACTAAGTCTAAACTTAGGATGGGGTGTTATAAATGTCAAGAGAAACTTAATATGGACAACTACATGATAAGTATAGACATGAATTGTAAGTGAAGGGTCTTACACTCTTATAGAGTCTCACGTCTAAGCATGGTTGAATTGAAAAGGTGATGGGTCTTACACTCTTATAGAGGCCCATGTCTAAGTATAGTTGACTTGAAAATGTGATAGGTATTACACTATGATAGAGGCCCATGTCTAAGCACGGTTGAATTGAAAATGTGATGGTTCTTATACTCTTATAGAGGCCCATGTTTAAGCATGGTTGACTTGAGAATATGATGGGTCTTACACTCTAATCCATGTTTAAGCATGGTTGACTTGAGAATATGATGGATCTTACACTCTGATAGAGGCCTATGTCTAAGCATGGTTCATTTAAAAATGTGATGGGTCTTACACTCTTATAGAGGCCCATGTCTAAGCATGGTTAATTTAAAAATGTGATGGGTCTTACACTCTTATAGAGGCCCATGTATTTTAGATTTGAATGCCACTAGGGTTGTGTTTTGTGAGAGTTAAAGATTGAGGTTTGAAAGATTGAAATTTTTGAGAAATTTAAGAAAGTTTTGAGGAGGATGGGAGAGACTTACTCTCTAATAGAGGCCCAAAGAGTTTTCTTAAGAAGTTTTGAAATTTTTTTTATCAATATGAAAACCGAATGAAAGATTTAATCAGAAGTATTTTCAAAAAGGAAATGATTTAAACATGGTATAAATAATGTGTAAGTCAAGATAAGTGTGTTGTGGTCTTGTATCAATGTTTCAAACAAAGTGTACTCATCCATTTGAGAATAAAAAATGAATTAGGTTTGAAAACATTAGAAAGAAAATCAATTTTTCAAGGTTTCAAACCTAAAAAAAAAAGCACTTCTTTTCAACTTAATAAAAAGTGATTAAATAAATTCTTTTTTTGGAATTTTTTGATGGATTAAAATAATAGAGTTTATTAGTGATATGTGTGAAAAACATTGGGTCAAAAAGAATTAATTTGGTAGGAGAAATAAATGTTTGAATTTTGGAAGAAAAATGTGAAAAAGTGGTAAAAAAATGTTGTAGATGGGAGTTGAACCGACGCCACCAAGGATCTGGCCAATAAAGCACACCCTTGCCAACTGAGCCAACGTGTGTTGGTGCTAACTAGACATATCAATTTGAAAAAAATATCAAGAATGCGTGGCAAATTCAAAAAACTGCGTGCCATGAACTTCATCTTCTTCCCCGGGAACTATGTTTGCTGAAAGGATGCTATCTCACTCAATATGCAATGGTTTTGGAAGATGTAAACATGAAAGTTGTTCGTTTTTAAACAAGAAATTCAATGTTAGTTTTTAATTTAATTTATTTTTAGTGTGGAGTGAATTATCAAGCATGAACCAGATGAACCCTAGTTTTACAAAAACTATAAAAACATCCTATACGCGTAATATAAATGATCTATGAACTACCAGGAATACAATGGTAACTTAAAATAACATTTATGATGCATGAATCATAGAGTTTGAAAATTCTAGGCTTACCTTGCAAGAGGAAATTGAATCCTCAGTTCTAGGTGTTACAGATGTGAAATGATGATCCTAACAGCTTCCTTGGACCTCAAGGATTGTGTTGAGATGCTTAAAATAAGTTGAAACCTCCTGGATTGCTTGGCTCGAATCCAACTACAGCTTGATCAAGGTGAGATGTGATCTTGATGAATTTGATGTTACATAAAGTGTTTAAGTGTTTGGATCACTTCTACATGATGTATGTGAAGTGTTTGAATCAAAAGTTTGAGTGGAAAAGCTATGGTTCTGAAAATCAGATTCTCACCCTTTGAAAATTTGAAAATTTTAAGTGAAAGAGGAAGAATGAGAAAACAAGTGTTATGATTGTTTTAGTGTACTCTGAATGATCAAATGTGTCCTCTATTTATAAGGGAGCAAGTTTGTTTTGGAGGAATAGTGATGTTTGAAGGATGAGCTCAATGTTCAGTGGTTTTGGCAATGCATCATTACTTCTATCTCAAGGTACCTTATGTCTTCCAATAGCCTAGCTCTCTTTTTGACCAATTCCACATTCTGCAGAGGTTTTTATTATTGTTTAAGAGTGCATCTTGACTGTGGGAGTGGCTTCTTTGACAATGCACTATTCCACATAAATTCCTCTTGAGTTCAAGGCTTAAGTGATGATGTCTCATCATTTCAAAGGGATTCCTCTTGACTTAGTGGCTCTATATTGTAGGTTTTATACGATTCAGTTAGATTCTTATTGAATTAGCTTGGCATGATCATCACACTTGGACTCAAAAACCGTGTACCACAAGTAATGCCAAATCTACCTTACCAAAATAACTTTATCAAGGCATGTTGTGCACTACATATCTCCTAGCTCAAGGAAGTGATTTTGACGCTCTTGATCATTTTGGAAACCTGGTGTAATTTACTTTAAGTTTAATGTTTAAGGTTTTTCTTGAATCATTTTTGATCATGGAGAAAAATGGCCTCAAAGTTGGTTAAAACACAAAACAGATTCTGTCCAAAATTTTCTAAGTGTCAAAGTTCAAAAAGTATTGAAACACTAACTTCATGGCCTTGTATCTCAAAATCTATGCATTTTTTGGGAATTCACCCTAAGTGATAAAGGTGTAGTATGTAACAAGCTATTCAATTTGATCTTTGGATAATATAAAATGGTTGCTTTTTTTAGAAGTTATGCCTTTGCAAAGTTTGCACCAAATTAGGGTTTTTTCCATAACTTAGAAACATTTTCATTTCTTCATGGTTGCCCTCTTTACAAGTAACCTCCCTTTTCTTGATTTTTCTTGATCAATCATGACTCAAATCACATATTAACATTGTTATTGACTTGAAGAGGCCATGTATGACCTAAAATTCCAAAATTCAAACTTGTTTTTTTTACCACAATTGACTTTTTTTAGCAGATGAATTTTGAACTTTGTGATCCTTTATGAAATCAAATCCTTAGGCTAAATTAAACATCATCAATGGAATCCAAAGGTGTTTTTAATTTCTTGAATTATTTCCCAAGGTTTTAGATTATGCCTTTGCTTAAAAGTCAAAGGTACAATTGACTTTTCATCAAAACCTTAGTTTATGGCTCAAATGAATTTGAATCCTTGCATTGTTTATGAATCAAATTCTTTGGATAAATATAATCATATGAATGGACTAAAATGAGGCATTTGAGATCCTTGAAACATATATTGAGGTATTGGCTCATGCCCAAATGAAAAATTCACTTTGGAGGCCCTGATCAACCAAAACCCTAACTGGTGCTTGATTCTTGATGAAAGAGATATCTTGATCTTTATGAATGAATGGGGGATTGGTTAAGTTGAATATCATTCCCATTTTTATTTATCCTTTGCCTAAATATCTTTTGAGGCTTAAAACCCTAATTTAAAAATCAAATGAAACAAACAACAATCTTTGTATTTCCAAATGGGCAAGTGATGAATAAAAGGTATACATACATATGATGCTAATGAAATTCAAATTATGTGGGATCTTATGGCCAAAAATTAGGGTATGACACTTTTGATGATATTTTGTGGCCCTTTCCAATTGTTTCCTTGGTATTTTAGTAGCAAACTCATATGTTTTAGTGTAAATATGCAAATTTACGATTGTGATTGTAAATATCGTGAATTGTGTTCAATTTTATGCTTTTTGATAGGTTTTATTGCTTGAGTAAATTCTTGGAACCTATAGTTGATGGAAGAGGCCTTTGAAGATAAAATTCAAAATTTTTTGACGATAAACCGCACTTAGCGCGCTTTTCAGCGTGGGCTCAGTGCGGTTTTAATGAAGAGACAATATCTAAGGGCCTTTGATCGCGCTTAGCTCGCTCTGACCATGCTTAGTGCACTTTCTGGGAAATTTCCGCCTTTGTGCTGATTGTGCTAAGTGCACCCCTGATGGATCTTAGCACATTGCTACTTATAGGCACTTTTTGTACTTTGTATAAGTAGCCACTTGTGGAGATATTTTCAGCAACTTTGCATTTTTCAGAACTTTTGAGATTGTAAAGGGTTTTTAGGGTAAAAAATCTTAGAAACTCCAACAGAAGTGAGAATCAGATTTGGAGCATCAATCTTCGATTCTTCGACTTTGATGCTAACAAAGCTTTCCTTTTTACTTGTTGATCAAGCTACCACAGTGATGGCTAGCTAAACACTTTTGTGACAAGACTAGAGGTAGTTAACCTTACTATTATGTATTTCTTTTGATCTTTTGTATGTGAACAAGGTTGATGATCAATAGATGAAGAAATTCATTGCTTTTAATGTTGTATGTATGATTTGAATCACTCTAGACATAGATTTTCCAAGTCTTGATCTAATTTCTTCATCTATTAACATACAAACTCTAGACATAGATTTGGAAGTTAATATTTACTTTGTATGGATCTTTATGTTTATTGTTTTGATTGTTATTTCGAGAAATCACCTAACGATCAAAATAATAATTTCCATGAAGCCGCTTTAAAAATAAACTGATTTGCGAGGATACACGATTGTATTGATCTAAACTAAGTTCACATGCTTGATTAATCGGATATGTATGAAAGAGGTTAACGAAATCTAATATTGACATGCTTTTCTTAAAACAAAACATCTTTATCTAGTTTACTCTTTGCTACAAAAACATATGTTACAAAACAAGAACTCTTTGAAACCCCTTTTCTTAGAACTTTAAACTATTAAATGACAAACATCTAGATATTAAAACAATCCCTGCAGATACGATAAAAAAAACCCACCTAAAATACTTTTCAACAAGTTCTAGACTCTAACACCTCTTGGTCCAAGTTATTTTTTAAGTGTTTTCAGGATGAAAAAACAAACGACTGGCTATCTCAATGTGCAAGACATGAGACCAATCTTTCAAGGTTTTTGCTAGAATTATAGATTCCAACAATCCTTTTCTTGTAAGTTTATTTCAAAAAAAGAGTTTTGATATAATTTGAATTATTTTTGTGATCCTTATGTAAGGATGATAGTTTTAGAGGTGGCACTTGACAAAGGGCCATGATTTGAAGAGAGCACTTGACAAAGAGTTGAAGTTTGGTTTAGGGATGGTTCAAATTTGTAGAATTGAAGTTGGATTGAGATTTCAGGTTTGGATTGAGAATTAAGGTTTGAGGAACACTTTATGGCAATCAATTATCCAAAGGGGTAGAATTAGGGTATGATGAGTAAGAATTATGATATTAACATCCCTACTCATACATGATTTATAAACCAAATAAGTTTCAACTTCTTCCCTAAGATTAAGTTAAGAGGTAATGGCTTGACAAAGTCATGGGAGGATGTTCATGAGAAAAATCAGTTAAAGGTGACAAAGCTTACAAGCTAAATAGATGAGACATCATCTAATGATGACTTGACAAAGTCGTGTGGGAATGGTATGATGACAATCAAACAAAGTAAAAAAAAGTTCAGAAGTTATATATATGAAATATCATTTAAAGATGACTTGACAAAGTCATAAGGGATCAATCATGATAAATACAATAGAGGTAAGCACATACATTCACATGGATGAGACATCATCAATACTTAGGGTAAATCATGCATTATGTTCATATACTATGCCAAAAAAGACCTTTAGCAGCACTTAAAAGTGCTGCCTAAAGTGACCCTGGTGTAGGTAAAGGCAGCACTTTTTTTTTAAGTAAAAAACGCTGCTATAGGCCCTCTTTTAGCATCACTTTTCTAGAAAAGTGCTCTCTTCCCCCCTCCCCTTTAGTAGTGTTTTTAAAAGCTCTCATTAAAGTATATTTTCTTAAGACCTTTAGAAGCGCTTTTTCATTAAAAGTGTTCTCTTTTATCCGACCATCCATTGCCCGCCTTTAAGTTGTACAACTTTAATACCACAGACAGTCTTATGAAAGTAGTGCAACCTTTATACAAAGGTTTCTCTGCATCGCTTACCAACCTCTCAAACATTTTGGGACAATCCTGAAGATCTTCTTCAAGTGCTTCTGCAATCTCTTCGACTCGATCATAGTCGTATGTATTTGTGCCATTGTCATTTGAAGCATAGGTCGTATCATCCCCTTGTTCAACATTCTCGTTACTTATCTCACCATGTAATTTCCAACATGTATAACTTCGATCAATTCCATGCCTCTTTAAATGCGATTCCAACTGAACTGCATCAATCCGACGCCCATAACAACAACCTAAGAAAGGACATGTGATCCTACTGGGGTCTTTGGCATGATCAACAACAAACTTAATGGATTTTGATACCCCATTCTTGTACTCTTTTGACAATCAATTAGAAGACATCCATTTTTTATCCATACTAATTAAGTAGGCTAAACTAAACTAAGTAAGTTAAACAACAACAGTGATTGCCTGTAGCAACTGTAGAGATGTCAGCAACTTCTAGAGCTACACAATAAGATTCTTGGAAACGATCACAATTTTACTCTTCACAAGTAACCCCTATAACAAATTAACATACAAAATTAATTCATGTTTTCATCAACAACATCAACATCAACATCAACATCAACATCAACAACATTCTCGTTACTTAATTCAAGTTTCCATCATTTTTGAATAATTAAAAGATACCTATAAAGTGTAACATAAAATTTAAATTTAAATTGTATCCTTATTAGTATTGTCATAACTATTGATTAAAAATAAAACATAACAAGATTTATCTCAAATTTAAAATAAAACAAACATTCATAAAATCTTAACAAACTCTCATCTCAACAACTAGTTATATCATTTTTCATACTATAAATTCATAAAGACTTATCACTACTCCTTGCTTTGATATATGTGGATATGTTTTTAAAATTTGAGACATTTGATTTGAATTGTAAATTTTCAAATTTAACAACCTAACCAACTTCATATTCGATTCACTAATTGCATTCACCAATTAACTACAACTTCACTCATGATAATCCTACCCAACCTAGGGCCAATTTGTAACGAGCTTCTAGACCATTCACATTTCAAGTTTTTGACTATCATATGCCACAAATCTGAACAGTAACAATAAAAATTGCTCATTTGGTCCAAGATCAAATTCCACTCTCATACAAAAAACAACAGTAACAATTGCATCATAAACTACAACTCAGTTTTCATTTGATTTTCTAAACCCAAAAGAAAACACATTAACATATTACATTAAAAATGGTGGAAGTGGCTGTCGGACAAAAGGAGGGATACGGCGGTCAAACGGAGAGAGTACGACGGAGGGAGACGCAGTCGGACAAACGGACGAAGGGAGTACGACGAATGCAATATGATGGTCAGAGAGACGGACAGAAGGTGTAGGGTTTTGTCTTGAGAAAGGGAAAGAATACATACACGAGAGAGAGAAAGAAAGAATATTGTGTCTGAAATGAAAATATTGTTTTATTTTTAAAAAACTAAAGACCTATAGCAGCGCTTTTGTAAACCCCCCTATAGCAGCGCTTTCTCCTTAAAAGCGCTTTCGTAACCTCCACCTTTAGCAGCGCTTTAAGAAAGCGCTCTCTAAAGTCTGCCTAAGGCAGGACCTATAGCAGCGCTTTAAGAAAGCGCTTTCGTATCCCCCCAAATAGCAGCGCTTTTAGGAAGCACTTTTGTATCCGCCCTATAGTATCGCTTTTAGAAAGCGCTTTCGTATCCTCTCCATTTAGCAGCGCTTTCTTAAAAGCGCTTTCTATTGTATTGCAAAACAACAACCTTTAGCAGTGCTTTTAAGAAAGCGCTTTCTAAAGCCAATACTTTTTTCTTTTTTTTTTAAATCTTTAGCAGCGCTTTTATATAAAGCGATGTCTTTGTTGTGCTGCCAAAAATCATTTTTGGCGTAGTGATATTCATCACAACGTTTATCTCACAAGATCAAATCAATCATGGTAATCAAAGAGAGATCAAACATATTTCCTAAACCATTAGGGAAAAGGATATCAATCAACATGCATATCATTCATCAAGATATTTTGGATTAATCTAACAAGATGATCAAAGTTTAATCATTTAACAACCTATTCATAAAATGGACTACATGATTTAATCAAATATAAAGTTCACAAATTAATCAAAAGGAAAAAAAATCAACCAATATCCTTACAAAGAAATCAAACAAAATATTTATTCAAAGTTTTATTATTTAAATAAAAGTGTATGATTAATAAATGAATAATAAAAAATTAAAATTTATTAAAAAAATAATAAATAAACAATTTAGAATTTATTTAACAAAATAAACAAATTAAACTTTACTTAACAAAATAAATAATAATAATAATAATAAGCCATTTAAAATTTATTAAACAATTTAAAATTTATTTAACAAAATAAATAATTTAAATGAAATAAATAAATGGATTGTTGGTTTTTTAAATAAGTAAAAAAAGAAATCAAAATGAATAATACAAGATAGAAAAAATAATAAAAAAAAAGGAAAATGAGAAAGGAAGAGAAAACAAAAGAGGGCAGTGGGGTTTGAACAAAGGTCCTCACCTTCCCAACTCCAAGACCAAACACAAAACCACTAAGCCACATGGGGAGAAAATATCATGCATTTACCATCAAATAATAATACATTAAAACAATTTTTTTTAAAAAGAAAAAAGGCACTAGCTTCATCTTCTTTCTCGTGTTACTATAACTTTTTTTATTTTTCGTCAAAATGAAATTTTCTCATACAAGCACAATATCAGACAAATGGAGATAGCATTTCACTTAGAATTTAATAGGGAATTCAAATATATAATAATTTTTTATTTATTTTATTCAAATTCATGAATTTTGGACAAAACCAGATGAACCCTAAAATTTTAAAATTAAATTAAATTCCATACGCAATCAACAAATGTCCATTTTCATGTGGATTTCACTCAACATGTTAAAGAAAGCAGAATGGTATCAAAAAATTATTAAAATGATGCCTTAAAGAGAGAGTTTGAAAAATGCCAACTTATCTCAAAAATGTAAAATCGTATTTGGCTCTAGAGCACTTCCAAATGCAATGTGATGAACCTTACAGCTTCCTTGACATCCAAGGAATATGTTGGAATGCTTAGCTTGCATGTAAACCTTATGAATCTTTTTATCCAAATAAACTTATAAGTGAAGAAAAGTGAGAAATGGATATGGTGTTTGGGCTGTTACTGTAACACCCTTTTCTACCCTACAAATATCATGGCAAAATAATCAAATTTATCAGAGTAAAATTTTAAACACTATAAAATTACCTTAAAGGGTGTACATTTCTCAATAAATTCAAATCAAGGTCAATGCTCCGTAAGCAACGGGTTTTCTCAAATTTACTTAAAAGTGCTCAATTGGCAGCAGAACTCGAAAATCAAAATCCAAAGTTTTCTTTTCACCGCAAGGAAATCAACATAACAAAAACTCAATAAAATATAGTTTGACTCAAGGATCCCAACCCGATGTTACACTATCAGAGCAAGACCCTATAAGTCAACCCAAAGCCAAAAACTCCAAAAATGTCCTCAATGGCATCCACGACTAAACCTGGTCATCTGCACATTACCCACATGGAGGCAACATTCAAACAAGCAGGGTGAGTAAAATGATTCATAATAATCAATATAGGAATCAATATATAAAATAGCGTCATTTTGGTATTCAACATCATCATAATCATCAAGGAAACATCAAAAAGCCATTATAACATAAATTACACCAAATTGTCATATAAATGCAAATGCAACAAGACTCATGCGTGTGATAGAAATTCATCAAAGTTCAATGGACACTGGGCCATCAACCCTCCACAGAACCCCATCAATAGAATCGATTCCACACAAGAACCGGAGTACAACAAAATACTTCACATCCGCACAATGGGACTGAAGTAACAAGAATCAAACACTAGACTGAACTCCGGAATGCATATGAATGCATGATGCACACGTCAACATCATCCTTATAATAAACTCATTAGGTGCATCAACATTCATCAAATTCATCATAATAATCATGTCATTATATAATCATCAAAAACTCATGGAATCAACATCATAACTCATCATCATTACTCATAGGAATCATCATACAATCATGTATTAATCACATAGGAATCACAATCATACTCCTGGTAATTCATCAAGAAAATCACAATATCAAAGCATCAAAATAGCATTGCACAAGAACACAATTCGGGAAACTCTGCTGCATTCGCTGGGCAGTTCGCCGTGCGACGGATTGTTCGCTGTGCGAACTCGCGATTACAGCAAAACGCTGTTACGTACCAGTAGCAAAAACATCCCAAAAGTCCCTACGATTTCCTTCCCCAATGCCCCCAAAAAATCCCTAAATTATTCCTAGGGTATTACGGCGATAAAGGCACAAAATCTACGACTTATTAGGATAATCCCGTATCATATTTACGCCTCAAATTTCCAAAATTTCTTACAAATACCCCACAGTCATTAAAGTTCGCACAATCACTTACCCTATACGGTTAAACAGCCTCAACAACATATTTGGACACAAAAGCCTAATTTCCCTTACTCTCAAATCAGCCTCCAACCTATCAGAACATCAGTTCAAATCCCTCAAACTCATTGAACTCATCACCAGAAAGGCAATAATAATCCAATATTCAAAAATTCCTAAACCTTTAAATTGACTTTAAATATATTGAATCATATATTAAAAACAATGAAGGTAATACTCCCCATACTTAAATAACCTCAAAAACAGATTTGGCCACGAAGGCCTAATTTCCTCAAACTCAAAAACCTCCTAAATCCTTAAATCGGCTTTAAATACATCGAATCATATATTAAAAACAATGAAGGTAATACTCCCCATACTTAAACAACCTCAAAAACAGATTTGGTCACGAAGGCATAGTTTCCTCAAACTCAAAAACCTCCTAAATCCTTAAATCGGATTTAAATATATTGAATCATATATTGAAAACAATGAAGGTAATACTCCCCATACTTAAACAACCTCAAAAACAAATTTGGGCACGAAGGCCTAATTTCCTTAAACTCAAAAACCTCATAATTCCTTAAATCGGCTTTAAATACATTGAATCATATATTAAAAGCAATGAAGGTAATACACCCCATACTTAAACAACCTCAAAAACAGATTTGGCCACAAATGCCTAATTTCCTCAAACTCAAAAACCTCCTAAATCCTTAAATCGACTTTAAATACATTGAATCATATATTAAAAACAATGAAGGTAATACTCCCCATACTTAAACAACCTCAAAAACAGATTTGGTCATGAAGGCATAATTTCCTCAAACTCAAAAACCTCCTAAATCCTTAAATCGGCTTTAAATACATTGAATCATATATTGAAAACAATGAAGGTAATACTTCCCATACCTTAATTGCCGACTCTAAACATTTCTCCTTGATTCTTAGAAACCCCGTGAAGCTTTGCCTCAATCCTCTTCCTCAGAACTCTGGCATCTATTTCTTCCCCTTTCACGGTCTAACAAGAACGAATTCTAATTCCCTCAAAATCCCTTTTTGTTAAACCTAACTTTGGGCCTTAAAATGGACTTTCCAATTTCACCCTCACTAACTCCTCCTCAAAAGTCCACTTTGCCCTCAATTCACTTATATTTATTTAAATTAATAATAATACCAATATATTCATATAATATACTATTATTTAAATAAATAACTCAAAATCCATAATTCTCAATATTCACACCAACCACCAAAAATCACAAAAAATACGAATATTCATATTTTAATAAATTAAATTAATATTCCAATAAATTTGGGGTGTTACAACTCCCCTACTTAAAATAATTTTCGCCCTCGAAAATTACCTCAAGGAAACAGAGTCGGATGCGACTCCCTCATCTGATCCTCACGCTCCTAAGTCATGTTCCCTCCAGATGGTCCTCCCCAAACTACCTTTACCAAGGAAATCTCTTTACCCTGCAACTGTTTCACCTCTCGATCCTCTATCCGTGTGGTTGATGTTGTCACAGTCAGGTTATCTCTCACCTGCACATCATTCACTTGGATCACATGAGACGGATCCGGAACATATCTCCTCAACTGAGACACATGAAATACATCATAAAGATTAGCAAAACATGGTGGCAAAGTAATCCGATAGGCCACCTCTCCTATCCTCTGTAAAATCTGGTAGGGACCAATAAAACGTGGTGTGAGCTTTCGAGACTTCAAAGCTCGACCAACACCAGTTACCGACGTAACTCTCAAAAACACGTGATCTCCAACCCGGAACTCAAGTTTTTTCCTCCTCTTGTCATGATAACTTTTATGATAACTCTACGACGCTTTCATTTTTTCTTGGATCATCTTGATCTTTTCAGTCGTCTAGTGAATAATCTCAAGTCTGAGCATAACACTCTCGTCTGACCCATACCAATACAAAGGAGTCCTACATCTCCTACCATACAATGCCTCGTACGGTGCCATTCCAATACTAGAATGGTAACTGTTGTTGCAGGTAAACTCCATCAACGATAAATAGTTATCCCAAACACCTCCTTGTTCTAGCACATAAGCCCTCAACAAATCCTCTAAAGACTGGATAGTTCTCTCTGTCTGTCCATCCGTCTGCGGATGATAGGCAGAACTCAATCTCAACTTGGTACCCAAAGCATCTTGCAAACTCTTCCAGAATGTCGATGTAAATATCAGATCTCTATCTGACACAATACTTGAAGGAATACCATGCAATTTCACAACCTCATCAATATACAATTCGGCCAGCTTCTGTAACGAATAATTGATCCTCATCGGTAAAAATGAGTCGATTTGGTCAATCTATCAACAATAACCAAATAGCTTCACAATTAGTCGGCGTTCTAAGTAAACTAAACACAAAATCCCTTGGTATGATATCCCATTTCCACTCAAGAATAGATAACAGTTGCATCAAACTCGATGGTTCCTCTGATGTTTAATTTTCGACTTCTGACAAGTCAAACAAAAATACACAAACTCTGCAATTTCTTTCTTCCTACTAGGCCACCAAAATACTTTCCTCAAATCTTGATACATCTTAGTAGCACCCGGATCAATACTCAATCCACTATGATGTCCTTCCTCAAGAACACTCTTTTTTTTAACTCAACAATATCTGGAACGCAAAATCTATCACGACATCTCATGATACCATTTTCATTAATCCGAAAATCACCACTTCGAACTTGATTGATTAAAGTTAATTGATCTACCAAACTCAAATCAGGTTTTTGACCTTCTCGAATCTCATCAATAATACCACTAGTAAGCTTCAACATACCAAGCTTAACTCCATAAGAAATCTCTTCACAAACCAAACTCATATCTCAAAATTGCTCAATCATTTCCAACTCTCTTACCATCATCATCGACATATGTAAAGATTTCCAAATCAATGCATCAGCTACCACGTTGGCTTTACCTGGATGGTAATTCAAACCAAATTATAGTCTTTCATAAGTTCCAACCATCTCCTTTGCCTTGCATTCAATTCTTTATGATCGAAGAGATAGTTCAAACACTTATGACCAATAAACACCTCAAATATTGAACCAAACAAATAATGCCTCCAAAGTTTTAACACAAATACAACAACGACCAACTCTAAGTCACGCGTCAGATAGTTCGTCTCATGCACTTTAAGTTGCCTTGAAGCATAAGTTAAAACTTGCTGGTGTTGCATTAACACACCTCCCAATCCCATCAACAAAGCATCAGAATATACAACAAATGGTACTTCCGGATTTGACAAAATTAAAACTTGAGATGCTGTCAGCCTTCTCAAAAGATCTTGAAACTTTATTCACCCTTTGCATCTAAAACAAAAGCTTAAACCTTCTTAGTCCACTGCATCAATGGGAAAGATAACTTGGAAAATCCTTCAATGAATTTTCGATAATAATATGCCAACCCAAGAAAACTTCTAATCTTAAAAACATATTTTGGAGCTTCACATTGCGATACAACTTCAACCTTCGATAGATCAACTGCAATACCTCTACTCGAGATCACATTACCAAGGAAACTCACTTCCTTCCACCAAAACTCACACTTTGACAGTTTTGCATACAACTTCTTCTCTTTCAACACTGATAACACAATTTTCAGATGCTCAGCATGATCCTCTTTACTCTTCGAATTTATCAAAATATCATCAATGAACACAACCACAAACTTGTCTAAATATGGATGGAAAAATCCTGTTTGTGTACTCCACAAATACACCTAGCATATTAGTCCCACCAAATGGCATCACAAAATACTCATAATGTCCATACCTCATTCTAAAAGCAGTCTTCTGAATATCTTCAACCTTCACACGAATCTGATGATACCCAGATCTCAATTCTATCTTACTGAACACACTTGCAACAACCAACTGATCCATCAAATCATCAATCCATGGAAGTGGACACTTATTCTTGATAGTCACCTTGTTCAATTGTCTATAATCCACACAAAGCCTCACATAACCTTCTTTCTTCTTAACTACCAAAATCGGTGCACCCCACGGTGACACACTCAGACAAAAGAACCTCTCCTCAAGCAGATCTTCAAGTTGATTCTTCAACTTCTTTGATTTTGGTGTGGGCATACGATATGGAACCATCGCTACCAAACTAGTTCTAGGAACTAGGTCGATCGTAAACTCCACTTCACATTCCGGCGGTAAATCACTTATCTCATCAGGAAAAACTTCCAGATAATCACAAATAATTGGCACACCACCAACTTCCCCACTTCATTAACACTCAAAGTTTCCATCAAAATAAACATCTCAGCACCATCCTACACTGACTCACCAAAAACAATCTGTAAGCACTTAGCTTAAATCAAAACAATTTACTACACACGATATCTAAGCTTGCAAGACACGACTATCTCATCCAACATGACTCTGTCTACTATCAACAAGAGATTAAGGATGATCAGTTCCTCAATTTGTCAATAGACAGCCGAAAATCATGATGGGGCATAAACCATCTTTACCAAACTATAAGAGCGTTCGTCGACACACTGAGCTACCACTCCACACTTGAAGCATCCTGGAGAAGCATAAGCTTATCCCCCACTTGTTTCATTCACACTTTTGTAGAAAAAGGTTAGAACATAAACGTGTATCGACAGTGTTTTCACACACATGTCGCATACTAGGGAAGAAATAACATTAGACAACTTGGCCGGACGAACCGACCTGCTCTGATACCACTAATGTAACACCTTTTTCTACCCCACAAATATCATGAAAAAATAATCAAATTTACCAGAGTAAAATTTTAAACACTATAAAATCACCTCAAAGGGTGTACATTTCTTAAAAAATTCAAATCAAGGTCAATGCTCCGTAAGCAACGAGTTTTCTCAAATTTACTCAAAAGTGCTCAATTGGCAGCGGAACTCGAAAATCAAAATCCAAAGTTTTCTTTTCACTGCAAGGAAATCAACATAAAAAAAATTAATAAAATATAGTTTGACTCAAGGACCCCAACCCGATGTTACACTATCAGAGCAAGACCCTCTAAGTCAACCAAAAGCCAAAAACTCCAAAAAGTCCTCGACGGCATCCACGACTAAACTTGGTCATCTGCACGTTACCCACGTGGAGGCAACATTCAAACAGGCAGGGTGAGTAAAAAAATTCATAATAATCAATATAGGAATCAATATATAAAATAACGTCATTTTCGTATTCAACATCATTATAATCATCAAGGAAACATCAAAAAGCCATAATATCATAAATTACACCAAATTGTCACATAAATGCAAATGCAACAAGACTCATGCATGTGGTACCAATTCATCAAAGTTCGATGGACAATGGACCTTCAATCCTCCATAGATCCCCATCAATAGGATCGACTCTACACAAGAACTAGAGCACAACAAAATATTTTACATCCGCACAATGGGACTGAAGCCATAAGAATCAAACACCAGACCGAAGTCTGAAATGCATATGAATGCATGATGCACACGTCAATATCATCCTCATAATAAAATCATTGAGTGCATCATCATTCATCAAAATCATCATAATAATCATGTCATCGTATAATCATCAAAAACTTATGCAATCAACATCATAACTCATCATCATTCCACATAGGAATCACCATACAATCATGTATTAATCACATAGGAATCACAATCATACTCCTTGTAATTCATCAAGAAAATCACAACATCAAAGATCAAAATAGCACTGCACAAGAACAAAATTTGCGAAACTCTACTACATTCGTTGGGCAGTTCGTCGTGCGAGTCTGGAGCGAGTGTTCGCTGTGCGAACTCGCGATTACAGCAAAACATTGTCACGCACCAGTAGAAAAAACCATCCCAAAAGTCCATACAATTTCCTTCCCCAATGCCCCAAAAATATCCATAAATCATTCTTAAGGTATTACAACGATAAAGGCACAAAATCTACGACTTATTAGGCCAATCACGTATCATATTTACGCCTCCAATTCCCATAATTTCTTACAAATATCCCACAGTCATTAAAGTTCTCACAATCACTTACCCTATACGGTTAAACAACCTCAACAACAGATTTGGCCACGAAGGCCTAATTCCCCTTACTCTCAAATCAGCCTCAAACCTATCAGAACATCAGTTCAAATCCCTCAAACTCATTGAACTCATCACTAGAAAGGAAACAACAATCTAATACTCAAAAATTCCAAAACCTTTAAATCGGCTTTAAATACATTGAATCATATATTGAATACGATAAAGGTAATACTCCCCATACTTAAACAACCTCAAAAATACATTTGGCCACGAAGGCTAATTCCTTCAAACTCAAAAGCCTCCTAAATCCTTAAATCAACTTTAAATATATTGAATCACATATTGAAAACAATGAAGGCAGTACTCCCCATATTTAAACAACCTCAGAAATAAATTTGGCCACGAAGGCCTAATTTCCTCCAACTCAAAAGCCTCATAAATCCTTAAATCAGCTTTAAATACATTGAATCATATATTGAAAACAATGAAGATATTACTCCTCATACTTAAACAACCTCAAAAACAGATTTGGCCACGAAGGCCTAATTTCCTCAAACTCAAAATCCTCCTAAATCCTTAAGTCAACTTTAAATACATTGAATCGCATATTGAAAACAATGAAGGTAGTATTCCACATACTTAAACAACCTCAAAAATAGATTTGTCCATGAAGGCCTAATTTCCTCAAACTCAAAAATCTCCTAAATCCTTAAACAGGCTTTAAATACATTGAATCATATATTGCAAACAATGAAGGTAATACTCTCCATACTTAAACAACCTCAAAAACAGATTTCCAAATTCACCCTCACTAACTCCTCCTCAAAAGTCCACTTTGCCCTCAATTCACTTATATTTATTTAAATTAATAATAATACCAATATATTCATATTATATACTATTACTTAAATAAATAACTCAAAATCCATAATTCTCAATATTTACACCAACCACCGAAAATCACCAAAAATACAAATATTCATATTTATATAAATTAAATAAATATTCCAATAAATTTAGGGTGTTATAGTTACAAAAGTGTTCTAATGGTTTGGAACACTTATATGATACTTATGAAGGTATTTGTGGTGTTGAAATGAAGTTTGGTTGAGAGAAATGAGAATTCACAAATTTTGGTGTTTTTGGGAACTTTGAAATTTCAAAAAAAATGGAGCAATGGTGACTCTTAAGTTCTTGGAGATTTTTATGTGTTCTTTTTAATGAATCAAGGCATGTATTTATAATGGAATTATCTAAAGAAGATGCAAAGGATAATGACTTTGTTTGATGAACTTTGGAGGAAAACCATAAAAGTGGTTAAAAGTGAAAAAGTGTATTTCACTTTAGTAGCACCTAATTGAGTTTGCCTTACATGATTCTTAGCTTGTACCAACAAATTCTGATATTTATATCATGTTCTTACCTTTGCAAACAAGTCAACATAATTAAAGTAATATCCAAGCATTACCCAAAAATCTATTCATGTTAGCATGTTGGATCAAGGTTTTCCATGGTGAATAAAGATCAAATGCTGCATAATTTGTTATCAGTATGAAGATCTCATATGATACTACAAGTTTCCAGTTGATCACATGCTGAGAAAGCAGTTGGAAAATGCCCAAAAGTGGCCCCAAATTCGTGTAACCAAATCTGCCTAGTGTTAGAACACAGATTGGTTCTTAATAATATCTCTATGTTTTGATGATAACTATTATGAAATTTTGTAATTAAGAATTATATACTCTAAAATTTGCTTAAGAATGTTTGTTGCAAATATTAAAGTAATTATCACTCCAGAAGCAAATCAGACCTGAACATAAGAAATATGCCAAAGCTCTGAAGCGTCAGATGCACCCATTAGAAGATTCTGAACGCTGCCATCAGAAGATCCTGAGCGTAGCCTCCAGAAGGATCTGAAGCAGAAGCTCCAGAAGAATCTGAAGCAAGTCAAAAGCATCTGAACCAAAGAAGAATTCTGTATGAAGAGTTTTCAAGCATAGTTACTTTAGAAGACTATGAGAGTACTAACGCTGCCAGTACTAAGGATCTGACTCAAAACTCTGCTCTAAATTTATACACGCTAAAAGCACACTTGCTGCAAAGACTCTGATTTAGCAAAGACTCTGATTCAGCAAAACTCTGATCAACATCAGAAGGCTCTAATCAAATTAGACTCTGATGACTCTTGCTAAAAATTGATGAAGAAGAATTCAAAGATTATGACCGTTGGAAAATCCAAACGACTCTTTCCTTATTTATGCTAGACACAAGAACACAGACAAAAAGGATTTCTCTGTGCTTTCTTCTTCTAGGAAAGGTCACTTGATGTGAAGACAAAAAGGCTCAGACCTTTTGGTACACTCTTCTCAACGTGAAATACTCTTGGATCACTGTGGCTATAAAAGCAAGTCTCCAACCATCTTCTTTAGTTGACGCATTACTTGAAAAGAAATTATTATCAAAGCTCTCATACAAACTCACGTATTCTTTCTAGAATTAATTTCTTTGTTCTTAATCTTAAGTGAAAAATCACAGTTGTGATAAAGCTTTATTAGAAGCATTTTAACACTTGTATTTATTATTACATTTGATTGTAAGAAAACCTTAAGAAGATCCAGTTAGGATCAGTAGTTCTTGAGAAGGCTTTGAACAGTTGTTCTTAGTGCTTACTATTGTAATCAATTGATTAAATACTGGATTAAGTCCTTGTTAGAGAAAGGCAAATCACTCTAGGAAGGGTGGACTGGAGTAGTTGAGTTCAACGAACCAGGATAAAAATACTTGAGTTTTTATATCTAAGCTTTTATCTTCATACTTATTCAACCCCCCTTCTAAGTATTTTCTCACCTTCAGTTGGTATCAGAGCCTGGTTCTGTGTGTGCTACGACTTCACAGTGACAGTAAAGATCAAGTGAGAAGAACTTTGATATATATTTGGTTGTTACTATGGCTGATAATTCAATGTCTAACATTAACCACAAATATGAAGAAAGGGACAGAATCAGCACTAAACCCCCTATGTTTGATGGGGAGAAATTTGATTATTGGAAAGACAGAATTGAAAGTTTTTTCCTTGGTTATGATGCTGATTTATGGGATTTGGTCATAGATGGATATGTTCATCCCATTGATGGGAATGGCAAGAAAGTAGATAGAAAATCTATGACAGAAGCCCAAAAGAAGGAATTTAGAAATCACCACAAGGCTAGAACAATATTGTTAAATGCAATATCTCACACTGAGTATGAAAAGATCACAAATAGAGAAACTGCATTTGACATGTTTGAGTCCTTAAAGATGACTCATGAGGGAAACTTTCAAGTCAAGGAAACAAAGGCTCTGGCTCTAATCCAGAAGAATGAAGCCTTCAAGATGGAAGAAGCTGAATCTGTTGAAGCTATGTTCTCTAGATTTCAAATACTTACAGCTGGACTAAAGGTTCTGGATAAAGGATACTCTACTGCTGATCATGTAAAAAAGATCATCGGAAGCTTACCTACCAGATGGAGACCTATGGTGACTGCGCTGAAAATGGCTAAAGATCTGAATAAGATCTCCTTGGAGGAACTAATCAGTTCACTAAGGAGTCATGAGATTGAACTTGAGGAAGATGAACCTCAAAAGAAAGGTAAATCAATTGTTTTAAAATCTAATAAATCTGCTAAAGCATTGCAGGTAATAGAGGAAAGCTCTGAAGAATCCTCATCTGAAGATGAAGATGAACTATCCATGCTGTCTAGAAGAATAAACAAACTCTGGAAGCATAAAGGAAAGAAGTTCAGAAACTTCAGAAAGCCTGACCAAAGAAAAGAATCTTCTGGACACAGAAGATCTGGCAAAAAGGAGGTTGTCTATTATGAATGTAAAAAACCTAGACATTATAAAAATGAATGTCCAAAGGTGTTGAAAGAAAAGCCTAAAAGAAAATCTGATAAGAAGAAGAAGGTTCTAATGGCCACCTGGGATGATTCAGATACATCTGAATCTGAATCTGAGTCAGAAGAGGAATGTGCCAATGTAGCATTGATGGCAGACATAGAAGATCAGGAGGAAGGAACTTCAGGATCTGAATCTGACTCTGAATCTGACTCTGATGCTGAAGAGGTAATGGCTAAACTCACTAAAGAAGAACTTATCAAAGTGTTATCAGAAGTTTTGAAGAGCAATAACAATATTAAGCTCAAATATAAGAAGCGTCAAAGCAATCTTGCATCTGAGAATAATATTCTCAAATCAGAAGTAGCTGAGCTAAATGAAAAGAACTTAAGATTGAAAAATGATTCTGAATTAGCTCAACAAAACTCTGATTCTGAAACTGAATCTGAATGCAAAAATATTTTGGAAAAATATGATTACAGCTTTCAGAAATTTCTTGCTAAAAGTATAGACAGAAGCAAAATGGCTTCTATGATCTATGGAGTTAGCAGAAATAACAGAAAAGGAATTGGATATAAATCTTCCTCTGGAAAGGATTTGAATCGAAAACCTATTGATGAAATTATCATCAAGAAAACTCCTTTATATTCCCACTTTAAATTTGGTCACTTGAATGATATTGAACAAACACGTTCTGAAAAGAACATTCATGTGTTTAAATCTAAGGCTAGTCAGAATAAACCTTATGTTGAAAAACAGAAGTTTAGACAAACCTTCAGAACAACTAACCCAAAAGGACCCAAGAAGATCTGGGTACCTAAAAGTAAAATAATTCCTGTTGCAGATGTTCTTAGCAGCAAGGTTAGGATGCCAATCATGGTACCTGGACTCTGGATGCTCGCGACACATGACAGGAGAAAGGTCTATGTTTCAAAGTCTGGAGCTTAGATCTGGAGGTGATGTGAAATTTGGAGGGAATCAGAAGGGCAAGATCATTGGATATGGCACTATTGGAAATGGTAAACTTCCCTCTATTACTAATGTTTTACTTGTAGAAGGATTAAAGCATAACTTATTGTACATAAGTCAATTAAGTGACAATGGTTATGATATAACCTTTAATCAAAAATGTTGTAAAGCTATTTGTCAAAAGGATGGTTTAATCCTATTTAGTGGAAAGAGGAAAAACAACATTTATAAAATAAATCTTTCAGAACTTAAGGTTCAGAATGTTAAATGTCTCTTGTCTGTTAATGAGGAGCAATGGGTCTAGCACAAAAGATT
Organism: Lathyrus sativus; assembly: GCA_963859935.3. NCBI lineage: Eukaryota > Viridiplantae > Streptophyta > Magnoliopsida > Fabales > Fabaceae > Lathyrus > Lathyrus sativus. The sequence goes on along the minus strand of OZ012737.1, from coordinate 404,089,588 downwards.
GGGGCATATTAATATGAGACGTATATCTCAGATTAATAAACTTAATCTTGTCAGAGGACTTCCTAATCTAAAGTTCACCTCAGATGCTCTTTGTGAAGCATGCCAAAAAGGGAAGTTTTCAAAATCATCTTTTAAATCAAAAAATGTTGTTTCTACTTCCAGACCACTAGAATTACTTCATATTGATCTGTTTGGACCAGTGAAAACTGCATCCATCAGAGGCAAGAAGTATGGATTAGTCATTGTTGATAACTATAGTAGATAGACATGGGTAAAGTTCTTAAAACACAAGGATGAGTCACATTCTGTGTCCTTTGACTTCTGCAAACAAATCCAGAATGAAAAAGATTTCAAAATTATAAAAGTCAGAAGTGATCATGGTGGTGAATTTGAAAATAAATATTTTGAAAAATATTTTAATGAAAATGGAATTGCTCATGATTTTTCTTGTCCTAGAACTCCACAACAAAATGGAGTTGTAGAGAGGAAAAATAGAACTCTGCAAGAAATAGCCAGAACCATGATCAATGAGACTAATCTGGCAAAGCACTTTTGGGCAGAAGCAATCAACACAGCCTGTTACATTCAGAACAGAGTGTCTGTAAGACCTATTCTGGAGAAGACTCCTTATGAACTATGGAAGAACAGAAAGCCCAACATTTCATATTTTCATCCTTTTGGATGTATTTGCTATATGTTAAATACTAAAGAAAATCTGAACAAGTTTGATTCCAAAGCACATAAGTGTTTCATGCTTGGATATTCTGAACGCTCTAAAGGCTACAGAGTATACAACACTGAGACACAGATTGTGGAAGAATATATTCATGTTAGATTTGATGATAAGCTTGGCATTAAAAAGCCAAAGCAGTCTGAAAACTCTGCAGATAGAGAAGTAGTCTTCACAGACTCTGAAGGCTCAGAGGCAGACAAAGCTCAAGTGAAGGAACCAGAAGCAACGCCAGATGCAATTCCATTAACTTCTGAGATGAAGAATCTAAACATTTCTGAAGAATCAACTGTTAGAGGATCATCTTCCAGAATCAAAGCTTCTCATCCAGAAAATGTTATCATTGGAAAGAAGGATGACCCTATCAGAACAAGATCCTTTCTCAAATCATCTGAAGCATCATTATTTGGATTGGTGTCAGTAATTGAACCAACTTCTGTAGATGAAGCTATGCAAGACAATGATTGGATTATTGCCATGCAAGAAGAGCTAAATCAATTCACCAGAAATGATGTGTGGGATTTAGTTCAAAGACCAAAAGGATTCAATATAATCGGAACTAAATGGGTCTTCAGAAATAAGCTTAATGAGAAAGGAGAAGTTGAAAGAAATAAGGCAAGGCTTGTTGCTCAAGGGTACAATCAACAAGAAGGTATTGATTACACTGAAACTTATGCTCCAGTGGCAAGGTTAGGATCTATACACCTTCTTATTTCATTTGCTGCACAAAATAACATCACTCTATATCAGATGGATGTTAAAAGTGCCTTTCTAAATGGTATTATAGAAGAAGAAGTTTATGTCCACCAGCCTCCTGGTTTTGAGAGTGAAAAATTTCCAGATCATGTTTTCAAACTAAAGAAATCTCTGTATGGTTTAAAACAACCTCCCAGAGCTTGGTATGAGAGATTAAGCAATTTTCTTCTGGAGAAAAATTTCATCAGAGGCAAATTGGACACAACACTCTTTTGTAAATCATTTAAGAAAGATCTTCTAATTTGTCAAATATATGTGGATGATATCATATTTGGATCTACCAATACTATGCTGGGAAATGAGTTTGCTCAATGTATGCAGGCAGAATTTGAAATGAGCATGATGGGAGAATTGAGATTCTTTCTGGGAATTCAAGTCAACCAAACTCCAGAGTGCACTTACATACATCAGACCAAATATGTTAAAGAACTTCTGAAGAAATTTAACATGACTGATAGTAAGCTGGCAAAGACTCCCATGCATCCAACTAGTTCACTAGGCAAGGAAGAGGTAAGTATGAAAGTAGATCAGAAACTCTACAGAGGTATGATAGGATCTCTTCTTTACTTAACTGCTTCTAGACCTGACATATTGTTTAGTGTATGTTTGTGTGCTAGATTCCAATCAGATCCTAGAGAATCACACTTAACAGCTGTTAAGAGGATTCTAAGGTATCTGAAAGGTACTTCTAATGTGGGTTTGTGTTACAGAAGATCTGATGATTTCAAATTAGTTGGATTCTGTGATGCTGACTACGCTGGGGACAGAGTGGAAAGAAAAAGTACTTCTGGAAGTTGTCAATTTCTAGGAAGAAATCTAATCTCTTGGTACAGCAAGAAGCAACCCACAATTGCACTATCAACTACAGAGGCAGAATATATTGCTGTTGCTGGATGTAGCACGCAGATGCTCTGGATGAAAAGTCAGCTAGAAGACTATCAGATAGTTGAAAGTAACATTTCTATATTCTGTGATAATACTTCTGCTATATGTTTGTCTAAAAACCCCATTTTACACTCCAAGGCAAAACATATAGAAATTAAGCATCATTTCATCAGAGACTATGTTTAGAAGGGAATTATAAACTTAGCCTTTGTTGATACAGATCATCAATGGGCAGATATTTTCACAAAACCCCTTGTTGAAGATAGATTCAAATTTATTCTGAAAAATATTGGTATGGATTTGTGTCCAGAATAATATTTGTCAGAAGCAGATTTTACAGATGCAAAATGTTTAATGCTCTGAAGTATTTCATCTGATTATTTATTCATTTCCTTAAATTACTTTATTTGTTAAAATCTGAACTAACAATACTCAAAGGATCTGAACGTTGGTTAACGTTTCATCTCTCAAGAGAATTCAGAAGCACATGCAAGCAAACACGTGTCACTCTAAATCTGCAAAGGTGGAGTGTACACTACTGAAGAGACGTTTGAGGTGAAGTTTGAATACTGAAAATCTTGATTTTCCCCCCAATTTGTCAGAATCAATTAATGCTTGAAATGATTTTTATTCCTTTTCATTAATTGCTATGTGTGAACGTGCATTGTGTGTCTGTTTGTATGCCTAAGTGTTTACTATAAATATCACTTCTCTCACCACTTTCACACTTTTCACATCTCAAGAACGTTTATGCATTTCTGTCTTCTTTTCTCTCTTCACAAAAACCCTAAACCTTTGACAAATTCATCTTCAATGGCAACCTCATCCTCCACTGCTGCTCAGTTTCAATCAATCATGGCTGCAATTACTTCTGCAAATATAGGTGTGACTCCATATACGACACCAAAAAGAACTTTGTTAACACATGTTGACAAACTGGAAGTTCTCTATGAATCAATGGTGGAATTTGATTCATTGGCTGAAAATGGATTTGAGTTTCGTTCAATAATTGATGCTCAAGGCTGGGTAAAGTACTTTGACAGACTATTTGGACCAGTTTACCCCCATTTGGTGAAAGAGTTCTGGATCCATGCTTCTGTATACCCCAGATTCATATTGTCTTCTGTTCTGGGTAAGGAGATAATCATTACAGAAGATCTGATCAGGAAACTCATTGGATATGAGGAGACTGATGGAGTATCTCATCTGCCAGCTGGGCGTGTAGATATGGAAGAAGTTTATGAGGAAGTTATGACTGCTGGACAGGCCTATAACAAGTTTAAAGATCTGAAGCCTGACTACAAGATCTGGGAGAAGATTTTCATTGGATGCATTCATCACAGAAAATCTATAAACTCTCCAGATTACGTGAACAATGAACAACTCTACTTTATGTACTATTTAAGTCAGAGCACTAAGGTAGATCTTCCTTACATTCTGTTCATGCACTTATGGAATCATATTAATGCCTCCAGAGAATCTGTGAAAGACAAGGGTCAGAAGATCAGAACATGGATTCCCTTTGGAAGATTAATTTCAGATATTCTGACAGAAAATGGATTGGTGACTGCTCTGTATGCTGCTGGAGTCAAGGAGGAACTTGAATCTATTGTTGGGAAGCCTCTAAATGCCAAAAGTCTTCAGAGACTTAAAATTGTAGAGGAACTCACATCAGCACCCAAGAAGCTGAATACTTCTGAACTCAGTCAGAAGAGAATCCCAGTAGAAGACTACCCTCTGTTCTATGCTGAAGAACCAAGGGAAATCATTGTGAGATTTATGGATTCTTGCAAGGCAGATGGAATTCCAATCCCTGCAGATATTCTGAAAAGAGCAAGGGAACCAATGCCTGATGGAGGAGATGAGATTTCAAGTAAAAGAGGTCATTCAGAAGTAGAAGATGTGGTTGTTCAGAAGAAGCCCAAAGTTGCTGACAAGCCTCAGAAGCTGATCAAGAGGAAAGTATCTGGAGACGCTCCTTCTGTTCCCACAAAGCGTATCAAGATTAAAGCTACCAAATATTCTGTATCTTCTTTCAATAATACTGTTTTAAATGATTCAACATTTAAGTCTATTCCAAAACCACCTTCTACTCAGAAACAATCTGTTCCTGCTCCATCTCATATATTTGTTCCTTCCTCACAAAAATCATCTCATCCTGTTTCCATCTCACCTGTAAAACCTTCTAATACTCAATCATCTGCACCAACACCAACAACAACAAAACCACCAAATCAGACTCCACCACCTATAAAAAAAACCTACAGAACAATATGAACAACAACAACAACTACTAGAAAAACAATCTGAACATCAACAACAAAAACAACCTGAACAACAACCACAACAACAAGAAAAACAACCACAACCAGAAAAACCATCATCAAACACATTTGAACCTATTGGATCTGCACAAGTTACTTCTGAACCTATCAAAGTTACATCTGATCCTATTACATCTGATCCACCTACATCAGAACCACCTTCATCTGAACCCCCATCAAAACCTTCTGAAAATCCATCAGAATCAACCAACCCATCTGGAACCAATATCTCTGAGACAGAGGTTCTAAATGTTACACCTCTCAAAACTGTTTTTAAAGTGTCCTCTACCTCTTACACCCCAACCACATCATCAAATTCATCAGAATCTGATATACACCCAAATTTTCTGGTATCCCCCTCTCACAGAAATTCTGAAGTAAACCAACCAGAACCACTTGTATCTTCTGCAATTCTCATTCCAAATCCTATTCCAACACCTAAACGATCTTCTGAAATCATCATTCCCAATCCTACCCCTACACCCAAGCCAAGAACATCTGAGCATGTACCTTCTGCTTCGTGCAAACTATTTTCTTCTAACAAACTTCCTTCTGGTTTCACCTTAAAAAATTTCTACACCAGAATTGAACCTTCTGACACTATCACTCCTCTTAAATCCAAACTTACCATCATTTTACCTTCTGTTCTTCAAACATACATTAAATCAATGCCATCAATTAGTTCATCAGATGCAAAACCATACTCTGCTCAACCTGCTAAATCTGATAAATCTGCTAAATCTGATAAACCTGCTAAATCTACATTCAAACCTTACTCTGATAAACCATTTGATGTGGTTTCGTATCCAACAAATGCAAAACCAAATCTATTGAATGCTTTAACCAGATCAAAACCTGACAAATCATCTGAACTTCCATTCATACCCTACTACCCTCCTCCTCTGATCACCATTCAAAAATCCATCTTTCCACCTACTCCCCAAGCCAAGCCAATAACCTTGGAAACTCTGTTACACCCAAAACCTAGACTGAATGTTGATCATTTATTTACAAGTTTTTTGCAAGAAATACAGATGTATTTAGGTTCTGTACAGAGGAAATGTTCGTCAACAATGGATGTAAGTGAATCTGATGCCATTTGGAATGGCTTCATAAACAGATTCAACACTGTAGCATCAAATCTGAAGAACGTATGTTCTGATGATGCGAAGCTCAGATTTGCTGAAACTGCTAGAAGTCTGTTCTGGACTGTTAAGAGATCTGGACCTTTGCTTCTTACAGATGTTCCCTCATCATCAGAAGAGAATACTGAATCTACATCTGAAGACAATCCTCTTGCTATGACTCTGGTAGAACATCCTTCTGGATCTACTGCTCCTAACTCCAAAGCCCCTATGGAAATTGACTCTGTTCAAGTTTCAGAAACTGTCCCACCTTCTTCATCTGCGATCAAGAAAGAATATCCAGATCTTGAAGATAAGATTGCAGTTCTGGAAGCTGGTCAATCAGAAATCAAGTCTTTGATGGCTAAGCAAGATAAGAAGTCTGAAGACATGGCTCAGTGGATGTCCAAACAAGATCAAAAGAATGAAACCATGGCTAAGTGGATGTCAAAACAAGAACAGTCTTCTTCTGAGATCACAAATCTATTGAAGATGCTTTTGTCAAAACAATCTTAGTTTATTTATTTTTTCTTCTGATGTTTGCATCTAATGTTTGCATATGTACTTGAATATTTTCTGATGTTTGTACTTTTTGATCTAAATGAATGAATGTTTCAAAGTTTTCTCCACATGATTTATCTCGTTTATTGTTTCCTTTTTCTTTGTCTTTTCAAAGTTATTACTTTTTGCTTATGACAAAAAAGGGGGAGAAAATAGATGTGAACTGTTTAATTAAACTTTACTAGAATGAAACTTCAGACATATTAATTTTATCTAATATAATTATCTAAGTATTTCAGAACATTTGATAAGTATACTCTATAAAAGAAACTCTGAGACTCTCAGATCATATGACAATTATCAGACTCAGACTCTGAAATATGCAAGACACTCTGACTCTCAAATGGTTAAGAACAATCAAGCTCTAACTCTGAAAAATACTTAAGACAAAAAGGGAAGTTTCTATTCCTTATTTATATTTAATTCAGGGGGAGATTCATCATCTCAGGGGGAGTTATAATTATTCTATTTCCAATTAAACAAAATTTCTGATGTTTTTGTCATCATCAAAAAGGGGGAGATTGTTAGAACACAGATTGGTTCTTAATAATATCTCTATGTTTTGATGATAACTATTATGAAATTTTGTAATTAAGAATTATATACTCTAAAATTTGCTTAAGAATGTTTGTTGCAGATATTAAAGTAATTATCACTCCAGAAGCAAATCAGACCTGAACATAAGAAATATGCCAAAACTCTGAAGCGTCAGATGCACCCATTAGAAGATTCTGAACGCTGCCATCAGAAGATCCTGAGCGTAGCCTCCAGAAGGATCTGAAGCAGAAGCTCCAGAAGAATCTGAAGCAAGTCAGAAGCATCTGAACCAAAGAAGAATTCTGTATGAAGAGTTTTCAAGCATAGTTACTTCAGAAGACTCTGAGAGTACTAACGCTGCCAGTACTGAGGATCTGACTCAAAACTCTGCTCTGAATTTATACACGCTAAAAGCACACTTGCTGCAAAGACTCTGATTCAGCAAAGACTCTGATTTAGCAAAACTCTGATCAACATCAGAAGGCTCTGATCAAATTAGACTCTGATGACTCTTGCTAAAACTTGATGAAGAAGAATTCAAAGATTATGTCCGTTGGAATATCCAAACGACTCTTTCCTTATTTATGCTAGACACAAGAACACACACAAAAAGGATTTCTCTGTGCTTTCTTCTTCTAGGAAAGGTCACTTGATGTGAAGACAAAAAGGCTCAGACCTTTTGGTACACTCTTCTCAACGTGAAATACTCTTGGATCACTGTGGCTATAAACGCAAGTCTCCAACCATCTTCTTCAGTTGACGCATTACATGAAAAGAAATTATCATCAAAGCTCTCATACAAACTCACGTATTCTTTCTAGAATTAATTTATTTGTTCTTAATCTTAAGTGAAAAATCACAGTTGTGATAAAGCTTTATTAGAAGCATTTTAACACTTGTATTTGTTATTACATTTGATTGTAAGAAAACCTTAAGAAGATCCAGTTAGGATCAGTAGTTCTTGAGAAGACTTTGAACAGTTGTTCTTAGTGCTTACTATTGTAATCAGTTGATTAAATAGTGGATTAAGTCCTTGTTAGAGAAAGGAAAATCACTCTAGGAAGGGTGGACTGGAGTAGTTGACTTCGACGAACCAGGATAAAAATACTTGAGTTTTTATATCTAAGCTTTTATCTTCATACTTATTCAACCCCCCTTCTAAGTATTTTCTCACCTTCACCTAGTACTTAAGAAAAATTATGGTTTGAATAATCCGCTTTACTACGGCTACTTCTCCTATTCGAAACTTCATGCTCAAACAAAATAAATTTATGGTCTTAGTACCATTGTAAAAAAGACATCACATACTACAACTTTTATGGTGATCACTTGAAGAAATTCAACATGCATCATGGAGAAAACTGGCCATCAAAATTGAATCTTTCAGTTGTTTGAGACTTAGAAAAATACTGGGTATTTTGGCAATTATAACAACTTGAAAATCTCAACTTTGATCATCTATAACTTACAATCCTTGTAAGCTTTTAATTCAATTATTCCACATTGTTTAAGTATGAAATGTCATATTTATATAAATCCCTTGGGCATGAAAAGTGGTGGCTTAAATTGATCACAAAATGGACACAAAGTCACGCACTTAACAAGGTGAAAAATCTTAAATTTGATCAATCATAACTTCTACTTCAAGAAAACTTTTGGCTTATAATTTTCATCAACCTGTACCATCAAATGCTTTCTTTAAACACAATCCTCAAGTGTTTCCATTGGATGCATGAGGAAGAATTTATGGTCTTGGAAAGTAGGTCACTTCTTCATGCCTTTCCATAACTTAGAAAAATTTCAAAACCCTAATTTGACTACTTTGATTCTTTATTGATTTTCTTGGTTAATAATGATCCAACTTAATTGTTTTCCATATTTTCATGATTATTGACTTAAGGAAGTCAATTTTGACCAAAAAAGTCAAAATTCAAACTTTGACTTTGATCAACTATTAACTTTGTATCAGATGAATTCAAATCTTGCAATTGTCAATGAATCAAATTTCTTGAGCTAATTAGATCATGCAACTGGACTTCAGAGATGAATTTGAGGGTCTTGAATCATGTTCCTAATCTTGGAATGATATCTTGGTTGAAAAGTCAATATCTAGTTGACTTTTGACCAAAAAACCTAATTTGGTGCACTTGAGGAATTAAAACTTAATGATCTTGATTTAATGCCACCTCAAACTTGATTGTTGATTGAGAGACAATTCTGATCCATGAGTGAGATTGTTGAGATGTTGATGAACACCATAAGCGTTGATTAATAAACCACATAGTCTTGATGCTATGAAAATGATGCAACTAACAATCATGGAATCTAGGGGGTAAAATTTAGGGTATGACAGTCAGGATCTAGCTTATGACTATGATTCAGATGCTAATGAGGATTGGATGAACTACCTCAAACATCGTGCTCTTTATCCTGGTGAATTATAAGAGATAATGTTTATAGTGCATCTTGTTGCTTATGAAAATGAATCAAGATTTGTAATAATTTCTTATCAATAATAACATATCCTTTTCCCTTTGCATCTAAGGTTATTTTGTCACTAGCATCCATTTGTTAAGCCATAAAGAAGAATGTTATAAAGAAGTTTTCAACCATTTCAACCAATTATGTGATGTGTGTGCTAAAAAAAGTAGTGAGTAAAAATTTTAAATCACATACCCATAAAAGAAATAATTGAAGGGAAAATTAAAACAAGATTTAATTTTATCTATGAAAATGATTCCGAAAGGCAGCTGTCGCAACTGCGAAAAGGACAGGCGAAAATAAACAAAAGAGTCTCCACTAAACGTTATTTATCGCAAAGAGAAAGAAATGAAACGATCAAAGAAAACCTAAGAGAACGGGAAAAGACAAGGTCATCGCAACCAAATCTTGGGTTCGGGAGTCGGTTACGCAAGGGGAAGGTATAAGCACCCCTCACATCCGTTGTACTCAACGTGATCCATGCTTGTTGTCTATAAAAAGGGGTAAGTTATCTAAAAGCTATTGCTAAACAGGGGGGTAAGGAAAAAAAGAGACTCGATAGGACATCTCTGCCCTATGCCTACGTATTCCCTCGTGCCATGGGAAAGTCAGAGTCAACGTAGTTCGGAAAACTACGGGTGATGGGGGGAAGGTTGCTTGACAAGACATCGCCGTCTTATGCCTATGTATCCTCATCTGGTATGAGAAATCAGAGAAAACATTGTTCGGGCTACGAAACCACAGGTTGGTTAAGTGTTTTTAATGAGTGATGTTAAGTTCTCATTCCAGCAGTTAGGGACGATGCCTGTTTGCGGTAGAACGGAAAAGTAAAGTATTCTTTCTGAAAATGATTTGAAGAACAATCTCGAAGGGTAAAAAAGGTTTGAATTTGGTTTGTTGGTTTTAGTGACGAGGCACAGGTAAATAATATCCAGTTCAATCACAGATGAAAATAAAAATAAGATAGGTCTCAAAGAGAAAGAAGAAGAAAGATGAAAAACAAACACAAAAAAGGGCCAACCCAAACAAGAGGGACAAGAACACCTCAAATCAACATATCATAGGTGCATCCCAAAACCATAACAAAACCAAAATGCAGACAAAAACCAAAGGCAAAACCAACTACCTAATGCTCAATCAGATGAACCAAACAAGAAGCAAAGCAAAAAGCAAAGAGTCATGCAATCAAATAAACCAAGAGACAAGAGGGGACAACCATAAAACAAAACCAAATGGTATACACCCAATCATGAATGCACAAGAGGGATCACTTAAGTTTGACAGTCAAAGTCAAACTTCAAAGTAGATCAACCATCAACAACAAACACAATTGAGGGAACACCAAGGTAAACATCAAAAATCCACAATAGAATGAGGAAAATTCAAGAGAATCACCTCATAAAGGATTTAGATAATTTATTTACCAAAATAAACAAATAAAAACCAAAATAAAATCAAATAAAAAGAAGAAAGAAACCCTAAAAAGGAAAATAAGAGATCAACGTATAAGGGAAGACTCAAAGGCATCACCATAGGTCTAGCACCATCATAGGATCATGTGATAATTTCCTCAACATTTTTAAATGCTCAAACACAATTTTAAACTAATTAAAATCAAGCAAATAAATCAAAAATACATGAAAATACCAAAAACCGAAAACAAAAATCTAAGAAAATCACCATAGGTTCAAAACCATCATAGGATCATATGAAAATAATTTCATAATTTTAAATGGCTCAAAAGTATTTTTAAACCAATTAAAATCATGCAAAACAAATAAAAATCATGAAAAATACAAAAATGCAAAATAAAAAATCACAAAAATATAAATCATAAAGAGAAAAATAATAAAGAAGTTTAGAAAATATTTTGGTACTTTTTTGATAAAAAATGAATTTATTATGAATTTCTGAAAATAAAATGAATTTAAAAACAAATTAGAGAAAGAAAATAAAACAGAAAAAATAAGATACGTTGGATCTTATGTCATTAAATGACGTGGCTGAACCAAGGATCAGAAAGCACGCATCCACAATGGACACTACTCAGCTCACCCACACTGATCCAAACAAAGTCAAAAGCATCAGATTAGAACAGGTGGCACAATGGACAGTGAGATCAACATCTTCAACCTCCAGCCACCTGAAACCACCAAGGATTTGCAGAAAATCGTGGATCCTTCAAACCATAACCAATGGAGCTCATATTGGTTTCATTTGATGCGTCTTTTCAAGACGATCTCAACCATATCATCGCGCCAAATTTCTTTAAATCACAACTCACTCGATTTGAAAAAAAACCAGAACAAGATTCAAACACGAATTTGAAAATTCAACAATAAAACCCAACTACAACTAAAAACGAACTATACAAACATGATCAGCATGCCAAAGGCTACATTTTAGCAACAAATTTGAATCAAAATGGTTGAGAATTATACCTGTTGAAGCTCAACCTTGAAGCTCTGAAAATGGAGTTCCCTAGCTCTGAAAATGAATGTTGGTGAAGCTAACTGAGTGGAGAATTTGAGTGTTTGAGGTGTGGAAATGGAAACTTGAAGTTCAAGCTTAAGAGTTCAAATGGGATCTTGGCATAATTGTTTTGGCTATCAAAAGCTTGTGATAATGACTCCCTATTTCTAACTTGGAGAGAAATCTCAGCTTTGAAATTCAAACTTTACAACCATGGTGCTCACACTGTAGGAGGCTTTTTGAGATGATTCTTCTTGCATTGGATAGAGGGAGATTCAATCTTTGGAATGTGAAAAGAAATTATTGATTTGGCAGCTTGAATTGAGAGATATGGTCTATCAAAGTAGCCTCCATGAAATAAGTGAAAATCACGAAACACTTAGAAAATTTTCAAGTCTTTTAGGGACCAAAAAGAGACCTATAATGTTTTAATGAAAACCAAGACCTTCCATGGGTTTTTAGCTCTTCCATGTTGAATCAAAGTTGTAGAGGACATCTTAAATTTTATTCTAGAAAAAGAATGGGCTGCAAATGATAAAAATTGACCATGTTATGCTCTTTTGAAGTTGACCTAGAAATCCTTCCAAAATCCAAAATGACCTATAATGTCTTCAAACTTTTGATGACCTTCCAAGCATAATTTGATCTTTCCTTGCAAAGAGAACTTATTAGGGATGATGAGAAGAGTTCATTAGAAAAGGAACCACCTCAAGATGTTGAAAATGAAGGAGTTGTGCCCATTTGATCATAGCATCCACAAATTGCTATATTAGGTCAAACACCTTGCACCAAACTTGAATCTCTTGATGATTTCTTACACAATAAGCCATGATGAACCACATATGATATTGGAATGATGTTACCTTGAACCACATTTGATGATGAGGTACTTCTAGGGTTGAGAAACCCACAAAGTCATAGAGAACACCTTGCTTGAACTTAAAGAAACACAATCTTCTTGCTTGAGAAAAAACCTATGATACCTTGATCCCCTGCCAAGAACAAATGCTATGCAACATGAATATGAAAATGCAAAGAAACTTAAGCCAAGAACACAAGAGAAGGTGAGTAAATTTTGGGGTGCTATAGCTGCCCCTATTCAAACAACTTGGACCTAAAGGGATGAAAAGCAACTACTTTCAAACGTTCAAGGTAAAAGATGATTGAATACAAAAAGAATCCAGAATTTTGCAACCTGCGGGGATGCAAACCAACGAATACGAACCAAAAATTAGGGCTGCGAGACAAACGAATACCCACCAAGAGTTGGGATGTAGTACGATGAGGATAACAATCGAAGGCGAACAATAGTTTATCAACCAAAAGTTGAAACGAAAGCACCGGATACCAACCAAAAGTTGGGGTAGAGCCAAAAGATACCAACCAAGAGTTGAAATACAGGTTATTAACCAAGAGTTAGAATCACCGGGACTAGAGATTACCAACCAAAATTTGGGATGAAACACCCAAAGGGGCACCAACCAAGAGTTGGAATAATAAACTAGGGATACTAACCAAGAGTTGGGATGAAAAAACAGCGAATACCAACCAAAAGTTGGAATGACAGTGAATACCAACCAAGAGTTACAATTGCCACAAAGAAAAAGCACCAACCAAATGTTGGAATGACGGTGACTACCAACCAAAAGTTTGGAAAATGATTCCGCTGGGGAGATTAAAAGGATACCAACCAAGAGTTGGAATAACCTCATAACAACAAATGACCACGCCGGAGACTACCAACCAAGAGTTGGGATGAAGTGGATACATCAAGTAGAATCAAACAACTTATAATTTAAGCAAGAAGCTCTGTTGGGGAAAGAGATGTATAAACAAACTAACTCTGCATGGATACAAAAGATAAACTCTCCTATCACTGACCTGTCTGATAACGAGATCTTAAGTCACACCAATGTCAACTGAAGAAACGTCTGGCCATAGAAAAACCAGACTTGTCTTATGCTTCAGATGCATATGTTTGAATATGGCGTAATGTTCCATACGGAATGGAAATGCTACGCATTTGGGAGGATGCTATGAAAAATGCAAATGCAAACGAACACCACCGAAAGAAGTGTCAAGAAAACCAGCAAACTAACCCTGCTGAAGACAATACCCTGAACGGCCTTCACAAACGGAAGTCCCCTTGGGGAAGAACAACGCTCTACTGGGGAATCATCCCTGAAACTGCCTCTAAAACGTGCCACTGACCATTGAACTTTGTTGGAGATATCGACTACCGCTATATACTCATTACAAAGATCAACAGTGATCTATGCTTGGGGATAAGATTCTAGAACACCAACCACGCCATGGGGTTTACCTTATCGTTGAAGAAAATCCTCCCTCCTCACCCTGCTGGGGAAAACTGCAATGCCACTACTGGTAATAACGAAATTCTGTGGGTATAATAAAACTTTGTTATCAGGAAACAAATAGCCTTCTACTGAACCACTGTCTGACTGCGTAGCAGCACCTCAACTGATGTAAACTTTTATGGAACTTCTCTGACATGAGTTAAGCAATACTAGGGCAACAACCTGCAAGTACACAACAACGAACAGGGCGTTCTAACCGTAAAATGGTTACTTCAGTTACCATACATGATATCGGTTGTGTAAATTCTCATCTTAAACATGTTTTGTGGAGCCCCCACCCTTTTCGCATATAAAGTTTATCAAAAATACAGACGCCCTCTTTGCAAACAAAACAGCAGAAGTAAAGAAAAGAAAATCTCTTTGAATAAATAATATTGTATTGATTGGAAAAGGCCCGTAAATAGGCAAATTACAAATGGATGTAATTTTAAAACTCTAGCACAATTCCTTCATCATCTTATTATTCAAATTCAAGCCATTGTCAGTAGATTCTTTCTGGTATTCCATATCGGCAGATAAGGTCTTTCTTTATAAAATGGGCTACGACCTGCTTTGTGACGTTGGCAAAAGAAGTCGCTTCTACCCACTTGGTGAAATAATCGATGGCGATAAGTATGAAACAATGTCCGTTGGAAGCTGTTGGTTAAATCTTACTAATCATGTCAATGCCCCACATAGCGAAGGGCCAAGGAGATGCCAAAACATTAAGAGGACTCGGTGGCACATGCATTTTATCGGCATAAATTTGACACTTGTGGCACTTCCTAGCATACTTAAAACAATCAGACTCCATGGTCATCCAGTAATATCCTTCCCTCAACAGTTTTCTAGACATTGCATGCCCACCAGCATGTGTACCAAAAGAACCTTCATGGACCTGTTCCATCGGCAAGCTTGCTTCATTTTCATCCATACAACGCAATAATACCATATCAAAGTTTCTCTTGTACAACACATCGTCCTTATTCAAGTAAAAATTAACCAACAGCCTCCTTAGAGTCTTCTTATCCCTACTCGATGCCCCAGTCGGATACTCTTGAGTCTTGAGAAAATGTATGATGTCAAAGTACCAAGGCTTCCCATCTGGCGCTTTTTCTATTGCAAATACAAAAGTTGGCCTGTCAAGGCACATGATAGTGATTGTTGGAGCGTCATTCCAAAAATTCACCTTATACATTGATGATAACGTTGCCAAAGCGCCTGCCATCTGATTTTCAGCCCTTGGTACATGATGAAGCTCAACCCTATCAAATAAACGCAATAATCTCCTGGCATATTTCTTGTGAGGTATCAGGTTAGCCTGGAGCGTCTCTCACTCTCCTTTAATCTGGTTGATAACCAATGTTGAATCTCCATACACATCCAAATTCTTGATTCTCATATCAATAGCTTCTTCCAATCCCATGATGCATGCTTCATACTCAACCTCATTGTTCATGCAAGCAAATGTCAATCCGGCGCTGAACGGTATATGAGAACCATGAGGAGTTGTAATAATTGCCCCGATTCTGTTGCCGTACGAATTAACAGCACCATCGAAAACCAATTTCCACTTAAACCCAATTTCTGGACCCTCGTCAGGTAGAGGCTCGTCACAATCCCTCATCTTCAAAAACATTATATCTTCATCGAGAAATTTAAATCTCATAGGTTGATAATCCTCAATAGGTTGTTCAGCTAGATACTCTGACAATACGCTCCCCTTAATAGCTTTCTGGGAAACATATTGAATATCATATTCTGTTAAAACCATCTGCCATCTAGCAATTCTTCCCGAAAGTGCCTGCTTTTCAAACACATATTTAATCGGATCCATCTTTGAAATCAACATGGTAGTGTGGTTTAACATGTATTTCCTTAAACGCTTAGCTGCCCAGGCAAGTGCACAACATGTTTTCTCCAACATTGAGTACCTCGACTCACAATCAGTGAATTTTTTACTCGGGTAGTAGATAGCATGCTCTTTTCTACCCGTCTTGTCGTGTTGACCGAGCATACACCCCATTGAATTCTCAAGAACCGTGAGATACATTATCAGAGGTCTCCCCGCAACCTGAGGCATTAGTATTGGAGGTTCCTGCAAGTATTCTTTTATTTTTTTCAAATGCCCTTTGACAATTTTCATTCCATACAACTGCTTGATCTTTCTTTAACAATTTGAATATTGGTTCGCAAGTGGTTGTGAGGTGAGATATGAACCTTGCAATGTAGTTCAATCTCCCCAGGAAACCACAAACCTCTTTTTCTGTTTTTGGCTCAGGCATTTCTTATATAGCTTTTATTTTGGCAAGATCTACGTCAATTCCTTTTTCACTGACAATGAACCTCAATAGCTTTCCTGACCTCATCCGAAGTGCACTTATTTGGATTCAACCTCAACCTGAATTTCCTTAACCTCTCAAATAGCTTCAAAAGATTAACCAGATATCCTTCCTCCGTCTGTGACTTTGCAATCATGTCATCGACATACACTTCTATCTCATGATGAATCATATCATGAAAGAGAGTCACCATTGCCAGCTGATAAGTTTCCCCTATATTCTTCAATCTAAAAGGCATAACTTTGTAGCAAAAAGTCCCCCAAGGTGTGATGAAAGTAGTTTTCTCCATGTCTTCTAGGGCCATACTGATTTGGTTATACCCAGAGAAACCATCCATGAATGAAAACACTGAATAGTGAGTTGTATTATCAACTAAGACATCAATATGAGGGAGCGGGAAATCATCCTTTGGGATCGCTCTATTTAAATCCCGATAATCTACGCACATCCTGACCTTTCCATCCTTCTTAGGTACAGAAACAATGTTAGAGACCCACTGAGGGTAGGTGGTACAGCAAGGAAACCAGCGTCTACCTGCTTCTGAACTTCCTCTTTGATCTTGACCGCCATGTCAGGTCTTTTCGTTCTCAAGTTTTTCTTCACAGGAGGGCATTCTTCTTGAAGAGGTAGACGGTGTACCACAATATCTGTATCCAGCCCAGACATATCTTGATAAGACCAAGTGAAGATATCTCTATACTCACGAAGCATTTCTACCAATCTTCTCTTGACATCTTCTTTCAATGCAGCCTCAAATCTGACTTCTTTCTTGTTGTCCTCGGTATCCAGATTGATAACTTCAACATCCTCTTGATGAGGCAAGATGATCCTTTCCTCCTGTTTGAGTAGCCTAGCCAATTCCTCAGGTAGGTCACAGTCTTCATTAGTCTCTTCTTCTACTTGATAAATGGGATTATCAAATTCATACGAAGTCATAGCCAAATCAGATCGATGGTATCTGAGATGTAAAACCTCCATGATTGATGTTTTATGCTGATCATGATATGTGAACAAACACAAAACACATTGCCATTTTACTGTTTATATAAAGAAAAATGCATATAAAGTAAAATAGGAAAAACAGAGATCATAAAATTTGAATGCAAAAGGACGTCTTTTATTCATGATAAAGTTAAATGTCAGGAAAAGAGCCCCCACAACAAAGTTACTATGCCCTGGGCAGAGTGCATAACCATACATAATCAAAAAGATGTGTCGCTACTATGAAAATCGGCGCCGGCTGAACAAAAGAGTCGCCACCGTGCGTTATTTATCCCAAAGGAGGGAAAGGAAACGCTCGAACTAAACCTACCGCAAAGACGGGAAAGGAATGGTCATCACAACCAAATCCTGGATTCGGGAGTCGGTTACGCAAGGGGAAGGTATTAATACCCCTCACGTTCGTCGTACTCGACGGGATCCACGCTTGTTTTCTAGTACGGATTGTTATTCTATCTATTCTACAGGTCAAGGGTTAAAAGAAAATAAAATGACTCGGCAAAGTATCGCACTTTATGCCTACGTATCCCCGTCTGGAACGAGAAATCAGAGTCAACGTAGTTCGCCTACCTACTGGAAAGGAGGGGAAGGTTGCTCGCTAGGATATCGCATCCTATGCCTACGTACTTTCATACAGCATGAAAGATCAGAGCAAATGTAGTTCAGGCCACGAAAGACACAGATTTGTCTATTTATCTTTTATCCTTCTGAAAAAGGTCTTCTCCTGATTACGGTTCCAAGAGGACAAAAATGACACTTTGATTGGTTTTCAGTCTTTTACGCAAGAAATGTCTTTTATTGATGTTTGAAATCTTATTGTATTTTTTATTGTTTTGAGATGAGAAGAGAACGACGCTCTGAAGCCTAGGGTTTGAAAGGGGAATCAAAACTACCCTAATGTTGTCATACATGGATGAGAGCCTAATGTCTGTCATATTTCTCTCTTGCGTAGGGAGAAACAGAGATCCTAGGGGATAAACAGAAAAGAAACAACAAATATACAGTAAAGCAGTAAAATGCATGAAATGCAGCAATACAAGTGAGGCAAGGGAGTCCCACTCAACCTCGAACCTGAAAAACAATAGGCAAAGTGAAACGGATTCACTTCAATCCTAAGGGGAAAATTAACAAACAATACGGCAAAGAAAAGAAACCCCAAAACCAGCTCTGACAGCCCACCAGCTCCTACAGCAGCAGCTCTGAAAAACATCCAACTCTGACAGTTGATTAACAGCAAAACAGTAACATCTTCAATTGAACTCCAAGATCAAACTTCAATGGCCTCCAAGCTTTAGGTGAGCTCCATCTTCAAGGCAGGCGCTCCAAAAGAGAATCACTTAACAGAATAAGTTGGAATAATAAAACAGCTTATTGACAACCAAAGGAAGCCTATAAGTGTTTATCATCATGAAAGACTGGTTCCCTCAAAGTTCTACCTCTAAGGTAAGGCCACTTATCCAGGGAGGTGAATTCCCTATAGGTGTGAAGGCAAAGTATCTACCAACACAAGCGTGCCTCTGGTTTTTGATGATGACAACTTGCTAAGAGATATCCTTCTTTCGTTTAAATCATTCACGCTACTTATGATTCAATTTTTACAATGACGTAATGCACAAAAAGCTGTAGAAATTTATGTTTTTGCAGATTTTTGAACCATGAGCCGACCATACCGTCAGCACACAGTTTCATTCAGTTCACACGGGTCAGCGCATGGAACCATGCGTCGACCGCTGACTTGGCGCATGCAGGTTTAAGAATCAGACGGCTCAGCGCATGAAGATCATGCGTCGACCGCTGACTCGGCGCATGACAGTTTGAGTGTCACACGGCTCAGCGCACGCCGACCCTATGGTCGACCGTTCGCGCGCAGAAACAGAAATTCTGCTATGTTTCTTTGATCTGTCAACTGTCTGTTTTGTATATTACTATAAATAGCTGTCTTTTCAATTTTAACATAGAACATTTTTGAAAGCATTGTGAGAAAGTGTTCAGGTCAAGAAACGTGAAAGAGGTGCATCAGTGTTCTTCATCTTCATCGTTCAATCAACTCACAAATCCTCAAATTACAGATAATCAATTTTTTGCTGCGGTTTGTGGTTTGCTCGACGGTGATAAGGTTCGAACGCGTGATTGAAGATCCGGTTCGAGTGGAAGCTGGTGCAGGTGTTTCTTGGGAGAAAACCTTTGAGGTTTTACCTATCAAGACTACAGGTTTTGAAGGCTTTTGTTACGGAATCGTCGGTTCAACAATCAAGCGAGTGCGAAGGTGATTGATTAGCGGAAGGTTGATCAATCTAGTAGCTAGGGCGTTGAAAGGTTGAAGACGTTCCGGGTTCAATTTGGGTGTGTCTAAGATCAGCCGTGCCGAAGGTTTGATCAACGGAAGAGTTGTCAATAAGGTGGCTGCAATCGGAGGTCATTCACATCAAATTGGAGGACTTGATTCATCTTGAATCAAGGGGCAAGAAGTGGTAGAAATTATCAGCAACATTGAGATTGTTTGTATCAATTGTCTATCGATTCTTGTGTATAACTGTTCTACCAAACAGGTGATATCTATTCAATACATATCTCAATTCTCATTGTAGAATTGAGGGCAGACGTACCCCAACGCGAGGACGACTGGGGGAACTGCCTCATCAAATCTTGTGTTCCTTTATTTTCTGCATTTTCAATTACAGCTTAAAAATTAAGTGATTCTAGAATAAGTGATTTTGTCAAATTGTAGTATTGATTGAGTGAGTTGGTGAAACACTGTTTTTTAACTACTAAGTACAATAGAAATACTGTACTAAGGCTTTTTCAATCACTCATTCAACACAAATATCATTTAAGGTATTTGTGCACACCAACTGTTCGACAAAAGTGCTGAACTAAAATTGCCTTAATTTTGCTGCTAGTTTTGGTGTAATTTTTGATCATTAGAATAAGGAAATAGTACGAGTGAATCACATCTGAGTTTTGCATAAAAGTGTGTAGTGATTTACTATCCGTTATCGTCTTAAATTCATCTGCTTGACGCATATCCGGCTCTCCAATAGTTGTTCGTTTTAGACTATATTTTCCAAGGCCGCTTCCGCGTTTGAAAACCATTTTGAAAACCAATTTTATTGGTAGCGCCACTCAAATTTTTAAAAGGGATCTATTCAACCCCCCCTTCTAGATCCGTGCCTTAGTCTAACAAGTGGTATCAGAGCCTGGTTCTCCGGTGCTTCAAATACAACATTGATAGAATAATGGCTAACGAACCAAAAGGGGCGTACAATAGAGCTCCCGTTTTTAACGGTGAAAATTATAGCTATTGGAAAGACTGTATGCGGGTGCACATCAATTCCATAGATAGAAAGATATGGAACGTTATTCTCAATGGTCCGATTGAAATAACCATGACAAATGAGAATAACGAAGTTGTGCCAAAGCCCGAAGCACAATGGACCGACGACGATGAGCGAAAGTATAATTACGATTGGAAAGCTAAGAACATTCTAATCTCCTCATTAGGTGTAGATGAATACTACCGTGTATCCCATTGCCCTACGGCTAAGACTATGTGGGATGCACTACAAATTGCCCATGAGGGGACAAACGATGTTAAGTTGGCTCGAATCAACACTCTTATACAAGAGTTTGATCTCTTTTTCATGGAGCAAGGGGAAACCATTGCTGACATGCAAAAGAGATTTACTCATCTCATAAACAGATTACATTCACTAGGAAGACCTATTTCCAATGATCTTGCTACTAATAAAGTTTTGAGATGTCTTAGCAGGGAATGGCAGCCGAAAGTGACCGCCATCAAAGAGGCAAATGATCTTACGGTATTAGACCTGACTACATTGTTTGGCAAACTACAAGAGCATGAACAGGTACTCTTGAGTCTTGACCAACATGAAAGGAAAGAAAAGAAGGACAAAGTAAAGATGAGTGAAAAGAAGTCCATAGCTCTTAAGGCTTCTTCCTCGAAGTCTAAAGCAAAAGAGCAAAGTGATTATTCTTCAAGCGACGACGAAGAAGAAGACATAAATGAGGACATGGGGCTGTTCGTTAAACGGTATAACCGGTACGTGAGAAAGAACGGCATCCAACATTCGGAGAAGAACCTGGTAAATTTCCGAAGGCAATCAAGGTTCTCCAAAGATGACAATCAAAAAGGCAAAAAGACTAGAGGAACGTGCTATAAATGTGGAAAGCCCGGTCACTACAAACCGGACTGTCCAATGAACAACAAGGGAAAAGAAAAGGAACAATCGAAGTCACATAAGAGAGCATCAAAGCCTAGGAGGGCGTACATCGCGTGGGAAAGCGACAGTGATTCTTCCTCCTCTAATGAAAGCTCTAGTGATGAAGAAGAGTCCGTGAATCTATGTCTCTCCGCAAATCAGAAAAAGAAAAAGAAACAGGTACGTCACTCTAGATATAATATGTCATCTAATATGTCTCATTCCGAATTACAAACCGCATTCGATGTTTTACACAAGGAAGCAACTGAAGCCTTTAAGAAACTTGCTTCTAATAGAAGAATTTTTACATATTTAGAGCACAAAGTCTTAGAGTCCGAAAAGAAATTAGAGGACCTTAAGGCTTCCATTGTGAAAGATAATGAATCGGATTGTAAGGACAATAGTAATCCTTTCAACTTTGGTTGTGATACTTGTCATATTTGGCAAGGTGAGGTTAGAAACCTTAAGGCCAAATTAGACAAGGCACTTGAACCTAAAATTACATTTGCAATCGATAAAAAGGATTTTAGAAAAAGTATGATAAACCCATATCAAAAATATGCATATGTAATTAGGGATCAAGCAAGTGAAAGTGATTCTAATGTCGACTTTGTATGCTTTTACTGTTGCAAGAAAGGCCACTCCATTGGTAAATGTCGATTTAGGAGATTTCTTGTTCCTAAAGGCATCTACCAATGGTTGCCCAAACGCAACCGTCTTGTCGCTAACCTATTAGGACCCAATATGCCATTGGGTACCTCCCTTTTCTAAGTTATATTTTGACAGGTGAAATGTGTCGAGTCCACCGAGAGAAGATGGGTTCTTGATAGTGGGTGCTCAAGGCACATGTCTGGAGACATATCCTTATTCATAGACTTCGTGGCTAAGAAGAAAGGGTATGTAACATACGGTGATAACAACCGCGGAGCGATACTAGGTAAAGGTAGTATAGGTAATCCCTCCTCTACTACAATTTCCGATGTGTTGCTTGTCGAAAACCTTAAACATAATCTCCTTAGCATTAGCCAATTATGCGACAAAGGTTACAATGTTTCCTTTTCAAAAGATTGCTGCAAAATTGTGCATGAAAGTGATAAGAAGAATGTGTTTATTGGTTTTAGAGTAAACAATGTGTATATGCTTGACTTGAATGTGGTATCCCCAACAAGCGATCAATGTCTCATATCTATGTGTGAAGACTCATGGCTATGGCATAGGCGCTTAGCGCATGTCAACTTTGACTTACTCAATAAGATTGTCTCAAAAGATCTAGTACTAGGACTTCCCAAAATTAAGTTCACCAAGGATCACCTTTGTGATGCTTGTCAAAAAGGAAAACAAACGAGGATCTCCTTTAAATCCAAAAAGATTATTTCAACAACGAGACCTCTTGAACTACTTCATATGGACTTGTTTGGGCCGTCTAGGATCAAAAGTCTAGGAGGAAACTATTACGGATTCGTAATAGTGGACGACTTTTCTAGGTTCTGTTGGACCATCTTCTTAGTGAGTAAAAGTGACACGTTTGCCGCTTTTGAGAGATTTGCCAAGCTCTCCCAAAATAAGTTAAATACAAACATTGTGTCAATAAGAAGTGACCACGGAGGTGAATTTGAAAATCATTTATTTGAAGAATATTGCGGTAACCATGGCATCGATCATAACTTCTCGGCTCCACGAACTCCTCAACAAAATGGGGTTGTGGAGCGTAAAAACAGAATTTTAGAAGAATTGGGAAGAACAATGATTAATGATAGTGGTTTACCAAAATACTTTTGGGCCGACGCCATTAGTACGGCATGTTATGTTTTGAATAGGGTACTCATCCGCCCCATTCTAAACAAAACTCCGTATGAACTTTTAAAAGGGCGAAAGCCTAATGTTTCTCACCTTCATGTTTTTGGATGCAAGTGCTTTGTATTAAACAATGGAAAGGAAAACTTGGGCAAGTTTGATTCAAAAGCCGATGAAGGCATTTTTCTAGGGTACTCGCAATCAAGTAAAGCATATAGGATTTATAATAAAAGATTACTAGCTGTTGAAGAGTCTGTGCACGTTACGTTTGATGAGTCCTATCCGAGAAATGTCGGAAAGGATAGTGTTGTTCATGGTGCAGGTACATCCACAGAAGACATACTCAAAGGTGGCGAAACGGGGATTGATCAACCCGATAGAGTCAAAATTGAGGAGGATAAGGATGCACACCATGAGGTAACTGAGGAAGCTCATCCGCCTACAAACGATGATCTCCCTCAAGCTTGGAAGTCGTGTAAAGATCATCCAATTGACAATATTCTCGGAGACATCACAAAGGGAGTCACCACTCGATCTAAGCTAAGTAACTTTTGTTATCACTTCGCTTTCGTTTCACAAATAGAGCCTAAAAACCCCAAAGAGGCCCTACTCGATGAGCACTGGTTTTTATCGATGCAAGAGGAACTAAATCAGTTTAAAAGAAACGAGGTATGGGACCTTGTCCCTCCTCCGCGAGGCCATCGAGTAATCGGCACCCGATGGGTGTTTAGGAACAAGTTGGACGAAAACGGGGTAATAACCCGTAATAAAGCGAGATTGGTCGCTCAAGGGTATAACCAAGAGGAAGGCATCGACTATGAGGAAACTTATGCGCCGGTTGCCCGACTCGAGGCTATACGCCTTTTACTCGCCTTTGCATGTGCAAAGGATTTTAAGTTATTTCAAATGGATGTTAAAAGTGCGTTCCTTAACGGTCACATAAATGAAGAAGTATATGTGTCTCAACCTCCCGGTTTTGAATCTCATGAATACCCTGAACATGTTTACAAGTTAAAAAGAGCTTTATATGGTCTCAAACAAGCTCCTAGAGCTTGGTATGAGCGACTAAGTAAGTTTTTACTTAATCAGGGGTACTCACGAGGAAAGGTTGACACTACACTCTTCATTAAACGTCAAGGAAAGCACTTGATTTTGGTGCAAATCTATGTTGACGATATTATATTTGGATCCACTAACATGAATCTCGTGAGAGAGTTTTCTGACCTCATGCAGGGCGAATTCGAGATGAGTATGATGGGGGAGCTCACATACTTCCTCGGCCTGCAAATTAAACAACTCCAAGAAGGGACATTCGTGAGCCAAACAAAATATTGTTTGGACTTGATCAAGAGATTTGACATGGCAAAATCCAAGGCCATAGACACCCCAATGCCTACATGCGTAAATTTGGATAAAGATGAAAATGGCAAGGACGTAGAGGTAAAACGATATAGAGGTATGATTGGTTCACTTCTCTATCTTACTGCGTCACGTCCTGATATTATGTTTAGTGTGTGCATGTGTGCACGATACCAATCATGTCCCAAAGAATCCCACCTAAAAGCTGTTAAACGAATTCTTCGATACCTGTCAGGTACCCCGAAGTATGGATTGTGGTATTCTAAGGGTAGTGATTGCTCGTTGGTAGGTTACTCCGATTCCGACTTTGCCGGGTGCAAATCGGATAGGAAAAGCACTAGTGGTACATGTCATTTGTTTTCAAACTCCTTGGTTAGTTGGCATAGCAAGAAACAAGTTTCAGTTGCTTTATCAACGGCCGAGGCGGAATACGTTGCCGCTGGTAGTTGTTGTGCTCAAATTCTGTGGATTAAGCAACAACTACTAGATTTCAATCTTAAACTTGAACGTATTCCTATCCTATGTGACAACACTAGCGCTATTAACCTTACCAAAAATCCCGTATTACACTCTCGCACTAAACATATAGAAATTCGACACCATTTTCTTAGGGACCATGTTGAGAAAGGTGATGTTGTATTTGAACACGTTGACACTAAAAACCAACTAGCGGACATTTTCACAAAGCCGCTAGCAACGGAACCTTTCTTTCATATCCGCCGAGAACTTGGCATCCTCGACATTTCGGAACGGGAATAATATTTGCTGATGTTATCTTATTTCATTCAAATAATCATGCTGTTGTACTTCTAACAATTTGATATTCGTGTAAGTATAAGTATGTTGTGTATCAAGCAAATCAGGCATCAAGGTGATATTGTTCTTTCTCTCTCTCTTTGTTTGATAATCCTGTTGATCTCAAATCATATCGCTTATACTACGCTAAATTTGTATGACATCTACTGCATATGTATATAGATATTTTTTTTTTTCTTATATGTCATGACATCATTTTTGCATAGCATGTACCTCTGAATATGGTAAAATACAAAAATTCATGAGGGATCAAAATGAAAGAATGGCACAAATTCGTTCTGAACTGCATAACCAAAATGAACGGATCAGTGGAATGTCGACTCAGCTGGACGCTCGATTCGAGACTCTAACTCACTGTCATCAAGCTGAAGAGCGCGCCATTGTCGACAGTCTTGACTTTTTGAATAACATCACAGAAGAATTTACTGATCTAGCTCATCCCCACCGCCATCCTCATTACTATGACAGGCGTGGTCGTGGTCGCGGACGTGGACGGGGCTATTAGCATGCGCTCATATGTCATTTGTTGTTTCCTGTTTTGGCTTGCATTCATTTTGTTTGTTGTGTTTTGCTTTTCTGCCCAAACTCACTATGATTGTTGCTTACTTCTATGTTGCTATCATGACATTTTTGTGGTTCTGTAATCTATTAACTGTTATCTCCATCGTATGTATAACTGTTGTTTACTTCTCATCTGTTGGTATCTCATTTATGCATGATTCAATGTGTTGTTATTGTGTCACGAGTTTACCTCTTTTTGATGTTGTCAAAGGGGGAGAACCGAGCAGTAGATAGACGATGATTACGACCGCTATTATTGTAAAAGAAAGGGGGAGCATACCTATACCTATCACGTGTTGCGTAACAGTAGGTTGCCATCATCAAAAAGGGGGAGAATGTGAAGGCAAAGTATCTACCAACACAAGCGTGCCTCTGGTTTTTGATGATGACAACTTGCTAAGAGATATCCTTCTTTCGTTTAAATCATTCACGCTACTTATGATTCAATTTTTACAATGACGTAATGCACAAAAAGCTGTAGAAATTTATGTTTTTGCAGATTTTTGAACCATGAGCCGACCATACCGTCAGCACACAGTTTCATTCAGTTCACACGGGTCAGCGCATGGAACCATGCGTCGACCGCTGACTTGGCGCATGCAGGTTTAAGAATCAGACGGCTCAGCGCATGAAGATCATGCGTCGACCGCTGACTCGGCGCATGACAGTTTGAGTGTCACACGGCTCAGCGCACGCCGACCCTATGGTCGACCGTTCGCGCGCAGAAACAGAAATTCTGCTATGTTTCTTTGATCTGTCAACTGTCTGTTTTGTATATTACTATAAATAGCTGTCTTTTCAATTTTAACATAGAACATTTTTGAAAGCATTGTGAGAAAGTGTTCAGGTCAAGAAACGTGAAAGAGGTGCATCAGTGTTCTTCATCTTCATCGTTCAATCAACTCACAAATCCTCAAATTACAGATAATCAATTTTTTGCTGCGGTTTGTGGTTTGCTCGACGGTGATAAGGTTCGAACGCGTGATTGAAGATCCGGTTCGAGTGGAAGCTGGTGCAGGTGTTTCTTGGGAGAAAACCTTTGAGGTTTTACCTATCAAGACTACAGGTTTTGAAGGCTTTTGTTACGGAATCGTCGGTTCAACAATCAAGCGAGTGCGAAGGTGATTGATTAGCGGAAGGTTGATCAATCTAGTAGCTAGGGCGTTGAAAGGTTGAAGACGTTCCGGGTTCAATTTGGGTGTGTCTAAGATCAGCCGTGCCGAAGGTTTGATCAACGGAAGAGTTGTCAATAAGGTGGCTGCAATCGGAGGTCATTCACATCAAATTGGAGGACTTGATTCATCTTGAATCAAGGGGCAAGAAGTGGTAGAAATTATCAGCAACATTGAGATTGTTTGTATCAATTGTCTATCGATTCTTGTGTATAACTGTTCTACCAAACAGGTGATATCTATTCAATACATATCTCAATTCTCATTGTAGAATTGAGGGCAGACGTACCCCAACGCGAGGACGACTGGGGGAACTGCCTCATCAAATCTTGTGTTCCTTTATTTTCTGCATTTTCAATTACAGCTTAAAAATTAAGTGATTCTAGAATAAGTGATTTTGTCAAATTGTAGTATTGATTGAGTGAGTTGGTGAAACACTGTTTTTTAACTACTAAGTACAATAGAAATACTGTACTAAGGCTTTTTCAATCACTCATTCAACACAAATATCATTTAAGGTATTTGTGCACACCAACTGTTCGACAAAAGTGCTGAACTAAAATTGCCTTAATTTTGCTGCTAGTTTTGGTGTAATTTTTGATCATTAGAATAAGGAAATAGTACGAGTGAATCACATCTGAGTTTTGCATAAAAGTGTGTAGTGATTTACTATCCGTTATCGTCTTAAATTCATCTGCTTGACGCATATCCGGCTCTCCAATAGTTGTTCGTTTTAGACTATATTTTCCAAGGCCGCTTCCGCGTTTGAAAACCATTTTGAAAACCAATTTTATTGGTAGCGCCACTCAAATTTTTAAAAGGGATCTATTCAACCCCCCCTTCTAGATCCGTGCCTTAGTCTAACAATAGGGACTTTATGTCATAGAGAGGAATGGAAGCACAAGAAGCTTACCATGTTTGTACAAAGAATTTGTTCTATTCTAAGGCTTTACCTACCTCCTATCTCCTATGTCTTTAATCAACTCCAAGCACAAACAATCTTCAAGTTTCAATATTTGATCGTCAATCTTCTCTTTTGATATCTTCATGCTCCATAAGTCCAAGCCAAACCCCCATACCCCAAATAAAAGCCCAAACCCCAAGCACACAATTAAAAACCCAAGTGGGAACACCAAACAAACACTCCATTTGTAAAATATACTAAAAATAGTAATATAGTATTTAAAATTCTAAGATTAATTCTAAGGGGATTTCTACATCTATCCTACATACCCTATATGTCCCAGAACCTAATTCAAGCTAAAAATCCAAAATCTAAGTGTTATGATGCACCTATGTTGAGTTTGAACCCTACTCTAACTAACCTAATGTTCTCTAATCAAAACTAAACAAGATTAAATCACAAAAATGTGAGATAAATCTCTAAGGGAACCTATACTTTTAATCTAATCAACCCAACAAGAATCAAGTCAAAACTATTCACCAATTGGTCACAAGCAAATTTACAAAAACATGTATCAAATGTACAAAATTAAAGAAATTGATAAAATGGGAAAAATCAAATTAAATTGAAAAATGGGTGAATATGAAATTTATTATTTTCATAAAATCACAAATAAATCCAAGATCATGGAGGTATTTTTGAAATATTTTTCTGATTAATTTTGGATTTATTATGATTTTTTTAGTAGACTATATGCAAATAATATGAAAATTCAATAAAAATGGAAAAACGGGGGTGGCAACAACAATTATTTCCACTTCAGAAATACATTGGGCCCAGGAGGGGGGTGCAGACAGCAAAACGCACTAGGCCCATTGTTATTCCAGAAAATTAAAAAAACCATAACTGAAAAATAATAGGGGGGGGGGGGCGAATAGCACAGATTTGCCTGGTGATTCACGTTTGGGCCCCAAACGGGGGGGTGCGAGTAGCAGGTCTGGGCTAGGCCCAAACCAAAACGCAAGGGGAGAGGGAGTGCCACGAGAAACATGGGGTATAATCAGCACACGACCCCCATGGGCCTAGGCCCAAATCCATTACTACCTCAGCTTAACCACAAACCCTAACCTCATTCCCTCTATCACTGTTCACTACCACTCTCCCCCACCCTAGCGCCGTTACCCTAATCTCTCTCTCTGAGACTCTCTCTACCTCTCAATCTCTCAATCTAAAACAAAACCTAAACCTCTCTCTAATCAGAACACTCAACATGCATCCAAATTCACAACAGCAAACAACGATTCGAAGAAAAATGTACCTGATGAAGTGTGAAATCTGGAGATTTGTCTGGAGGAAGATCTTGGAGATTGATGAAGATTGACAACCTCGCGAGGAGATTATGGTAGTTGAAGATCCGATTGAAGGCTTATGGTCGCGCTGACGGATCTTGAGCTTCTTGAAGGCTGTTACGGGGGAGATCAAAGAATCTGGAGGTTCTGACGAACACTCTTGGAAGCCTTGAAGGAATCTGGAGACGGATGAACTGATGAAGAATCTTGAAGTTGCTGGAAAAACGTGAAGAACACGTTCAAAGGTCTTGAAGGATCTATGAAATGTTTTATGAAGCACGTTTGAAGATTGTTCTTGGAGATTTCCTGGAGATTTGATGAAGAACGATGAAGGCTCTTGAGGATCTATGGAGAATTCCTGGAATTGGATGAAGAACACGTTGAGGAATCTGGAAAAATCAGTTGAAGGTTGATCTTGCTCGTTGAAGGTTTTCTGGGAAAACACGGTGGTTCCGATGACTTCTCCGGCGAGGTCTTTGAATCTCCAGTGAGAAATTGATGGAAGAGTGAAGAAGATCGATGATGATTTCGTGGATTCTATGGGAAAATCCAGTTTCCGGCAAGCTTACCAAGCTCCGGCGACAGTTACGGCAGAGAGGCGGCGGTCAGACGGCTGTTGCATGTACTCCGGCCAGTAGATAGCTAGTGGGACGCGTGGCAATCATGCAAAGTGGGGTGGCGGTGGTGGTATCAGAAGGGGACGTGTGGAAATGAGAGAGAGAGAGGGAAGGCAACACGTGTGAGGAGAGAGGGGGAGCTCAGAGATGAGGTGGCGAAAAATGGGATACACGCGTGGCACTGTATTTATAGGACACCTGGCATGCGAAAATGGACCCTGGACTTGGGCTTTCTGACTTGGATAATTGGCCCAATGACTCTGATTAATTGATGATTATCTGGATTAAACTCAAAGATTAAACTCTAAAAACAAAACAAAATTAATACTAAAAAAAAATCCTAATTAATCCTAAAACGAAAAATTAATAATAACCTAATTAAACTCTCTAATTAATCCTAATTAATCCTAAAACGAAAATTAATAATAAAATCCTAATTAACCTATTAAAAAAACAGAAAAAATTATTTAATATCTAAAAACTATTTAAAAATTCTAATTAAATCTGAAAGATCAAACAAAATCTAATAAAAATCTAAAAACATTTAATCCTTTTTTAAAAACTATTCTATTAAATTTGAAAAATCAAATAAAATCTAAACACCTTAATATCTATTTTAAACTCTATTCTTATAAAAAACTTAAAATTTAATAAAATCTAAAAAAACATTAAATTCTATGTAAAATCTATTCTATTAAAAAAAATTAATATCTGGTTATATCTATTAAAAAAAAATCTATTAAAGGAAAAGTAATATCTAAAATTTTTTAAAATCTATTAAAAAAGGAATATTTATTTAAAACTCTAAAAAAACTATTAAATTCTATAAACAAAATACTAACATATTTACTATCTAAAAAAAACAAAAAACCCTATTAAAATCTATTAAATGCATTAAAAATCTAGAAAATAAAAGAAAAATCCTAAAAAATGCCAGGAGACCGATTAAATCGATTATAAAACGATTGCGCTACCATAACGAAACTCGGGCCCCGAGATGGCCTAAAAACACAGGGAACGAGCACCAATTCTCAAAATCCGTTTATTCAAACCGGCCTGAACTGCCTGAAACGCCAGGGGCTGCAATTCCGATAAAATCAACCTGACTGAGAAAATGCGATGCATGCAGTATGCGAATGCGAATGCAAAATGCGTTGAAGCATAAACCAGATATGGGAACCGGTTGGTCAAATTTCGGGGTGCAACAGTTGCCCCTATTCAAGCGGCTTGGACCCGACTAGGTGAAGAGCGAACGGCCTTCAAACATTCGAGGTACGACACAGTTGAATACCAAGGAAACCCTGAAATTTGCCAACCGCAGAAATAAACTGCACCACTGCTTGGGGAACGACATTCGTCGAGTGAACCTGATTGTCACGGTAACAACCAATCATTCATTAGAGAATAACTCTGATTTTGACTCCCACCACCCATGTAACACCACAGGTACTGACTTATCTTTGCAAAAACACCTATGTCCACAACTGGACTAACCTTGTCAACACCAGAAGAGAAACAAATTCGTCAATACGAGTAGAGATCCCATCATCACAGGAAAAATCTTGTCCACGATTGTCCTCAAATTTCGTCACCACGAAAAGCCATAAATTCGTCATCACGGAGAAATCCTATCATCATAGGAATAAAACCTGCCCTCATCAGGACTCCTCATTCCGTCAACATGGAGAAATCAAACTTGTCCTTATCAGGACTCCATATTCCATTTACATGGAGAAATCAAACTTGTCCTCATCAGGACTCCATATTCCATTTACATGGAGAAATCAAACTTGTCCTCATCAGGAATCCTCATTCCGTCAACACGGAGAAATCCCGACGACTTCGCTGGGGATGAGTTGTCTGCATCTCGTCAACACAAGAAGATCCTACCAGCATAGGCAATGACATCTTATTCGCTTCTTATCAACACGAGGAACTCCTATCAACATAGGAATAAATTGTCCATGTCAGGACTCACGTCTCGTCAACACGAGGAAAAAAAATAGATTCATCAACATGAATAAGTCCTATCACCTTAGGAATACCATTCTTGTACATATCTGAACTCCCATTTCGTCAACATGAAGAAATCCTATCCACATAAGCATAAATTGCCCTCATCAGGACGCACATTCCGTCAACACGGAGAGAGTAATTCGTCAACACGAATAAATCCTATCAACATAGGCATAAATTGTCCTCATCAGGACGCACATTTCGTCAACACGGAGGAATAATTCGTCAACACGAATAAATCCTATCAACATAGGCATAAATTGTCCTCATCAGGACGCACATTCCGTCAACATGGAGGAATAAAACTTGTCCTCAACAGGACTCCATATTCCGTCAACACGGGGAAGTCAATCTTGGTCCTCACCAGGACTCCATATTTCGTCAACACGGAGAGAGTAATTCGTCAACAAGAATAAATCCTATCAACATAGGCATAAATTGTCCTCATCAGGACTCACATTCCGTCAGCACAGAGGAAATAATTCGTCAACACGAATAAATTCTATCAACATAGCTGGGGATATTCTGAAAACCAATGACCGACATTCGTTCTGATAACAAGCGACCACTTCTGAAATTTTGATTCATGGAACCCTGATGCTACTGCATCAACAAACTTGACAAAACAGTCTGCTGATCGAATACGAGAAAACCTCAACCAGTAACTCTGTGGGGATGATAATAAACTGAATCACATCATCATATGTCTCACGGAAAGACCTTGATTATCTAAAAAGACATCTGGGCTTTAAAACTCCATATTCCTGTTGAGAAACACACCTGAAAGCAAAAGGTTAACCAACCTGACTTATGTTTCAAAATGCGTATGTTTGACAATGGCGTAATGCTCCATACAGCATGGAAATGCTACGCGTTTTCTGAGTAGATGTAAACATGATAATGCATGCAAATGCAAGTGCAGGTTCAGGCTGCTGGGGAGCCCTGATAAGCTTGCTTCAACACGGATGCCGAGGACAACTACCACCTTGCTGCGGAATGAACGAGTATCTCAAAATATGCTGGGACATACAACCAACTCTGCCGAGGAGAGCTTTAAACCTTCAATTTCCACGGGGAGGATAGGAAGCACCTGCTGGGGAGAGAATACTCCGCTGGGGAAGAAACGACTCTCTCGGGGAATCTTAACTAACTCCGCTGGAAACAGGGAATGACTCCGCTGGGGAGAATAAACAACCCTACTAGGGATAATGAACTGTATGGGCACAATTTACAATCCACTGAAAACTAAACGACTCCGCTGAGGATAAGGAAACCTTTCGGAGAACCACCACTGTCTGAGTACAGCTTACAACCTTTGAAGTTATCAAACTCTGCTGAGGGTAAACGACCATGCTGGGGAAAGTAAACCATCTGGCCACAGTTTACAAACTCGGGACTGAGGATAGACATCCTGTGGCGAGCATTAACCTTGACCTGCTGGAGAACATCCTTTGGATAAGCTGCGACTAGCTGGGGAAATTGAGCCTTCTTCAGTAAGGAACAGTGTCATCTCAGCTTCAGGAACTGAAGCGCGACCTGCGTGAGGATTCACATCACATAATGATCAAGTCTTTTCGTCACGAGCCTCTGGTTAGGACCACAATTTTCTGATCGTCCACTTCACCTGGGCAAGAACCCTGCAATACCACAAACGAGACAAAACAAGTCTAAACAATCAAATCTATTCAAGTTAGCGTCAGTGACATCATTTTCAGTCAATTCGAAGTTTTAGCAATTATTGGCAAGGGCCAGCAACGTTATGCAACTGCTAGTTTTATCAAAACATTGGCGTTTTTCACATACAAAACAGTAAAGAACAAGTATCAAATACTGAATAACGTGTTTTATTGATTGGGCCCCTGAATGGGTAGAGTTTTGTACACTGGATATAACTCCTGAAAAGAGGAAGTTACGCACAACAAATATACAAGTATGCACAGGAAGCATAAACACAGGTCAAATTTGCGCATATGTCGGCAACGTGATGCAGACAAACATCATGAGCTGATCCTCCTATGACTCACCTGACTCTGGCGCTTTCCCGGTATTCAAATTTCCGAAGAGATTGTATCTGATAAACGAATCCCCAAAGTATTCTCCCAACCACCACGTAACACAGCATCAAATTTGGCCCGCAATCATTTGCTTTTTAAATCCCTAACTTTTGCGTGAACCACCCTTTGCGGGTTTTTAATTCACCGGGATACCCTTTTTTGCCGAAGCCGCCCAGTGTAGGTTTTCGACTTCGCGGGTGTACCTCTTTTTTCAATTTTATCCCTAACTTTTGCTCGAACCTTTTATTCTGTTTTTGGTTCACCAGGATGCCCCATTTTTGCCTGGACTCTCTTTTTTCTGTCCAGCGGGTCAATTTCAAGCAAAGTATTTTTTTAACTGCGTCCGAATTCATAGGCGAAGTAAAGTCTTCACCGTCCATGGTGGACAGCAACAAAGCTCCTCCTGAAAAGACTTTTCTGACAACGTATGGCCCTTTGTAATTGGGGGTCCACTTGCCTCTGTGATCTGCCTGTGGCGGGAGAATCCTTTTCAGCACAAGGTCGCCCGTCTAAAAGCTCCGAGGATGTATCTTCTTATCATACGCTTTCTTCATCCGGCTCTGGTACAATCGACCGTATGCTAGAGAAGCTAGCCTCTTCTCATCCATTAAACTCAGCTGATTCAACCTGTCTTTCACCCATTCTGCCTCGTCAAGTTGGACATCTCGTAATACCCTCAGGGAAGGAATCTCAACTTCCAGTGGTAACACCGCTTCCATTCCGTATACCAACGAGAACGGGGTTGCCCCGGTTGATGTGCGTACCGTCGTACGATAACCGTGCAAAGCGAAAGGTAGCATCTCGTGCCAGTCCTTATAGGTCACCACTATCTTCTGAACAATCTTCTTTATGTTCTTATTGGCCGCTTCAACAGCGCAATTCATCTTGGGTCGGTAAGGAGAAGAGTTGTGATGTTCAATCTTAAAATTCTGACACAGCTCCTTCATCATCTTATTATTTAAGTTCGAACCATTGTCGGTAATAATCCGCTCAGGGATTCCATATCTGCAAATGATATCTCGTTTGATAAACCTGGCTACCACCTGTTTGGTCACATTAGCATATGATGCCGCTTCCACCCATTTGGTAAAATAATCAATTGCTACCAAAATGAATCGGTGTCCGTTAGATGTCGTCGGCTCAATCTTTCCAATCATATCAATTCCCCACATCGAGAATGGCCACGGTGATGACATCACGTTCAGAGGACTCGGAGGCACATGGATCTTATCCGCATAAATCTGTCACTTATGACATCTCTTCGCAAACTTGAAATAGTTAGCCAGTAATAACCTGCCCGCGGCAGCTTTCAGGTCATAGCATGCCCACCAGCATGTGTACCAAACGTACCCTCATGTATTTCCTCCATGAGCAACCTCGCCTCTTTCTCGTCTACACAGCGTAGCAACACCAAGTCATGATTTCTGTTGTATAGGACACTGTCCAGATTTAGATAGAAATTACCAGCCAATCTCTTGAGAGTCTTCTGATCGCGGCTGGATGCCCCAGCCGGATACTCCTTGTTCTTTAGGAAATTCTGGATGTCAAAGTACCAGGGCTTATCATCAGATGCTTCGTCAATGGCAAATATGAATGCGGGCCTGTCAAGCCGAGAGATAACAATCCTGGGAGCCTCGTTCTAGAAGTTAACTTTATACATGGAAGACAATGTAGCCAGGGCGTCAGCCATCTGACTTTCTGCTCGCGGCACATGATGCAATTCAACCTTGTCAAAGAAAGGCAACAATCTCCTTGCATAATTCATGTACGGTATCAAATTGGGCTGACGTGTCTCCCATTCTCCTTTTATTTGATTCACCACCAGAGCTGAGTCTCCGTATACATCCAGATGTTTGATTCGCAAATCAATGGCTTCTTCAAGCCCCATAATACAAGCTTCGTATTCGGCTTCATTATTGGTAACCGGAAAGGTCAATCGAGCAGTAAATGGGATGTGCGACCCATGTGGAGTAGTGATGATTGCCCCTATTCTGCTACCATAGGAGTTTACAGCTCCGTCAAAGATCAACTGCCACTTGGAATCTGTCTTTGGTCCTTCATCCGGCAACGGTTCTTCCCAATCTTTCATCTTCAGGTACATGATATCCTCGTCAGGAAAATTAAACCTCATCGATTGGTAGTCCTCAATAGGCTGCTCAGCAAGATACTCCGATAACACGCTCCCTTTTATAGCCTTCTGTGAAACATATTGGATGTCATATTCGGTCAAAACCATCTGCCAACGGGCAATTCTCCCAGATAGTGCCTGCTTTTCAAATACGTATTTGATAGGGTCCATCTTCGAAATGAGCATGGTGGTATGATTTAGCATGTACTGCCTCAAACGCTTGGCGACCCAGGCTAGCGCACAACAAGTTTTTTCGAGCATTGAGTATCGAGATTCACAGTCAGTAAACTTCTTACTTAGGTAGTATATCGCATGCTCTTTACGCCCTGTCTCGTCATGTTGACCGAGAACACAACCCATACTCCCCTCAAGAACCGTCAAATACATAATCAAGGGTTTCCCTGCCACTGGAGGTATCAAAATAGGAGGCTCCTGCAAATACTGTTTTATTTTATCGAACGCCTTTTGACAATTTTCATTCCATGTTACAGCCTGGTCCTTTTTCAACAGCTTGAATAATGGCTCGCACGTAGCTGTTAGGTGAGATATGAACCGAGCGATGTAGTTCAACCTCCCTAAAAACTCGCATACTTCTTTTTCTGTTTTAGGCGTCAGCATTTCTTGTATTGCTTTTATTTTCGCAGGATCAACCTCTATTCCTTTTTCGCTCACGATAAACCCCAGCAGTTTACCCGATCTCACCCCGAAGGTGCATTTGTTAGGGTTCAGTCTCAGCCTGAACTTCCTAAGCCTCTTGAATA
The DNA here is from genome assembly GCA_963859935.3 of Lathyrus sativus. Taxonomy (NCBI): domain Eukaryota; kingdom Viridiplantae; phylum Streptophyta; class Magnoliopsida; order Fabales; family Fabaceae; genus Lathyrus; species Lathyrus sativus. Next base: position 404,052,269 of record OZ012737.1, on the reverse strand, counting down.
ATTTCAGCAGATTCACCAAATGTTCTTCCTCCGTCTGGGATTTGGCAATCATATCATCAACATAAACCTAGATCTCTTTATGCATCATGTCATGAAAGAGCGTCGTCATTGCACGCTGATACGTTGCCCCAACATTCTTCAATCCGAAGGGCATCACTTTGTAGTAAAATGTTCCCCAGGGCGTAATGAAGGTAGTCTTCTCCATGTCTTCTGGCGCCATTTTAATCTGATTATAGCCCGAGAATCCATCCATGAAGGAGAATACGGAGAATTGAGCGATATTATCGACCAGCACATCGATGTGAGGAAGTGGAAAATCATCTTTCGGGCTCGCTTTGTTCAAATCACGGTAATCTACGCACATTCTCACTTTACCGTCTTTCTTTGGCACTGGCACAATATTAGCGACCCATGAGGGATATTTTGTAACAGCTAGGAAACCAGCATCCCACTGCTTTTGAACCTCCTCCTTAATCTTCACAGCCATGTCCGGTCTAGTTCTTCGGAGCTTCTGCTTAACCGGCGGGCATTCTTCTTTTAGCGGCAGACGGTGAACAACCATATCCGTATCCAGCCCAGGCATATCCTCATATGACCAAGCAAAAATATCACTGTACTCTTTGAGCATTTCAACCAATCTTCGCTTGACGTTGCTCTACAGCGCGGCCCCTATACGGATGTTCCTTTCAACCCCTTCCGACCCCAGATTGACGATTTCAATGACTTCTTCATGAGGCAGAATGATTCTTTCTTCTTGTTTTACCAACCAAGACAACTCTTCTGGAACATCGCCATCTTCAACAATCTCTTCTTCGGCCTGAAATATCGGGTGCTCAAAGTCGAAGTCAGTCATAGGCGGTTCATAGATGTCATCTGAAATAGTAACCCTGCAAGGAAATGGTTAAATGCTTCAAAACACATACAAAGCAAATAACCACGTTGCCATTTTATTGTAAAAATAAAAACAGGAAAAACAGAGATCACAATATTTGTACAGGAAAAACGCCTTTTATTTAACGATTAAACAGTGCAATGTACATAACAAAAAGGCCCTAAGCAAAATCACGATGCCCCGGGTAGGACACCGGATTGTTCAACAATTAAGAAAACAAAGCATTACTGTTTAGTTGTCACAGGAACAGTCTCCTGAATAGACCAATTGCAAAGCCCTTGTCCTGGCACGCTCGGCTGAATCCAGGCGTCCATGTCGCAGTCACTGTCTCCCTCTTCAGAATCTGAAACAGCGTTGATGGTCTCGTTATATACCCCACCGGCCGTAATTGTTATTGGTCCTTTGAAACGGGGTGCCCCTGTAGTAGGCGTTGATGATGAAGGTTGATATCCCAGTCCAAATCTGTCCATTTTCACGGGAATATCCAAAACCTTGCCCCAGCCCTTGGTCTCGCCGGTCTTCACCAGAGCCTGAGCCTCTTTGTATGACGACACTGCCACCTCTGATGCTTTACTCGGCCCCGGAACTTTGTCCTTAATGCGCAACCCCTCAAAGGCTTGACAGGGTGTTTCATGGATTTCGCCGTCGACTTCCACGTACTTGAATGATGACAAATGGCTGACCAGTATATCCTCCTCTCCACAAACTGTGACCACACTATCCCCTACCATGTACTTCAGCTTTTGGTGTAAGGTAGATGTGACTGCCCCAGCACCATGGATCCATGGTCATCCAAGAAGACAGCTATACGCTGGCTGGATGTCCATAATGTAGAATTCTGTTTCAAAAACCTCCGGCCCCACTTGCAGAGGCAAAGTTATAGATCCAAAGACTGACCTCCGTGTACCATCAAATGCCCTGACCACCAAGTCACTAGGCGTACAAATGATCCCCCTGATGTCCAACTTCATCATTGCTTTCTTCGGAAGCACATTTAAGGAAGACCCGGTATCTACCAGCACATGGGACATGACCGTGCCCCTGCATTCAACTGAGACGTGCAACGCCATATTATGCTCTCTTCCCCTCGGGGTCAAATCAAAATCCGTAAATCCCAAACTATGGCCTGCATTCACGTGCACCATCACCCCCTCCAACTGATTCACAGAAACATCTTGGGGTATAAACGACGTGTCCAGAATTTTCAATAACGCATTCCTATGGGCTTCGGAACACAATAACAACGACAATATGGAGATCTTCGACGGCGTTTGTTGAAGGTGCTCAACAATTTTATAGTCACTCTTACGGATAAGACGCATAAACTCTTCTACATCCTTCAGTGCCGTTTCTTTTTCATTCCTCTGCACAGGAGAATTCTCATTCACTTTACCTTTACCTTTTGCCAATCATTCAGCCTCTACCTCAGGCGATATAAAAATTCTCCCGCTCCTTGTCATCCCTCCAGTCCCGACGACATTGTCCACAACCCCAGCTAGTCGTTTACTGATATCAATTTTCTCCCCATCACAATATGCTTCCAGCCCATAAGTCCATGGTACTTCCTTGGTGCTCTCATAAGGGATTGGCCCTGCCTTTGTAATAGTGATCGTCGGCCGCCTGGCTGGCGCCGTTATAGTTATCGTTTTCCGTGGAATTGTCACCGTAGCAACATCACTTTGCTCATCAGCTAACACCTCTGCAGGTTTCTCAACTGCCGTTCTATCAAATTGCAACGTGCCTTCATCTATCAAGGTCTGAATACCCTTCTTCAATTCAGCACAACCCCCAGCTTGGGTCCAACATTCTAGACAAAACTCATCGCATCCCGGATACACACCTCCTTTCAATAACCTGCTCTTTACTTCACACAAAGGCGTTTTCAGTTCATCAACATGCATGATCAGGTTCAAACCCTCCTCAGTCAAAATAGAATTTGCCCCATGGTTGGGCATAGGCTGTTGTACTATATTCGGACCTGCTTGTCCAAAATTTATGGCCTTGCTCTCCAGTAGATCCTGAACTTTATGTTTAAACGCATGACATGCCTCTATGTCATGCCCGGGTGCCCCGGAGTGGAAGTCACAATGTTTGTTAACATCATATCCATAAGGCAGGATTGGTCCCGTGGGCGGCGCCAAGGTCCTCTTTTCAACTAAATTCAGCCCCAACAGTGTCTAAAAGAGTTCCGCGTACGTGGAAGGAGGCGCTTCAAACACTCTTTTCGGCTTCGCATTCGGAAATCTTCTTTGGCCAGCATTCTGCCCCTGCTGCTGCTGTGGCTGTTGCTGTTGTTGCTGCGGTTGTTGTTGTTGTCTCTGTTGAGGAATCAGAATCGTGACACTCGCTATCTGCTACGACTGATTATACTGATGTCTTCCTCTGCCCCTGCCCCGACCACCAAACACTGCACTAGAATCACCTTGACGACGACCACCAAATGCTTTTCTATTACCTCCCGACGAAGTAGACTCTCCAGCTTGGAACCTTCCCACCTTAATACTATTCTCAATCATTTCACCCATCAAGATCAGATCAGAGAAACTGCCCAACGCAACAGGAAAAAACTTCTCGTAGAATATCCCCGTGAATGTTCCAATGAACATATCATTCATTTCCTTCTCCACTAGAGGGGGATGCACTCTGGCCGCCATGTCGCGCCACATTTGCGCATATTCTTTGAAACTCTCCCCATTTTTCTGTGACAAGCCTTGCAGCTGGACCCTGTTTGGTGCCAGATCACTGTTATACTTGTAATGAGTCACAAACGCCTCAGCCAGTTGCTTCCATGTTTTGATCTGAGTGGGTTTCAGCCCCATATACCACTCAAGTGACGGTCCGAATAGACTATCTTGGAAGAAATGCATCAGCATTCTTTCATAATTCGAGTAAGCGGACATCCTTCTGTAGTAAGAGCGAACATGCACCTTCAGACAAGTGTCTCCCTTATATTTATCAAAGGTGGGAGCTTTAAACTTCAGCGGTACCCTTAGGCCAGGCACTAAGCCCATCGTGGTCATATCTAAACCAGAAGTATTCTGATTCACTACACCCTTCATTTATTCCTCAAGCATTTTGATCCTATGAACAGGATCCACAGGTCCATCGATACCCCTACCAGAGAAGGCATCTTCTTGTTGGTCTTCCATCCAATTAACATTCTCATTTCCGTACCCATCATACCCATTGTTACGACCAAATCTAGTCTGATTCATCATAGGGCCCCGTCCTCTGTTACCATACCCCTGAGTGACCCCGGCAGGTCCAAAAGGCATCATTCCAGCACCATTTCCGTTACCGAATCCACCATAGCCCTGATTGGCATTACCAAAACCATCATATCCGAAACCATGAGCGTTGAAACCAAACTTCCCATCCTGGTTGACATAATCAAACCCCTGGTCGTTATAGCCGAGTCCGTTGTTACCAAAGCCATTACCTCCATTGTTATCACCGCCCAGATTGGCGTCTCCGAATCCAACATTGTTAATGACGGTCTCATTATCGATTCCTGTATTACCATTCCCGGCGCCAGCGCCATTGTTCATATTCACAGCAGGTATATTCACCACAGGTGGAGCTACAGGTGTAGGAGTACCATCCCCGTGAATGGTGTCAACACGTACAGAATTGTGGTCTTCGTTTCCATTCCCAGCATTTCTCGCCAGTAATGGCTGCACCAGAGTTTGCAAGTTTTCCTGCCCCTTCACAATTGTCTCCATCGTCTGCATGAACAATGCCAGCTTTTCACGCATCTCCTACATCTCGTTTTGCATCCGGTCCGTGACTCTTTTGCAGTTGGCACGAGTAGAGTATCGGTGAGGACGTTGACTTTCAATCCTGGAAAAACCTGATGAGATGCAGGAAATGAGATATAGTTCAATAATCACCTGATAATGCAATATGAATGTGTATGTAAATGCAACATGTGTCTGTGCATTAGGGAATATCACTCCCCAATTCTAGTGCCAATGTGCCAGTGTGGTGATGGTGATAGCAATAAGAAGCTCGAAAATCAATCATAGAAAAACATCTCATACATTGCAGAAAATCCCATCAAGTCAGGAATACAATATTAATGAGCGAACAATAAGGAGCCATGACCTCAACCAACAATTCTGGTGATGGCCAGCACAATGCAAATAAAGCATACACATCAACACATGAGATAGTCAAGTGCGACCATACGCCTGGTACTCCTCTAATAATCTCTTAGTCTCGGGATGATTTGGTTGAGTAAGCAAACCCTCGACAAGTAGATCTCTTCGCTTGAGAACACGTCGTAAATCACCAATAGATTCTTCCCATGCCCCTTCTCCAAAGCGGTCATCTAACTTCCGTTTCTGAGACCCAGCCTCCTTCTTGCGCTCAACAGCCTTGTTCAATGAGTTCTGAAGACTATATCTTGTCATAACCTCCTCTTCATACTTTCTCTTGCTAGCCTTCAACTGATCTTCGAGTTCAGAAATTTGTTGTTTCAATTTGTCTTCCCTCTTTTTGTTGTTGGTTAGCGTAGCATTCCACGTTCTGTTGCACAAAGCGATTTCCCGGTAGGCGGCATCGAGTGACTTCTTCTTGGACTCTAACATATCATGAGAGCTTCTGAATTCTTTTCCCAGGCGTTCACGCTTCTTTGTCTCTTCTGTCAGTTCGGCACCTAGCCTGTTTACCAACTCAGTCTGCTGTTGGAAGGAATACACAACTTTGTTCTTCTCACTCCGGATTTGAGCCAATTCCTTCTCCAACTCTTCATTGATCTTTATCAAGTCATCTTTTTCTTTCACAACCCGCTCATAGACCTCAATAGCCACATTAGTCGATTCCTCAACTGGAATGGGAACGGGATGTGATACTGCTGGAAAAGGCATCTGCACCTGTCTTACCCTCTCTTGAATCCACACCTTGTAAGGCATGTAAGCTTGACAATCATTCTTGCCTAGTAATGGTTTCCCTCTTCTGCAGATATGATTCCAAGCGCGCTGAAGCTTGGCTAGTAATTCCCCACTCAGGTCACCAGTGAAATACAGAGATTCATGTATTTCTTCTTCCTTCGGCGGACTCTTCAAAGCATACCCAAACTGTCGAACCAACAAAGATGGGTTGTAGTTAATACACCCCTTCCTTCCAATTAGAGGAACGTTGGGAAACCCGACGCAACTGAAGATAATCTCTGACCCCAATAAATCTCTATCGAACCAGACAATGTCTTATGAAGAAAGCCCCATTAGACGCTCAGACCATTCAGCTGTATCTGCAGATTCAACAAAAGGACCCTTCTTGGGCAGATGGCTCTCAGACCACATATTCAGCAAAGGTACACAACAATGGACATTTTCCCCCTTTTGTTTTCATTCTTATAATGTAAGGAATGATAGAAATCCCCGATCAAGGTAGGCACCGGGTTGCCTGAAGCAAACAAGTGGAATGCATCCAAATCAACGAACTCAGGAAAATTAGGGAACAGTATAATCCCATAGATGCACAAGGTAAGAACAACGTTAAACACGATCCAACAGCCACTTTTGGCATATTCTTGAGCTTTACCAACCAAAAATTTGAGAGAAAACCCAGAAACTCCATGCCAGGAAGTCAACAACAACTCTGCAGGATCCATATGCAAGGGAACAGCTAAGTCCTCCAGCTTAGGCTTAGCATCAAAGTGAATGAAGGGCACTTTGTTATGAACTGGCAACTCTAGAAACTCAGCATACTCCTCCATGGTCGGAGCCAAAATGAAGTCCTGGAACATAAAACACCTCAAGGAGGGATCATATAACTGCATCAATGTGTATAACCCATTCAGCTCATATGTGGTTGGTCTGCAAACCAAATTCAGTAGCTTCCCATAACTCTTTCTAAAACTTCTCTTCACATCATCATCAGCTAGGGAAATCAGACCCAACAAAGAAGTCACATCAGGGTTAGGCAACTTATACACAACAATCTTCCTCAAAGTACTCATAATAACAGATAGAAGTCCGGAGCACTAGAATCGGGAAGTATGAAAATGCACATGCAGCACAGACACATGTTAATGATATGCACATGATGATGCAAACAATGCAATATGCAACAATGCAACAAGGGACCAAGTACCCCTGGCTGAGAAGCCCAATCCACAATATTGGCCTCAAATAGACCCACAAACTGCTCAAGACCATCCACAATGCTCCCACATGGTCTCTGACAGACCCAATAACACTGTCCTCAAATATCAACACCACTGAATCTCAATCAAGAAAACCGGTAATCTGGAGGTCAAGTTACCTGCATGTCCCAACCCCTTTCACAGGTAGGTGTCCTAATAACTGACACAAGGTATGTGTCGCTACTGCGAAAATCGGCGCCGGCTGACAGAAGAGTCTCCACCGTGCGTTATTTATCCCAACGGAGGGAAAGGAAACGCTCGAAGTAAACCTCGCAAAAAACGGGGAAAGGTATGGTCATCGCAACCAAAACCTGGGTTCGGGAGTCGGTTACGCAAGGGGAAGGTATTATCACCCCTCACGTCCATCGTACTCGATGGGATCCACGCTTGCTTGGTTTGTACGGATTACACTTCTATCTAAACTAAAGGATGAGGTCTGAAAGGAAAATAAAGCATGACTCGGCAAAGCATCGCACTTTATGCCTACGTATTCCCGTCTGGAACGAGAAATCAGAGTCAACGTAGTTCTCCTAACTACGGGGAATATGGGTGAAGGTTGCTCGCTAGGATATCGCATCCTATGCCTACGTACTTTCATACAGCATGAAAGATCAGAGCAAATGTAGTTCGGGCTACGCACGACACAAGTTGTTCAAGTGTCTTTTATGAAAAATTCTCACCTTAAACAAGGGTTTTCTTATTGCAAAAAGGTTGATGTTTGTTCAAATCTTTTGACGGAAGAAATGAATTGATCTCTGTTATAACCTTTATTAGTGTTTTTCTGTTGTTTTGAAGGAAGAAGAGATGACACTCTACAAATCCTAGGGTTGAAAAGGGGATAAAATCTACCCTAATGTTATCATGCATGGGTTAACTCCTAATGTCTATCATGCTCCTCTCTTACGCAGAGAGAAACAGAGGTCCTAAAGGAATAGACGAAAACAGAAGCAGCAGATACATAAAACAGTAAAATGCATGGATGCAACAATACAAGCGAGGCAAGGGAGTCCCACTCAACCTCGAACCTAGAAAACAATAGGCAAAAGTGAACAGGATTCACTTTCAACCCAACAAGTTAAACAGCAAACAATACAATCTAGGAAACCACACAATACATCAAAAATTAAAACAGCAAAAGCTAAACAGCAAAGCAATCTTTATCAGCATCAACAACTATCTTCAGGCTTCAAGCAGACATCAGTCTTCTATCTTCAGTCTCCCAATGGCTTTTCTTCAAGTCCTGACCTCCAAGCTGAGGAATCAATCACAAGAATAAATTGGGTGTTAAGCAATTAGTTGACCACCAAGGGTGGCAAACAAAACTGCTATCAACACAAAGAAGGTTTTCTCTCAAGAGTTCTATCCCTTAGACATTAGCACCAAGCCTTCCAAAGGAAGGGGGTGAATGTCTTAGAGAGACTCTTCATCACAGAGAAGAATGGAGGTAGTCAAGACCTTCCATGTTTGAGAATCAAGTTGTCTACTCTAGGGCTCTGCCTAACTCCTAGATCCTATAGACTTCAACAGCTTCCAGCAAGAGATACTCCCCATCAACTCTGGAATTAGGTCTTCATCCTCTGATCTTCAAATGGGCTTCATCATCTCAGGTCTTCAGCTCTCCCCAAATCCCAAACAAACCCAATACCCCACACAGACAAAATAATAACCCTAAAGAGGGCACACCACACAGATCAATCAATATAAGCAATATACCAATAGCAGTAGGGGAATCTTAATATTTTCTAAGGGATCTATCTTATACCCATAACCCCTATAGTCCCATACCCCAAAAATCACATCAAAAATTCCTAAAAGAATTAATCTGTCTCACATATGCTCACCTAAAACCCTAATTTTCATCACTCTAATCACACCTAAACAAATCACCTAAAACTAAATTCTAAAAATATGAATTAAATCCTATGTACAAGTTGAAGTCCTAAACTAATCAACCTAAAAAGAATGGATTAAAAATACTAAAGAATCTATTCAAACTAAAATCACCAAACTTGAGTACTAAACTAAACTCATCAAAATGCTATTTACAAGAAAAATGCATGAAAAATACTAAAACAAAATAAAATGCCAATTTTATTATTTAATATTTTTCTAGACAGGATTATTGACCTACCCTAAAAGAAGGAATTAAAAATATCAAATTTTCCATTTTTTATGATTTTTTAAAGATGAGAAAAATATTAAAGAAAATAAAAACACAAAATATGAATTAAATGGGGAGGGGGTGCTATAAGCATACACGCCTAGTTATAATTGCTGATGGGCCAGGGAAATGGGGTGCGGATAACAATTGCATTAGGCCCATTACGCTCAGAAATTCAGTTGAAAAATGAAAGAAAAGCCTTTAAAACCACGGTGCAAATAGCATCCAATTCCAGTTCAAATTGCATTGGGCTTCCAATTGGGGGTGGGGTTAGCAAGATTAAATCCAGGCCCAGAGGTGCGTTTAAGTGAAACGCATCGTTTCACGCTGAGTCAAATCCCTCAATTTCTCACTTCAAATATCAGCCACACGATTAGATGAAAATGTCAAAAATGGGAACCAATCCAACGGTGCATGGCCATCGTCCCCAATCAACCTAGGGTTTCAGAAATTCACAGCTTCCATGCAACCAGCTGCAAGCTCCTCGTGCTCTCTCCTCAGGCCATGAAATCAAAACTTATAAAGAGCAAAGTTGCTCTATTCTTCCCCCTGAACACGATGATGCTTTTAGTTTGGACTGAAACTAACCCTAGGATAAAACCCGATAGGTGGAACCTCATGAAATACCAACTACACTCATCAATGGAGCCTCACAATCCTTCAATCTAACTATCCTATCTTGTTCATCATGCTACACTGATCTCATCAAGCCATTGCATGCTCATTAATACTCATTATATAACCCATCCTCGATCATCAAAGTCAATACACCCTGCCATGGAACCTCATAGAATTCTCTCTATCTCTCAGAAATCAATCACATATGGCCTCTAAGCATGATTACCCTAGCCATTCCATCTAATACTGCCTAGATAAAGAGATGTAGATTGAAATGCATACCTTGAGATTTGATGAAACAGTTGTGAATCTTTGCACTAGATACCTTGGCAATCCTCTCAAATGATCCTTAGAGTATGGTGAGCTTTCTGTTTGCAACAATTATGCTGATGAGTGCTTGGATTCTTGGCTGCAACTCTGGTGCACAATATTGAATCTTGGACAACAACTCCTTAAACCTCCATTGATGGACCTTGCATCATGCTCATTCACCCTCACAATATACCAGAGATTGAAAATAAAGAACTCTCTTGAACAGAAATGGAAGATTATGATAATTCTCTCACTTTCTTACAATGGAAGCAACCATGAAATTCTCTCTCTTCTCTCCCTCTTTTCACCAACCTCTTGCACCAATGGATTCAGTTCATTATATAGATGAGGATAGACAAATCTAGAAGTTTGTAGAATGATCTTAGGGGATTCTAGAAAGTGGTGGAAAGTTCATGAAAATCTCACTTAATGATACCTTGAACCATCTCATATATTATGCATACACCTTTCCAAACTTGTGTCAAAATCTCCTCTCATGAGTTATTGGAATGGTATGTGTGAAAAAACCAATCTCCTTGCCTTGAAATTTCACTTATGCCAAGTTTTCCATACTTGCCTTATTATGCAAGTAACAAAAATACAAAGCAAGTCCAAAATTTAACCCCTAACTCAAAAAGGTGGCTGAACCAATGTCTCTAAAATATTGTTTAGAATCAATTTGGTATATTGGATGACCCATTTTGGATTTGTATATCTCCCAAACCAATTTTTCATTTCAACTTTTTCAACTTATATGCCTTTTTAGGTCATTTTCCACCAACTTTGGTCAAGTCTCATTCTATGCATTTCCAAACTTTCATGACTTCTTTTCTAGACTTATAATGGAATTTTGAGCAATTTTGATGTTGTGAAGTTTTTCATTTGAAGCTTCCTTGTATGAGTTTTAGGCATAGGCTAAGAATGACCTGTAATCCTCAGATGACCAAAATACCCTTTGCTTGCCAAGACCATAAGTAGAGTTCCACAAATCATATTAAGGCATACCATACCATTATAGAAATCTAAGACAATAAGGAACAACTCTCATGTTGGCCAGAAATCCATTTGAAATATCCTTGAAGGTCAAAAGTTGCTTGGAAGACAGACAACTTTCACAGACAAATTTCAGTGTCCTCAAATGACCTGTAACTTGCAAGAGCCATAACTTGAGTTCTATAAATCATCTTGATGACTTCCACCACTCAAATTAAAGCTATGAAGATACTCTACACGTTTCATGTGGACCAAGAATTCATATGAAGCTTGAATCTTGAGTTACACTACTTGGAAGTTTGACCTAAATCAGGGGATTTTACACTGAAACCCTAATTTAGTAACTCCAGTTCTCCTTGACTCCTCTTGATTCTTTTTTAGCACAACATCATATCCATATTCATATAGCAAATAATGAATCCCACACTCTTCAAATGCTCCTTGATGCCTTTCAAAACACTTCTTTGACCTAGTGTTGACTTGGTGTTGACCCAGACCAAACCCTAGTTGACTGACTTCAACTGAGGCTCTTGCAATCATTCCAATGACTTGGTTCTTCTTCAAAATGATCACATAGGCTCTTCATAACATCCATACATACCTCATGCTCTTGGCTCATAGCTCCCTCACCCTCTGATGATCCCCCAACTAGCCTCAAGATAGGAGAGAACTCACTGATCAACCTGGCAGCTCTTCAAAGCTCAAATTCTTCTCTGATGACCTGGGTAGTCTTGAATATGAATGAAACCCTTGGATATGCCTCTTGAGATAAGAATAGCACTTGATCCCCTGATTAAGATAACTTGCTCATGCTATGCAATGCAGATGAATACACTGTATACATGATGACAATGCAAATGATTATGCAATTGAAACATAAACCTAGGTTAGAAAGGTTAGGCAAATTTTAGGGTGCAACAACTGCCCCTATTCAAGCGGCTTGGACCTGACTGGATCAAGAGCGCGCAGCCTTCAGAAATTCGAAGTACGAGACGGTTGAATACGAAAGAACCCGGAAATTTGCCAACCGCAAATATAAGTTGCGAAAACGACTACTGCTTGGGGAAAACCCTGGGAACTGGCTTCTGTTGTCACAGCAACAACTAGCCATCCATCTGTCAATCTGTTCTAATGTTGTCCGCAGACTACTCCATTCTGAAGAAATGAGCATACACCACACAACGAGAAATTGTTGACATCACTTATCAACCTCTGTTGATCTCACTTATCAACCTCTGTTGATCTCACTTATCAACCTCTGTTGATCTCACTTATCAACCTCGGTTGATCTCACTTATCAACCAAGCACACGCTAACCAGCGGGAGAATACTGACTTCACTTGTCACGTTGAATTCACTGATCAACCTTTCGCCTCCTGAAGAAGCGAGCGAACGCTTAACCAAGCGAGGCAATGTTCGAAGACATGATCAACCGACTCTGCGGGGAAATGATAAACTTAACTAAGCAACTCTGAGGTCAATCCTGATGACTGCCGTCAACCACCTGCTAGGGAAATTGGGAACTTAACCAAGTACCCTTGTTGCAAAATACGAGGAATTTAACCAAACACCTCCTGTAGCGAGCTCCCTGCTGGGGACTATGAGGGACTTAACCAAGCGACTCCTTGAAGTAACACCCTGCTGGAGAACATAACTCTGTTAGGGGAATTGCGGGTAACCACCCGAAAATCTGTATTACTGTCTTATAATACTGACTCCGCAGCATCCTGAGAAAGATTTAGCTGGGGGAATACAAGTAACTTAACCAAGCGACTTGTCGAAGACTACCCTGCCGGGGACTACGAGGGACTTAACCAAGTATCTCGTTGAAGAACACCCCGCTGGGGATTACATCTCTACTGGGGTAACTGTGAGTAACCACTCAAAATCTGTCTCCACCACTTTCACAACACTCTGAGAAAGGACTCGGCTGGGGAGAAAGAGAAATGCTTGACCAAGCAACTCTGCTAGGGGAATGTGCCTTGACGAACACGATCCCTGCATGTCTGGCACAACAACCCTCTGTAACAAGATGAACACGATCACTGCGCATTCTACACCACAACCCTCTTGACAGAAGAAAACACGATCACTGCGTGCTTCATGCCGCAAACAAAATCACATAGTGGGACAAACACGACGAACACGATCACTGCGTGCTGCGTTACAACCACGTCGACCATAAATCCAACCGGATGAGATAAACACGACCACTGCGTGCCAAACGGAATAAATCCACATAGAAGAGGCGAACACGTTCACTGCGTACTTCAACCACCAATATGATAAACACGATCACTGCGTGTGCTGCAATAGGACGAATACGATCACTGCGCATCTCGACCAACAAACCCCCAAAATAACGTCAACACGATCACTGCGTGCCACGAAACCAACCCATGTAACAGGACGACTACGATTACTGCGTAGGCCGACCAACAAAACCAACTGACACGATAGCCACGATCACTGCGTGCTCCACATCACAAGTTCCCGTGGTACTAACAACACGATCACTGCATGCTGTACAAATACGATCGCTGCGTATCCTGAACACGATCACTGCGTGTTTGAACACGATCACTGCGTGTTCTGAGCCACGATCCTCTTGGCTGGAGAAAACACGATCCCTGCATGCTGTGCCACAACTTCAATATGGGACAAATACGATCACTGCATATTTCGGCCACAAATAACCAGATGAACACGATCACCGCGTGTCAAACGGACAAATACGATCACTGCGTACTGACCAACGAAAATTGGATAAACACGATTACTGCGTGTCACTGTATAATGGACGAATACGATCACTGCATATATCGACCAACAACATCACATGATATGGTAAACACGATCCTGCGTGTCCTGCACCACCCATAGAGTAAACACGATCACTGCGCGTCCTGCTCAACAAACCCCGAAACGATGTCAGCACGATCACTGCGTGCCTTACAAAACAATCCTCTTAGATCGGGACGAATACGATCACTGCGCCATTCGACCACAGATACACATAACACGATCACTGCGTGTCCTACAATATGAACCCCATAGATGGTACAAATACGATCACTGCGCACTTTGACCACAAAATCCACATTTTCCTGAATCACGATTTCTCTTATCGGCAAGGAATAACATATCTGAAACTGGAGAGGTAACCACCTGGCTTATGTTTCAAATATGTATGTTTGATAATGATGAAATGCTTCCATACTGCATGGAAATGCTACATATTTGGGTAAAATGCAAATGCCCATGATGCATGTTTATGCAAAGAGTTACTTCAGCAAAATAAATGCTGAAGACACACTGGATCCGCTGGGGATGACCGAAATACCACCGATACCCTTCCAACAAAATAAATGTTGGGAAGATGAACTAACTCCGCTGGGGATGACCATCCTGCTGGGAAAGTAGCTCACGAACTCAAAACTCCAAAATCTGCTGAGGACGACCTTCCTGACGAGGAAGAGGGACTTGCTGGGGAAAGAAAGGCAATCCTGCTCGGGAACACTTCTTTCAACAGCTTCAACCACTTGGTTATACTCTGTGGGGAATTTCTCCTGCTATCACTGAGCTGGGGAAATCATCCTGCTATCACTGAGCTGGGGATTGAACTATACATTCTGATTTGCACTGCACAAGAACTCTCTGGGGAGTTAATCGCATCCATCTCGACCTTCACTGGGGAAGACTCTGCTCTGCTTGACAAGCTAAATCTGAACTGAAGATACATTGCAATCTCAACTCTCCTGGGGATATAACATTCAATTTTGCCTGGGGCGACTTCCCTGGGGAAGACACAACATTCAACCTCTGGAGAGGGTACCTACCTGCCATGGACTCTGGCGGGGAACTTTGCGAGCTTTTGAATACCTGCACAAGAGTCAACAAGCAAACACAAGGCAATCTATGCAACAAGAAACATCTTGGTAATCACCCACGACAACCATTCAAGTAATTTTTGGTTTTAACAATCATCGGCCGAGGCCCGCCTGTTTACACGCATGTAAGTTTATCAAAAACATCGGCGCTTTTTACAAACAAAGCTGTAAAAAATTAAAACCAAAGTCACACACTATACTGAATAAAACACTTTATTGATAACGGCCCGAGAATAGGCAAGATTTGTACATCGGATGCAACTCCTGAAAAGAGGTAGTCACACATAAACAAAATGCAGAAATGTACAAATATACAAAATAAAATTTGTACACATGTCGGCAACGTGTTACAGACGAACACCATGAACCGATCCTCCTATGACTCGTCGGACTCTGACGCTTCCCGATCTCTGTCTTCGGAAGAGATTGCTTTGGATAATTGACCCCCAGATGCTCCCAAACCGCTAATAATCAAACTTGGACCGCAGTTATTTGCTTTTCAAATCCCTAACTTTTGCGTGAATCGCCCTTTGGGGGGTTTCGATTCACCGGGATACCCTTTTTTGCCGAAGCCGCCCAGTGTAGGTTTTCGACTTCGCAGGTGTACATTTTTCCCATTTTATCCCTAAATTTTTCCCGAACCTTTTTATTCTGTTTTTTGGTTCGCCAGGATGCCCCATTTTTGCCTGGACTCTCTTTTTACTGTCCAACGGGTCATTTTTAAGCAAAGTATTTTTTAACTGCGTCCGAGTTCACAGGGGACGAAAAGTCTTCACCATCCATGGTGGATAACAATAAGGCTCCTCCGAAGAAGACCTTTCTTACGACGTATGGACCTTCGTAATTGGGAGTCCATTTTCCCCTGTGATCTGATTGCGGTGGGAGAATCTTCTTCAGCACAAGATCACTCGTCTGAAAGCTTCGAGGTCGAATCTTCTTGTCGAACGCTTTCTTCATCCGGCTCTGATACAGCCTACCATGTGCAATGGATGCTAGTCTTTTCTCATCTATCAAGCTCAGCTGATTCAATCTATTTTTCGCCCATTCTGCCTCGTCCAGCTTAACATCACGTAAAACCCTCAAAGATGGTATCTCAACCTCCAATGGCAGGACAAACTCCATGCCATATACTAGTGAGAACGGTGTTGCCCCGGTTGATGTACGCACTGTAGTACGATAACCGTGCAAAGCGAATGGCAGCATCTCATGCCAATCCTTATACGTTACCACCATCTTCTGAACAATTTTCTTTATGTTCTTGTTGGCCGCTTCAACAGCGCCATTCATCTTGGGTCTGTAGGAAGATGAATTATGATGCTCGATCTTGAAATCCCGACACAAATCTTTCATCATCTTGTTGTTCAAATTCGAACCATTATCAGTAATGATCCGCTCGGGAATACCGTATCTGCAAATTATATCCTTCTTGATAAACTTGGCCACCACCTGCTTCGTCACATTGGCGTAGGATGCTGCTTCCACCCACTTAGTGAAGTAATCAATCGCAACCAGAATGAAGCGATGCCTATTAGAAGCAGTAGGCTCAATCTTGCCAATCATATAAATCCCCCACATGGAGAAAGGCCACGGTGAAGCCATAACATTCAGGGGACTGGGTGGCACATGGATCTTATCAGCATAGATCTGGCACTTGTGACACCGCTTGGCAAATCTGAAACAGTCAGTTTCCATCGTCAACCAATAATACCCCGCTCGCAACAGCTTTCGAGTCATAGCATGCCCACCTGCATGTGTGCCAAAAGTTCCTTCATGGATCTCTTCCATGAGCAATTTGGCTTCCTTCTCATCCACACACCGGAGGAGTACCGAATCATGGTTCCTTCTATACAAAACGCCATCGGGATTCAGATAGAAGTTGCCTGCTAATCTCCTTAGAGTCTTCTGATCACGACTGGATGCCCCAACCGGATATTCCTTATTCTTCAGGAAATTCTGTATATCGAAATACCACGGTTTACCGTCAGATGCTTCATCGATTGCAAGCACAAAGGCCGGCCTATCAAGGCGAGAGATGACAATGCTGGGAGCCTCATTCCAGCGGTTGACTTTATACATCGAGGATAAAGTTGCAAGGGCGTCCGCCATTTGATTCTCCGCTCGAGGTACATGATGAAACTCCACCCTATCAAAGAAGGGTAGCAACCTTCTCACATAATTCATGTACGGCACCAGATTAGGTTGGCGCGTCTCCCACTCTCCCTTAATCTGATTCACAACCAATGTTAAATCCCCATATACATCCAGATTCTTAATCCTCATATCGATAGCCTCCTCTAACCCCATAATACAAGCTTCGTACTCGGCTTCATTATTTGTCACTGAAAAGGTCAATCTGGCCGTGAACGGGATGTGCGACCCGTGGGGAGTTGTAATGATTGCCCCGATCCCGCTACCATATGAATTGACAGCCCCGTCAAAAATCATTTGCCACTGGGAACTCCGCTCAGGACCTTCACCAGGCAACGGCTCCTCACAATCTTTAGCCTTCAAGTACATTATGTCCTCATCAGGAAACTCAAACTTCATAGGCTGATAATCCTCAATTGGCTATTCGGCGAGATATTCGGACATAACACTTCCCTTAATGGCCTTCTGGGAAACATACTAGATATCGTATTCTGTCAATACCATCTGCCATCTAGCAATCCTTCCAGAGAGCGCCTGCTTCTCAAACACATATTTGATCGGATCCATCTTCGATATCAGCATGGTTGTATGATTTAGCATGTACTGTCTCAGACGTTTGGCAGCCCACGCCAATGCACAACACGTCTTTTCGAGCATAGAGTATCGAGATTCACAGTCCGTGAACTTTTTACTCAAGTAGTAAATTGCATGCTCTTTCCGCCCTGTCTCGTCATGTTGACCGAGAACACAACCCATACTGTTCTCCAGAACCGTCAGATGCATAATCAGTGATCGTCCCGCTACTGGGGGTATCAACACCGGAGGTTCCTGTAAGTATTCTTTTATCTTTTCAAATGCTCTTTGGCAATTGTCGTTCCAGACCACCGCTTGATCTTTCTTTAACAGTTTGAATAATGGTTCGCACGTGGTCGTTAGGTGAGAGATGAACCTAGCAATGTAGTTCAACCTCCCTAAGAATCCACGGACTTCTTTTTCTGTTCTCGGTGCTGGCATTTCTTGTATTGCTTTTATCTTTGCAGGATCGACCTCGATTCCTTTCTTCCTCACAATAAACCCCAGTAACTTCCCGGATCTCACTCCGAAGGTACATTTATTTGGATTCAGCCTCAGCCTGAATTTCCTCAGCCTCTTGAACAACTTCAACAGATTAACCAGATGTTCTTTCTCTGTTTGAGACTTGGCTATCATGTCATCGACATACACCTCGATCTCTCTGTGCATCATGTCGTGAAAAAGCGTTGTCATGGCCCGCTGGTACGTTGCCCCAACATTTTTCAAACCAAAGGGCATCACCTTGTAACAGAAGGTTCCCCACGGGGTGATAAAGGTCGTCTTTTCCATATCCTCCGGAGCCATTTTGATCTGGTTGTACCCCAAAAATCCATCCATGAAGGAGAATACTGAAAACTGAGCTGTGTTGTCAACTAACACATCAATATGCGGCAGCGGGAAGTCATCTTTCTGACTTGCTTTGTTTAGATCTCTATAATCAACACACATTCGAACCTTGCCATCTTTCTTTGGCACAGGCACGATGTTAGCGACCCAAGTGGGATAGGTGGTAATGGCCAGGAATCCAGCATCCCATTGCTTCTGCACTTCTTCCTTTATCTTTACAGCCATGTCAGGACGAGTCCTTCTGAGTTTCTGCTTCACGGGCGGGCAACTCTCCTTCAACGGCAGACGATGAACGACCATATCAGTATCCAAACCCGACATGTCCTCGTAGGACCAAGCAAATATATCACTGTATTCACGCAGCATCTCGATGAGCTCTCGCTTGATATCCTCTTGCAACGCAGCCCCTATACGGATATTCCTGACGCATTCTTCAGACCCCAAGTTGACAATATCAATCTCTTCCTGGTGAGGCATAATGACTCTCTCCTCTTGCTTCAATAACCGACTAAGCTCTTCTGGTAAGTCACTGTCCTCCACAATCTCCTCCTCAGCTTGGAAGACCGGATGCTCGAAGTCCAAACGAGTCATAGGAAGTTTTTGGTCGGTGTCATCTGAAAATTCATGAATCCTGCGAGGGAAATGGTTAAGTGCTTCAAAAATGATGTACAAGCAAAATGCATAACCGCGCTGCCATTTTATTGAAAAATAAAATAAAAACAGAAAGAAAAGGATCACAACATTTGAATGTAAAAAACGCCGTCATTTATTAATCATGCAAACATACAGGTAAACAGTTAGGCCCTAAGACAAGATCAATGATGCCCCGGGCCAGGCACGTGATCGTACAATGATTGAAAAAACAATGCATTACTGTTTGGTGACTCGGATGACGCCCTGGATGGACCAGTTGCATAGGCTTTGCCCCGGCGTGCTGGGTCGAATCCATGAGTCCATGCCGCAATCGCTATCCACTTCCTCCGTATCAGACACAGCATTGATCCTTTCGAAGCTAACTCCTCCGGGCGTGAACACGACAGGTCCCTTGTACTTAGGCGCACTCTGCGAGGAAGATGGGCGGTACCCCAAGCCATACTTGTCTTGCTTCACCGGGATGTCCAGAACCTGACCCCACTTCCGAGTCTCTCCTGCTTGTACCAACGCCTTGGCTTCTTTATACGAGGAGACGGCCACCTCTGGCCCTTCACTCTTCACCGGAGCTTCTTCTTTACCCTTCACTCCTTCGAACGCCTGACACAGCGTTTCATGAATTTCTCCATCTACCTCCACATACTTGAAAGAAGACAAATGACTGACTAAGATGTCCTCTTCGCCACACACCGTCACAATACTCCCCTCAATCATATATTTCAGCTTCTGATGGAGCGTAGAAGTCACTGCCCCAGCGGCATGAATCCAAGGTCTCCCGATCAAACAGCTATATGCGGGCTGTATGTCCATGATGTAAAATACTGTATCAAACACTTCCGGACCTACCTGAATAGGTAAAGTTATCGACCCGAATACCGACCTCCTTGTGCCGTCAAAAGCCCTCACTACCAAATCACTAGGTGTGCATAACAACCCACGGGTATCTAATTTCAACAGAGCTTTCTTTGGTAACACATTCAACGAGGACCCAGTGTCTACCAGCACATGGGATAAAACAGTGCCCCGGCATTCGACGGAGATGTGCAAAGCATTATTATGATCACGCCCTCGAGGTGTTAAGTCAAAATCCGTGAATCCCAGTCCATGCCCTGCGTTAACATGTGCTATAACTCCCTCCAGCTGATTAACTGAAATCTCTTGCGGCACGAAGGATGTCTCAAGTACCTTTAATAGGGCATTTCTATGCGCTTCAGAACACAGCAGCAGCGATAATATGGAGATCTTAGACGGGGTCTGCTGCAGGTGATCTACAATCTTGTAATCACTTTTGCGGATTAACCTCATGAATTCTTCCACATCTTTGGCTATCGGCTCTTTCTCTTTGCTCCCCGAAGATTCCCCCTCAACGACTTTGTTCTTACCTTTGGCAAGCCTCTCTGCTTCAACCTCAGGTGAAGTGAAAATTCTCCCGCTCCGGGTTATACCACCCGCGCCCACTATGTTATCAACGGATACCGCTGGCGGATCATTCAAGTCAATCTTCTCCCCATTGCAATACACTTCAGCACCGTAACTCCACGGGACTGCCTTTGTGCTTTCAAAAGGGGCTGGTTTGGCGTTGGTAATAGTAATGGTCGGCCTTTTCGATGAGGCCGAAATCGTCACCGATTTGAACGGAATGGTGATCGTAGCAATCTCCCTACGCTCCTCTGCAGATTTTGTCTCAACAGACTTCTCTCGCCCCACAGCCCTGTCAAACTGCAAAGTTCCTTCATCAATCAAACTTTGAACCCCCCCTCTTCAACTTCTCACAGCCCTTAGGTTGAGCCAAACAGTCATCACACCCTTCGCCGCAGCCGGGATAGACACCTCCTTTCAACAAGCGCTGCTTTACGAAACTCAAAGGGGTTTTTAGCTCGCTCACTTCTGAAACCAAGTTCAACTCATCATCTACCATGATTGCATTGGCCCCAGCCCCACCATGCTTGGGCATTGGCTGCTGCGTGATATTGGGACCTTCCTTCCCGAAGTTAATAGCCGTACTATCAAGCAAATCCTGTACTTTATGCTTGAAAGCTAGGCAATTTTCAATGTTGTGCCCTGGTGCACCCGAATGGAAGTCACAGTTCTCATTAACATCATATCCGACTGGTGGCTGGCCAGTTGGTGGTGCTAAGGTCCTCTTCTCGACTAACTGCAATTTCAACAAAGTTTGAAGGAGTTCTGCATATGATACCGGCGGTACCTCGAATACTCTTCTCGGTCGTGGGTTCTGAAATCTGCGCTGATTATTATTAGGCTGCTGCTGAGCCTGCTGCTGTGGTTGTTGTTGTCTCTGCTGCTGAGAAGGCCCCGGAATGGTTACACTTGCAACTTGCGACTGCTGACGCTAGTTCTGACTTTTATTCTTTCGTCGAGCACTGTATACAGCGTTGGTATCACCTTTCCGCTTACCACCAAACGTCTTCTTATTACCACCTGCGGAACTGGACTCACCCGCTTGAATTTTACCAATCTTTACCCCGTTTTTAATGCGCTCCCCCATCAAAATCAACTCAGAGAAAGTGCTCATAGAGAAGTTGAGCAGCCGATCATAGTACATTCCAGAGAAAGTCCCTATGAACATATCCATCATTTCGCGCTCCACCATCGGAGGGTGCACCCTAGCAGCCAAATTCCACCATCTCTGGGCGTATTCTTTAAAGCTCTCACTAGACTTCTGAGACATGCTTTGCAACTGGACTCGGTTAGGCGCGAGATCGCTATTATATTGATAGTGTCGAACAAAAGCCTCTGCCAGCTCTTTCCAACTCCTGATCTGAGTCGGCTCCAAGCTCATGTACCACTCCAGCGATGGCCCTGACAGACTATCCTGGAAGAAGTGCATTAGCATCTTTTCATCCTCAGAATATGCAGACATGCGCCTGTAAAACGCGCGCACATGCACCCTAGGGCATGTATCTCCTTTGTACTTATCAAATGACGGTGCTTTGAATTTCAGCGGGACCCTCAACCCTGGGACTAACCCCATATTTGACATATCCAGCCCAAAAGCATTCTGGCTGGCCAACCCGTTCACCTTCTCTTCTAGCAATCTCATCCGATGGTTGTCATCCCTGGCTCTTTCATAGCCTTCGTTCTGACCAGAGAACACATCCTCCTGGCGATCCTCCCAGCGAGGTATTGCATCATATCCAACATAATCAGCATCACGGCCCGGACCCGTTCGGACGTACCTGGGGTCATACCTCAGATTACCCATCTCTTGAGCGTTGTATGCGCCAGCTCCATATCCAAGATTACCATAGCCACCGAACCCAGCCTTGGCGCCAGCCATGCTGCCATACCCCATGTTCACACCATTGAAGCCCTGGTTACCATTGATACCGTTCATTCCGACATTCTCTACGCCCCCATTGAAACCCTGATTGACATCGCCCACAAATACCCCAGCAGTATCTGTATTGACATTCATATTACCGGTGTTCCCACCTACAGGACCAGTTTCTCCAGCATTCAAACCGGTTACGGGAACAGCATCAGCACTTTGACGATTCTCAACTCGGGGTGAAGCAGCAATGTTTTCACCATGCGGTGTCCCGTTGTTTTCAGCCCGTGCGACTATCAGTTGAACCAGATTCTGCAGCTGCTCTTGTCCTTTGGCGATAGTCTCCATGGTTTGCATGAGCAGGGCCATCCTGTCACGCATCTCTTGCATTTCACTCTGCACGTTGTCCATGATCTTCTTCTGGTTAATCCTTGTAGAGTAACGGTGGACCCGCTTTTCTGCAATCCTGAAAGATACCTGAAAAATGGTGCAGGAGATAAGATACAGAGATCACAAACCTGTAATGCAAATGTGAGTATGTATGCAAAATGCAATGTGTGTCTGTGCATTAGGGATTATCATTCCCCGATTCCAGTGTAAATGTGTCAGTGCAGTGACAGTGCTAGCAAGACAGTGATTGGAGCTGAATCATAGAAAACCTCGTATATTACAGAGAAATCCAAGAATACAATATCACTGAGAGTACAAATAAGACGGCATGACCTCAACCAACAATCCTGGTGATGGTCAGCACAAATGCAAATAAAGCATACAAGTCAATACATGAAATGATCAAGTACTCCCATGAGCCTGGTACTCTTCTATTAACTTCTTGGTCTCTGGATGGCTTGGTCGGGTAAGCAGACCCTCAACAAGCTGGGTTCTTCTCTTGAGAACACATCGCACGTCACCGGCGGTTTCCTCCCATGCCCCTTCTCCGAAGCGATCTTCTAGCTTCCGCTTCTGAGACACAGCTTCGTTCCTGCCTTCGATGGCCTTGTTCAGTGCCTTCTGGAGACTATATCTGGTCATTACCTCTTCTTCATGCTTCTCAATGCTAGCCTTCAACTGCCTCTCGAGGTCAGAAATTTGCTGCTTCAACTTATCTTCCCTCTTCTTGTTGTTGGTCAGCGTAGCATTCCATGTCTTATTACAAGAAGAGATTTCTCGATGAGCGGCGTCGAGTGCTTTCTTCTTTGCCTCCAACATGTCGTGGGAGCTTCTGAACTCTTGACCCAGACGTTCGCGCTTCCTTTTCTCCTCAGTCAACTCAGCCCCTAGCCTGCTTACTAGTTCGATCTGCTGTTGGAAAGAACGTACGGCCTTATTCTTCTCACTCCTCATCTGAGCTAGCTCCTTCTCTAACTCTTCATTAATTTTCATCAAGGCTTCTTTTTCCTTCACAACCTGCTCGTAGGCCTCCCTAGGGACAGTGGTTGGCTCTTCCACCGGAATATGAACGGGGACCGGCGCAGCTGGAAATGGCATCAATAACTGTCTGGCTCTCTCTTGAATCCAAACTTTGTAGGGTGCATATGCCTGACAATCATTCTTCCCTAACAGCGGCTTCCCTTTTCGGTTAATACGCGTCCAGGCATGCCGAAGCTTGGCTAGTAGCTCTCCACTCAAATCACCGGTGAAGTACAGAGATTCCTGTACTTCTTCTTCCTGAGGCGGGTTCTTCAGCGCATACCCAAACTGACGGATGAACAGAGATGGGTTGTAGTTGATGCACCTTTTTCTCCCTATCAACGGAACATTAGGATACCCAGAACAACTGCAAATAAGCTCGGACCCCAACAAATCTCGATCAAACCATTCAAGGTCTTCAGAAGACAACCTCATCATACGCTCTGGCCAGTCAGATGTGGTTGCACTATCCACAAACGGTCCCTTCAGGGGAAGATGGCTCTTGAACCACATATACAGCAAAGGCACGCAACAAGAGACATTCTTGCCTCTCCTGTTCTCATTCCTGTAGTGCATCGAATGGTAGAAGTCCCCGATCAGTGTAGGCACTGGGTTTCCAGCAGCAAACAGATGAAATGCATCCATATCCACGAAGTTTGGGAAATTAGGAAACAACACTATCCCGTAAATGCATAGAGCCAAAATAGCGTTAAAGACCACCCAACACCCATTCTTGGCATACTCTTGAGCCTTACTAACCAGAAACTGGAGAGAGAATCCCGGAACCCCTTGCCAAGAAGTCATCAGCAGCTCAGAAGCATTTATATGCAAGGCCTTAGCTAAATCCTCTAACTTGGGTTCAGCGTCAGAGTGAATGAAAGGGATTGCATTCTGTACCGGTAGCTCAGTAAACTCTACATACTCCTCCATGGTGGGCCCCAAGATAAAATCAGCAAACGTGAAACACCTCAAAGTCGGGTCATAGAATTGCATCAGCGTGTACAGCCCATTCTATTCATCATTAGTTGATTTGCGAACCAAACCCAACAGCCGCCCATAACTCTGCCTGAAGCTTCTACGGACATCCTCACCTGCCAGAGAAATCAGACCCAGGAGTGGAGTAATATCAGGAATAGGTAGCTTGTAGGCAACTGTCATCCTCAAACCAGCCATGATCAATACTCAGAAGTCCAGACACTAGAACCGGGGGATATGCAAATGCACCTGCAGCACAGACACACGTTAATGGGATGCAATGATAATGATTATGCAAACAATGCAATGCAAGCAACATGCAACGGGGACCAAGTGCTATAGCTGAGAATCCTGAACCATATCAAAAGTCTCAGGTAGACCCTCCAATACTCATCAACCCTGGTCTCAGATAGACCCAACACAAAGCTCCACACTTTGGTCTCTGATAGACCCATAACATACCTCCAACTGGTCTCTGATAGACCTAATACCATAACTCAGACTGGTCTCTGATAGACCTCACAACTATCCATAAATACCCAGGATCTCTGGTCAAGAAATAACCGGTATCTGAAGGTCTAGTTACCTGCATAACCCCAAACCCTCTCACAGGTGGATGTCCTAGTAACTGACAAAGGTATGGCATCCTATACGGTCGTCGGCGTCACAGACTTTCAGGGTTGATGATACGATTCCCAGAAGGAGTGGCATCATCAAATCCTGAAGAGGCCTCACTTAGCCAACTTCCAAATGATCGGTCCCCAGAGTCGACAATCCAACTAACCAGCAACCCGAGCCACCCAAAGGGCAGGACAGGAGGCCAACCAGAAGAACCTCGTCTGAGTGTAGATTTCGCGGGACACTAGGACATGCAAAGCACGTGCGCGCCCACTAATCTCTACTCTAAGTCTAGGTGCACTCAAGCCCAGGTCCGGCTTGTCTCTCAATCATAGAACACCTCATCAAACCCACAATACAGCAATAATAATGATAATAGAATGCTGAAAGGTAAATACAGAAATGTAAATCCATACAAATTCCTCGACGGGCAAACAAGCGCTAGGATTGACTCTCTTGAGGGACGTTGGATCCCAAATGCATAAGGAACTATCGCAGTCCTTAGCAGCTAGGGGACGTTGGATCCCCAGCAGAGTCGCCAGCTGTCGCTACTGCGAAAATCGGCGCCGGCTGACAGAAGAGTCGCCACCGTGCGTTATTTATCCCAACGGAGGGAAAGGAAACGCTCGAAGTAAACCTCGTAAAAAACGGGGAAAGGTATGGTCATCGCAACCAAAACCTGGGTTCGGGAGTCGGTTACGCAAGGGGAAGGTATTAGCACCCCTCACGTCCATCGTACTCGATGGGATCCACGCTTGCTTGGTTTGTACGGATTACACTTCTATCTAAACTAAAGGATGAGGTCTGAAAGGAAAATAAAGCATGACTCGGCAAAGCATCGCACTTTATGCCTACGTATTCCCGTCTGGAACGAGAAATCAGAGTCAACGTAGTTCGCCTAACTACGGGGAATATGGGTGAAGGTTGCTCGCTAGGATATCGCATCCTATGCCTACGTACTTTCATACAGCATGAAAGATCAGAGCAAACGTAGTTCGGGCTACGCACGACACAAGCTGTTCAAGTGTCTTTTATGAAAAATTCTCACCTTAAACAAGGGTTTTCTTATTGCAAAAAGGTTGATGTTTGTTCAAATCTTTTGACGGAAGAAATGAATTGATCTCTGTTATAACCTTTATTAGTGTTTTTCTGTTGTTTTGAAGGAAGAAGAGATGACACTCTACAAATCCTAGGGTTGAAAAAGGGATAAAATCTACCCTAAAGTTATCATGCATGGGTTAACTCCTAATGTCTATCATGCTCCTCTCTTGCGCAGAGAGAAACAGAGGTCCTAAGGGAATAGACGGAAACAGAAGCAGCAAATACATAAAACAGTAAAATGCATGGATGCAACAATACAAGCGAGGCAAGGGAGTCCCACTCAACCTCGAACCTAGAAAACAATAGGCAAAAGTGAACAGGATTCACTTTCAACCCAACAAGTTAAACAACAAACAATACAATCTGGGAAACCACACAATACATCAAAAATTAAAACAACAAAAGCTAAACAGCAAAGCAATCTTCATCAGCATCAGCAACTATCTTCAAGCTTCAAGCAGACATCAGTCTTCTATCTTCAGTCTCCCAATGGCTTTTCTTCAAGTCCTGACCTCCAAGCTGAGGAATCAATCACAAGAATAAATTGGGTGTTAAGCAATTAGTTGACCACCAAGGGTGGCAAACAAAACTGCTATCAACACAAAGAAGGTTTTCTCTCAAGAGTTCTATCCCTTAAACATTAGCACCAAGCCTTCCAAAGGAAGGGGGTGAATGTCTTAGAGAGACTCTGCATCACAGAGAAGAATGGAGGTAGTCAAGACCTTCCATGTTTGAGAATCAAGTTGTCTACTCTAGGGCTCTGCCTAACTCCTAGATCCTATAGACTTCAACAGCTTCCAGCAAGAGATACTCCCCATCAACTCTGGAATTAGGTCTTCATCCTCTGATCTTCAAATGGGCTTCATCATCTCAGGTCTTCAGCTCTCCCCAAATCCCAAACAAACCCAATACCCCACACAGACAAAATAATAACCCTAAAGAGGGCACACCACACAGATCAATCAATATAAGCAATATACCAATAGCAGTAGGGGAATATTAATATTTTCTAAGGGATCTATCTTATACCCATAACCCCTATAGTCCCATACCCCAAAAATCACATCAAAAATTCCTAAAAGAATTAATCTGTCTCACATATGCTCACCTAAAACCCTAATTTTCATCACTCTAATCACACCTAAACAAATCAGCTAAAACTAAATTCTAAAAATATGAATTAAATCCTATGTACAAGTTGAAGTCCTAAACTAATCAACCTAAAAAGAATGGATTAAAAATACTAAAGCATCTATTCAAACTAAAATCACCAAACTTGAGTACTAAACTAAACTCATCAAAATGCTATTTACAAGAAAAATGCATGAAAAATACTAAAACAAAATAAAATGCCAATTTTATTATTTAATATTTTTCTAGATAGGATTATTGACCTACCCTAAAAGAAGGAATTAAAAATATCAAATTTTCCATTTTTTATGATTTTTTAAAGATGAGAAAAATATTAAAGAAAATAAAAACACAAAATATGAATTAAATGGGGAGGGGGTGCTATAAGCATACACGCCTAGTTATAATTGCTGATGGGCCAGGGAAATGGGGTGCGGATAACAATTGCATTAGGCCCATTACGCTCAGAAATTCAGTTGAAAAATGAAAGAAAAAACTTTAAAACCACGGTGCAAATAGCATCCAATTCCAGTTCAAATTGCATTGGGCTTCCAATTGGGGGTGGGGTTAGCAAGATTAAATCCAGGCCCA
Organism: Lathyrus sativus; assembly: GCA_963859935.3. Taxonomy (NCBI): domain Eukaryota; kingdom Viridiplantae; phylum Streptophyta; class Magnoliopsida; order Fabales; family Fabaceae; genus Lathyrus; species Lathyrus sativus. Next base: position 404,023,922 of record OZ012737.1, on the reverse strand, counting down.
GAGGTGCGTTTAAGTGAAACGCATCGTTTCACGCTGAGTCAAATCCCTCCATTTCTCACTTCAAATATCAGCCACATGATTAGATGAAAATGTCAAAAATGGGAACCAATCCAACGGTGCATGGCCATCGTCCCCAATCAACCTAGGGTTTCAGAAATTCACAGCTTCCATGCAACCAGCTGCAAGCTCCTCGTGCTCTCTCCTCAGGCCATGAAATCAAAACTTATAAAGAGCAAAGTTGCTCTATTCTTCCCCCTGAACACGATGATGCTTTTAGTTTGGACTGAAACTAACCCTAGGATAAAACCCGATAGGTGGAACCTCATGAAATACCAACTGCACTCATCAATGGAGCCTCACAATCCTTCAATCTAACTATCCTATCTTGTTCATCATGCTACACTGATTTTATCAAGCCATTGCATGCTCATTAATACTCATTATATAACCTATCCTCGATCATCAAAGTCAATACACCCTGCCATGGAACCTCATAGAATTCTCTCTATCTCTCAGAAATCAATCACCTATGGTCTCTAAGCATGATTACCCTAGCCATTCCATCTAATACTGCCTAGATAAAGAGATGTAGATTGAAATGCATACCTTGAGATTTGATGAAACAGTTGTGAATCTTTGCACTAGAGACCTTGGCAATCCTCTCAAATGATCCTTAGAGTATGGTGAGCTTTCTGTTTGCAACAATTATGCTGATGAGTGCTTGGATTCTTGGCTGCAACTCTGGTGCACAATCTTGAATCTTGGACAACAACTCCTTAAACCTCCATTGATGGACCTTGCATCATGCTCATTCACCCTCACAATATACCAAAGATTGAAAATGAAGAACTCTCTTGAACAGAAATGGAAGATTATGATAATTCTCTCACTTTCTTACAATGGAAGCAACCATGAAATTCTCTCTCTTCTCTCCCTCTTTTCACCAACCTCTTGCACCAATGGATTCAGTTCATTATATAGATGAGGATAGACAAATCTAGAAGTTTGTAGAATGATCTTAGGGGATTCTAGAAAGTGGTGGAAAGTTCATGAAAAACTCACTTAATGATACCTTGAACCATCTCATATCTTATGCATACACCTTTCCAAACTTGTGTCAAAATCTCCTCTCATGAGTTATTGGAATGGTATGTGTGAAAAAAACCAATCTCCTTGCCTTGAAATTTCACTTATGCCAAGTTTTCCATACTTGCCTTATTATGCAAGTAACAAAAATACAAAGCAAGTCCAAAATTTAACCCCTAACTCAAACACGTGGCTGAACCAATGTCTCTAAAATATTGTTTGGAATCAATTTGGTATATTGGATGACCCATTTTGGATTTGTAGATCTCCCAAACCAATTTTTCATTTCAACTTTTTCAACTTATATGCCTTTTTAGGTCATTTTCCACCAACTTTTGTCAAGTCTCATTCTATGCATTTCCAAACTTTCATGACTTCTTTTCTAGACTTAAAATGGCATTTTGAGCAATTTTGATGTTGTGAAGTTTTTCATTTGAAGCTTCCTTGTACGAGTTTTAGGCATAGGCTAAGAATGACCTGTAATCCTCAGATGACCAAAATACCCTTTGCTTGCCAAGACCATAAGTAGAGTTCAAAAAATCATATGAAGGCATACCATACCATTATAGAAAGATAAGACAATAAGGAACAACTCTCATGTTGGACAGAAATCCATTTGACATATCCTTGAAGGTCAAAAGTTGCTTGGAAGACAGACAACTTTCACAGACAAATTTCAGTGTCCTCAAATGACCTGTAACTTGCAAGAGCCATAACTTGAGTTCTATAAATCATCTTTATGACTTCCACCACTCAAATTAAGGCTATGAAGATACTATACAAGTTTCATGTGGACCAAGAATTCATATGAAGCTTGCATCTTGAGTTACACTACTTGGAAGTTTGACCTAAATCAGGGGATTTTACACTGAAACCCTAATTTAGTAACTCCAGTTCTCCTTGACTCCTCTTGATTCTTTTTTAGCACAACATCATATCCATATTCATATAGAAAATAATGAATCCCACACTCTTCAAATGCTCCTTGATGCCTTTCAAAACACTTCTTTGACCTAGTGTTGACTTGGTGTTGACCCAGACCAAACCCTAGTTGACTGACTTCAACTGAGGCTCTTGCAATCATTCCAATGACTTGGTTCTTCTTAAAAATTATCACATAGGCTCTTCATAAAATCCATACACACCTCATTCTCTTGGCTCATAGCTCCCTCACCCTCTGATGATCCCCCAACTAGCCTCAAGATAGGAGAGAACTCACTGATCAACCTGGCAGCTCTTCAAAGCTCAAATTCTTCTTTGATGACCTAGGTAGTCTTGAATATGAATGAAACCCTTGGATATGCCTCTTGAGATAAGAATAGAACTTGATCCCCTGATTAAGATAGCTTGCTCATGCTATGCAATGCAGATGAATACACTATATACATGATGACAATGCAAATGATTATGCAATTGAAACATAAACCTAGGTTAGAAAGGTTAGGCAAATTTTGGGGTGCAACAGTATGGCATCCTATGCGGTCGTCGGCGTCACAGACTTTCAAGACGGATGATACGATACCCAGAAGGTGTGGCATCATCATGTCCTGAAGAGGCCTCACTTAGCCAACTTCCAAATGATCGGTCCCCAGAGTCGACAATCCTCCAAACCAACAACCCCCTCAACCCAAAGAGTTGAAAAAGAAGTCAACCGGGACAACCTCGTCTGAGCGTGGATTTCATGAGACACTAGTACATGCAAAGCATGCACGCGCCCACTAATTTCCACTCTAATTCTAGGTGCACTCAAGCCCAGGTCCGGCTTATCTCTCAATCATAGAACCCCCTCATACCCACAACAGTAATCACAATAATATAATGCTGAATGTAAAATACAGAAATGTAAATCCATACAAAACCCATGACGGGAAAACAAGCGCTAGGATTGACTCACGTAGGGAACCGTTGGAGTCCCCAACAGAGTCGCCAGCTATCGCTACTGTGAAAATCGGCGCCGGCTGAACAAAAGAGTCGCCACCGTGCGTTATTTATCCCAAAGGAGGGAAAGAAAACGCTCGAAGTAAACCTACCGCAAAGACGGGAAAGGAATGGTCATCGCAACCAAATCCAGGATTCGGGAGTCGGTTACGCAAGGGGAAGGTATTAGCACCCCTCACGTCCGTCGTACTCGACGGGATCCACGCTTGTTTTCTAGTACGGATTGTTATTCTATCTATTCTACAGGTCAAGGGTTAAAAGAAAATAAAATGACTCGGCAAAGTATCGCACTTTATGCCTACGTATCCCCGTCTGGAACGAGAAATCAGAGTCAACGTAGTTCGCCTACCTACAGGAAAGGAGGGGAAGGTTGCTCGCTAGGATATCGCATCCTATGCCTACGTACTTTCATACAGCATGAAAGATCAGAGCAAATGTAGTTCAGGCCACGAAAGACACAGATTTGTCTGTTTATATTTTATCCTTCTGAAAAAGGTCTTCTCCTGATTACGGTTCCAAGAGGACAAAAATGACACTTTGATTGGTTTTCAGTCTTTTACGCAAGAAATGTCTTTTATTGATGTTTGAAATCTTATTGTATTTTTTATTGTTTTGAGATGAGAAGAGAACGACGCTCTGAAGCCTAGGGTTTGAAAGGGGAATCAAAACTACCCTAATGTTGTCATACATGGATGAGAGCCTAATGTCTGTCATATTTCTCTCTTGCACAGAGAGAAACAGAGATCCTAGGGGATAAATAGAAAAGAAACAACAAATATACAGTAAAGCAGTAAAATGCATGAAATGCAGCAATACAAGCGAGGCAAGGGAGTCCCACTCAACCTCGAACCTGAAAAACAATAGGCAAAGTGAAACGGCTTCACTTTAAACCTAAGGAGAAAATTAACAAACAATACAGCAAAGAAAAGAAACCCCAAAACCAGCTCTGATAGCCCACCAGCTCCTACAGCAGCAGCTCTGAAAAACATCCAACTCTGACAGTTGATTAACAGCAAAACAGTAACATCTTCAATTGAACTCCAAGATCAAACTTCAATGGCCTCCAAGCTTTAGGTGAGCTCCATCTTCAAGGCAGGCGCTCCAGAAGAGAATCACTTAACAGAATAAGTTGGAATAATAAAACAACTTATTGACAACCAAAGGAAGCCTATAAGTGTTTATCATCATGAAAGACTGGTTCCCTCAAAGTTCTACCTCTAAGGTAAGGCCACTTATCCCTCCAAAGGAGGGAGGTGAATGCCCTAGAGGGACTTTATGTCATAGAGAGGAATGGAAGCACAAGAAGCTTACCATGTTTGTACAAAGAATTTGTTCTATTCTAAGGCTTTACCTACCTCCTATCTCCTATGTCTTCAATCAACTCCAAGCACAAACAATCTTCAAGTTTCAACATTTGATCTTCAATCTTCTCTTTTGATGTCTTCATGCTCCATAAGTCCAAGCCAAACCCCCATACCCCAAATAAAAGCCCAAACCCCAAGCACACAATTAAAAACCCAAGTGGGAACACCAAACAAACACTCCATTTGTAAAATATACTAAAAATAGTAATATAGTATTTAAAATTCTAAGATTAATTCTAAGGAGATTTCTACATCTACCCTACATACCATATATGTCCCAGAACCTAATTCAAGCTAAAAAGGCAAAATCTAAGTGTTATGATGCACCTATGTTGAGTTTGAACCCTACTCTAACTAACCTAATGTTCTCTAATCAAAACTAAACAAGATTAAATCACAAAAATGTGAGATAAATCTCTAAGGGAACCTATACTTCTAATCTAATCAACCCAACAAGAATCAACTCAAAACTATTCACCAATTGGTCACAAGCAAATTTACAAAAACATGTATCAAATGTACAAAATTAAAGAAATTGATAAAATGGGAAAAATCAAATTAAATTGAAAAATGGGTGAATATGAAATTTATTATTTTCATAAAATCACAAATAAATCCAAGATCATGGAGGTATTTTTGAAATATTTTTCTGATTAATTTTGGATTTATTATGATTTTTGTAGTAGACTATATGCAAATAATATGAAAATTCAATAAAAATGGAAAAACGAGGGTGGCAACAGCAATTATTTCCACTTCAGAAATACATTGGGCCCAGGAGGGGGGTGTAGACAGCAAAACGCACTAGGCCCATTGTTATTCCAGAAAATTAAAAAAACCATAACTGAAAAATAATAGGGGGGGGGGGCGAATAGCACAAATTTGCCTGGTGATTCACGTTTGGGCCCCAAACAGGGGGGGGGGTGCGAGTAGCAGGTCTGGGCTAGGCCCAAACCAAAATGCAAGGGGACAGGGAGTGCCACGAGAAATATGGGGTATAATCAGCACACGACCCCCATGGGCCTAGGCCCAAATCCATTACTACCTCAGCTTAACCACAAACCCTAACCTCATTCCCTCTATCACTGTTCACTACCACTCTCCCCCACCCTAGCGCCGTTACCCTAATCTCTCTCTCTGAGACGCTCTCCACCTCTCAATCTCTCAACCTAAAACAAAACCTAAACCTCTCTCTAATCAGAACACTCAACATGCATCCAAATTCACAACAGCAAACAACGATTCGAAGAAAAACGTACTTGATGAAGTGTGAAATCTGGAGATTTGTATGGAGGAAGATCTTGGAGATTGATGAAGATTGACAATCTCGCGAGGAGATTATGGTAGTTGAAGATCCGATTGAAGGCTTATGGTCGCGCTGACGGATCTTGAGCTTCTTGAAGGCTGTTACGGGGGAGATCAAAGAATCTGGAGGTTCTGACGAACACTCTTGGAAGCCTTGATGGAATCTGGAGACGGATGAACTGATGAAGAATCTTGAAGTTGCTGGAAAAACGTGAAGAACACGTTCAAAGGTCTTGAAGGATCTATGAAATGTTTTATGAAGCACGTTTGAAGATTGTTCTTGGAGATTTCCTGGAGATTTGATGAAGAACGATGAAGGCTCTTGAGGATCTATGGAGAATTCCTGGAATTGGATGAAGAACACGTTGAGGAATCTGGAAAAATCAGTTGAAGGTTGATCTTGCTCGTTGAAGGTTTTCTGGGAAAACACGGTGGTTCCGATGACTTCTCCGGCGAGGTCTTTAAATCTCCGGTGAGAAATTGATGGAAGAGTGAAGAAGATCGATGATGATTTCGTGGATTCTCTGGGAAAATCCAGTTTCTGGCAAGCTTACCAAGCTCCGGCGACAGTTACGGCGGAGAGGCGGCGGTCAGACGGCTGTTGCATGTACTCCGACCAGTAGGTAGCTAGTGGGACGCGTGGCAATCATGCAAAGTGGGGTGGCGGTGGTGGTATCAGAAGGGGACGTGTGGAAATGAGAGAGAGAGGGAAGGCAACACGTGTGAGGAGAGAGAGGGAGCTCAGAGATGAGGTGGCGAAAAATGGGATACACGCGTGGCACTGTATTTATAGGACACCTGGCATGCGAAAATGGACCCTGGACTTGGGCTTTCTGACTTGGATAATTGGCCCAATGACTCTGATTAATTGATGATTATTTGGATTAAACTCAAAGATTAAACTCTAAAAACAAAACAAAATTAATACTACAAAAAATCCTAATTAATCCTAAAACGAAAATTAATAATAACCTAATTAAACTCTCTAATTAATCCTAATTAATCCTAAAACGAAAATTAATAATAAAATCCTAATTAACCTATTAAAAAAACAGAAAAAATTATTTAATATCTAAAAACTATTTAAAAATTCTAATTAAATCTGAAAGATCAAATAAAATCTAATAAAAATCTAAAAACATTTAATCCTTTTTTAAAAACTATTCTATTAAATTTGAAAAATCAAATAAAATCTAAACACCTTAATATCTATTTTAAACTCTATTCTTATAAAAACCTTAAAATTTAATAAAATCTAAAAAAACATTAAATTCTATGTAAAATCTATTCTATTAAAGAAAATTAATATCTGGTTATATCTATTAAAAAAAATCTATTAAAGGAAAAGTAATATCTAAAATTTTTTAAAATCTATTAAAAAAGGAATGTTTATTTAAAACTCTAAAAAAACTATTAAATTCTATAAACAAAATACTAACCTATTTACTATCTAAAAAAAACAAAAAAACCTATTAAAATCTATTAAATGCATTAAAAATCTAGAAAATAAAAGAAAAATCCTAAAAAAATGCCAGGAGACCGATTAAATCGATTATAAAACGATTGCGCTACCATAACAAAACCCGGGCCCCGAGATGGCCTGAAAACACAGGGAACGAGCACCAATTCTCAAAATCCGTTTATTCAAACCGGCCTGAACTGCCTAAAATGCCAGGGGCTGCAATCCCGATAAAATCAACCTGACTGAGAAAATGCGATGCGTGCAGTATGCGAATGTGAATGCAAAATGCGTTGAAGCATAAACCAGATATGGGAACCGGTTGGTCAAATTTCGGGGTGCAACAAGATGTAAATTTACGTTTCCGATGTAACTTGTATGACCTCCTCCACAGACCAGTTGCAAAGCTTTTGCCAGGGGACAAATGGACGAATCCAAGCATCCATATCACAATCACTGTCTCCTTCGTCCTCCCGGATAGCATTGATCATGTCATAGATAACACCGCCACTGGTGAACTATACTGGTCCTCTGTACTTCGCAGCATTCTGAGAAGAGTTGGATGGCTTATAATCCAAACCAAACTTGTCTTGCTTGTTTGGAACATTAAGAACTTAGCCCCACTTCTGCGAAGAACCGAATTCTACAATAGTATGGGCCTCCTTAAACGAGGACATTGCAATCTCTAGACCTTTTTCTTCTACAGGAGGCCTCTCTTGAATCTATACTGTTTCAAAAGCCTGACACAACGTCTCATGAATCTCTCCATCTACTTTCACATACTTGAATGATGACAAATGACTGATTATAATATCCTCCTCTCCACATATACTTCAACTTCTGATGCAGAGTCGAAGTGACTGCCCTGGCAGCATGTATCCAAGGTCGACCAAGTAAATAGTTGTAGGTCAGCTGGATGTCTATGATATAAGAGACTGCATCAAAAACCTCTGGTCCCACCTGAATTAGTAACATGATCTCACCAAATACCAACCTCATGGTCCCATCAAACGCCTTTACCACCAAATCACTAGGTGTGCAGATTAAACCATGTATATCTAACTTCATTAGTGCTTTCTTCGGCAACACATTAAGTGAGGATCCCGTGTCAACTAGCACATGGGATAAAACAGCTCTCATGCACTCTATAGATATGTGCAGAGCATGGTTATGGTTTCTCTTGGTAGGAGTCAAGTCCAAGTCAGTGAAGCCCATACCATTACCAGCATTTACGTGGGCCACCACCCCTTCTAATTGATTAATAGGAAATCTCCTGTGGCATAAATGTCGTATTCAGGATCTTCAACAGAGCATTTTTGTGTGCCTCTGAGCACAACAACAATGACAAAATAGAAATTTCATAAGGTGTATGATGTAGGTGATCTACAATATTGTAGTAACTTTTACGGATAAGTCTCATAAATTCTTCAGTATCTTTGGCCAAAGAATCCTTCTCCCCTTGCTGTTGAACTTCTTCTTCTACCACAACCTTCCCTTTTCCTTTATCAACAATATAATCCGGTAAGGAAAAGACCCTGCTGCTTCTTGTGATGTCGCCAGTACCAACTATGTTATCCACAGAAGAGCCTTCATAGGAAGAACTCACCAATTCTTACTTCTGACTATTGCAAAATACCTCGGCTCCGTAATTCTACGGAATAGCCTTAGTGCTTTCATAAGGTATCGGTCCAGAGTAGTAATAATCACTGGCGCTGGCCTTGCAGGCGCTAAAATATTGATTGTCCGAAATGGATTAGATATAGTAGCAACTTCATCCTCTTCAGTACTCACTTCATCCTCCTCAATCACTCTGCCAAACTGTAAATAACCCTCGGCGATCATCTTCTGAATTCCTTTCTTCAACAAAACGCAACCCTCATGTCTTTCCTCACACTCTGAACAATTATCGAAACACCATGGGAACACTTCCCCTTTCAACAATTTGTCCTTCACAAAACATAGCGGAGTCTTCAACTCCTCTATGTTAGTTACCAAATTTAGCTTTTTCCCCTTCAATGATAGTGTTAGTCCTTGCCACCCCGTGGTTTGGCATAGGGTTCTGATTTATATTCGGACCATCATTGGTGAAATTAATGGCTTTGGAATCAAGAAAATCATGTACTTTGTTCTTAAAAGCTTTGCAGTTATCAATACTGTGACCCGGAGCACCGGAATGGAAATCAGACTTGGCATTTGCATTATATCCTGGGGGTGGCACGCTTGTAAGGGGCGCCAAAGTCCTCTTTTGAACCAACTGCAGCTGTAATAAATGTTGTAATAATTGAGAATATAGCAAGGGTGGAGTTTCAAATTGTCTATCAGCCATTCTCTATCTTGCCACATAAGGACACAGAGTGTTAAGTCGTTGCTGAGGTGCGGCCAGAATAGCCACCATAGCAACTTAATGTTGTGCTCTGCCCCTATCTCTGCGTGAAATGGAATATGTATCCCCTTCTCTTCTCTTGTGGTTGGCAGAATATACTTTCTTCGCTCCTCCTGTAGAAGACCCATCAGCATTTGAGATCTTTCCGGACTTGATTCCGCTCTCTACGTGCTCTCCAGCCATGACTAGATCAGAAAACCCAGTAGTCATGCACCCTATCAGCTTTTCAAAGTTCACACCTGGTAACGAAGTTATAAACATATCAATTGGTTCTCTCTCTACCATGGGAGATTGAACCCTTGCAGCCAGATCACGCCATCTCTAGGCATATTCCTTGAAACTCTCATTGCTCTTCTGTGATAAACTTTGCAATTGTACCCTATTTGGTGCCATGTCACTATTATATTGGTAATGGCAAACAAAAGCCTCTACCATCTCCTTCCAGCTATGAATATGGGCCCTTTCTAATCCCATATACCATTCTAGCGACGCTCCGACCAAACTATTATGGAAGAAGTGCATCAACAAATTTTCATCTTCAGAATAAGCAGACATTTTTCTGTAATATGCTCGAATATGTACTTTAGGATAGGTTGTCCCATTGTACTTATAGAAGTCAGGTACTTTAAATTTGAGGGGAACATTAACCCTTGGAACCAAGCCAAGATCAACCATATCTAGGCCCAAAGAGTTTTGCACTTCAAAGGACTTCATTTTTTCTTCAATTAACTTGAACCTCTTGTCTGCATCAGATGGTAGCCCATATTCTGTATCCTTCATTGAAAGACATCATCTTGGTTATCTTCCCATTGAGGTCCCATAGGTCCATGTACAACACACACATTTCCTCACGTAACATTACCGTTCTCATTTGCAACACCTCCGCCCAGAGGAATAACAACAGTAGGACCACTCACCGTAACAGAGCCACCTGCAGGTGGAGGTATAACATCAAACCCACCATGCACAAATCCTTCTTCGTCAACCCGTGCTATTAACGGCTGGACCATAGTACTCAACTATTCCTGCCCATTGGCGACATTCTGCATTAATTCCATGAATTGGGCCATACGAGCCCTGACCTCCTGTAACTCAGCTTGTACTTGATCCATGATCCTCTTCTGATTCCCCCTTGTTGAATACCTGTGAAAACTAGATTCTTCAATCCTGTAACTGTTGAAAATTGAGCAGAAATAAGAACAAGAATCACCAAGCACACCTGCTATGCAAAATGGAAATGCAGGATGCAAAGATGCAAACATGTATATGTGTTCAAAATAAATTTTCCCCTTTGATACTAGTTTCCAAGCAAATAAGAAATAGCTGAGACATATAAGAATACCACGAACAATTTTCATAAATCAAACAAAATTGAGTCAAAACAAAGCAACAATGATAAAGATCCAGATATAAAAGCCATGATCTCATCCAACAAGTTTGGTGATGATCAAAATACAACAAAGCAACGACAACGTCACATCAATAAACCCTAACAATTATGCTCCTTGCTCCAAGCCAAGGCCTCCATGAGCATTGCCTTTGTATCTAGGTGGTCTAGTCTAGCAACCAGTTCTCTGATAAGGACACTCTTGCTGGATATCACCTCCCTGAGATAAAGACAAAGATCCTCCCAAGCATCTTCACCAAAAGCATCTTCCAACCTGGGTCTCTTTACCTCTGCTTGAATCTTCAATTCGTCCAAGGTTGACAAAGTATCATGAAGTTTTTGCTCTACCCTATATTTGTGGGAAGACTCCAGCCCTATCTCTCTCTCATTGACTTTGAGTTGTGCCTTCAACCGGTCAATCTAGATACAAAGCTGATCCTACCTCCCCTCGTTGGCAGTCAAAGTAGCATTCCGTTGCTGGTTGAATTTGGATATCTCCAGATAAGCTCTGTCTAAATCCTTCTTCTTATGTTTCAAGATACTGCAAGTACTTTTTAGGTCCTGACCAATCCGTTCTCGCATTCTGAGGTGCTCATATAACTCTTTCTCCAAGTTGACTAAAGACTCTAATTTCTTTTTGGCCAAATAAACAGCTTATCCTTTGTCACGCTTCAACTGGCTGATCTCCTATTTTAACTCTTCATTCTCTTTGCGCAATTCTTCCTTTTCTGCCCAAAGCTTATTATATCTTAGAATATCTGCTGTCGTAGGCTCCTCAATAACTAAAGGATATAGGGGTTCTCTGACAGGAAAAGGTAGCAATACTTTCTCCACTCTCTTCTGGATCCACTCCAAATAAGGTTCATAAGCTTTACAATCTCCCTTACCCAAAGAAAGTTTCCCTCTTCTGTGAATTCTCCCACAGGCTTCCTTTACTTTGGCCAGAGTATCAAAATCAATTACGCCTGTGAAGTACAGAGATTCCTGTACTTCTTCCTCTTTCGGGGGTCCCCTCAAGGGATAACCAAACTGTCTGACAGCGAGAGAAGGGTTATAATTGATCCCACCTTTTCTTCCTATTAGAGGTACATTAGGAAAACTTCCACGGCTAAAGATAATCTCCACACTGGGCAGATCTCAATTAAACCTGATAATATCCTTAGATATCAAACCCATAAGTCTCTCTGACCACTCAGACGTATCCTTCGTATTAACAAAAGCTCTGATGCAAAGAAGATCATCCATAAACCATTTATGGAACAATGATGCACAACAAGAAACATTGTTCCCTCTTCTCTTTTCATTTTTATAGTGCACTGAGTGATACAAATCTCCTAGGAGAGTAGGTACATGGTTCTTTGAAGCAAATATGTGAAAAGCGTCCATATCAATGAAATTTGGGATATTGGGAAATAGAACAATACCATATATGCACAAAGCTAAAATAACATTGAAGACTACCTAACACCCTTCCTTAGCAAAGTGCTGAGCCTTACCCAACAAGAAGGGCAAAGGAAAACAAGAGACTCCACTCCTATAAGCCACATTGCCCACCAAATCAGACTTGCTCAAATAAAGAGCACTGGCCAACTTCTCCAGATTAGGTTCCCCCTCAGAATGAAAGAAAGGCATCTCCTCTAAGACTAGAACTCCCATTAGGAAAAAAAATTCCTCTAAAGTAGGAACTAGAACATAATCAGGAAATGTGAAACAGCGCAACTGAGGGTCCTAAAATTATAACAAAGTATGAATAGCTCCCTGTTCATAACTTGTAACTTTGTGGATGAAACTCAGAATCTTCCCATAATCTCTTTTGAAATCTTCCATGATACCAGCACTAGCCATGGAAATAAGACCAAATAAAGGCTTTAACTCATGTAGTGGAAACTTGTAGATGATAGTCTTCTTCAATTCAAACTCCATCTCAACAACCAACCAGATCATTATAATCAAAAGGGAAATAAGAATAGCTGAACACGCATACATGCTAATGCAGAAATGACTATGCAAATGCAAACAGGGGATCAAGGTATCCAAAAACTGATGTGTTGTTGACTGAGTTGAACTAGAGCTTCGCTCAGATAAGAAATCCAAAATACCATAACACTCAAGATCAAAAGTCTGCTTTGACAGAAAACTGGGTTGGTTGAAAGTCAAGATTTCCTACAAAAACCTCCCCACTCACAAGTAGAACCCAGTCTCTAAAGAGGTACGGAATCCTATGCAGGTCATCAGTATCATGGACTCTCAGGTCGAGAAATGATGATACGTTCACCATTTCTGGTTTGGCACCATGGTCAATCAAGGAGGTCTCAACTGACTTTCTAATGAACGGTCTCCGTCGTTAGTTTTCAAATCCAACACCCCCACAACTGTCCAAGATGCACAGGATAGGATGTCTTCAGAGAAAACCTTGTCTGAACGTGAATTTCATGAGGGCTCGTGCATGCCAAACATGCAAGCCCGCACTACTCTCTGCACTAATATTAGATGTATACTCAAGCCTGGGTATTGGGCTTATCTCAGTGGAAAACCCTCCCAACAACATAACAATAGCAGTATAATATGATAACAAAAATAAAGTGCTGCAAATAAATAAAACAGTAAAGCACATGCATTTCACCTATTGCAATCTCGTTTTGGAGGTGGCAGGCGCCACCTTTGCAATCTCGTTTCCCTCCCAAAAGTAGTTGGAGGGTATTCTGGTCCTTACCTGTACTTTCCTACCACTATAAAAAGAGGAGTTATGTCTCATTTCTAATCATCCAAGCTTAGTTACAGAACTCAAGCCATAAATTTCACCTATTGTAAAGTGATAAACTTCTCACATCGAGGGGTTATCACATTGTCTAATCGATTCTGTAATCGGGTTTGGAGCACTTTGGTAGAATTTAATCCTACCACCATTTTATTTTCGTCATTTACTTCAAGTTGTACCAAGATTTAAAGTCTTTCATTTGGAGCAGGTTTCTGTTTATTTATCGCCCTTTTTATTTATCCGCTTTAATTTCTCGCACTATTTATTTATCGCACTGTTTATTTATCACACTTTATTTATTTACTTGCACTTTATTTACTTGCATTTATTTACCATGTCTGGCTAAATCTTAAAGGCTAGGATGCGACGATCGTAGTTAAAATAGTATTCCATACGACTGTCGATAGAATTACTTAGGGGTTATTCTGACTTTTAACATTTATTTTCTGCACTTAAAATATGTTGGGTAAGATCAAAAGCCGTCCAACCTTTAGATAAATTTGGTTAGTCTTAACTGTTCAAAGGAAGCGAAAGCGCTTGGTCCAGTTAAGTAGGAATCTTTAATGTTTTAGAAAACCGATTTTAAAATTGTTTTTGAACGCGTTTATGGATTTAAAGTACGGTTCACAAGAACCTCTTTTTGTTAGAAATTCCAGGTCAAAATACTTTTCAACTAAGTCAAGAAACTATATTTCTTAAAAATAGGTTTAATCACTCTAATGCAATGCGCGCCTTTTTATAAGTGACAATAAGAGGGATCGATTAGGGGATAAACTCGGTTCTGAATACACGAAAGCGACAATTCCCGTTAAATTAGTTATTTTCACGAGTAGAAAACATTACCCCATAAGGCATCCTATTTATATGCATTTGGAATACTATCTGGCTATGTGAATTGCATCTAAGCCTGTTGTTTTAATATTGAATTTATTTTCGCACTTTACTTTTATTTCGCACAACTTAACCCTTTATTGACTTGCCTTAGATAAATACGTAATAATAGCAATCGATAGATTGACGTTTGGTCTCCGTGGGATTGATAATATTTAATATTACTCTGACACTATTCGTGCACTTGCGAAACACAGCATCAAGTTTTTGGCACCGTTTCTGGGGACCAATTACGTCGAAATTCCGTACCCTATTGTTACACCGTCTAGAATAAGGTTTTACCCACCGGTCAATACGAAGAACTCGTAGCATCGATACTCTTATAGATCCTTTAGAGGAACCTGAACGTTACACTCACGCATGTATCTTGTTTCGTAGAATTAAGAAAGCTATGGACGAAGATCGTAACCAAAGACCCCTTAAGGATTTAGCCCAACCATCCAATGATAAACCTAGTTCTAGTATTGTGAACCCCAATATTCCAGCTCACAATTTCGAACTAAAACCTTCCCTATTACAATTAGTGCAACAAAACCAATTCGCGTGTCTCCCTGCTTAGAACCCGAACCAACATTTAAAAACCTTTATTCAACTAGCTAACACTTTTAAAACCAATGGTGCTACTCCTGAGGCGATTCGTTTAATATTATTTCCCTTTTCCCTCAGAGACAAAGCCCTTACTTGGTTAGATTCCCTTCCAGCCAATTCTATAACAACTTGGGAAGACCTTAGGAGAGTTTTCCTCGCTAGATATTTCCCCCCAAGCAAAACAGTTGTTCTTAGAAACCAAATAAACAGATTCACTCAAAACCAAGGTGAATCGCTCTTCGAGGCTAGGGAAAGATACAAAGACCTGTTGAGAATATGTCCACACCATGGCCTGGAATCATGGCTAATCATCCACACCTTCTATAATGGACGTCACTATAACATTAATATGACCATCGACGCTGCCGCAGGTGGCGCTATGATGAATAAACCTTACCCTGAAGCTAGTGCTCTCATCAAAGATATGGCTCAAAACCATTGTCAATGGGGGATAGAGCGAGTAATGGTGGAGAAGAAGGATGCCCAAGGAGGAATACATGAGATACGTTCTATAGACATGATGCAAGCCAATATAGACACTTTGGCCCTTAAAGTCGAACATATGTACGCAAACCCAGTAGCTGCAGCAGCAGTCTCAACTGAGTGCGAATTATGTGGTGCCAAAGGCCACCAATCGGCGGAATGCAACCTGCTGAATGAAACTCATTCAGGAGAGGTCAACTATACCCAAGCAAACCCATTTCCAAACACTTACAACCCTGGATGGAAAGAACCACCCAAACTTTTCCTACAAAAACAATAACCCTATCTAAAACCCCGCACCTCCGAGACCATCCGGTTTTCAAGCTCAAAGACAAAACACGCCTATGCAAGTCGTGCAACCTAAGTCGAACCTTGAGAAAATCATGGAGAACTTCATTACAGCTCAGACCCAGCAAAACAAAGAATTTCTAAACCAGAACATTCATGTAAATGAATTAATTACCACGTTAGGAACTAAAGTAGACCAAATAGTCACCCACAATAAGATGCTTGAAACTCAGATCTCTCAAATAGATTTAAACAAGTCCCCGAAACTACACCCGTAGGGAACTTCCCTAGACAACCTCAACAAAACCCCCGAGGGAAAGCCAACGCAATTACTTTACAAAGTGGGACCGCTTACGATGAAGCGGTTAATCCGACATTGAGCAAACCCAAAACTTCTAATGAAAGTCTGGCACCCACAGACGAAGTAGAGGAACTAGTAGGATCCGAAAACCAGAAAAACCAAGATAAAGAAAAAACTAATGAACCACCTCCGCCATACAGACCTCCCATACCCCATCCACAAAGACTAAAACAAACCAAGATCAATAACCAATATCAGAAATTTATTAAAGTCATAAAGAAACTTCATGTGGAGATCCCTTTCACAGAAGCCATCACCCAGATACCATCATATGCAAAATTCCTCAAAGACATCCTTACCAATAAACGTAGACTTGACGATCCAATTGAAGGTGAGGAAATACTTAGAAGGGGGGGGGGGGGGTTGAATAAGGATTTAGAAAATATTAAGGCAATAAAAACACAAATATTTTTATCCTGGTTCGTTGAACTCAACTACTCCAGTCCATTCTTATCAAGAGTGATTTGCCTTTCTCCACAATGACTTAATCCACTATAATCAAACTGATTACAATAACAACCACTAAGAACAACTGTTCTTAGTCTTCTCAAGAACTACTGACCACAACTTGGTCTTCTCAAGGAACTTTTACAATTAAATGTAAACTAAACAAGTGTTTAAATGCTTCTAAGAAAGCTATATCACAACTGTGATTTACACTTAAGTTTAAGAACGTATGAAATAAATTCAGCAAAGAATAATAATTTGTATGAGAGGTTTTCAATGAATTTGGATAATTTCGTCAACTGAAGAAAGATGTTGAAGTCTTGCTTTTATAGACTTAGAAGTCCAAGAGGTTGCAAGCTTGAAGACTGTGTACTGCAAAGTAGCTGTAACCTTTTTGTCTTCACATCACTTGACCTTTCCTAGAAGTATAACGTTAAGAGAAATCCTTTTTGCCTGAGTTCTTGTGTCTAGCATAAAAGAGGAAATAGTCGTTTGGCATAACCAACGGATATAACTTTGAATTCTTCTTCAACAAGTTTCTAATTCACAGCAATCAACATCAGATCCTTGAGTGATCAGAGTCTTGATGTTCTTTAGAGTTTTTTGTATCAGAGTGTTGCAGCAAGTGTGCTTCAGCGTGTAATTAATCAGAGCAGAGTTTGGAGATCAGATCCTCAGTACTTGCAGTGAACAGTACTATCGGAGTTTTCTGAAAAACAGTGCTTGAAACTCTTCATACAAAAACTTCAGTCTACACTTCAGATGCTTCTGTAGCTTCTGCTTCAGATCCTTCTGTAGTCAGCGCTCAGAGTCTTCTGTAGGCAGCACTCAGAGTCTTCTAAGAGATGCTTCTGACGCTTCAGAGCCTTGCGTAGTTCAACATTCAGATCCATTTTTGCTTTCAGAAGAATATTAAATTTAATATCTGCAGCAAAAATATTTGAACAAATTTAGAGTATATAATTTCTTAATACAAAATTTCGTAAGTGTTATCATCAAAACATAGAGATATAACTAAGAACCAATCTGTGTTCTAACAATCTCCCCCTTTTTGATGATTACAAAAACATAGGAAATTTTGTTCAATAAAGAGATAAACTATAACTCCCCCTGAGATTATGAATCTCCCTCTGAATTGAATACTAAGAAAGAATAGAAACTTCCCTTTTTGCATGAGTATTCTTTTCAGAATCAGAGCCTGAGTGTTTAATATTAGAGCTTGATTTGGATGAACGTTTCAGAATCAGAGCCTGATTGGTTAAAACTTGATCTGGGGATCTCAGAGTTACTTTAATGAATTTTGTCAGATTTATCATTATAGTTCTGAAAGACTAAAAATTCACGTTAGTTATAATTTGATATGTCTGAATTCCATTCAGGTAAAGTTTATTTAAACAGTTAGAATTTCATTTTCTCCCCCTTTTTGTCATAATTAAAAAGAAAACTTTTAAAGACAAATAAAAGGAAGCAGAGAGAAAAGATACATTCATATAGAGAAAACCTTCAGATTCATTCATTCATTCAAATATTCAGATAGAACAGACAAAACATCAGATGAGAAATATAAAACAAGTTCTCAAACATCAGATAAAGAAAACATAAATCTAGGATTGTTTGGAAAGAAGCATCTTCAGAAGATGAGTGATTTCAGATGAAGATTGTTCTTGCTTTGACATCCATTTCTCAATGTTCTCAGTCTTCTGATCTTGCCTTGCCATCCAGGACTTGATCTCAGATTGACCAGCTTCCAGCACAACAATCTTATCTTCTATTCTGGGTTCTCTTTCTTGATCTCAGAAGAAGTAGACGGAGCAGATTCTGATGCATGAGTAGGAACAGAGTCAATTTCCATTGGAGTTGCAGATTCTGGAGGCTCGGATGCAGATGATTTGTCCACAATCATCAGAGCCAAAGGATTCTCTTCCTGAATGACTTCAGAAGCAGATCCTTCAATAGTCTCAGAAGTAACAGACACTCTAGAAGATGAAGGTGCATTCTCAAGAAGCAAAGTAGGAGATCTGGTTACATTCCAAAGCATTGTTCTGGTAAGCTCAGCGAATCTAATCTTTGCATCATCAGAGCAGACACTCTTCAGATTTGAAGCAACAACATTGAATCTGGCAATGAACTTATCCCAGCATTCTTCAGAAGCTTCTGGATTGATGCTTGAAAGAAATTTCTCTTCCACAGAGTTTAGACTCATTCTGATTTCCTTCTTGAAACTAGCAAACAGAATATTAACATCCAATCTGGATTTTGGTTTAAGGTAGGTTTCCAAAGGTGTTGGTTTAGGTTGTTCTGGTGGAGGTGGTATGGTGAAGGTTGGGATGATGAATAGAGGACGAGGATAAGAAGGAAAGGAGGGTTGTTTAGAAGATAAAGTGAAATTTCTGAATCTGGATGAGGATGAAGTGGGAAACATAAATGGTTTAAAATTTGATACAGAGGGAATGACATCAAATGGTTTAGAAGTGAAGGGGGTAAAAACAGAGTTACGAGAAAGCAGAGGTTCTGAAGGAATGATATCTAGAGGTTGTTTAAGATAAGTTTGAAGAACAGATGGAAGAATGGTTGTAGAACGAGGTTTGTATGGAGTGGTAGGGTCAGATGGTTCTATTCTAGTATAAAAGTGTTTAAGTTTTAGACCAGAAGGAAGTGGATCAGAGGGATGTGGTTTAAAGGATGCAAATGACACAAACTCAGATCTTCTTGGTTTAGGTTTTGGAGTGGGTTTAGGAATGATTGTATCAGAGGAAATAGATGTATCTGGTTGTTTAGGTTCATAGCCACGAAGAGATGGGGGTGAGCTAACATCTGGATAAACATCAGATTCATATGAATCAGATGAGGTAGAAGAGGGACAAGATGTAGAAGATATATCAAACATAATTTTAAGGGGTTGGACATCCAGAACCTCAGAATCAGATATGTATGATTCAGTAGGTTAGGGTTGCTTAGGTTGAGGATTTGGTTGTGGATTGGAAGGTATAGATTTTAGTGGTTCAAATACAATAGGTTCAGATGGTATTGGTTCAGGTACAGAAGTTTGTTGTTATTCAGGTTGTTGTGGAGAAGGTTCTTGAGGGGTTGGTGTTGGTTCTGCTGATTTTGTTGTTTGTGGTTCTGATGGGGGAATTTCAGATGATTTTGGTGCAGGAGTTTGTTTGTCAAATGGGGGATTGTCAGATGGTTTAGATTGTGTTGGTTCAGATGGATACTTTTCAGATGGAGTTGCAATAGGTTGGGTTACAGATGGTCTAGTAGAAGGTTTCTTAGGTTTAGAAACACGAGGAGGTGAAGGTGAAGGTGACGGTATAATAGGTTCATGAAGAGTTTGATCAGATGTTAATACCTCTTGTACAGTTTCCAGAATTTCTTTGAGACTTGCCTCTGGAGGATTGATCTCTGATTTCTTGACTCTCTTAGGCTTGACAGCAGCAGCTTCACTAGTGGCTTTCCTCTTAGGCTTAGAAGGTTCTTCTGAAGCAACCTTTCTCTTCTTCTCATGTCTCGCCTCATACAGATCTGAAGCAGGTACACCTGCCTTCTGAACCAGATTTGTTGGCAGAGGAATTCTTTCATTCAGATAGTCTGTGATGTATTGCAGAACAATGTCCCTTGGTTCATTAGCAAAGAACATAGGGAAATTTGCAACTGGGACTCTTCGTTGAGTGACCTCTTCAGAGTTGAATTTCTTTAGAGCAGAAGTAACTTCTTCTACCACTTTCATCCTCTGAAGGCTCTTCCCGTTCAGAGGCTTTCCAACTGCAGAAACCAATTCTTCCTTTAATCCAGCTTCAAACAGATGACTAACAAGACCATTCTCAGTCAGAATGTCTGAGATAAGTCTTCCCATTGGTATCCAGTGTCTAAGCTTCTGGTGCTTGTTTCTGAACTCTTCCCTTGACTGTTTAACATGCATCCACAGATGATTAAACAGAAGATATGTCAGATCTACCTTGGTACTCTGACTCAGACAATACATAAAGTATAGATGATCAGTGTTGACACTGAAGAATTTGAAGATTTTTTGTGGTGAATGCAGCTCATGAAAATCTTAGCCCAGATTCTGTAAACTGGTTTCAGATCCTTGACCTTGTTAGAGGCTACTCTAGAAGTGTAAACTTCTTTATACACATCAGTCATGTCCACACGCCTAGATGGTAGGTTAGTGACTCATTCAGTCTCCTCATATCCTATGAGTTTCCTTATCAAAGCTTCAGTAATGATGATTTATTTCCCCAGAACAAAAGAAACTATGAACTTAGGGCAACAAGAAGCATGTATCCAAAATTCCTTTATCGGATGAGGGTAAACCGGTCCCATTAATCTATCAAAGAACTTGGTCAAACATTGTGCATCAATGATGGGACGAAGATCATACCCATTTTCTGCAAATGATTCAAAGTTAGATATGGACTCACACAGAACTTCCAACTTATCAACAGGCGTGAGTAAAGTTCTTATAGGTTCCTTAAATGGGACAACACCCATGTTTGAAGAAGCAACTGTAGCCATTGTGGATTGAAACTGAGCTGAGGTTGAGGATGATGTAACCATTGGTGAAGAAGATGAAGGTTTAGGGTTTAGATGAAGGCTAAAGAGCAAGCAGAAATGCATAAACGTGTTTGTGAGAGTGAAAAGTGTGAAATGGTGAGATTTGTGAAATTTATAGAAGAAATTTAGGGCACACAAAGGGTCACACGTTCAGCACGTACGCACTTAACAATTAATGGCATTTAATGAAAAGAAAATAATCATTTCAAAGCATTTATGATTCTGACAATTGGGGGGAAAACGAGAAATCAACTATTCAAACGTTACCTCAAATGTCTCTTCAGTATTGTGCACGCCATCTTTTCAGATTCTAGAGTGACACGTGTTTGCTTGCATGTGCTTCTGAAATCTCTTTGAGAAATGAAACGTTAGCCAGCATTTAGATCCTCTGAGACTTGTTAGTTCAGATACACACAAAAATAATAATTCAAGAAATTAAATGAAAGACAGATGAAATACTTCAGAGTTTTAAACATTTTGCATCTGAGAAATTTTCTTCTGATAAATATTATTCTGGACAAAATTCCATACCAATATTTTTCAGAATAAACTTAAACCTATCTTCAGCAAGGGATTTTGTGAAAATATCAGCCCATTGATGATCTGTATCAACAAAGTCTAATTTTATAATACCCTTTTGAACATAGTCTCTGATGAAGTGATGTTTAATTTCTATATGCTTAGGTTTAGAGTGTAAAATTGGGTTTTTAGATAAGCATATAGCAGAAGTATTATCACAGAATATAGAAATATTACTTTCAAAGATTTGATAGTCTTCTAGCTGACTTTTCATCCAGAGCATCTGTGTGCTACATCCAGCAGCATCAATATATTCTGCCTCTGTAGTTGATAGAGCAATTGTAGGTTATTTCTTGTTGTACCAGGAGATTAAATTACTTCCTAGAAATTGACAACTTCTAGAAGTACCTTTTCTTTCAACTCTGTCTCCAGCGTAATCAGCATCACAGAATCTAACTAGTTTAAACTCATCATATTTTCTGTAACACAAACCCACATTAGAAGTACCTTTCAGATACCTTAGAATCCTCTTAACAGTTGTTAAGTGTGATTCTCTAGGATCTGATTGAAATCTTGCACACAAGCATACACTGAATAAAATGTCAGGTCTAGAAGCAGTTAAGTAGAGAAGAGATCCAATCATACCTCTGTAGAGTTTCTGATATACTTTCTTACTTACCTCTTCCTTAC
This sequence comes from Lathyrus sativus, assembly GCA_963859935.3. Lineage (NCBI taxonomy): Eukaryota > Viridiplantae > Streptophyta > Magnoliopsida > Fabales > Fabaceae > Lathyrus > Lathyrus sativus. Next base: position 404,001,418 of record OZ012737.1, on the reverse strand, counting down.
CAAGAGTACTTGTTGGATGCATAGGAGTTTTTGCCATCTTACTATCAATCATGTTGAACTTTTTCAAAAGCTATTTTACATATTTGGTTTGATGAATGTAAGTGCAATCTGGAGTCTGATTGACTTGAATTCCCATAAAGAATCTCAATTCTACCATCATGCTCATCTCAAATTCAACCTGCATACATTGAGCAAACTCCTTTCCCAGCATAGCATTTGTAGATCCAAATATAATATCATCCACATATATTTGACATATTAACAGATCTTTCTTAAATGTTTTACAGAAGAGGGTTGTTTCCACTTTGCATCTGATAAAAATTTTCTCCAGAAGCGAATTGCTTAATCTCTCATACCAATGTTGCACCCCAAAATTTGCTCAACCTTTTCTTGCCTGATTTATGTTTCATTGCATTTCATTTGCATAGTTACATCATGTACATAGTTCTAATCATTGGCATATCATAACATAGCATGCCTCCAACAAGGGATCAAGGGTGCCTATCAAAAGAGCCTAGTAAGAGGTCTTATCCAAGTATGGGAAGTCATCCAGGCCATCAAGAAGTGATTTGAAGTCTTGAGAAGTTTGAGTGCCTACATGTGGGTTTTGCTCCTATCTTGAGGAATATTGAGAATCATCAGTGGGATGTGAAACATGGAATGTGAATTTGAGGTGTGTATGGATCTCATGGGATGCCTAGAGGGCCATATTGAAGCTGAGAAAAGTCATTGATTCAAGTATGAGAGCCACAGTTGAGGTGCAGTCAACTAGGGTTTCATCTGGGTCAATCCTAGTTCATTTGGGTAATTGGAGAGTATCAAAGACTACCTTGAGGTCATGGGATTCATGGTTTGGTATGTTGGTACATGTGTGGTGTTGTGCCAAGGTTAAGCAAAGAAAGATCAAGAATGTGGGAAGTTGCTAAATTAGGGTTTCAGTGTAAAATCCCATGTTTAGTGCCCAACTTCAAAGCCACATAAGTCAATATACAAGTTTCAAATGGATCTTTGGCCAACATGAAACTTGTAGAGCATCTCAAATACCTTTAATTTGAGTACTAGAAGTCCTCAAGGGGATTTATAGAACTCAAGTTATGGTTCTTGCAAATTACAGGTCATCAGAGGACACTCAAATTTATCTTTGAAAGTCACTTGACTTCCAAGCAACCTTTTCCCTTCAAGGAGGTTTCAAATGGATTCTTGGACAACATAAGAGTTGTAGATCTTGATCTTATCTTTCCATATAGTACTAGGAGTCCTCAAGAGGATTTGTAGAACTCAAGTTATGGTCTTTGCAATCCAGGGGTATTTTGGGTATTGGTGATTATAGGTCATTCTCAAGCATGAGTCAAAATCTCCAACTTAGAGGCCTCAAATGGGAAATTGTTCAACTAGAAAGTTGCTCAAAATAGGGTTTTAACCTTGACCATGCATCAAGGAGGCTTTGAATTGGCTCATATGAGAAGTTGGTTTGAAATGGCTTTGAAATGAAGAAATTAAAGTGATTAAAAGGCGAAAATTGTGGAATTCTGGATTTATGGCCAAACCAAGCAATGTTATATACCAAATTGATCAGAAAACATATTTTGGAAAGGATGGAAATATTACTTTTTGGATTTGAGGCCAATTTCACATGGTTCCCTTTTGTTACTTAAGATGGAAGCAACATTTGAATTACATACCTTTGGATCAAAAACAAGGAAGATATCATTCCCTTTCAATTCAAAATGTCAGGAGGAGAGAAATTCAAGTGAGTGTGAGAGATAGAACAGAGCAAGGCATGATTTCCACATATGATATTTTCAAGGGATATGAGAAATTCAAAATCTTATTGTGTTTGTTATAGAAAGTTCTAGAGGTTTCCATCATACTCTATATATTGTATGCAACTGATACAGATAGTTTTTTGGCAAGGATTGAGCAAGGAATCAGAGAGAGCAACTGAATTTTCTCAACTGCATCTCAGAATCGGTTTTGGAGATTGAAGGGGATTCAAGGCAAATTGATCATCGGAGAAGCTTTAGAAGTGGTTCTTGAGTGATTCTGCAAAAGATTGGAGGTTGAATCGAGCATTTGCACCTTCTGTTCATCCAGTTTTTCCAGGTTTGTAACTTTCATTTTTTTAGCTTAGATTAGGGGAAATTAATTAGCATTTGATATGTCGTTAGGTTATAGATGTTGCTAGGTTGGATTTAGGCACAAATTTGGGATGATTAGAGATACTTTAGGTTGTGATTAGAATTCTATTGAGAGTAATATCTCATGATTCTTGAGGTTTCAAGCATGTTTGAATAGATAGAATTGAAGCCTGATGCGTGTAGATGAGTTTAGGAGCTTTAATTTTAAGTTTGGTGGTGATCAAGAATTGGACGGATCTCTGCAACTTGGCAGAAAGCTCAGGCCACCGTCTGAGCTTCTCCCTCCATTTTTCAAACCTTTGGGGACGATGACCCAGGGCCTTCAAATGATGCTTTGACCCTTGACTCAAACCAAATCCAATGGCCACGATTGCATGACAAATTCTGAAGAGAATTGAGAGTGATACCTCAATGCTGCGTTTCATTAAACGCTATTGGGTGGGCTTAAGGATCCTTGCTCTTCACACCCCATGTTTAGCCCAAGTTGAAATATACACGTGAAACACTTGCTATTTGCCACAACGCTTTTTCATTTTCCCTTCATTTACCTGATTTCTTTTTTATGTTGGTTTGGGCTTAGGTCAATTTGATATACGCACCCCCTGTTGGGCCTAGTCTGGAGAAACAACATAGGTTTATTGCCATTTGCAACGCAGTTTTTTATTTTCATTATATTTCTTTTATTTTTGTCATTTTCATATAGTATAGAAATAAATCCATAATAAATAGAAAAATTAATCTTTTTAAGCTAGATTTTTTTCCCTAACTCCTTAGAATGTGTAGAATTTAATAGAATTAAAATTTTTTCAATTCATGCATTTTATATTTTATTTGCATTTTTGTATTTTTAATTGATTTTATTTTGATATGTTTGGTATGCCATTTTGCTGATTTTATTGTGAATGATTGGTGATGATTTTTGAGTTGATTCTTTTTGGGCTAGATAGCTTAGATGTGCATGTACCCCTAGTAATTTTCTCATAATTTTGTGAGAGAATTTTAGGCTAGTTTGATCTTTGAACATTAGGTGTTGTAGAATTAGGGTTTTAGGATAGTACCCTTAGGGTTAGGGCATAGTTTTAGGTCCAAATGAATGGTTAACCCCCTGGTTTTGGTATGGAGATATTCTTAAGAGGTTTAGGAACCCTTATTTTTTTTGTAGGATTTTACAATCACTTTTGGTATTTTAAGTAGAATTAGTTTTAGGACTAACTTCTAGGTGTTTCTTATGAACTAATATGGCTGGTTTAACTCAATAGTTCCCCTTAGATTAGGGTGGTGTTGCTTTTGAGCTTGGATGATCATGAAGACCAATTGAAGGTGCTTTGGAGTGCTTGAAGGAGCTTGGACATGAAGATTTTCTCATATGGTGGAGTGCTTGTCCGGAGCTTAGGAAAACTAGGGTTTTAGGAAGAGCATTAGACTAGTTTGGTTTCTTTCTTCAAACATGGAGCATATTGGTCATCTCCATTCAATCTAATGACATAAAGTCCTCTTGAGGAAGTCACATCTCTCCTTTGGAGGGATGAGTGGCATTCTTTAGGAGTAGAACTTTGAGGGTACTTTTCTAATGCAGTGTTAAGTCCTAAGTGGCTTCCCTTGGTTGTCACTGAGTTCCTTAACACTTCAACTTGTGCTTGTTGAAGCTGGGGTTTTGTCTGCTTGTTGAGGTTGTCTGCTTGGTGAAGTTGTTTGCTGCTGAAGTTTGTTGCTTGTCAAAGAGGGAAGCTTGTTGAAGCTTGGTGCTTGTTGAAGATTGAAAGTTTGTTGAAACTTGAAGATAGGAGCTATTCATGAAGATGAGGGTTGTTGCTGTCAACTCTTTGCTGTTAATCAACTGTTGTTGTCACAGCTGTTGTCTGCTGTAGGAGTTTGGTGTTGCTGTTTGAGCTGCCTCCTCTGCTTTGAGTTTTGTTTTTTGTATTGTTTGTTGGCTTGTGCAGCTTGCCCCTTTAAGGTTTGAAGTGAATGTTGATTCACTTTGCCTGTTGTTTTCCCAGGTTTGAGGTTGAGCAGGACTCCCTTGCCTCACTTGTATTGCTGCATTGCATGCATTTTACTGTACTTGCTTGCTTTCTTTTCTGTTTATCCCCTAGGATCTCTGATTTCCTCTGTGCAGGAGGGAATTATGACAGACATTAGGATTCTTATCCATGCATGACAACATTAGGTTAGTTTTTATTCCCTTTTCAACCCTAGGCTTTTTAGAGCTTCTTTCTCTTCTTATCTCAAAACAACTCAAAAATACAGTAATAAGGTTAATCGATGTCGTACGTTACGAGCCTTAAGCTATTTGAGAAAGGATTGCTAGAGAGCTTCTTTCCAGTAGTCTGGCTTCTTAGTGTGGCACCCTTTGGGTGACACGCAACGTAGTCACTCTCAAATCATAGTCTCTAGTGCGTCAGAGATTGCAAACAAACTAAAAAAACACTTCTTTCATAAAAGATTCAAAACAAACATCAAAGTGTCATTTTTGTCCGCTTGGACTCTTAATCAAGAAAAACCCTTTCATAAGGTAATAAAAAACAGTCAGACAAGCTCGTGTCTTCCGTAGCCCGAACTACGTTTGCTCTGATCTTTCATGCTGTATGAAAATACATAGGCATAGGATGCCGTATCCTAGCGAGCAACTTTCCCCTCCTTTCCCGTAGGTAGGCGAACTACGTTGACTCTGATTTCTCGTTCCAGACGGGAATACGTAGGCATAAAGTGTGATGCTTTGCCGAGTCATTTTCTTTTCTTTTTAACCCAGACCTGTAGAGTAGATAGAATAACACACCCTTAGATAGAAAACAAACGTGGATCCCGTCGAGTACGACGGACGTGAGGGGTGCTAATACCTTCCCCTTGTGTAATCGACTCCCGAATCGAGGATTTGGTTGCGATGACCATTCCTTTCCCGTTTTGTGTTAGGTTTACTCTGAGCGTTTCCTTTCCCTCCGTTGGGATAAATAACGCACGGTGGCGACTCTTCTGTCATAGCCGGCGCCGATTTTCGCAGTAGCGACAGCTGGCGACTCTGCTGGGGACTCCAACGGTTCCCTACGCGAGTCAATCCTAGCGCTTGTTTTCCCGTCGTGGGTTTTGTATGGATTTACTTTTCGATATGTACTTTCAGCATTATATTATTGTTGTTATGCTGGGTAGGGGGTCAGATTGAGAGATAAGCTGGACCTGGGCTTGAGTGCACCTAGAATTAGTTGTGGAAAGTAGTGGGCACGTGCATGTTTTGCATGTACTAGTGTCCCGCAAAATCCACACTCGGACGAGGTTCTTCTGGTTGACTTCTTTTTCAACCCTTTGGGTTGAGGGGGTTGTTGGTTATTTGGATTGTCGACTCCAGGGACCGATCATTTGGAAGTTGGCTAAGTAAGGCCTCTTCAGGACATGATGATGCCACACCTTCTGGGTATCGTATCATCAGTCTTGAAAGTCTGTGACGCCGACGACCGCATAGGATGCCGTACCTTGTGTCAGTTGATAGGACACTTACCTGTGAGAGGGATTGGGGCATGCAGGAAACTTGACCTCCGGACTACCCAGTCTTCTTAACAGTGGATCAGTATGTGTGGTTACTTGGGGTTCTTCATCAGAGCAGTGTTATGGGTCTGTTGAGACCAGGTTGGAGCTTTGTTATGGGTATGTTGAAACCAGGTTTGAGAAGTATTGTGGGTCTGTTGAGACAGTGGATGGATCTCTTCAGCAATATATCACTTGATCCCTATTGCATGTTTGCATATTGCATTGTTGCATACTCATTCTGCATATCATTAACGTGTGTCTGTGCTGCAGGTGCATTTCATACCTTCTGATTCTAGTTGCCCGGATTTCTTTCTGCTACTATTATGGATACTCTGAAGAAGACTGTGGCATACAAGTTGCCTACTCCAGATGTTACTTCTTTGCTTGGGTTGATGTCTTTAGCTGATGATGATGTGAAGAGAAGCTTCAAGAAGAGTTATGGGAAACTGCTTAGGTTGGTCTACAAACCAACTACGTATGAGCTGAATGGATTGTACGCGCTGATGCAGTTCTATGACCCCCCGCTGAGATGTTTTACTTTCCCTGACTTCATTCTGGCTCCGACCATGGAGGAATATGCTGAGGTCTTGGAGTTAACCATTCAGAACAGGGTACCCTTCATTCATATAGGTGAGCCCAAGCTGGAAAAATTGGTTGTTGCTTTGCATTTAGATTCCTCAGAGTTGCTGTTAACCTCGTGGAATGGAGTTTCTGGTTTTTCTCTCAAGTTCTTGGTTGGGAAAGCACAAGAGTATGCCAAGAGTGGTTGTTGGAGTGTGTTTAATGCTATCCTTGCGTTGTGTATTTATGGCATTGTACTGTTCCCTAATATGCCTGACTTTGTTGATTTGGATGCATTCCATATATTCGCTTCAGGCAATCCTGTGCCTACACTGATTGGAGACTTTTATCACTCTCTGCATAATAAGAACGAGAACAGGAGGGGCAAGAATGTCTCTTGTTGTGTGCCTTTGTTGTATATGTGGTTTGATAGTCACCTGCCTAAGAAGGATATCTTTGCTGAGTCTGCAGCTACGGTGGAATGGCCTGAGCGTCTGATGGGGCTTTCTTCAGAAGATGCTGTCTGGTTTGATAGGGATTTGTTGGGATCTGAGATTATCTACAGCTGCACAGGATATCCTAACGTTCCTTTGATCGGGAGGAAAGGGTGCATTAACTACAATCCTTCATTGTTGATCAGGCAATTCAGGTATGCTTTGAAAATCCCGCCAAAAGAGGAGGAAGTACAGGAATCTCTGTACTTCACAGGTGATTTGAAGGGAGAGTTGTTATCCAAGCTTCAGCGTGCTTGGAATAACATCCGCAAGAAAGGGAAACCGTTGTTGGGTAAGAATGATAGTCAAGCCTATCCTCCGTACCAAGTCTGGATCCAAGATAGGGCAAAGCAGGCGCTGATGTCGTTTCCTGCAGTATTACCTCCTGCTCCCTTCGTGGATGAGGAGCCAACTACTGTGTCTATTGAGAGATATGAACAGGTTGTGAAGGAGAAGGAAGCTTTGATGAAAGCCAATGAGAAGTTGGAAGAAGAGCTAGTTCAACTCAGGAACGAAAGGAATGAAGCCGTATATTCCTTCAAGCAGCAAACAAAGCTGGTGAACCAGTTAGGTGCAGAACTGACTGAACAACGAAAGAAGCGTGAACGCTTGGGGATAGATTTCAAGAGCTCTCATGACATGCTGAAGTCTAAGAAGAAAGCACTTGATATAGCCTACCGGGAGATCTCCACATTCAACAAAACCTGGAATGCTACACTAGCAAATAACAAAGAAAGAGGAGACAAACTGAAGCTGCAGATCTCTGAACTGGAAGATTAGTTGAAAGCTAGCCAGAAAAAGTCTGAAGAAGAGATTATGCGGAGATACGTCGTTCAGAATTCGTTGAACAAAGTTGTCAAGCGCAAGAAAGAGTCTACATCCCAGAAGCGGAAGCTAGAGGAGTGCTTTGGTGAAGGTGTTTGGGAGGAATCCATTGGGGATCTCCAGCGTGTCATCAGGCAAAGAGACTCGCTCGTTGAGGGGTTGCTTTCCCAGCCGGATCATCCCAAGACTAAGAGATTGTTAGAGGAGTATCAGGCATATGGTCGCACTTGATGTACTGTTGTATGCTTTATTTGCATTGTGCTGGCCATCACCAGGATTGTTGGTTGAGGTCATGCCTTCTTGTTATTGTACACTCAGTGATATTGTATTTCTGCCTTGATGGGCTTTTCAGCAGTATATGAGATGTTTTCTCTGTGGATGAATCCAAGCTTCTTATCACTATCATTGTCACTGCATTGGCACTTTGGCACTGGAATCAGGGGTTGATTTCCCTAACGCACAGACACATATTGCATCTGCATATTCATTTTTGCATTGCCAGTTACTTGTTGAATCTGTATCTTATTTCCTGGATCTCACAGGTTTTTCAGGATTGACGACCAAAGAGTCCACCGCTATTCAACCAGAAACAACTGCAAGAAGATAATGGATCAAGTTCAAGTCGAGATGCAGGAAATTCGTGAGAAGCTGACTCTGTTCATGCAAGCTATGGAGAGCATGGCCAAAGGCCAGGAGAATCTTTAGACCTTGGTGCAGCCGCTGCTGACGCGGGCAAACGGAAATGGCAATACTGACCACATTTCTGTTGAAACTCCTCGCCGGGAGGATGAGATATCGGCAGTTGTTACTCCACCTGTTGTGACTGTCAACGGAAACACTGGTACTGGTGCAGGTGCTGGCGCTGGTAACGGCAATACTGGAAATGGTGGTGATGGCCATGTTGTTAACAATGAAGGAAACACTGTGGATGCCGATTAAGGATTCGTTGACAATGTTGGCTTTGGAAACAATGGGTATGGCAATGTCAATCAGGACGGGAACTTCGGGTTCAACAATCAAGGCTTTGGTAATGACGGTTACGACAACAATCAGGGGTATGGCCACGGTAATGGTGGATTCAGTAATGTGAATAACAACGGCGCTGGAGCATTCCCTTTCATTAATGGTTTTGGACCTGCTGGGGTCAATCTAGGGTTCCGCAACCGAGGACAGGGTCCTGTGTTCAATCAGCAAGGATTTGGTCATAACATGGGTTACGATGGGTATGGAAATGATTGGAATGTGGATCAACAGGACGACGCTTTTTCAGGAAGAGGTATGGGACCTGAAGGCCCCGTTGACCCTGTTCAGAGGATCAGAATGCTAGAAGAGCAGATGAAAGGTGTGGTTGATCAAAACTCCACTGGGTTAGACATGACTACTATGGGGTTGGTACCAGGGCTGAGGGTGCCATTGAAATTCAAGGCTCCAACATTCGACAAATACAAAGGGGATACCTGCCCAAAGGTCCATGTACATTCTTATTATAGAAGGATGTCTGCGTATTCCAATGATGAAAGGATGTTCATGCATTTCTTTCAAGACAGCTTATCGGGACCATCATTGGAATGGTACATGGGACTGGAGCCCACCCAGATTAGGAGCTAGAAGCAGTTGGCTGATGCTTTCGTTATGCATTACAAATATAACAGCGATTTGGCGCCAAACAGAGTTCAGTTGCAGAGTCTGTCGCAGAAAAGTGGTGAAAGTTTCAAAGAGTACGCGCAGCGGTGGCGCGATATGGCAGCTCGGGTGCACCCTCCTTTGGTTGAAAGGGAGATGAATGACATGTTTGTGGGGACATTTACAGGAATGTACTATGAAAAGTTACTCAATGTTTCGATGGGTAGCTTCTTCGATATGATCCTTATGAGAGAAAGGATCGAAAATGGAATTAAAATTGGAAAGATTCAGGCAGGCGAATCTACTTCGGCTGGGGGTGCGAAAAAGCGTTCGGCGGAAGACGACAGGGTGATACAAGCGCTGTATTTGGTGGCAGAGGCTGGGGCAGAGGTAGAAATCAGTACAATCAACCTCAACAAATAGCCAGTGTTACTATTCCAATTCCGCAACATAAACAGCAACAGCAACAACCACAGCAGCAGCAAAGGCAGAATCAGGGTCAGAGAAGGTTTCAGAATGCAAAGCCGAAGAGAGTATTCGATAAGCCTCCGTCGACATATGCAGAGCTTCTTCAGACACTGCTGGGTTTGAACTTGGTTGAGAAAAGAACATTGGAGCCACCTATAGGACCGACACTTCCTTATGGGTATGACGCTAATAAGCACTGCGACTTCCATTCCGGGGCGCCCGGGCATGATGTAGAATCATGTCATGCTTTCAAACATAAAGTTCAAGACTTGTTGGACAGTAAAGCCATCAATTTTGGCTAGGTGGGGCCCAATATTGTACAGCAGCCTATGCCTAATCATGGGGCAAATGCCATCTTGACGGAAGAAAACTTGAACTTGGTGATGGACGTTAACAAATTGACGACACCATTGAGTGAGGTGAAAAGCAGGTTGCTCAGAGGGGGAGTATTCCCTGGTTGTGATGAATACTGTTTAGAGTGTTGGACCCAGCCCGAGGGTTGTACGGATTTGAAGCAGGGCATTCAGGCCATGATCGACGAAGGGACCTTGAAATTTGATCGAACTGCGGTTGAGAAGCCTGTGGAGGCATTATGTGATGAGCAAAATGATATTGCAACGGTGACGATCCCGAGGAAGACTATAACGATAACGGCGCCCACCCAACGACCAACTATCACGATTACCAAAGCAGGGTCGGTTCCCTTTGAGAGTACGAAAGCTGTCCCGTGGACATATGGATTAGAAGCATATTGCAACGGTGAAAAGATTGTGGTGAATAGCCAGCCAACTGGGGCTTTTGATAATGTCGTTGGAACGGGGGGCATGACCCGTAGCCGAAGGATCTTTACCTCACCTGAAATAGAAGCAGAAAGATTGGCCAAAGGCAAAGCCAAAGTAAATGAAAGTGGACCTAATCAGTCGAAACAAAACGATACGTCACTCAAGGACGTAGAGGAGTTCATGAGACTGATTCGGAAAAGCGACTACAAAATTGTTGAACACCTACAGCAGACGCCATCAAAGATTTCTATCTTGTCATTGTTGTTATGTTCTGAGGCCCACCGGAACGCCCTGCTGAAGATTCTGGATACGTCATTTGTGCCTTAAGAAGTTTCTGTAAATCAGTTAGAGGGGGTAATGGCGCATGTCAATGCTGGACATAGCCTGGGTTTCACAGATTTTGATCTAATGCCCAGGGGTCGAGAGCACAACATGGCTTTGCATATATCGGTGGAATGCCGGGGCACCGTAATGTCGCGTGTATTGGTGGATATTGGGTCGTCGTTGAACGTATTGCCAAAGAAAGCCATAATGAAATTGGACATACGGGGAATTATTTGCACGCCTAGCGATTTGGTTGTGAGGGCGTTTGATGGGACGAAAAGATCAGTGTTTGGGTCAATAACATTACCGCTTCAGGTGGGGCCAGAAATTTTTGATACCGAATTCTACATCATGGATATTCATCCAGCTTATAGCTGCCTTCTTGGGCGCCCATGGATCCACGCTGCAGGGGCCGTAACGTCCACATTACATCAGAAGTTGAAGTATATGGTGGGTGATAGTGTTGTTACCATTTGCGGGGAGGAGGTTATTTTGGTCAGTCACCTGTCATCATTCAGATATGTTGAGGTCGACGGAGAAATACACGAGACACCTTGTCAAGCCTTCGAAGGGTTGCGGATTAAAGACAAAGCTCAGGGTCCCAGCAAAATATCAGATGTGGCAGTGTCATCCTACAAAGAGGCTCAGGCTTTAGTGCAGACTGGTGAGACTAAAGGCTGGGGGCAGGTTCTGGAGATTCCCGTGAAGAATGACAAGTTTGGGCTAGGGTATCGACCGACGTCGTCAGCGTCATCTTTAGGAGCACCCAGGTTCAAGGGACCGGTCACGATTACGCCAAGCGGGGTGTGCTTTGAAACTATCAACGCTATTTCCGATGCTGAAGACGGAGATAGCGACTGTGATATGGACGCGTGGATCAAGCCAAGCGCGCTAGGACAAAGTCTCTGCAACTGGTCCATCCGGGAAACTGTCCCAGTGACTCTTAAATAGTAATGATTTGTTTTGTCAATTGTTGAATAATCCTATGTCCTACCCGGGGCATAGTGATTTTACCTTAGGGTTACTTGATTATGTGTATTGCATTGTTTTAATCATGAAATAAAGGCGTTTTTCATATTGTGATCCCTGTCTTTCTTGTTTTTTCTTTAACAATAAATGGCAACATGGTTATTTGCTTTGTTTGCGTTTTGAAGCATTTAACCATTTCCTTTGCAGGACTAATATTTCAGATGACATCTCCTATGAACCGCCTATGACTCGTGTCGACTTTGAGCACCCGGTATTCCAAGCAGAGGAATAGATTGTTGAGGATAGCGACCTGCCAGAGGAGCTAACTCGTTTGTTGAAACAGGAAGAGAGAATCATTCTGCCGCATCAGGAGGAAATCGAGATTATCAATTTGGGGTCGGAAGAAGTTGTGAGAAATATCCGTATAGGGGCTGCGCTGTAGAGCGACATCAAGCAAAGGCTAGTTGAGATACTGCAAGAGTATAGTGATATATTTGCTTGGTCGTACGAAGACATGCCTGGGTTGGATACGGACATGGTTGTGCACCGTCTGCCGTTGCGAGAGGAATGTCCGCCTGTTAAACAGAAACTCAGAAGAACCAGACCAGACATGGCTGTGAAAATCAAAGAGGAAGTTCAAAAACAGTGGGATGTTGGTTTCCTAGCTGTTACAACTTATCCGTCATGGGTCGCTAATATAGTACCAGTACCGAAGAAAGACGGTAAAGTGCGAATGTGTGTAGACTACCGTGATTTGAATAGGGCGAGCCCGAAAGACGACTTTCCACTTCCTCACATTGATGTGCTGGTTGATAACACTGCTCAATTCTCCGTATTCTCCTTCATGGACGGCTTCTCAAGCTATAATCAGATCAAAATGGCACCAGAAGACATGGAGAAGACTACCTTCATTACTCCCTGGGGAACATTTTGCTACAAAGTGATGCCCTTCGGACTGAAGAACGCTGGGGCAACATATCAACGTGCTATGACGACTCTCTTTCATGACATGATGCACAAAGAGATCGAGGTTTATGTTGATGATATGATTGCCAAATCTCAGACAGAGGAGGAGCATTTGGTTAATCTGCTGAAACTGTTCAGAAGACTTAGGAAGTTCAGGTTGAGGCTGAACCCTAACAAGTGCACCTTTGGAGTGAGATCGGGTAAACTGCTGGGGTTTATTGTGAGTGAAAAGGAATAGAGGTTGATCCTGCAAAGGTAAAAGTAATACAAGAAATGCCGACGCCTAAAACAGAAAAAGAAGTGCGTGGGTTTTTAGGGAGGTTGAACTACATTGCTCGGTTCATATCTCACCTAACTGCAACATGCGAGCCGTTATTCAAGTTGTTGAAAAAGGATCAGGTGTTGACCTGGAATGAAAATTGTCAAAAGGCGTTCGATAAGATAAAAGAATACTTGCAGGAACCTCCTGTTTTGATACCCCCAGTGGTCGGGAGACCTTTGATTATGTATTTGACGGTTCTTGAGGAAAGTATGGGTTGTGTTCTCGGTCAACACGACGAGATCAGACGTAAAGAGCATGCGATCTACTATTTGAGTAAGAAGTTTACTGACTGTGAGTCCAGATACTCAATGCTCGAGAAGACGTGTTGCGCGCTAGCCTGGGCCACCAAACGTTTGAGGCAATACATGCTGAAACATACAACCCTGCTAATTTCAAAGATGGATCCAATCAAATATGTGTTTGAGAAGCAAGCACTCTCCGGAAGAATTGCCCGATGGCAGATGGTGTTAACAGAATACGATATCCAATATGTCTCGCAAAAGGCTATTAAGGGTAGCGTCCTGTCAGAGTACTTTGCTGAGCAGCCTGTTGAGGACTACCAATCGATGAGGTTTGATTTTCTTGACGAGGATATCATGTACCTGAAGATGAAAGATTGTGAAGAACCGTTGCCGGACGAAGGACCAGAGTTGGGTTCCAAATGGCAGTTGATAGTTGACGGAGCAGTTAATTCCTATGGTAGCGGAATAAGGCCAATCATCACTACTCCTCAGGGGTCGCACATCCCATTTACTGCCCGATTGACTTTTCCCATTACTAATAATGAGGCTGAATATGAGGCTTGCATCATGGGTCTGGAAAAAGCCATTGATTTGCGAATCAAGAACCTGGATGTATACGGAGACTCAGCTCTAGTGGTGAATCAGATTAAAGGAGAATGGGAGACACGTCAGCCCAATTTGATACATATATGAATTATGCAAGGAGATTGTTGCCTTTCTTTGACAAGGTGGAATTGCATCACGTACCGCGAGCAGAAAATTAAATGGCTGACGCCCTGGCAACATTGTCCTCAATGTATAAAGTTAACTTCTGGAACGAGGCTCCCCGGATTGTTATCTCTCGGCTTGATAGGCCTGCCTTCATATTCGCCATTGACGAGGCTCCCGATGGTAAACCCTGGTACTTTGACATCCAGAATTTCCTGAAGAACAAGGAGTATCCGGTTGGGGCATCCAGTCGAGATCAGAAGACTCTCAGGAGATTGGCTGGCAATTTCTATCTGAACCCGGACGGGGTCCTGTACAAAAGAAACCACGATTTGGTGTTGCTACGTTGTGTAGATGAGAAAGAGGCGAAGTTGCTCATGGAAGAGATACATGAGGGTACATTTGGTACACATGCTGGTGGATATGCTATGACGAGAAAACTGCTGCGGGCAGGTTACTATTGGCTGACTATGGAAACAGACTGTTTCAAGTTTGCAAAGAGGTGTCATAAATGCCAGATTTATGCGGACAAAATCCATGTACCTCCAAGTCCTCTGAATTTGATGTCGTCACTGTGGCCTTTCTCGATGTGGGGAATTGATATGATTAGCAAGATTGAGCCTACGACATCAAACAGACACCAGTTCATTTTGGTGGCAATCGATTACTTCACCAAATGGGTGGAAGCAGCATCATATGCCAATGTGACCAAACAAGTGGTAGCCAGATTTATCAAACGAGATATTATCTGCAGATATGGAATCCCTGAGCGGATTATCACTGACAACGGGTCAAATTTGAATAACAAGATGATGAAAGAGTTGTGTCAGAATTTTAAGATTGAGCATCACAACTCTTCGCCTTACCGGCCCAAAATGAATGGCGCTGTCGAAGCGGCCAATAAGAACATAAAGAAGATTGTTCAGAAGATGGTTGTGACGTATAAGGTCTGGCACGAGATGTTACCTTTCGCGTTGCACAGTTATCGTACGACGGTACGCACATCAACCGGGGCAACCCCTTTCTCATTGGTATACAGAATGGAGGCGGTATTACCGTTGGAGGTCGAGATTTCTTCCCTGAGGGTTTCACGTGATGTCCAACTCGACGAGGCGGAATGGGTTAAAGATAGACTGAATCAGCTCAGTTTAATGGATGAGAAGAGATTGGCTTCTCTCGCATACGGTCGGTTGTATCAGAGCCGGATGAAGAAAGCTTACGACAAAAAGGTGTGCCCTCGAAGCTTTCAGACGGGCGATCTTGTTTTGAAAAAGATTCTCCCACCACAATCAGATCACATGGGCAAGTGGACCCCCAATTACGAAGGTCCCTACGTTATCAGAAAAGTCTTCTCTGGAGGAGCCTTCTTGCTATCCACCATGGATGGTGAAGACTTTACGTCTCCTGTGAATTCAGACGCAGTTAAAAAATACTTTGCTTGAAAGTGACCCGCTGGACAGTAAAAAGAGAGTCCAGGCAAAAATGGGGCATCCCGGCGAACCATAAAAAATGAATAAAATGTTCGGGCAAAAGTTAGGGATAAAATTGAAAAGATGTACACCCGCGAAGTCGAAAACCTGAAAAGGGCGACTTCGGCAAAAAAGGGTATTCCGGTGAATTGAAAACCCGCAAAGGGCGGTTCACACAAAAGTTAGGGATTGAAAAAGCAAATGACTGCGGTCCGGATTTGATACAACATTGCTTAGTGGTTTGGGAGTACCTGGGGGCCGTCTATCCAAAAACAATCTCTTCCGAAGATCGAGTACCGGGAAAGCGCGAAGTCAGGCGAGTCATAAGGGGATCAGCTCATGGTGTTTGTCTGTACCACGTTGCCGACATGTATACAAATATTGTTATGTATTTTATTTATGCTTCTTGTGCATATATGTATGTATGTTTGTGCGTAACTTCCTCTTTTCAGGAGTTGCATCCAGTGTACAAAACTTTGCATATCCAGAGGCCCATTATCAATAAAACATGTTATTCAGTACTTGATGCTTGTTCTTTACGTTTTTGTTTGTGAAAGACACCGATGTTTTTGATAAACTTGCACTTGCATAATCTTGATGGCCCTTGCCAATAATTGCTAAAACTTCGAATTGACTGAAGTAATGTCACAGATGCTAACCCGGATAGATTCTGTAATATAGGTCTGTTTTGTCTCGTTTGTGTTTTGCAGGGTTCTTACCTTTGGAGCAAACGGTCAGGAATTGTATTCCCCAGCCAAGGTCGCTTGACGTAAGACCTGACTCCAGTTGATGTCATTCCTCAGCTAGCCGCAGCTTATCCCCAGAGAGTTGGAATGGCGGTTATCCCTTCCCGAAGGAGGGAATTATTTTCCCCAGGAGAGTGTCCTCATGGAAAGCCATCCATAGGATTAATCCCAGAAAGTCAAAATCAATGTCCCCAGCGGAGTTGGCTTTATCCTCAGCATTCATGTTGTTGAGACATCACTATCAGAGTTCCCCGGCAGCTTGGGCCTGTATTTGCATTTGCATATATCGTCATATTTGCATCTACTCAAACGCGTAGCATTTTCGTGCCGTACGGAGCATTACGCCATTTTCAAACATACGCATTTTGAAACATAAATCAGGTTGGTTAACCTTTTGCTTTCAGGTGTGTTTTCTCAGCCAGAGTATGGAGTTCTAGCTCAGATCTATTACCAGGTATTCGAGGTCTCGCCGTGAGACGTGTGATGATACAGTTCATCTTACTATTTTCCCACAGAGTTAATTGGTTAAGTTTCTCATTGTCCCCGAGCAGAGTTATTTGTTTAAATTTCTCTTGTTTTCCCCGCCAGAGTTGCTTGTTGAAGTTTCTCTTATCCGGCTAGCGGATTATTTTCTTCAAGTTTGTTGTTACATCAGCGGCAAAGGGTTTCATGAATCAAAATTTCAGAAGCTGCCGCCGGTTATCGAAACAGGCGTCTGGTAGTTTGGTTTCCAAATATCCCTAGGAGAGTCCTCCTCCAGGTCGCTGTCACGTCAGTGCTAAAAGGTTTGTGGGTTGGGACCAATGGAGTTAGCTACTGCAGAGATAAGCAGAGAAACCGTATTCAGAGTATCTTCCTGTATGGATAAACAGATGTATTTTCCTACTGGTTGACAGAGGTACTTCCCCGGAAGTCGCCAAGATTTTATTGCCTATGTTGATAGGAGTTTCTCGTGTTGACGAGATATGGGTCCTGACGTGGACAATTTATTCCTGTATTGACGGGATTTCTCCGTGCTGACAGAATGTGAGTCCTAACATGGACAAATTTGATTTCCTCGTGTTGACGAGATGTGCTAGTCCTAACATGGACAGATTTGATTTCCTCGTGTTGACGAGATGTGCTAGTCCTAATGTGGGCAGATTTGATTTCTCCGTGTTGACGGAATGTGAAGTCCTGGCGTGGACAAATTGATTACTCTTCGTGTTGACGAAATGGTGTCTTGACGCGGACCATTTATCCCCCAGCAGATATCTTTCTTCATATTGGCGGAATGCGCGTCCTGACGTGGACAAGTTTATAGTTCCTCGGGTTGACGAGATGCGCGAGTCCTGACATGGACAAATTTATCTTTCTTCGTGTTGACGAAACGGTGTCCTGACATGGACAATTCACTCATGTTTTGATAGGATTTCCTCGTGTTGACGAGATGTGAGTCCTGACATGGACAAATCAAGTTACCTTCCCTCGTGTTGACGAGATGCGAGTCCTGACGTGGACAAGTTTACCGTTCTTCGTGTTGACGAGATGGATTCCTAACGTGGACAAATTTTATTTTTTTTCATGGTGACGGGTTTATTTCCTCGTGTTGACGAGATGTGAGTCCTGACGTGGACAATTTATTCCTATGTTGATAGGAGTTCCTCGTGTTGACGAGATGCAAATAAGATTTTATTTCCTATGTTGATGGGATCTCTTCGTGTTGACGAGGTGCAGACAAATCATCCCCAGTGAAGTCGTCGGGATTTCTCCGTGTTGATGGGATGCGGCGTCCTAACGTGGACAAAGTTTTATTCCTATGATGATAGGATTTCTCCGTGTTGACGGAATGCAGAGTCCTAACGTGGACAAGTTTATGATGGGATTTCTTCGTGTTGACAGAGTGTGCATCCTAACATGGACAAAGTTTTATTCCTATGATGATAGGATTTCTCCGTGTTGACGGAATGCAGAGTCCTAACGTGGACAAGTTTATGGGGGATTTCTTCGTGTTGACGAAACAAGCGTCCTAACGTGGACAAAGTTCTATTCCTGTGTTGTCGAGATTTCTTCGTGTTGACGAAACAAGCGTCCTAACGTGGACAAAGTTCTATTCCTGTGTTGTCGAGATTTCTTTGGGTTGACGAGATGTGAGTCCTGACGTGGACAGATTTGTGTTTATTCGTGATTTGACGAAATTTGGGTCCAGATGTGGACAAGGTTACTCCTGTGATGACAGAATCTCTATTCGTGGTGACGAATTTGTTTCTCTTCTTGTGTTGACAAGGTTAGTCCAGTTGCAGACAGAGGGGTTTTTGCAAAAATTTGTTCAGTACCTGTGGCGTTACATAGGTGGTTGAAGTTGAAATCAGAATTATTATCAGACGTTGGATCAGTTGTGGCCGTAACAACCGGATTCGGTTGGTGGATGTCGTTCCCCTAGCAGTGCAGTTTATTTCTGCGGTTGGCAAATTTCCAGGTTTCCTGGTATTCAACCGTCTCGTACCTCGATTGTTTGAAGGTCGTTCGCTCTTCACCCAGTCAGGTCCAAGCCGTTTGAATAGGGGCAGCTGTTGCACCCTAAAATTTGCTCAACCTTTTCTTGCCTTATTTATGTTTCATTGCATTTCATATGCATAGTTACATCATGTACATAGTTCTAATCATTAGCATATCATAGCATAGCATGCCTCCAACAAGGGATCAAGGGTTCCTATCAAAAGATCCTAGTAAGAGGTCTTATCCAAGTATGGGAAGTCATCCAGGCCATCAAGAAGTGATTTGAAGTCTTGAGAAGCTTGAGTGCCTACATGTGGGTTTTGCTCCTATCTTGAGGAATATTGAGAATCATCAGAGGGATGTGAAACATGGAATGTGAAGTTGAGGTGTGTATGGATCTCATGGGATGCCTAGAGGGCCATATTGAAGCTGAGACAAGTCATTGATTCAAGTATGAGAGCCACAGTTGAGGTGCAGTAAACTAGGGTTTCATCTGGGTCAATCCTAGTTCATTTGGGTAATTGGAGAGTATCAAAGCCTACCTTGAGGTCATGGGATTCATGTTTTGGTATGTTGATACATGTGTGGTGTTGTGCCAAGGTTAAGCAAAGAAAGATCAAGAATGTGGGAAGTTGCTAAATTAGGGTTTCAGTGTAAAATCCCATGTTTAGTGCCCAACTTCAAAGCCACATAAGTCAAAATGCAATTTTCAAATGGATCTTTGGCCAACATGAAACTTGTAGATCATCTCAATACCTTTAATTTGAGTACTAGAAGTCCTCAAGGGGATTTATAGAACTCAAGTTATGGTTCTTGCAAATAACAGGTCATCAGAGGACACTGAAATTTATCTGTGAAAGTCACTTGACTTCCAAGCAACTTTTGTCCTTCAAGGAGGTTCAATATTGATCTTAGCTTTCCATATAGTACTAGGAGTCCTCAAGAGGATTTGTAGAACTCAAGTTATGGTCTTTGCAATCCAGGGGTATTTTGGGTATTGGTGATTATAGGTCATTCTCAAGCATGGGTCAAAATCTCCAACTTAGAGGCCTTAAATGGAAAATTGTTCAACTAGAAAGTTGCTCAAAACAGGGTTTTAACCTTGACAATGCATCAAGGAGGCTTTGAATTGGCTCATAGGAGAAGTTGGTTTGAAATGGCTTTGAAATGAAGAAATTAAAGTGATTAAAAGGCCAAAATTGTGGAATTCTTGATTTATGGCCAAACCAAGCAATGTTATATACCAAATTGATCAGAAAACATATTTTGGAAAGGATGGAAATATTAATTTTTGGATTTGAGGCCAATTTCACTTGGTTCCCTTTTGTTACTTAAGATGGAAGCAACATTTGAATTACATACCTTTGGATCAAAAACAAGGAAGATATCATTCCCTTTCAATTCAAAATGTCAGGAGGAGAGAAATTCAAGTGAGTGTGAGAGCTAGAACAGAGCAAGGCATGATTTCCACATATGATATTTTCAAGGGATATGAGAAATTCAAAATCTTATTGTGGTTGTTACAGAAAGTTCTAGTGGTTTCCATCACACTCTATATATTGTATGCAACTGATTCAGATAGTTTTTTGGCAAGGATTGAGCAAGGAATCAGAGAGAGCAACTGAATTTTCTCAACTGCATCTCAGAATCGGTTTTGGAGATTGAAGGGGATTCAAGGCAAATTGATCATTGGAGAAGCTTTAGAAGTGGTTCTTGAGTGATTCTGCAAAAGATTGGATGTTGAATCGAGCATTTGCACCTTCTGTTCATCCAGTTTTTCCAGGTTTGTAACTTTCATTTTTTAGCTTAGATTAGGAGAAATTAATTAGCATTTGATATGTGGTTAGGTTATAGATGTTGCTAGGTTGGATTTAGGCACAAATTTGGGATGATTAGAGATACTTTAGGTTGTGATCAGAATTCTGTTGAGAGGAATATCTCATGATTCTTGAGGTTTCAAGCATGTTTGAATAAATAGAATTGAAGCCTGATGCGTGTTTTAATTTTAAGTTTGGTGGTGATCAAGAATTGGATGAATCTCTGCAACTTGGATCGGGTTTGGCTTTATGGTTAGAATCAATGGAAATGGAGGTCATTTTTGGACTCAGGATGAAATTTCGAGTGAGATAGGGTGTTTAGTTGCAAGAATTAATGAGGTTTTGGGATGCCTTCGCTGGAGAAGACGGTGGCGCAAAGCTCAGGCCACCGTCTGAGCTTCTCCCTCCATTTTTCAAACCTTTGGGGACGATGACCCAGGGCCCTCAGATGATGCTTTGACCCTTGACTCAAACCAAATCCAATGGCCACGATTGCATGACGAATTCTGAAGAGAATTGAGAGTGATACCTCAACGCTGCGTTTCATTAAACGCTATTGGGTGGGCTTAAGGATCCTTGCTCTTCACACCCCATGTTTAGCCCAAGTTGAAATATACACGTGAAACACTTGCTATTTGCCACAACGCTTTTTCATTTTTCCTTCATTTACCTGATTTCTTTTTTATGTTGGTTTGGGCTTAGGTCAATTTGATATACGCACCCCCTGTTGGGCCCAGTCTGGAGAAACAACATAGGTTTATTGCTATTTGCAACGCAGTTTTTTATTTTCATTATATTTCTTTTATTTTTGTCATTTTCATATAGTATAGAAATAAATCCATAATAAATAGAAAAATTAAACTTTTTAAGCTAGATTTTTTTCCCTAACTCCTTAGAATGTGTAGAATTTAATAGGATTAAAATTTCTTCAATTCATGCATTTTATATTTTATTTGCATTTTTGTATTTTTAATTGCTTTTATTTTGATATGTTTGGTATGCCATTTTGCTGATTTTATTGTGAATGATTGGTGATGATTTTTGAGTTGATTCCTTTTGGGATAGATAGCTTAGATGTGCATGTACCCCTAGTAATTTTCTCATAATTATGTGAGTGAATTTTAGGCTAGTTTGATCTTTGAACATTAGGTGTTGTAGAATTAGGGTTTTAGGATAGTACCCTTAGGGTTAGGGCATAGTTTTAGGTCCAAATGAATGGTTAACCCCCTGGTTTTGGTATGGAGATATTCTTAAGAGGTTTAGGAACCCTTATATTTTTTTGTAGGATTTTACAATCACTTTTGGTATTTTAAGTAGAATTAGTTTTAGGACTAACTTCTAGGTGTTTCTGATGAACTAATATGGCTGGTTTAACTCAATAGTTCCCCTTAGATTAGGGTGGTGTTGCTTTTGAGCTTGGATGATCATGAAGACCAACTGAAGATGCTTTGGAGTGCTTGAAGGAGCTTGGACATGAGGATTTTCTCATCTGGTGGAGTGCTTGTCTGGAGCTTAGGAAAACTAGGGTTTTAGGAAGAGCATTAGACTAGTTTGGTTTCTTTCTTCAAACATGGAGCATATTGGTCATCTCCATTCAATCCAATGACATAAAGTCCTCTTGAGGAAGTCACATCTCTCCTTTGGAGGGATGAGTGGCATGCTTTAGGAGTAGAACTTTGAGGGTACTTTTCTACTGAAGTGTTAAGTCCTCAGTGGCTTCCCTTGGTTGTCACTGAGTTCCTTAACACTTCAACTTGTGCTTGTTGAAGTTGGTTGCATGTTGAAGCTGGGGTTTTGTCTGCTTGTTGAGGTTGTCTGCTTGGTGAAGCTGTTTGCTGCTGAAGTTTGTTGCTTGTCAAAGAGGGAAGCTTGTTGAAGCTTGGTGCTTGTTGAAGATTGAAAGTTTGTTGAAACTTGAAGATAGGAGCTATTCATGAAGATGAGGGTTGTTGCTGTCAACTCTTTGCTGTTAATCAACTGTTGTGGTCAGAGCTGCTGTCTGTTGTAGGAGTTTGGTGTTGCTGTTTGAGCTCCCTCCTCTGCTTTGAGTTTTGTTTTTTGTATTGTTTGTTGGCTTGTGCAGCTTGCCCCCTTAAGGTTTAAAGTGAATGTTGATTCACTTTGCCTGTTGTTTTCCCAGGTTCGAGGTTGAGCAGGACTCCCTTGCCTCGCTTGTATTGCTGCATTGCATGCATTTTACTGTACTTGCTTGCTTTCTTTTCTGTTTATCCCCTAGGATCTCTGATTTCCTCTGTGCAGGAGGGAATTATGACAGACATTAGGATTCTTATCCATGCATGACAACATTAGGTTAGTTTTTATTCCCTTTTCAACCCTAGGCTTTTTAGAGCTTCTTTCTCTTCTTATCTCAAAACAACTCAAAAATACAGTAATAAGGTTAATCGATGTCGTACGTTACGAGCCTTAAGCTAATTGAGAAAGGATTGCTAGAGAGCTTCTTTCCAGTAGTCTGGCTGCTTAGTGTGGCACCCTTTGGGTGACACGCGACGTAGTCACTCTCAAATCATAGTCTCTAGTGCGTCAGAGATTGCAAACAAACTAAAAAAAACACTTCTTTCATAAAAGATTCAAAACAAACATCAAAGTGTCATTTTTGTCCGCTTGGACTCTTAATCAAGAAAAACCCTTTCATAAGGTAATAAAAAACAGTCAGACAAGCTTGTGTCTTCCGTAGCCCGAACTATGTTTGCTCTAATCTTTCATGCTGTATGAAAGTACGTAGGCATAGGATGTCGTATCCTAGCGAGCAACCTTCCCCTCCTTTCCCGTAGGTAGGCGAACTACGTTGACTCTGATTTCTCGTTCCAGACGGGAATACGTAGGCATAAAGTGCGATGCTTTGCCCAGTCATTTTCTTTTCTTTTTAACCCAGACCTGTAGAGTAGATAGAATAACACACCCTTAGATAGAAAACAAGCGTGGATCCCGTCGAGTACGACGGACGTGAGGGGTGTTAATACCTTCCCCTTGTGTAATCGACTCCCGAATCCAGGATTTGGTTGCGATGACCATTCCTTTCCCGTTTTGCGTTAGGTTTACTCTGAGCGTTTCCTTTCCCTCCGTTGGGATAAATAACGCACGGTGGCGACTCTTCTGTCATAGCCGGCGCCGATTTTCGCAGTAGCGACAACCAAGCTTTGGGAGCTTGTTTTAAACCATAAAAATATTTCTTAAGTTTAAAAACTTGTTTTGGAAATTTATCACTTTCAAAACCAGGAGGTTGGTGAACATAAACTTCCTCTTCTATAATCCCATTTAAGAAGGCACTCTTAACATCCATCTGATATAGAGTGATGTTATTTTGTACAACAAAAGAAATGAGTAAACGAATAGACTCTAACCTAGCCACAGGAGCATAAATCTCTGTGTAATCAATTCCTTCTTGCTGGCTATAACCTTGAGCAACAAGCCTTGCTTTATTTCTTTCAACTTCTCCTTTTTCATTCAACTTGTTTCTGAAGACCCATTTAGTTCCAATTATGTTGAATCCTTTTGGTCTTGGAACCAAATCCCAAACTTCATTTCTTGTGAACTGATTGAGCTCTTCTTGCATGGCAATTATCCAGTCATTGTCTTGCAGAGCTTCATCCATAGAAGTTAGTTCAATAACTGACGCCAAACCAAATAATGACGCTTCAGATGATCTGAGGTAGGATCTTGTTCTTATAGGGTCATCCTTCTTTCTAATGATCACATCCTCTGGGTGAGAGGCCTTGATTCTAGAAGATGATCCTCTAACATTTGATTCTTCAGAAATATTTAAGTTGTTCATTTGAGAAGCTAAAGGAGTTGCATCTGGCTCTTTCACTTGAACTTTTTCTGCCTCTGAGCCTTCAGAGTCTGTGAGAATTACTTCTCTATCTGCAGAACTTTCAAACTACTTTGGCTTTTGAATGCCAAGCTTATCATCAAATCTAAAATATATAGATTCCTCCACAATCTATGTTTCAGTATTGTATACTCTATAGCCTTTAGAGCGTTCAGAATAGCCAAGCATGAAACACTTCTGTGCTTTAGAATCAAACTTGTTCAGATTCTCTTTAGTGTTCAACATATAACATATACATCCGAAAGGATGAAAATAAGCAATGTTGGGTTTTCTGTTCCTCGACAATTCATAGGGAGTCTTTTCCAGAAGAGGTCTTACAGACACTTTGTTCTGAATATAACAAGCTGTGTTTATTGCTTCTGCCCAAAAATGATTTTCCAGATTAGTCTCGTTGATCATGGTTCTGGCCATTTCTTGCAGAGTTCTATTCTTCCTCTCTACAACTCCATTCTGTTTTTGAGTTTTAGGGCAGGAGAAATCATGAGCAATGCCATTTTCATTAAAATATTTGTTTTCAAATTCGCCACCATGATCACTTCTGACTTTAACAATTTTAAAATCTTTTTCATTCTGGACTTGTTTGCAGAAGTCAAAGAACACAGAATGTGACTCATCCTTGTGTTTTAGGAATTTCACCCATGTCCATCTGCTATAGTCATCAACAATGACTAATCCATACTTCTTGCCTCTAATGGATGCAATTTTCACTGGTCCAAACAGATCAATGTGAAGTAACTCTAATGATCTTGAAGTTGAAACAACATTTTTTGTTTTAAAAGAAGATTTTGAAAATTTTCCTTTTTGACATGCTTCATAAAGAGCATCTGAGTTTAACTTCAACTTAGGAAGTCCTCTGACCAAATTGAGTTTATTAATCGGAGATATACGTCTCATATTAATATGCCCCAATCTTCTGTGCCAGACCCATTGCTCATCATTAACAGACATAAGGCATTTAACATTTTGAACCTTAAGTTCTGAAAGATTGATTTTGTAAATGTTGTTTTTCCTCTTTTCATTAAATAGGATTGAGCCATCCTTCTGACTAACAACTTTGCAACATTTTTGATTAAAGATTATGTCATAACCATTGTCACTTAATTGACTTATGGACAATAGATTATGCTTTAATCCTTCTACAAGTAAAACATTAGATATAGAGGGAAGGTTACCATTTCCAATAGTACCAAAGCCAATAATCTTGCAATTCTGATTCCCTCCAAACTTCACGTCTTCTCCATATTTAAGCTTTAGGCTTTGGAACATAAACCTTTCTCCCGTCATGTGACGTGAGCAGCCAGAGTCCAGCTACCATGACTGGCGTCTTGACTTTGCTGCTAAATACATCTGCAACAGAGATTATCTTATCCTTAGGTACCCAGATCTTTTTGGGTCCTTTTGGGTTAGTTGCCTTAAAAGTTTGTCTAAACTTCTATCTTTTTACAACAGTTTTATTCTGACTAACTTTTGGTTTAAACACAGGAACGTTCTGATCAGAACGTGTGTGTTTAATATCATTCAGATGACCAAACTTAAAATGAGAATATAAGGGAGTCTTCTTAATGATAATTTTATCAACAGGCATTGGATTTAAATCCTTTCCAGAGGAAGATTCATATCCAATTCCTTCCCTGTTGTTTCTGCTAACTTCATAGATCATTGAAGCCATCTTGCTTCTATCTATGCTTTTAGCCAGAAACTTCTGAAAACTGTAGTCATATTCTTCTAAAATATTTTTGCATTTTAACTTAGTTTCATATTTATAGTCTTATTGAGCTTTTTCAAAATTGTTTTTCATTTTCAAATTATTTTCTTTGAGCTCAGCAACTTCTGACTTTAACAGACTATTCTCATATTCAAGATTGCATTTAAGCTTCTTGCATTTGAGCTTAATCTGGTTATAGTTGTTCAGGACTTCTGATAAAACCTTAATAAGTTCTTCCCTAGAGAGATCAGAAAGTACCTCTTCTGAGTCAGATTTAGAATCAGAGTCAGATCCAGATGATCCTTCATCCTGATCTTCCACACCAGCCATCAGTGCCATGTTGGCACATTCTTCTTCTGACTCTGATGAAGATTCAGATTCATCTGAATCATCCCAGGTTGCCATTAGAACCTTCTTCTTTTTGTCAAAATTCCTCTTTGGCTTTTCCTTTAGAAGCTTTGGACATTCATTCTTGTAATGACCAGGTTCTTTGCATTCATAGCAAACAACCTCCTTCTTTCTAGATCTTTTATGTCTAGAGGACTCTTTGCGGTGATCTGGCTTCTTGAAGTTCTTGAACTTCCTCTGTTTGTGCTTGCAAATTTTGTTGATTCTTCTGGACAACAAAGACAGTTCATCTTCTTCTTCAGAAGAAGACTCTTCAGAACTTTCTTCTAACACCTACAATGCTTTAACAAATTTGTTAGATTTTAAAGCAATTGACTTACCTTTCTTTTGAGGCTCATCTTCTTCAAGTTCAATTTCATGGCTCCTCAGAGAGCTGATTAGTTCCTCCAAAGTGATCTTGTTCAGATCCTTAGCTAGCTTCAGAGCAGTGACCATTGGTCTCCATCTGATGGGCAAGCTTCTGATGATCTTCTTCACATGATCAGCAGTTGAATAGCCTTTGTCCAGCACTTTTAACCCAGCTGTGAGGATCTGGAATCTAGAGATCATAGCTTCTATAGATTCAAATTCTTCCATTTTAAAGGCTTCATACTTCTGGATCAGCGCCAGAGCCTTGGTCTCTTTAACTTGTGAGTTCCCTTCATGCGTCATCTTCAAAGACTCAAACAAATCAAATGCAGTTTCTCTGTTGGTAATCTTCTCATACTCAGTATGAGATATAGCATTTAATAAGATTGTTCTAGCTTTGTGATGATTTCTGAACTCCTTCTTCTGGGCTTCAGTCATAGATTTTCTATCAATTTTCTTGCCATCCCCATTAGTGGGGTGAACGTAACCATCAATGACTAATTCCCATAGATCAGCATCATAACCAAGAAAGAAACTCTCTATTCTGTCCTTCCAATAGTCAAACTTCTCCCCATCAAACATAGGGGGTTTTGTGCTGATTCTATCCCTTTCTTCATATCTGTTGTTGCTGTTAGATGTTGAAGCTTCAGCCATAATATCAACCAAGAATATATATCAAAGTTTTCTCAACTGGATCTTTTCTGTTCATGGTGAAGTGATAGCACACACAGAACCGGAGCTCTGATACCAACTGAAGGTGAGAAAATACTTAGAAGGGGGGTTGAATAAGGATTTAGAAAATATTAAGGCAATAAAAACACAAAGATTTTTATCCTGGTTCGTTGAACTCAACTACTCCAGTCCACTCTTATCAAGTGTCATTTTCCTTTCTCCACAAGGACTTAATCCACTATAATCAAACTGATTACAATAACAACCACTAAGAACAACTGTTCTTAGTCTTCTCAAGAACTATTGACCACAACTTGGTCTTCTCAAGGAACTTTTACAATTAAATCTAAACTAAACAAGTGTTTAAATGCTTCTAAGAAAGTTGTATCACAACTGTGATTTACACTTAAGTTTAAGAACGTATGAAATAAATTCAGCAAAGAATAATAATTTGTATGAGAGCTTTTCAATGAATTTGGATAATTTCGTCAACTAAAGAAAGATGTTGAAGTCTTGCTTTTATAGACTTAGAAGTCCAAGAGGTTGCAAGCTTGAAGACAGTGTATTGCAAAGTAGCTGTAACCTTTTTGTCTTCACATCACTTGACGTTTCCTAGAAGTAGAACGTTCAGAGAAATCCTTTTTGCCTGAGTTCTTGTGTCTAGCATAAAAGAGGAAAGAGTCGTTTGGCATAACCAACAGATATAACTTTGAATTCTTCTTTAACAAGTTTCTAATTCACAGCAATCAACATCAGATCCTTGAGTGATCAGAGTCTTGATGTTCTTCAGAGTTTTCTGTATCAGAGTATTGCAGCAAGTGTGTTTCAGCGTGTAATTAATCAGAGCAGAGTTTGGAGATCAGATCCTCAGTACTTGCAGCGAACAGTACTATCAGAGTCTTTTGAAAAACAGTGCTTGAAACTCTTCATACAAAAACTCCAGTCTACGCTTCAGATGCTTCTGTAGCTTCTGCTTCAGATCCTTCTGTAGGCAGCGCTCAGAGTCTTCTGTAGGAAGCACTCAGAGTCTTCTAAGAGATGCTTTTGACGCTTCAGAGCCTTGTGTAGTTCAACGTTCAGATCCATTTTTTCTTTCAGAAGAATATTAAATTTAATATCTGCAGCAAAAATATTTGAACAAATTTAGAGTATATAATTTCTTAATACAAAATTTCGTAAGTGTTATCATCAAAACATAGAGATATAACTAAGAACCAATCTGTGTTCTAACACCAATACCCTTGGAATGCAATTCCATTTCCAAAAATAAACTTTCCAAAAAGGAGAAAGATCCTGGAAATTTCTTTGTACCTAGTATTTTGGGGAGTCATGTCATTAATAAAGCTTTTCTAGACTTAGGGGCTAATGTAAGCCTCATGCCTCTGGAAGTTTTTGAAAGGTTAAAACTAGGAGAATTACAACCTACGAAGATGTTTCTTCAGTTAGCCGACAGATCCCTCAAATATCCGGTTGGCATATTGGAAGACGTCCCCGTTAGGATCGGTCAATTATTCATCCCAACTGATGTCATTGTCATGGACATTAAAGAAGATGATGACATCCCAATCCTCCTAGGTAGGCCATTCTTATCAACTGCAAGAGCCATAATAGATGTCAAGAGAGGAAAGTTGACTTTTGAGGTAGGTGACGAAAAGATAGAATTCATTCTATCGAAGTTTCTTATGGCACCAGTATTAGGAGATGCATGTTATGCCATAGACATCATTGATGACTGCATTAGGGAGCTAGAATTAGAAGAAACCATCAAATTGCCTTCATCCTTCATTAAGGAACATGCTCGATTTATGGAACCCTACATTGATGATAACATGTACAAATGTTTATCCCTTACCCCCGATCCAATACCATGCCCTAAAAAACCAGCTCTAGAACTTAAAGAACTACCCAAGAATCTAAGATACGAGTTCTTGGACAAAGAAATGAATCGTCCAATTATAGTCAGTGCTACCTTAAACCAGGTAGAAACGGACCAACTCTTGTATGTAGAAATCAACCCTGATACCCTACGTACCATGGCCTTAATAAAAATGTTCATAGTATGTCCTTAGTAGTTTATCTTAGCAGTCAGCTCCGGCCAAAGCGTGATCTAAGTGAAGGACCGATGAATATAAGTGAATGATCTGCATGTTCAAGAATAATAATTGCAACTCGGGTATAGGTAACCCTCACAAGGTCATTTAACCCAAAAAGTTGTAAAAATTTTGAAAAAATAATAAGAGCAAAACAAAATAAAAATCTTCCCATTGATAGTTGGGTCAGAGGTGTCTGGTGCTGAACTCCGTTGGGACCCAAAAGGAGATTTAAAAGTAGGCCTAGGTACAGTAGGGTAGTAAGGATTGATTTGTGTAAGAATGAAGCCTATGTTCGTATTTACGGAGAAGTGTCATTATGATACCCGTGGTTCACTAAGTTAATACATATCACTTCATCCAAGCTTGAACTTAGAAGCCATTTTTGCCCAGATCATTTATGGATATCACCTTTCTTTTTTCATGATGTTTTGCTTGAGGACAAGCAAAGGATTTAGTGTGGGAGAATTTGATAGACCTAAAATATACTGTTTATTCGACTCGATTTGCGCATGCTATTTAGGATTTTATTTCTGTTTTCTTGTATTATGCCTCTGTTTTGTTTCTTTTTCAAGATTTGGTATTGTTAAAGATACTCGAGAAGAAATGAAGAAAAACGAGCTAAAAGACCAACATTATCTGGAAATGTACCATGGTGGGTGTCGCTACTGCGAAAATCGGCGCCGGCTGAACAGAAGAGTCGCCACCGTGTGTTATTTATCCCACGGGAGGGAAAGGAAATGCTCAGAGTAAACCTCGCACAACACGGGAAAGGTATGATCGTCGCAACCAAAACCTGGATTCGGGAGTCGGTTACGCAAGGGGAAGGTATTAGCATCCCTCACGTCCGTCGTACTCGACGGGATCCACGCTTGTTTTCGGGTATGGATTGTTATTCTATCTACGCTAAAGGTCAGGGGTTAAAAGAAAATAAAATGAAAATAAAATGACTCGGCAAAGTATCGCACTTTATGCCTACGTATTCCCGTCTGGAACGAGAAATCAGAGTCAACGTAGTTCGCCTACCTACGGGAAAGGAGGGGAAGGTTGCTCGCTAGGATATCGCATCCTATGCCTACGTACTTTCATACAGCATGAAAGATCAGAGCAAACGTAGTTCGGGCCACGGAAGACACAAGCCTGTCTTGGTTGATTTTATTCCTTCTGAAAAAGGTTTTTCTGATTAACAGTCCCAGCAGACAAAAAATGACGTCTTGATGAGTTCACCTTCTTTTACGGAAGAAGTGTATTTTATTGTGTTTGAAGTCTTATTGTGTTTTTTCTGTTTGTTTTGAGAAAGAAGAGACAGAACTCTAACCTATGGTTGCAAAGGAAGTCAAACTAACCTAATGTTATCATGCATGGGTTAAGACCTAGTGTCTATCATGCTCCTCTCTTGCGCAGAGAGAAACAGAGATCCTAAGGGAATAGACGGAAACAGAAACAATATCAGATATATACAGTAAAGCGGTAAAATGCATGGATGCAGCAATACAAGCGAGGCAAGGGAGTCCCACTCAACCTCGAACCTAGAAAACAATAGGCAAAAGTGAACAGGCTTCACTTTCAACCCAACAGGGTAAACAGCAAACAATACAGTCCAGAAAACCAATCAATACATCAAGAAATGAAATACAACAAAAATAAACAGCCACAACAGCTCTGCACCACATCAGTCTTCAAGTCATCATCAAACAGCTACAAGCTTCAGCAAGCATCAATCTCCACAGTCTTCAAGCAAGGGCTTTGATCATTAGTCTTCAGTCTACAATGGCTTTTCTTCAAGTCCTATCCTCCAAGCTGAGGGATCAATCACAAGAGTGAATTGGGTGTTGAGCAGTTAGTTGACCACCAAGGGTGGCAAACAGACTGCCATCAACACATAAGATATTTCTCTCAAGAGTTCTATCCCTTAGACAGTAGCACCAAGCCTTCCAAAGGAAAGGGGTGAGTGTCTTAGAGAGACTCTGTATCACAGAGAGGAGTGGAGGCAGTCAAAACCTTCCATGTTTGAGAATCAAGCTTTCTAATCTAGAGCTCTGCCTAGCTCCTAAACCCTAATCTCCTCAACAGCTGCTAGCAGGAATCTCCTCTTCAACTCTGAAAGTTGGTCTTCATACTCTGGATCTCCAATGGCTTCATCATCACAAGTCTTCAGCTCTCCCAATCCCCAGACAATCCCAATACCCACACAGACAAATCAATAATCCCCAGAGGGCACACCACACCAGTCACACAAATATAGACAGTAATATACTAATAGCAGTAGGGGAATCCTAGTGATTTCTACGGGGATCTATCCTATACCCATAACCCCTATAGTCCATACCCCAAAAATCAAATGAAAATTTCCTAAAAGAATTAAACTATCTCACCTAAGTTGATTTAAAACCCTAATTTGATTCATGTTGTTCACACCTAAACTAAACCCCTAAAATTAATTCCTAAAAAAATGCACTAAATTGGATATACAAGCTAACAATGTCTATTAATCAACCTAAAAAGAATGGACAAAAAATATTAAAGAAACTATTAGAACAAAATTTATTAAAATCATGTATGAAATGAAACACCTAAAATAGGCATTTATTTGGAAAATATGGGAAAAATATCAAATAAAAAATAAAATGCAATTTTTATTTTTTATAATTTTCTAGACATCTTGAAGAAATTAATGCAAAAAGAATCATTGAAAAATATGAAATTTATGATTTATTATGATTTTTATAAAATGCATGAAAATGAAAAGAATTTAAAATGAAATAAAAGGCAGGGGGTGAGAATAGCAGTGGCGCTCTAGTTGTTTTTATTAAGTGGGCCAGATCAGGGGGTGCGAATATGAAAGGTCTTAGGCCCAGCGCGCTTCAGAAAGGAATTGGAAAAATGCCAGAAAAAAATAATAAACTTCCGGTGTCAATAGCAGTACAAACACGTTAAAATCATTGGGCCTATCCAAAAGGGGGTGGGGATAGTCATCTGAACTTAAGCCCATGCTGATGCAATTAGTGAAACGCATCGTTTCACATTTTTTATTCCCTCCGTTTCTGAATTGAATTTTGGCCGTGTGATCATACGAAATAGTCAACAATTGGGGACCATCGGACGGTTGGGAGGTTGTCTTCAACCTCCAGCTAGGGTTTTCTCTCAAACCAGCTTTCATGCATGACATTTCCACCTCCTCGTTCTCCCTACTCACTCCATGAAATAGCACGATCCAAAGACCAAAAGAACTCCCCTCCTCACCCTCTACACAGCCATGGTGTTAGATTTTGCTAAAGCTTCTCCAATAGTCAAACCCGATATCTATAAGTTTGGGGCACCACTGATTTCCACTAATACGTATGCTGAGGATTCTTGATAAAACCTATACTAATGCGTTCTATAGCTCATGGTGATCATCCTAAACCTAATCTTCAGTATCATAGCACTCTAACATGCGAGTTCTTGATCACTAACCAGAAACTGCCATGGAAACAACCTTCATGAACAACCCTTAAACTACTCATAAATCATCCCCTAATGGTCTCTATCACACATATCCTAACCATTCTATCTAATACCACCTAGAAGAAGAGATATAGATTGAAATGCATACCTTGCAATATTGATGAAACAGTGGTGGAATTGTACACTTCAAGACTTGTTAACCTCCAATATTGATCTCCAATGGATGTTAATTCTTCTGTTTGCAATGGTTATGGCTCAAACTTCTTGAATCACCTTATCCCCCTCTTCGTGCAAGTTGGAGTGTAAACTTGGATCACCCTAACCAGCCACGAATTACCTTCAATTTCCTTTGCCAATTACTCTATGATAATGGTGGATGATGATGATAACAGAAATTGAGATGATTGATGAAGCTTCAATGGAGTTTGAAGAGAAAATGCAAATGGGAGTGAAGGAATCAAAGTAATGTTTGCAAGCTCAAAGAATCACCAACCAATGCACAAATGGCTTCATTTCCTTATATAGGTGAGGATTAACAGAATGAGAAGCTTCTAGATTGGTCCTAGAGGGATCTAGAAACTTGTGGAACTTTCATGAATTTATCATTTGATGGTATCTTGAATCATCTCATATCATGCTTGCACCTTGGGTAAACTTGAGTGGAAATCTCCTCTCATAAGATGTTAGGAGTGTATGTATGAAAAACCAAGCCTTTCCTTGCCTTGTGTTAAGTTTTTCCATGTTGCCTTATGATGCAAGAAACAACTTTACAAAGGAAGTCCAATTTTTAAGCCTAAACTCAAAAATGTGGCTGAACCAATGTCTTTAAAATGATGTTGGGAATCAATTTGGTATATTGGATGACCCATATTGGATTTGTAGATCTCTCAAACCATTTTCCAACTTGAACTTTTTCAAGTTATATGCTTTTTTTAGGTCATTTTTCACCAACTTTTATCAAGTCTTGTTCCATGCATTTCCAAACTTCCATGACTTATTTTCTTGACTTAAAATGGCATTTTGAGCAACTTTTATGTTGGGAAGTTTTTCATTTGAAGCTCCCTTGTATGAGTTTTGGGCATAGGCTAAGAATGACCTGTAATCCTCAGATGACCAAAATACCCTTTGCTTGCCAAGACCATAAGTAGAGTTCTACAAATCATATGAAGGCATACTATACCATTATAGAAATCTAAGACAATGAGGAACCATTCTTATGTTGACCAGAAATTCATTTGAAATCTCCTTGAGGGGTAAAAATTGCTTGGAAGTCAAGTCACTTTCACAGACAAAAGTTCAGATACCTCAGATGACCTGTAACTTGCAAGGACCATAACTTGAGTTCTATAAATCTCCTAAATGTCTTCCACCACTCAAATTAAAGGTCTTGATATCCTCTGCAAGTTTCATGTTGGCCAAGGATCCATTTGAAGCTTGCACTTTGATTTATCTTGCTTGGAAATTTGACCTAAACTAGGGGATTTTACACAGAAACCCTAATTTAGAAACTCCTCTTCTCCTTGATTTCTCTTGAATTCTCCTTGGCATACCAGCATATCCTCTTCTATATGTCAAATGATGAACCCTACATCTCTTCAATAGCCCTCAATGCCTTTCAATCAATCTTTTGACCTAGGGTTGACCCAGGGTTGCCCCAGATGAAACCCTAGTTGACTGTCTTCATCCACAACTCTTGTGACTACACCAAAGACTTGTATCCTTCTCCAAATGACTTTCTAAGTCTCCCAATATGTCTAGATACTCCCCATGCCTTCAATTCACAGCTCATACCTTCCTTGATGATCCCCAGGTACCCTCAGATAGGAGATAGATGAACTGCTTGATCCAGTGACTTGATAGCTTCCCAATTCTTTCTGATGACTTGAATGAGATTGAATTTGAATAATAACCCCTTGATAGGCCTCTAGATATAAGAATAATGATTGGTCCCTGTTGGATGATTTACTATGCTATGCTATGCAGATGATTAGACTATGTACATGCCTCTATATGCAAATGCTAATGATATTGAAACATAAACCAAGTGAATAAGGTTGGGCAAATTTTAGGGTGCAACAGCTGCCCCTATTCAAGCGACTTGGACCCGATTGGGTGAAGGGCCCGGAGCCTTCAGACATTCGCGGTACGAGACGGTTGAATACTAAGACCCAAAAATTTTGCCAACCGCAGAAATAAACTGCGCCACTGCTTGGGGATTATTTGTCCTTCCACGTAAGGAATAACCGTTCCACGTTAGGAATAACACCATCCACGTTAGGACTAAGACTTCGCATGGATCTGTCCGCGTCAGGACTAAATTTTCCACGTTAGGAATCACATTCTTCCCCGTTAGGAACCAACTCTTCTTTTCCACACAAGGAATCAAACCTTTTCCACGTTAGGAATACCTCTATCTTTCCACGTCAGGAGTCAATCTTGATATGTCCGCATAAGGACTCAATCTTTCCACGTAAGGAATGGACTCGTCTTTCCACGTAAGGAAACCGTTTTTCTTCCACGTAATGAATGCTCTTGATATGTCCACGTAAGGACTCTAATCTTTCCACGTGAGGAATACTACATCAATCTTTTTTTCCACGTTAGGAATGTCATTTTTCCACGTAAGGAACACCTCTTTTCCACGTTAGGAATGCAACTTTCTTTCCACGTAAGGAACACATCATCCACGTTAAGACCCGCCTTTCCACGTTGGGAACACAATCTCTTTTCCACGTAAGGAATCACTCTTTCAGATTTGTCCACGTAAGGACTCCCATCTTCCCACGTAAGGAATTCGTCTTCTTTCCACGTAAGGAAACCATTCGTCTTTCCCCGTAAGGAAACATCTCTTCTTCCACGTAAGGACTCCAAGCTTTCCATGTAAGGAATACGATTTTATTCGATCTGTCCACGTAAGGACTAAACTTTCCACGTAAGGAATCTATCTTCTTCTTCCACGTTAGGAATAACTTCTTCTTGATTTGTCCACGTAAGGACTCCATCTTTCCACGTAAGGAATTCAATTTTTTCCACGTAAGGAACTAAAACTTCTCTTTCCATGTAAGGAATAAACCCGTCCACGTCAGGACTCACGTTTCGTCTTGATTTGTCCACGTCAGGACTCACCTCTTGGCTTGCTGAGGAAATAAAACTTGTCCACGTCAGGACTTGCGCGTCTTTGACTTGCTGGGGAAATAAGACTGTGTCCATGTCAGGACTCATACTTTGCCCACAACAAGAAGAAGGATAAACTTGTCCACGTCAGGACCCTACACTCAATCAATGCCGAGAACTCGAAGCTGTCCACGTTAGGACTAACATATACCGTCAAACTGGAAGAAATGTCCACGTTAGGACTCCACACTCCATCAATTCTGAGAAATCGAACCTGTCCACGTTAGGACTAGCACCTCCCATCAGCCCGGGGAAATAAATCTGTCCACGTTAGGAACATCCACTTCTCTAGCACGAAGAAATCCCGTCAATAAAATTGTCCTCGTCAGGACTCATCCTTCCATTGGTCCGCAAACTTCTTATCACTGACTTTACAGCAACTTTGAGGATGACTCTACTGGGGATATCTGAAAACTGAACTACCGGACGCCTGTTCTAATAACCGGCGGTGGCCTCTGAAATTCTGGTTCATGAAACCTTTTAATGCTGACGTAACAACAACTTTGAAGGAAACAATCCGCTGGTCGGACTAGAGAAACTTCAACAGGAAATCCTGGCGGGGAAACAAGTAACTCTGCTTGGGGACAAAGAGAAACTTATCCTACTGACTCTGTGGGGAATAATGCCAAAGCTGACATTTCCTTGAATGTCTCATGCCGAGACTCCGAATATTCATCGATTTATTGGAGCGAGAACCCCTCCCACCTGCAAGAGAAACAAATACCTGAAACCAACCGGTTAGCTGACCTAGTTTTATGTTCCACAATGCATGCGTTTGACAATGATGCAATGCTCCATTTGACATGGAAGCGCTACGCTTTTATTTGGTGAATGCAAGTATGACACTATATGCCAATGCAATTGCAGACTCGAACTGCTGGGTACAGAAACTGCCTCAGCAAAATAAATGTTGAAGATAATGACGACTCCGCTGGGGATAGCCAGATGCTATAGAATTATTCCAGCAAAATAAATGCTGGAGGAGTGAAGTCGAATCAGCTGGGAAATTGGGAACTCGAACCAAACACCTTACTGAAGTAACACCCTGCTGGGAATGTAACTCTGCTGGAGAATGGCAGATGCGCCTGGTATGATTGGACTTCTGCTGGAAAGTGAACGGATATCACACGGTATTCTGACAAAATAAATGCCAATGCGCCACCAATTCTGTCGGGGAGAGTCTTAATCTTCGAGTTCCACTGGAAGGAATGAAAACACTTACTGGAAAGAGAACTCCGCTGGGGAGGGGATGATTCTCTTGGGGAAACCAACTGACTCCGCTAGGGGAGAGTACCTGACCCTGCGGGAAAAGGTGAACTTGTTTGAACACAACTCACAAATATTAATCTTCTGAGGCTAAACCAACTCTGCTTGAGATGCACTGTCTGAGTACAGCCTATGATCTTGGAATTGCCAACTCTGCTGAGAATAAATGGCTTTGTTGGAGAATGTCCTTCGGCCAAGCTGCAACTAGCTGGGGAATTCGATCCTTCTTCAGGAAGAACATGCATGACCTGCGTGGGGGTCGAGTCTTTCGTTATTGCAATCTTTTGATCACCTTCCTCGTACGGCTATGAAACCTGCAACAACACAAACAAGACAAGACAAGCCTATGCAACCAAATCGATTCAGGTCAGTGACGTTATTTTCAGTTAGTTCAAAGCTTTAGCAATTGTTGGCAAGGGCCAGTGATGTTATACACATGATAGCTTCAATAAACTTAGGTGTTTTATCATGCACAAAACAGTAAAGAACCAACATCAAGTACTGAATAACATATTTTATTGATTGAGCCCCTGAATGGGCGTAGTTTTTGTACACGGGATGTAACTCCTGAAAAGAGGAAGCTACGCAAAGCAGATATACAAGTATGCACAAGAAGCATAAATATTTTGAAAAATTAAATTTTGTACACATGTCGACAACGGGATGCAGACGAACACCACGAACTGATCCTCCCATGACTCGCCCGACTCTAATGCTTTCCCGATATCCACACTTCCGAAGAGGTTGTATCCGATAATTGACCCCTCGAGTATATTCTCCCGCACCACTGCTCACTGCAATATCAAATTCGGACCGCAGTCATTTGCCTCTTAAATCCCTAACTTTTGCGTGAACCGCCCTTTACGGGTTTTCAGTTCACCGGGATACCCTTTTTTGCCGAAGCCGCCCAGTGTAGGTTTTCAACTTCGCGGGTGTACATTTTTTCCAATTTTATCCCTAACTTTTGCCCGAACCTTTCATTCTGTTTTTGGTTCGTCAGGATGCCCCATTTTTTCCTGGACTCTCTTTTTTTTGTCCAGCGGGTCTATTTTAAGCAAAGTATTTTTTAACTGCGTCCGAATTCACAGGCGACGTAAAGTCTTCACCGTCCATAGTGGACAACAACAAAGCTCCTCCTGAAAAGACTTTCCTAACAACGTAGGGCCCTTCATAGTTGGGGGTCCACTTGCCCCTGTGATCTACTTGCGGCGGGAGAATCCTTTTCAGCACCAGGTCGCCCGTCTGAAAGCTTCGCGGATGTATCTTCTTATCATATGCTTTCTTCATTCGGCTCTGATACAAACGACCGTATGCTAGAGAAGCGAGCCTCTTCTCATCCATCAAACTCAATTGGTTCAACCTGTCTTTCACCCATTCTGCCTCGTCCAGCTGAACGTCTCGCAATACCCTCAGAGAATGGATCTCAACTTCCAACGGCAATACCGCTTCCATTCCGTATACCAACGAGAACGGGGTTGCCCCGGTTGATGTGCGTACCGTCGTACGATAACCGTGCAAAGCGAAAGGTAGCATCTCGTGCCAATCCTTATAGGTCACCACCATTTTCTGAATGATCTTCTTGATATTCTTATTGGCCGCTTCAACAGCGCCATTCATCTTGGGTCGGTAAGGGGAGGAGTTGTGATGCTCGATTTTGAAATTCTGACAGAGCTCCTTCATCATTTTGTTGTTCAGGTTTGAACCGTTGTCCGTGATTATTCGCTCGGGAATCCCGTATCGGCAGATGATATCTCTCTTGATGAATCTGGCCACCACTTGCTTCGTTACATTTGCGTAGGACGCCGCTTCCACCCACTTGGTGAAATAATCGATTGCTACTAGAATGAATCGGTGCCCGTTAGAAGCTGTTGGCTCGATCTTTCCAATCATATCGATTCCCCACATCGAGAATGGCCATGGCGATGACATCACATTTAGAGGGCTCGGAGGCACATGGATTTTATCAGCATAGATTTGGCACTTGTGGCACTTCCTCGCAAACTTGAAACAATCAGTCTCCATAGTCAGCCAAAAATAACCTGCCCTCAGCAGCTTTCTCGTCATAGAATGCCCACCAGCATGCGTACCAAAGGTACCTTCGTGTATTTCCTCCATGAGCAGCTTTGCCTCTCTTTCGTCCACGCAACGCAACAGCACCAAATCGTGGTTTCTTCTGTACAAGACACCATCTGGATTCAAATAGAAATTACCCGCTAATCTCCTGAGAGTCTTCTGATCTTGACTGGATGCCCCAGCCGGATACTCTTTATTCTTCAGGAAATTAAGGATATTAAAATACCACGGTTTATCGTCGGATGCTTCATCAATAGCAAATACGAAAGCTGGCCTGTCAAGCCGAGAGATAATGATTCAGGGAGCCTCGTTCCAGAAATTGACTTTGTACATGGAAGACAAAGTGGCGAGGGCGTCAGCCATTTGATTCTCGGCCCGCGGTACGTGATGCAATTCAACCTTGTCGAAGAAAGGCAACAATCTCCTTGCAT
This sequence comes from Lathyrus sativus, assembly GCA_963859935.3. Taxonomy (NCBI): domain Eukaryota; kingdom Viridiplantae; phylum Streptophyta; class Magnoliopsida; order Fabales; family Fabaceae; genus Lathyrus; species Lathyrus sativus. The sequence goes on along the minus strand of OZ012737.1, from coordinate 403,961,500 downwards.
AATTCATGTAATGTATCAAATTGGGCTGACGTGTCTCCCATTCCCCTTTGATTTGATTCACCACCAGTGCTGAGTCTCCGTATACGTCTAAATTCTTAATTCGCAAATCAATGGCTTCTTCAAGCCCCATTATACAAGCTTCGTATTCGGCCTCATTGTTGGTAACGGCAAAGGTCAATCGGGCAGTAAACGGGATGTGCGACCCGTGTGGCGTAGTGATGATTGCCCCTATTCCGCTACCGTAAGCATTCACAGCTCCGTCAAATATCATCTTCCATTTGGAACCCAACTCTGGCCCTTCATCTGGCAACGGCTCTTCGCAATCTTTCATCTTTAGGTACATGATATCCTCGTCAGGAAAATCAAACCTCATCGATTGGTAATCTTCAATAGGCTGCTCCGCCAGATACTCAGACAGCACACTCCCCTTTATAGCCTTTTGCGAGACGTATTGGATGTCATATTCAGTCAAGACCATCTGCCAACGGGCAATTCTCCCTGACAACGCCTGCTTTTCGAATACGTATTTGATAGGATCCATCTTCGAGATGAGCATGGTTGTATGATTCAGCATGTATTGCCTCAAACGCTTGGCGGCCCAGGCTAGCGCGCAACAAGTTTTCTCAAGCATTGAGTATCGAGATTCACAATCTGTAAATTTCTTACTCAAATAGTAGATCGCATGCTCTTTTCTTCCTGTCTCGTCGTGCTGACCGAGAACACAACCCATGCTTCCCTCAAGAACCGTCAAATACATGATCAAGGGTCTCCCTGCCACCGGGGGTATCAAAATAGGAGGCTCCTGCAAATACTGCTTTATCTTATCGAACGCCTTTTGACAATTGTCGTTCCACGTTACAGCTTGATCTTTCTTCAGCAGCTTGAACAATGGTTCACACGTAGCAGTTAGGTGAGATATGAACCGGGCGATGTAGTTCAACCTCCCTAAAAACCCGCGCACCTCTTTTTCTGTTTTAGGCGTCGGCATTTCTTGAATCGCTTTTATTTTAGCAGGATCAACCTCTATTCCCCTTTCGCTTATGATAAACCCCAGCAGTTTACCCGATCTCACCCCGAAGGTGCATTTATTAGGGTTTAGTCTCAGCCTGAACGTCCTAAGCCTTTTAAATAACTTCAGCAGATTCACCAGATGCTCTTCCTCCGTCTGGGATTTGGCAATCATATCGTCAACATAAACTTCGATCTCTTTATGCATCATATCATGGAAAAGAGTCGTCATCGCACGCTGATATGTTGCCCCAGCATTTTTCAGTCCAAAGGGCATCACTTTGTAGCAAAATGTTCCCCAAGGCGTTATGAAAGTAGTCTTCTCCATATCCTATGGCGCCATTTTAATCTGGTTATAGCCTGAAAAGCCATCCATGAAGGAGAACACGGAGTATTGAGCAGTATTATCAACTAGCACGTCAATATGAGGAAGTGGAAAATCGTCTTTTGGGCTTGCTTTATTCAAATCTCTATAATCCACGCACATTCGAACCTTGCCATCTTTCTTTGGCACTGGTACGATGTTAGCAACCCATGAGGGATATTTTGTCACAGCCAGGAAACCAGCGTCCCACTGTTTTTGAACTTCCTCTTTGATCTTCACTGCCATGTCTGGTCGAGTTCTACGAAGCTTTTGTTTGACTGGCGGGCATTCTTCTTTCAGTGGTAAATGGTGCACAACCATGTCTGTATCGAGCCCTGGCATATCTTCATACGACCATGCGAATACATCACTATACTCTTGGAGCATTTCAACCAGTCTTCGCTTGATATCGCTCTGCAGTGCGGCTCCGATACGAATATTCTTCTCAACCCCTTCCGACCCCAAGTTGATAATTTCGATGACCTCGTCGTGAGGCAGAATGGCTCTTTCCTCTTGCTTCACCAACCAAGACAGTTCTTCAGGAACGCCGCTATCTTCTACAACCTCTTCTTCGGCCTGAAATACCGGGTGCTCAAAGTCGGGACGAGTCATAGGTGGTTCAAGGATGTCATCTGAAAATGTTATCCTGCAAAAGGAATGGTTAAGTGCTTCAAAATGCGTATAAAGCGAATAACCACATTGCCATTTTATTGAAAAATATAAAACAAGAAAGACAGAGATTACAGTATTTGCACATGAAAAACGCCATTTATTTAATGATAATCACGCAATGTTCATAACAACACAGCCCTAAGCAAATCACGATGCCCCGGGAAAGACATCAGATTATTCAACAATTAATAAAGCAAAGCATTACTGTTTAAGAGTCACAGGAACAAGCTCCTGAATGGACCAGTTGCACAGTCCTTGTCCTGGCGTGCTTGGCTGAATCCAGGCATCCATATCACAGTCGCTGTCTCCTTCGTCAGACTCCGACGCAGCATTGATGGTTTCATGACATACTCCACTGGCAGAGATGGTTATTGGCCCTCTGAAACGGGGTGCCCCCACAGTAGGTGTTGACGACGACGGTTGGTATCCCAGCCCGAACCGGTCCATCTTCACAGGGATATCCAGCACTTTGCCCCAGCCCTTTGCTTCTCCTGCCTCCACCAGAGCTTGAGCTTCTTTATACGACGAGACGGCTATCTCTGACACTTTGCTCGGCCCGGGACCTTTATCCTTGATACGCAACCCTTCAAATTCCTGGCAGGGTGTTTCGTGGATCTCTCCGTCGACTTCCACATATTTAAATGATGACAGATGGCTGACCAGGATGTCTTCTTCTCCGCATACGGTGACTACGCTGTCTCCGACCATATATTTCAACTTCTGATGCAGGGTAGACGTGACTGCCCCAGCCCCATGAATCCAGGGTCTTCCGAGCAGGCAACTATATGCAGGCTGTATATCCATGATATAAAATTCCGTGGCGAACACCTCCGGCCCTACTTGCAGGGGCAATGTTATCGATCCAAAGACTGTTCTTCGCGTGCCATCAAACGCTCTGACTACCAGGTCACTGGGCGTGCACAAGATTCCTCTGACATCCAGCTTCATCATTGCTTTCTTGGGCATCACATTCAAAGACGATCCGGTGTCGACCAATACGTGCGACATTACTGATCCTCTACACTCGACCGATATGTGCAGCGCCATATTATGATCTCGCCCTTTCGGGGTCAAATCGAAGTCGGTAAAGCCCAGGCTGTGACCTGCATTTACATGTGCCATCACTCCTTCCAGCTGATTTACAGAGACGTCTTGGGGTACAAAAGAAGTATCCAGGACTTTCAACAAAGCATTTCTGTGAGCTTCAGAACATAAGAGCAGTGACAGTATGGATATTTTGGACGGCGTCTGTTGCAGATGCTCCACAATCTTATAATCACTTTTTTGAATCAAGCGCATGAACTCTTCTACATCCTTCGATGTCGCTTCTTTTTCGCTTGCTTGCACTGGGACATTCTCGACCATCTTCCCTTTTCCTTTCGCTAGTCTTTCGGCCTCCACCTCAGGCGATATGAAGATCCTACCACTCCTTGTCATACCTCCTGAACCAACAACGTTATCTACAGTCTCAGCTGGCTGCTTATCAACATCAATCTTTATCCCGTCACAATACACCTCCAACCCATATGACCATGGGACTGCTTTCGTGCTCTCGTACGGGATCGGTCCGGCCTTAGTTATGGTGATTGGTGGTCGCTGAACCGGTGCTGCAATATTGATTGTCTTTCGAGGAATCGTTACAGTGGCCACATCACTCTGATTATCTGCTACTGCCCCTGCAGGCTCTTCAGTTGCTGCTCGGTCAAACTGCAATGTGCCTCCATCGATTAAAGCCTGGATGCCTTTCTTCAAATCATCACACCCCCCAGCTAGGGTCCGGCATTCTAAGCAATACTCGTCACATCCTGGATAAACACCCCCTTGCAACAATCTGCTTTTTATCTCGCTCAGCGGCGTCTTTAAATCGTCGACATTCATAACCAGATTCAACCCTTCCTCAGTCAAAATGGCGTTCGCCCCATGATTAGGCATGGGTTTCTGCACTATATTCGGACCTGCCGTTCCGAAATTGATAGTCTTATTGTCCAAAAGATCCTGCACAACGTGCTTAAAAGCATGGCAACCCTCTATATTGTGGCCCGGAGCCCCAGAATGAAACTCACAGTGCCTGCTTGCATCATAACCATACGGAGGAGTCCCCGTTATCGGTGCCAGAGTTCTCTTCTCTACCAGGTTCAAACCCAACAATGTCTGCAACAAATCTGCATAGGTTGAGGGAGGCTTCTCAAACACTCTTCTTGGTTTACCACCCTGGAATCTTCGTTGAGCCTGCTGTGCCCCCTGCTGAGGCGGTTGCTGCTGCTGCTGTTGCTGTTGTTGTTGTTGTTGCATTGGCTGCTGCTGAAGTGGTTGTTGTTGATATGGAATAGTAACACTCGCCACCTGCTGCGGCTGATGATATTGGTTTCGTCCTCTGCCTCGGCCTCGGCCTCGGCCTCCAAACACTGCGCTTGCCTCGCCCTGACGACGCCCACCAAAAGCCTTCCTATTACTGCCAGATGCAGTTGATTCCTCAGCCTAGAATTGTCCTTGCTTAATGTTACGTTCAATCTTTTCTCCCATCAGAATTAAGTCTGAAAAACTGGCCAGAGATGTATGAAACAACATGTCATGAAACAAGCCTGTGAATGTGCCGACGAACATGTCATTCATTTCCTTGTCTTCTAAAGGAGGACGGACCCTGGCAGCCATATCGCGCCACCTTTGCGCGTACTCTTTAAAGCTCTCACCCTTCTTCTGAGACAGCCCTGTCAAGTGGACCCGATTGGGCGCCAAGTCGCTGTTATACTTGTAGTGAGCTACAAATGCCTCCGCCAATTGCTTCCATGTCTTGATATTGGTGGGCTCCAACCCCATGTACCATTCTAGGGAAGGACCCGACAAACTATCTTGAAAGAAATGCATTAGCATTCTCTCATCAGTTGAATATGCAGACATCTTTCTGTAATAAGCCCGTACGTGCACTTTCGGACAGGTGTCCCCTTTATACTTATCAAATGTAGGAGCTTTGAATTTGATTGGCACCCTCAAGCCAGGTACCAGGCCCATTGTTGCCATGTCCAAGCCCATAGTACTTTGGTTCAGGACCCCCCTCATCTGCTCTTCCAGCATTCTGATCTTCTGGGAGTCATTCATCGGCCCTTCGAAACCTTCGCCGGAGAACGCGTCCTCCTGCTGATCTTCTTGCCACATACCATTCCCAGCTCCATACCCATCACATCCATTATTACGGCCAGCCCTGATCTGATTCATCACTGGGCCTCGCCCTCTGTTGCCGTATCCCTGAACACCTCCAACAGGCCCAAAAGCCATTAACCCAGCGCCGTTTCCATTTCCGAAACCTCCGTAACCCTGATTGGCCACACCATAACCATCTTGCCCAAAGCCTTGAGCATTGAAAGCATATTTCCCAGCATTATCGAATCCCTGATCATTGAACCCGAATCCAGCATTGACAAAGCCGTTGCCTCCCATATTATCACCCAAGTTGACATCACCAAGCCCAACGTTATGGACAGCAGTCTCGTTCCCACCTCCGACGTTACCGTTCCCAGCAGCGGTAGCGTTGTTGACATTAGCAGCAGGTATATTGACTATAGGTGGAGCCACTGGCGTGGGAGTGCCATCCCCATGAACAGTATCGACTCGCACAGACTGATGATCCTCATTACCGTGACCAGCATTTCGGGCCAACAGAGGTTGGACCATGGCTTGCAAATTCTCCTGACCTTTTGCAATAGCTTCCATGGTCTGCATAAAGAGAGCCAGCTTCTCGCGCACATCTTGCATCTCGTTCTGCATTTGATCCATGATTCTTCGACAGTTGGTGCGAGTGGAATAGCGGTGCGGGTGTTGATCTGCAATCCTGGAAAGTACCTGTTACAGAGCAGGAAATAAGACACCATCCAAAGATTACCTGTAATGCAATATGAATATGAATGCAATGCAATGTGTGTCTGCGCATTAGGGAAATTCATTCCCCGATTCTAGTGTGAAGGTGCCGGTGCAATGACAGTGCTAGCAATACAAAGATCGGAGTTGAATCACAGAAAGCCTCATATATTGCAGAGAAACCAATAAGCCCGGAATACAATATCACTGAGTATAATAAGAAGGCATGACCTCAACCAACAATCCTGGTGATGGTCAGCACTGTGCAAATAAAGCATACAAGTCAATACAAGAAATGATCAAGTGCTCCCATAAGTCTGGTACTCTTCTAGCAACTTCTTGGTCTCTGGATGACTTGGTCGAGCGAGCATCCCTTCAACTAGTTGGTTTCTTTTCTTAAGAACACGCCGCACATCTTCAGCAGTTTCTTCCCATGCCCCCTCTCCGAAGCGATCCTCTAGCTTGCGCTTCTGAGACACAGCTTCATCTCTGCCTTTGATAGCCTTGTTTAGTGCATTCTGGAGACTATACCGGGTCATCACTTCTTCTTCACACTTCTTGATACTGGACTTCAACTGCTCTTCGAGGTCGGAAATTTGCTGCTTCAACTTATCTTCCCTCTTCTTATTGTTGGTGAGCGTAGCATTCCAAGTCTTGTTGCAAGAAGAGATCTCTCGGTGAGCGATGTCAAGTGCTTTCTTTTTGGATTCAAGCATGTCATGGGAGCTTCTGAACTCTTGCCCCAGACGTTCGCGCTTCTTCCTCTCCTCAGTCAACTCAGCCCCTAACCTGTTCATTAGCTCAATCTGCTGTTGGAAAGCATACACGGCCTTGTTTTTCTCACTGCGTATCTGGGCTAGCTCCTGCTCTAACCCTTCGTTGATCTTCATCAAGGCTTCTTTTTCTTTCACAACTTGCTCGTAGGCCTCCCTAGAAACAGTAGTTGGCTCTACTACCAGAATAGGAACAAGGGCTGGTGCCTCTGGAAACGGCATCCGCAACTGACTGGCTCTCTCTTGTATCCAAACCCTGTAAAGTGCATAGGCCTGACAGTCATTCTTCCCTAGCAGCGGCTTCCCTCTTCGGTTAATACGCGTCCAGGCATGCTGCAGCTTGGCCAATAACTCCCCCTTCAAATCTCCGGTGAAGTACAGAGATTCCTGTACTTCTTCCTCCTTCGGTGGGTTCTTCAGCGCATATCCAAACTGACGGACGAACAGAGAAGGGTTGTAATTGATACACCCCTTTCTTCCTATCAGCGGAACATTAGGGTATCCAGAACAACTGAATATAAGCTCAGATCCCAGCAGATCTCTATCAAACCACTCAACGTCCTCAGGAGATAGCCTCATCAGGCGCTCTGACCAGCTATCTGTGGTTGCACTCTTCACAAAAGATCCCTTCAGGGGAAGGTGGCTTGTAAACCACATATCCAACAATGGTACACAGAAATGAACATTCTTTCCTCTTCCCTTCTCATTCTTGTAATGCAGTGAGTGGTAGAAATCTTCGAGCAAGGTAGGTACAGGATTACCAGCGGCAAACAAGTAGAAGGCATCGAAGTCCACAAAATCCGGTACATTGGGAAACAATATTATGCCGTAAATGCACAGAGCCAACACGGCATTGAAGGCAATCCAGCACCCACTTTTAGCGTACTCCTGAGCTTTACCGATCAAGAACTGGAGTGAGAAGCCTGGAACTCCACGAGAAACAGTAGTCAACAGTTCAGAAGCATCCACATGCAAAGCTTTTGCCAAGTCTTCCGGCTTGGGCTTAATGCCAGAATGGATGAATGGAACCTGGTTCTGCACGGGTAACTCAGTAAACTCCACATACTCCTCAATGGTAGGCCCCATAATGAAATCAGCAAATGTAAAACATCTCAATGCGGGATCATAGAATTGCATCAAAGCGTACAACCCATCTAGCTCCATCTCCGTGGGTTTGCGCACCAATCTCAATAGTCTTCCATAGCTCATTCTGAAGCTCCTACGAACATCCTCATCGGCCAGAGAGATCAACCCAAGCAGGGGAACAACATCAGGAGTAGGCAATTTGTAAGCAACTGTCCTTCTTAAGCTGGCCATGACCAATCACTCAGAAATCCGGACACTAGAACTAGGGAAATGCAAATGCACCTGCAGCACAGACACACGTTAGTAGGATGCAATGATGATGAGTATGCAAACAAATGCAATGCAAGTAACATGCAACGGGGACCAACTGCTGTAGCTGAATAGCCTGAACCATATCAAGAAGTCTCAGATAGATTCTCTAGAAGTCACCAAACCCTGGTCTCAGATAGACCTAACACAAAGATCTAATAGTGGTCTTTGACAGACCTCAAACCATAACTCCCACTGGTCTCTGGTAGACCTCAAATCACATCTCCAACTGGTCTCTTGACAGACCTCAAAACTATCCAACCGGTCTCTGACAGACCTTATAACACATCTCCAAATGGTCTCTGACAGACCTTAGAACTATCCAACTGGTCTCTGACAGACCTCATAACACATCTCCAAATGGTCTCTGACAGACCTCAGAACTATCCAACTGGTCTCTGACAGACCTCATAACACATCTCCAAATGGTCTCTGACAGACCTCATAACTCTCCATAAATACCCAGGATCTCTGATCAAGAAATAACCGGTATCTGAAGGTCTAGTTACCTGCATAACCCCAAACCCTCTCACAGGTGGATGTCCTAGTAACTGACAAAGGTATGGCATCCTATGCGGTCGTCGGCGTCACAGACTTTCAGGGTTGATGATACGATTCCCAGAAGGAGTGGCATCATCAAATCCTGAAGAGGCCTCACTTATCCAACTTCCAAATGATCGGTCCCCAGAGTCGACAATTCAACTAACCAGCAACCCACGCCAACCAAAGGAAGGGGCAGGAGGCCAACCAGAGGAACCTCGTCTGAGTGTAGATTTCGCGGGACACCAAGGCAAGCAAAGCAAGCGGGCGCCAACTAATCTCTACTCTAATTCTAGGTGCACTCAAGCCCAGGTCCGGCTTCTCACTCAGTATCAGAACACCCGTCACACCCCAATACAGCAATAATAATCAGTATATATAATGCTGAAAATGAATGTCAGAAATATAAATCCATGCAAAATCCTCGACGGGAAAACAAGCGTTAGGATTGACTCTCTTAAGGGACGTTGGATCCCAAATGCATAAGAACTATCGCAGTCCTCAGCAGCCAGGGGACGTTGGATCCCCAGCAGAGTTGCCAGCTGTCGCTACTGCGAAAATCGGCGCCGACTGAACAGAAGAGTCGCCACCGTGCGTTATTTATCCCACGGGAGGGAAAGGAAACGCTCAGAGTAAACCTCGCACAACACGGGAAAGGTATGGTCGTCGCAACCAAAACCTGGATTCGGGAGTCGGTTACGCAAGGGGAAGGTATTAGCACCCCTCACGTCCGTCGTACTCGACGGGATCCACGCTTGTTTTCGGGTATGGATTGTTATTCTATCTACGCTAAAGGTCAGGGGTTAAAAGAAAATAAAATGAAAATAAAATGACTCGACAAAGTATCGCACTTTATGCCTACGTATTCCCGTCTGGAACGAGAAATCAGAGTCAACGTAGTTCGCCTACCTACGGGAAAGGAGGGGAAGGTTGCTCGCTAGGATATCGCATCCTATGCCTACGTATTTTCATACAGCATGAAAGATCAGAGCAAACGTAGTTCGGGCCACGGAAGACACAAGCCTGTCTTGGTTGATTTTATTCCTTCTGAAAAAGGTTTTTCTGATTAACAGTCCCAGCGGACAAAAAATGACGTCTTGATGAGTTCACCTTCTTTTACGGAAGAAGTGTCTTTTATTGTGTTTGAAGTCTTATTGTGTTTTTTCTGTTTGTTTTGAGAAAGAAGAGACAGAACTCTAACCTATGGTTGCAAAGGGAGTCAAACTAACCTAATGTTATCATGCATGGGTTAAGACCTAGTGTCTATCATGCTCCTCTCTTGCGCAGAGAGAAACATAGATCCTAAGGGAATAGACGGAAACAGAAACAATATCAGATATATACAGTAAAGCGGTAAAATGCATGGATGCAGCAATACAAGCGAGGCAAGGGAGTCCCACTCAACCTCGAACCTAGAAAACAATAGGCAAAAGTGAGCAGGCTTCACTTTCAACCCAACAGGGTAAACAGCAAACAATACAGTCCAAAAAACCAATCAATACATCAAGAAATGAAATACAGCAAAAATAAACAGCCACAACAGCTCTGCACCACATCAGTCTTCAAGTCATCATCAAACAGCTACAAGCTTCAGCAAGCATCAATCTCCACAGTCTTCAAGCAAGGGCTTTGATCATTAGTCTTCAGTCTACAATGGCTTTTCTTCAAGTCCTATCCTCCAAGCTGAGGGATCAATCACAAGAGTGAATTGGGTGTTGAGCAGTTAGTTGACCACCAAGGGTGGCAAACAGACTGCCATCAACACATAAGATATTTCTCTCAAGAGTTCTATCCCTTAGACAGTAGCACCAAGCCTTCCAAAGGAAGGGGGTGAGTGTCTTAGAGAGACTCTGTATCACAGAGAGGAATGGAGGCAGTCAAAACCTTCCATGTTTGAGAATCAAGCTTTCTAATCTAGAGCTCTGCCTAGCTCCTAAACCCTAATCTCCTCAACAGCTGCTAGCAGGAATCTCCTCTTCAACTCTGAAAGTTGGTCTTCATACTCTGGATCTCCAATGGCTTCATCATCACAAGTCTTCAGCTCTCCCAATCCCCAGACAATCCCAATACCCACACAGACAAATCAATAATCCCCAGAGGGCACACCACACCAGTCACACAAATATAGACAGTAATATACTAATAGCAGTAGGGGAATCCTAGTGATTTCTAAGGGGATCTATCCTATACCCATAACCCCTATAGTCCATACCCCAAAAATCAAATGAAAATTTCCTAAAAGAATTAAACTATCTCACCTAAGTTGATTTAAAACCCTAATTTGATTCATGTTGTTCACACCTAAACTAAACCCCTAAAATTAATTCCTAAAAAAATGCACTAAATTGGATATACAAGATAACAATGTCTATTAATCAACCTAAAAAGAATGGACAAAAAATATTAAAGAAACTATTAGAACAAAATTTATCAAAATCATGTATGAAATGAAACACCTAAAATAGGCATTTATTTGGAAAATATGGGAAAAATATCAAATAAAAAATAAAATGCAATTTTTATTTTTTATAATTTTCTAGACATCTTGAAGAAATTAATGCAAAAAGAATCATTGAAAAATATGAAATTTATGATTTATTATGATTTTTATAAAATGCATGAAAATGAAAAGAATTTAAAATGAAATAAAAGGCAGGGGGTGAGAATAGCAGTGGCGCTCTAGTTGTTTTTATTAAGTGGGCCAGATCAGGGGGTGCGAATATTAAAGGTCTTAGGCCCAGCGCGCTTCAGAAAGGAATTGGAAAAATGCCAGAAAAAAATAATAAACTTCCGGTGCCAATAGCAGTACAAACACGTTAAAATCATTGGGCCTATCCAAAAGGGGGTGGGGATAGTCATCTGAACTTAAGCCCATGCTGATGCAATTAGTGAAACGCATCGTTTCACATTTTTTATTCCCTCCGTTTCTGAATTGAATTCTGGTCGTGTGATCTTACGAAATAGTCAACAATTGGGGACCATCGGACGGTTGGGAGGTTGTCTTCAACCTCCAGCTAGGGTTTTCTCTCAAACCAGCTTTCATGCATGACATTTCCACCTCCTCGTTCTCCCTACTCACTCCATGAAATAGCACGATCCAAAGACCAAAAGAACTCCCCTCCTCACCCTCTACACAGCCATGGTGTTAGATTTTGCTAAAGCTTCTCCAATAGTCAAACCCGATATCTATAAGTTTGGGGCACCACTGATTTCCACTGATACGTATGCTGAGGATTCTTGATAAAACCTATACTAATGTGTTCTATAGCTCATGGTGATCATCCTAAACCTAATCTTCAGTATCATAGCACTCTAACATGCGAGTTCTTGATCACTAACAAGAAACTGCCATGGAAACAACCTTCATGAACAACCCTTAAACTACTCATAAATCATCCCCTAATGGTCTCTATCACACATATCCTAACCATTCTATCTAATACCACCTAGAAGAAGAGATATAGATTGAAATGCATACCTTGCAATATTGATGAAACAGTGGTGGAATTGTACACTTCAAGACTTGTTAACCTCCAATATTGATCTCCAATGGATGTTAATTCTTCTGTTTGCAATGGTTATGGCTCAAACTTCTTGAATCACCTTATCCCCCTCTTCATGCAAGTTGGAGTGTAAACTTGGATCACCCTAACCAGCCACGAATTACCTTCAATTTCCTTTGCCAATTACTCTATGATAATGGTGGATGATGATGATAACAGAAATTGAGATGATTGATGAAGCTTCAATGGAGTTTGAAGAGAAAATACAAATGGGAGTGAAGGAATCAAAGTAATGTTTGCAAGCTCAAAGAATCACCAACCAATGCATAAATGGCTTCATTTCCTTATATAGGTGAGGATTAACAGAATGAGAAGCTTCTAGATTGGTCCTAGAGGGATCTAGAAACTTGTGGAACTTTCATGAATTTATCATTTGATGGTATCTTGAATCATCTCATATCATGCTTGCACCTTGGGTAAACTTGAGTGAAAGTCTCCTCTCATGAGATGTTCGGAGTGTATGTATGAAAAACCAAGCCTTTCCTTGCCTTGTGTTAAGTTTTGCCATGTTGCCTTATGATGCAAGAAACAACTTTACAAAGGAAGTCCAATTTTTAAGCCTAAACTAAAAAATGTGGCTGAACCAATGTCTTTAAAATGATGTTGGGAATAAATTTGGTATATTGGATGACCCATATTGGATTTGTAGATCTCTCAAACCATTTTCCAACTTGAACTTTTTCAAGTTATATGCTTTTTTTAGGTCATTTTTCACCAACTTTTATCAAGTCTTGTTCCATGCATTTCCAAACTTCCATGACTTCTTTTCTTGACTTAAAATGGCATTTTGAGCAACGTTTATGTTGGGAAGTTTTTCATTTGAAGCTCCCTTGTATGAGTTTTGGGCATAGGCTAAGAATGACCTGTAATCCTCAGATGACCAAAATACCCTTTGCTTGCCAAGACCATAAGTAGAGTTCTACAAATCATATGAAGGCATACTATACCATTATAGAAATCTAAGACAATGAGGAACCATTATTATGTTGACCAGAAGTTCATTTGAAATCTCCTTGAGGGGCAAAAATTGCTTGGAAGTCAAGTCACTTTCACAGACAAAAGTTCAGATACCTCAGATGACCTGTAACTTGCAAGGACCATAACTTGAGTTCTATAAATCTCCTCAATGTCCTTGGCCAACATGAAACTTGCAGAGGATCTCAAGACCTTTAATTTGAGTGGTGGAAGACATTGAGGAGATTTATAGAACTCAAGTTATGGTCCTTGCAAGTTACAGGTCATCTGAGGTATCTGAACTTTTGTCTGTGAAAGTGACTTGACTTCCAAGCAATTTTTACCCCTCAAGGAGATTTCAAATGAATTTCTGGTCAACATAAGAATGGTTCCACATTGTCTTAGCTTTCTATAATGGTATAGTATGCCTTCATATGATTTGTGGAACTCTACTTATGGTCTTGGCAAGCAAAGGGTATTTTGGTCATCTGAGGATTACAGGTCATTCTTAGCCTATGCCCAAAACTCATACAAGGGAGCTTCAAATGAAAAACTTCCCAACATCAAAGTTGCTCAAAATGACATTTTAGGTCAAGAAAAGAAGTCATGGAAGTTTGGAAATGCATGGAACAAGACTTGATAAAAGTTGGTGAAAAATGACCTAAAAAAAGCATATAACTTGAAAAAGTTCAAGTTGGAAAATGGTTTGAGAGATCTACAAATCCAATATGGGTCATCCAATATACCAAATTTATTCCCAACATCATTTTAAAGACATTGGTTCATCCACATTTTTGAGTTTAGGCTTAAAAATTGGACTTCCTTTGTAAAGTTGTTTCTTGCATCATAAGGCAACATGGCAAAACTTAACACAAGGCAAGGAAAGGCTTGGTTTTTCATACATACACTCCTAACATCTCATGAGAGGAGATTTTCACTCAAGTTTACCCAAGGTGCAAGCATGATATGAGATGATTCAAGATACCATCAAATGATAAATTCATGAAAGTTCCACAAGTTTCTAGATCCCTCTAGGACCAATCTAGAAGCTTCTCATTCTGTTAATCCTCACCTATATAAGGAAATGAAGCCATTTGTGCATTGGTTGGTGATTCTTTGAGCTTGCAAACATTACTTTGATTCCTTCACTCCCATTTGCATTTTCTCTTCAAACTCCATTGAAGCTTCATCAATCATCTCAATTTCTGTTATCATCATCATCCACCATTATCATAGAGTAATTGGCAAAGGAAATTGAAGGTAATTCGTGGCTGGTTAGGGTGATCCAAGTTTACACTCCAACTTGCATGAAGAGGGGGATAAGGTGATTCAAGAAGTTTGAGCCATAACCATTGCAAACAGAAGAATTAGCATCCATTGGAGATCAATATTGGAGGTTAACAAGTCTTGAAGTGTACAATTCCACCACTGTTTCATCAACATTGCAAGGTATGCATTTCAATCTATATCTCTTATTCTAGGTGGTATTAGATAGAATGGTTAGGATATGTGTGATAGAGACCATTAGGGGATGATTTATGAGTAGTTTAAGGGTTGTTCATGAAGGTTGTTTCCATGGCAGTTTCTGGTTAGTGATCAAGAACTCGCATGTTAGAGTGCTATGATACTGAAGATTAGGTTTAGGATGATCACCATGAGCTATAGAACGCATTAGTATAGGTTTTATCAAGAATCCTCAGCATACGTATCAGTGGAAATCAGTTGTGCCCCAAACTTATAGCTATCGGGTTTGACTATTGGAGAAGCTTTAGCAAAATCTAACACCATGGCTGTGTAGAGGGTGAGGAGGGGAGTTCTTTTGGTCTTTGGATCGTGCTATTTCATGGAGTGAGTAGGGAGAACGAGGAGGTGGAAATGTCATGCATGAAAGCTGGTTTGAGAGAAAACCCTAGCTGGAGGTTGAAGACAACCTCCCAGCCGTCCGATGGTCCCCAATTGTTGACTATTTCGTATGATCACACGGCCAGAATTCAATTCAGAAACGGAGGGAATCAAAAATGTGAAACGATGCGTTTCACTAATTGCATCAGCATGGGCTTAAGTTCAGATGACTATCCCCACCCCCTTTTGGATAGGCCCAATGATTTTAACGTGTTTGTACTGCTATTGGCACCGGAAATTTATTATTTTTTTCTGGAATTTTTCCAATTCCTTTCTGAAGCGCGCTGGGCCTAAGACCTTTAATATTCGCACCCCCTGATCTGGCCCACTTAATAAAAACAACTAGAGCGCCACTGCTATTCTCACCCCCTGCCTTTTATTTCATTTTAAATTCTTTTCATTTTCATGCATTTTATAAAAATCATAATAAATCATAAATTTCATATTTTTCGATGATTCTTTTTGCATTAATTTCTTCAAGATGTCTAGAAAATTATAAAAAATAAAAATTGCATTTTATTTTTTATTTGATATTTTTCCCATATTTTCCAAATAAATGCCTATTTTAGGTGTTTCATTTCATACATGATTTTGATAAATTTTGTTCTAATAGTTGCTTTAATATTTTTTGTCCATTCTTTTTAGGTTGATTAATAGACATTGTTAGCTTGTATATCCAATTTAGTGCATTTTTTTAGGAATTAATTTTAGGTGTTTAGTTTAGGTGTGAACAACATGAATCAAATTAGGGTTTTAAATCAACTTAGGTGAGATAGTTTAATTCTTTTAGGAAATTTTCATTTGATTTTTGGGGTATGGACTATAGGGGTTATGGGTATAGGATAGATCCCCTTAGAAATCACTAGGATTCCCCTACTGCTATTAGTATATTACTGTCTATATTTGTGTGACTGGTGTGGTGTGCCCTATGGGGATTATTGATTTGTCTGTGTGGGTATTGGGATTGTCTGGGGATTGGGAGAGCTGAAGACTTGTGATGATGAAGCCATTGGAGATCCAGAGTATAAAGACCAACTTTCAGAGTTGAAGAGGAGATTCCTGCTAGCAGCTGTTGAGGAGATTAAGGTTTAGGATCTAGGCAGAGCTCTAGATTAGAAAGCTTGATTCTCAAACATGGAAGGTTTTGACTGCCTCCATTCCTCTCTGTGATACAGAGTCTCTCTAAGACACTCACCCCCTTCCTTTGGAAGGCTTGGTGCTACTGTCTAAGGGATAGAACTCTTGAGAGAAATATCTTATGTGTTGATGGCAGTCTGTTTGCCACCCTTGGTGGTCAACTAACTGCTCAACACCCAATTCACTCTTGTGATTGATCCCTCAGCTTGGAGGATAGGACTTGAAGAAAAACCATTGTAGACTGAAGACTAATGATCAAAGCCCTTGCTTGAAGACTGTGGAGATTGATGCTTGCTGAAGCTTGTAGCTGTTTGATGATGACTTGAAGACTGATGTGGTGCAGAGCTGTTGTGGCTGTTTATTTTTGCTGTATTTCATTTCTTGATGTATTGATTGGTTTTCTGGACTGTATTGTTTGCTGTTTACCCTGTTGGGTTGAAAGTGAAGCCTGTTCACTTTTGCCTATTGTTTTCTAGGTTCGAGGTTGAGTGGGACTCCCTTGCCTCGCTTGTATTGCTGCATCCATGCATTTTACCGCTTTACTGTATATATCTGATATTGTTTCTGTTTCCGTCTATTCCCTTAGGATCTCTGTTTCTCTCTGGAGTTCCAGGCTTCTCACTCCAGTTCTTGATCGGTAAAGCTCAGGAGTACGCTAAAAGTGGGTGCTGGATTGCCTTCAATGCCGTGTTGGCTCTGTGCATTTACGGCATAATATTGTTTCCCAATGTACCGGATTTTGTGGACTTCGATGCCTTCTACTTGTTTGCCGCTGGTAATCCTGTACCTACCTTGCTCGGAGATTTCTACCACTCACTGCATTACAAGAATGAGAAGGGAAGAGGAAAGAATGTTCATTTCTGTGTACCATTGTTGGATATGTGGTTTACAAGCCACCTTCCCCTGAAGGGATATTTTGTGAAGAGTCCAACCACAGATAGCTGGTCAGAGCGCCTGATGAGGCTATCTTCCGAGGACGTTGAGTGGTTTGATAGAGATCTGCTGGGATCTGAGCTTATATTCAGTTGTTCTGGATACCCTAATGTTCCGCTGATAGGAAGAAAGGGGTGTATCAATTACAACCCTTCTCTGTTCGTCCATCAGTTTGGATATGCGCTGAAGAACCCACCGAAGGAGGAAGAAGTACAGGAATCTCTGTACTTCACCGGAGATTTGAAGGGGGAGTTATTGGCCAAGCTGCAGCATGCCTGGACGCGTATTAACCGAAGAGGGAAGTCGCTGCTAGGGAAGAATGACTGTCAGGCCTATGCACCTTACAGGGTTTGGATACAAGAGAGAGCCAGTCAGTTGCGGATGCCGTTTCCAGAGGCACTAGCCCTTGTTCCTATTCCGGTAGTAGAGCCAACTACTGTTTCTAGGGAGGCCTACGAGCAAGTTGTGAAAGAAAAAGAAGCCTTGATGAAGATCAACGAAGGGTTAGAGCAGGAGCTAGCCCAGATACGCAGTGAGAAAAACAAGGCCGTGTATGCTTTCCAACAGCAGATTGAGCTAATGAACAGGTTAGGTGCTGAGTTGACTGAGGAGAGGAAGAAGCGCGAACGTCTGGGGCAAGAGTTCAGAAGCTCCCATGACATGCTTGAATCCAAAAATAAAGCACTTGACATCGCTCACCGAGAGATCTCTTCTTGCAACAAGACTTGGAATGCTACGCTCACCAACAATAAGAAGAGGGAAGATAAGTTGAAGCAGCAAATTTCCGACCTCGAAGAGCAGTTGAAGTCCAGTATCAAGAAGTGTGAAGAAGAAGTGATGACCCAGTATAGTCTCCAGAATGCACTAAACAAGGCTATCAAAGGCAGAGATGAAGCTGTGTCTCAGAAGCGCAAGCTAGAGGATCGCTTCGGAAAGGGGGCATGGGAAGAAATTGCTGAAGATGTGCGGCGTGTTCTTAAGAAAAGAAACCAACTTGTTGAAGGGCTGCTCGCTCGACCAAGTCATCCAGAGACCAAGAAGTTGCTAGAAGAGTACCAGACTTATGGGAGCACTTGATCATTTCTTGTATTGACTTGTATGCTTTATTTGCACAGTGCTGACCATCACCAGGATTGTTGGTTGAGGTCATGCCTTTTTATTATACTCAGTGATATTGTATTCCGGGCTTATTGGTTTCTCTGCAATATATGAGGCTTTCTGTGATTCAACTCCGATCTTTGTATTGCTAGCACTGTCATTGCACCGGCACCTTCACACTAGAATCGGGGAATGAATTTCCCTAATGCACAGACACACATTGCATTGCATTCATATTCATATTGCATTACAGGTAATATTTGGATGGTGTCTTATTTCCTGCTCTGTAACAGGTACTTTCCAGGATTGCAGATCAACACCCGCACCGCTATTCCACTCGCACCAACTGTCGAAGAATCATGGATCAAATGCAGAATGAGATGCAAGATGTGCGCGAGAAGCTGGCTCTCTTTATGCAGACCATGGAAGCTATTGCAAAAGGTCAGGAGAATTTGCAAGCCATGGTCCAACCTCTGTTGGCCCGAAATGCTGGTCACGGTAATGAGGATCATCAGTCTGTGCGAGTCGATACTGTTCATGGGGATGGCACTCCCACGCCAGTGGCTCCACCTGTAGTCAATATACCTGCTGCTAATGTCAACAACGCTACCGCTGCTGGGAACGGTAACGTCGGAGGTGGGAACGAGACTGCTGTCCATAACGTTGGGCTTGGTGATGTCAACTTGGGTGATAATATGGGAGGCAACGGCTTTGTCAATGCTGGATTCGGGTTCAATGATCAGGGATTCGATAATGCTGGGAAATATGGTTTCAATGCTCAAGGCTTTGGGCAAGATGGTTATGGTGTGGCCAATCAGGGTTACGGAGGTTTCGAAAATGGAAACGGCGATGGGTTAATGGCTTTTGGGCCTGCTGGAGGTCTTCAGGGATACGGCAATAGAGGGCGAGGCCCAGTGATGAATCAGATCAGGGCTGGCCGTAATAATGGATATGATGGGTATGGAGCTGGGAATGGTATGTGGCAAGAAGATCAGCAGGAGGACGCGTTCTCCGGCGGAGGTTTCGAAGGGCCGATGGATGACTCCCAGAAGATCAGAATGCTGGAAGAGCAGATGAGGGGGGTCCTGAACCAAAGTATTGTGGGCTTGGACATGGCAACAATGGGCCTGGTACCTGGCTTGAGGGTGCCAATCAAATTCAAAGCTCCTACGTTTGATAAGTATAAAGGGGACACCTGTCCGAAAGTGCACGTACGGGCTTATTACAGAAAGATGTCTGCATATTCAACTGATGAGAGAATGCTAATGCATTTCTTTCAAGATAGTCTGTCGGGTCCTTCCCTAGAATGGTACATGGGGTTGGAGCCCACCAATATCAAGACATGGAAGCAATTGGCGGAGGCATTTGTAGCTCACTACAAGTATAACAGCGACTTGGCGCCCAATCGGGTCCAACTGACAGGCCTGTCTCAGAAGAAGGGTGAGAGCTTTAAAGAGTACGCGCAAAGGTGGCGCGATATGGCTGCCAGGGTCCGTCCTCCTTTAGAAGACAAGGAAATGAATGACATGTTCGTCGGTACATTCACAGGCTTGTTTCATGACATGTTGTTTCATACATCTCTGGCCAATTTTTCAGACTTAATTCTGATGGGAGAAAAGATTGAACGTAACATTAAGCAAGGAAAATTCCAGGCTAAGGAATCAACTGCATCTGGCAGTAATAGGAAGGCTTTTGGTGGGCGCCGTCAGGGCGAGGCAAGCGCAGTGTTTGGAGGCCGAGGTCGAGGCCGAGGCAGAGGACGAAACCAATATCATCAGCCGCAGCATGTGGCGAGTGTTACTATTCCATATCAACAACAACCACTTCAGCAGCAGCCAGTGCAACAACAACAACAGCAACAGCAGCAGCAGCAACCGCCTCAGCAGGGGGCACAGCAGGCTCAGCGAAGATTCCAGGGTGGTAAACCAAGAAGAGTGTTTGAGAAGCCTCCCTCAACCTATGCAGATTTGTTGCAGACATTGTTGGGTTTGAACCTGGTAGAGAAGAGAACTCTGGCACCGATAACGGGGACTCCTCCGTATGGTTATGATGCAAGCAGGCACTGTGAGTTTCATTCTGGGGCTCCGGGCCACAATATAGAGGGTTGCCATGCTTTTAAGCACGTTGTGCAGGATCTTTTGGACAATAAGACTATCAATTTCGGAACGGCAGGTCCGAATATAGTGCAGAAACCCATGCTTAATCATGGGGCGAACGCCATTTTGACTGAGGAAGGGTTGAATCTGGTTATGAATGTCGACGATTTAAAGACGCCGCTGAGCGAGATAAAAAGCAGATTGTTGCAAGGGGGTGTTTATCCAGGATGTGACGAGTATTGCTTAGAATGCCGGACCCTAGCTGGGGGGTGTGATGATTTGAAGAAAGGCATCCAGGCTTTAATCAATGGAGGCACATTGCAGTTTGACCGGGCAGCAACTGAAGAGCCTGCAGGGGCAGTAGCAGATAATCAGAGTGATGTGGCCACTGTAATGATTCCTCGAAAGACAATCACTATTGCAGCACCGGTTCAGCGACCACCAATCACCATAACTAAGGCCGGACCGATCCCGTACGAGAACACGAAAGCAGTCCCATGGTCATATGGGTTGGAGGTGTATTGTGACGGGATAAAGATTGATGTTGATAAGCAGCCAGCTGAGACTGTGGATAACGTTGTTGGTTCAAGAGGTATGACAAGGAGTGGTAGGATCTTCATATCGCCTGAGGTGGAGGCCGAAAGACTAGCGAAAGGAAAAGGGAAGATGGTCGAGAATGTCCCAGTGCAAGCAAGCGAAAAAGAAGCGGCATCGAAGGATGTAGAAGAGTTCATGCGCTTGATTCGAAAAAGTGATTATAAGATTGTGGAGCATCTGCAACAGACGCCGTCCAAAATATCCATACTGTCACTGCTCTTATGTTCTGAAGCTCACAGAAATGCTTTGTTGAAAGTCCTGGATACTTCCTTTGTACCCCAAGACGTCTCTGTAAATCAGCTGGAAGGAGTGCTGGCACATGTAAATGCAGGTCACAGCCTGGGCTTTACCGACTTCGATTTGACCCCGAAAGGGAGAGATCATAATATGGCGCTGCACATATCGGTCGAGTGTAGAGGATCAGTAATGTCGCACGTATTGGTCGACACCGGATCGTCTTTGAATGTGATGCCCAAGAAAGCAATGATGAAGCTGGATGTCAGAGGAATCTTGTGCACGCCCAGTGACCTGGTAGTCAGAGCGTTTGATGGCACGCGAAGAACAGTCTTTGGATCGATAACATTGCCCCTGCAAGTAGGGCCGGAGGTGTTCGCCACGGAATTTTATATCATGGATATACAGCCTGCATATAGTTGCCTGCTCGGAAGACCCTGGATTCATGGGGCTGGGGCAGTCACGTCTACCCTGCATCAGAAGTTGAAATATATGGTCGGAGACAGCATAGTCACCGTATGCGGAGAAGAAGACATCCTGGTCAGCCATCTGTCGTCATTTAAATATGTGGAAGTCGACGGAGAGATCCACGAAACACCCTGCCAGGCATTTGAAGGGTTGCGTATCAAGGATAAAGGTTCCGGGCCGAGCAAAGTGTCAGAGATAGCCGTCTCGTCGTATAAAGAAGCTCAAGCTCTAGTGGAGGCAGGAGAAGCAAAGGGCTGGGGCAAAGTGCTGGATATCCCTGTGAAGATGGACCGGTTCGGGCTGGGATACCAACCGTCGTCGTCAACACCTGCTGTGGGGGAACCCCGTTTCAGAGGGCCAATAACCATCTCTGCCAGTGGAGTATGTCATGAAACCATCAATGCTACGTCGGAGTCTGACGAAGGAGACAGCGACTGTGATATGGATGCCTGGATTCAGCCAAGCACGCCAGGACAAGGACTGTGCAACTGGTCCATTCAGGAGCTTGTTCCTGTGACTCTTAAACAGTAATGCTTTGCTTTATTAATTGTTGAATAATCTGATGTCTTGCCCGGGGCATCGTGATTTGCTTAGGGCTGTGTTGTTATGAACATTGCGTGATTATCATTAAATAAATGGCGTTTTTCATGTGCAAATACTGTAATCTCTGTCTTTCTTGTTTTATATTTTTCAATAAAATGGCAATGTGGTTATTCACTTTATACGCATTTTGAAGCACTTAACCATTCCTTTTGCAGGATAACATTTTCAGATGACATCCTTGAACCACCTATGACTCGTCCCGACTTTGAGCACCCGGTATTTCAGGCCGAAGAAGAGGTTGTAGAAGATAGCAGCGTTCCTGAAGAACTGTCTTGGTTGGTGAAGCAAGAGGAAAGAGCCATTCTGCCTCACGACGAGGTCATCGAAATTATCAACTTGGGGTCGGAAGGGGTTGAGAAGAATATTCGTATCGGAGCCGCACTGCAGAGCGATATCAAGCGAAGACTGGTTGAAATGCTCCAAGAGTATAGTGATGTATTCGCATGGTCGTATGAAGATATGCCAGGGCTCGATACAGACATGGTTGTGCACCGTTTACCACTGAAAGAAGAATGCCCGCCAGTCAAACAAAAGCTTCGCAGAACTCGACCAGACATGGCAGTGAAGATCAAAGAGGAAGTTCAAAAACAGTGGGACGCTGGTTTCCTGGCTGTGACAAAATATCCCTCATGGGTTGCTAACATCGTACCAGTGCCAAAGAAAGATGGCAAGGTTCGAATGTGCGTGGATTATAGAGATTTGAATAAAGCAAGCCCAAAAGACGATTTTCCAGTTCCTCATATTGACGTGCTAGTTGATAATACTGCTCAATACTCCGTGTTCTCCTTCATGGATGGCTTTTCAGGCTATAACCAGATTAAAATGGCGCCAGAGGATATGGAGAAGACTACTTTCATAACGCCTTGGGGAACATTTTTCTACAAAGTGATGCCCTTTGGACTGAAAAATGCTGGGGCAACATATCAGCGTGCGATGACGACTCTTTTCCATGATATGATGCATAAAGAGATCGAAGTTTATGTTGACGATATGATTGCCAAATCCCAGACGGAGGAAGAGCATCTGGTGAATCTGCTGAAGTTATTTAAAAGGCTTAGGACGTTCAGGCTGAGACTGAACCCTAATAAATGCACCTTCGGGGTGAGATCGGGTAAACTGCTGGGGTTTATCGTAAGCGAAAGGGGAATAGAGGTTGATCCTGCTAAAATAAAAGCGATTCAAGAAATGCCGACGCCTAAAACAGAAAAAGAGGTGCGCGGGTTTTTAGGGAGGTTGAACTACATCGCCCGGTTCATATCTCACCTAACTGCTACGTGTGAACCATTGTTCAAGCTGCTGAAGAAAGATCAAGCTGTAACGTGGAACGACAATTGTCAAAAGGCGTTCGATAAGATAAAGCAGTATTTGCAGGAGCCTCCTATTTTGATACCCCCGGTGGCAGGGAGACCCTTGATCATGTATTTGACGGTTCTTGAGGGAAGCATGGGTTGTGTTCTCGGTCAGCACGACGAGACAGGAAGAAAAGAGCATGCGATCTACTATTTGAGTAAGAAATTTACAGATTGTGAATCTCGATACTCAATGCTTGAGAAAACTTGTTGCGCGCTAGCCTGGGCCGCCAAGCGTTTGAGGCAATACATGTTGAATCATACAACCATGCTCATCTCGAAGATGGATCCTATCAAATACGTATTCGAAAAGCAGGCGTTGTCAGGGAGAATTGCCCGTTGGCAGATGGTCTTGACTGAATATGACATCCAATACGTCTCGCAAAAGGCTATAAAGGGGAGTGTGCTGTCTGAGTATCTGGCGGAGCAGCCTATTGAAGATTACCAATCAATGAGGTTTGATTTTCCTGACGAGGATATCATGTACCTAAAGATGAAAGATTGTGAAGAGCCGTTGCCAGACGAAGGGCCAGAGTTGGGTTCCAAATGGAAGATGATATTTGACGGAGCTGTGAATGCTTACGGTAGCGGAATAGGGGAAATCATCACTACGCCACACGGGTCGCACATCCCGTTTACTGCCCGATTGACCTTTGCCGTTACCAACAATGAGGCCGAATACGAAGCTTGTATAATGGGGCTTGAAGAAGCCATTGATTTGCGAATTAAGAATTTAGACGTATACGGAGACTCAGCACTGGTGGTGAATCAAATCAAAGGGGAATGGGAGACACGTCAGCCCAATTTGATACATTACATGAATTATGCAAGGAGATTGTTGCCTTTCTTCGACAAGGTTGAATTGCATCACGTACCGCGGGCCGAGAATCAAATGGCTGACGCCCTCGCCACTTTGTCTTCCATGTACAAAGTCAATTTCTGGAACGAGGCTCCCCGAATCATTATCTCTCGGCTTGACAGGCCAGCTTTCGTATTTGCTATTGATGAAGCATCCGACGACAAACTGTGGTATTTTGATATCCTTAATTTCCTGAAGAATAAAGAGTATCCGGCTGGGGCATCCAGTTAAGATCAGAAGACTCTCAGGAGATTAGCGGGTAATTTCTATTTGAATCCAGATGGTGTCTTGTACAGAAGAAACCACAATTTGGTGTTGTTGCGTTGCGTGGACGAAAGAGAGGCAAAGCTGCTCATGGAGGAAATACACGAAGGTACCTTTGGTACGCATGCTGGTGGGCATGCTATGACGAGAAAGCTGCTGAGGGCAGGTTATTTTTGGCTGACTATGGAGACTGACTGTTTCAAGTTTGCGAGGAAGTGCCACAAGTGCCAAATCTATGCTGATAAAATCCATGTGCCTCCGAGCCCTCTAAATGTGATGTCATCGCCATGGCCATTCTCGATGTGGGGAATCGATATGATTGGAAAGATCGAGCCGACAACTTCTAACGGGCACCGGTTCATTCTAGTAGCAATCGATTATTTCACCAAGTGGGTGGAAGCGGCGTCTTACGCAAATGTAACGAAGCAAGTGGTGGCCAGATTCATCAAGAGAGATATCATCTGCCGATATGGGATTCCCGAGCGAATAATCACGGACAACGGTTCAAACCTGAACAACAAAATGATGAAGGAGCTCTGTCAGAATTTCAAAATCGAGCATCACAACTCCTCCCCTTACCGACCCAAGATGAATGGCGCTGTTGAAGCGGCCAATAAGAATATCAAGAAGATCATTCAGAAAATGGTGGTGACCTATAAGGATTGGCACGAGATGCTACCTTTCGCTTTGCACGGTTATCGTACGACGGTACGCACATCAACCGGGGCAACCCCGTTCTCGTTGGTATACGGAATGGAAGCGGTATTGCCGTTGGAAGTTGAGATCCCTTCTCTGAGGGTATTGCGAGACGTTCAGCTGGACGAGGCAGAATGGGTGAAAGACAGGTTGAACCAATTGAGTTTGATGGATGAGAAGAGGCTCGCTTCTCTAGCATACGGTCGTTTGTATCAGAGTCGAATGAAGAAAGCATATGATAAGAAGATACATCCGCGAAGCTTTCAGACGGGCGACCTGGTGCTGAAAAGGATTCTCCCGCCGCAAGCAGATCACAGGGGCAAGTGGACCCCCAACTATGAAGGGCCCTACGTTGTCAGGAAAGTCTTTTCAGGAGGAGCTTTGTTGTTGTCCACTATGGACGGTGAAGACTTTACGTCGCCTGTGAATTCGGACGCAGTTAAAAAATACTTTGCTTAAAATAGACCCGCTGGACAAAAAAAAGAGAGTCCAGGCAAAAATGGGGCATCCTGACGAAACAAAAACAGAATGAAAGGTTCGGGCAAAAGTTAGGGATAAAATTGGAAAAAATGTACACCCGCGAAGTTGAAAACCTACACTGGGCGGCTTCGGCAAAAAAGGGTATCCCGGTGAACTGAAAACCCGTAAAGGGCGGTTCACGCAAAAGTTAGGGATTTAAGAGGCAAATGACTGCGGTCCGAATTTGATATTGCAGTGAGCAGTGGTGCGGGAGAATATACTCGAGGGGTCAATTATCGGATACAACCTCTTCGGAAGTATGGATACCGGGAAAGCATTAGAGTCGGGCGAGTCATGGGAGGATCAGTTCGTGGTGTTCGTCTGCATCCCGTTGCCGACATGTGTACAAAATTTAATTTGTCAAAATATTTATGCTTCTTGTGCATACTTGTATATCTGCTTTGCGTAGCTTCCTCTTTTCAGGAGTTACATCCCGTGTACAAAAACTCCGCCCATTCAGGGGCTCAATCAATAAAATATGTTATTCAGTACTTGATGTTGGTTCTTTACTGTTTTGTGCATGATAAAACGCCTAAGTTTATTGAAGCTAGCATGTGTATAACATCACTGGCCCTTGCCAACAATTGCTAAAGCTTTGAACTAACTGAAAATAACGTCACTGACCTGAATCGATTTGGTTGCATAGGCTTGTCTTGTCTTGTTTGTGTTGTTGCAGGTTTCATAGCCGTACGAGGAAGGTGATCAAAAGATTGCAATAACGAAAGACTCGACCCCCACGCAGGTCATGCATGTTCTTCCTGAAGAAGGATCGAATTCCCCAGCTAGTTGCAGCTTGGCCGAAGGACATTCTCCAACAAAGCCATTTATTCTCAGCAGAGTTGGCAATTCCAAGATCATAGGCTATACTCAGACAGTGCATCTCAAGCAGAGTTGGTTTAGCCTCAGAAGATTAATATTTGTGAGTTGTGTTCAAACAAGTTCACCTTTTCCCGCAGGGTCAGGTACTCTCCCCTAGCGGAGTCAGTTGGTTTCCCCAAGAGAATCATCCCCTCCCCAACGGAGTTCTCTTTCCAGTAAGTGTTTTCATTCCTTCCAGTGGAACTCGAAGATTAAGACTCTCCCCGGCAGAATTGGTGGCGCATTGGCATTTATTTTGTCAGAATACCGTGTGATATCCGTTCACTTTCCAGCAGAAGTCCAATCATACCAGGCGCATCTGCCATTCTCCAGCAGAGTTACATTCCCAGCAGGGTGTTACTTCAGTAAGGTGTTTGGTTCGAGTTCCCAATTTCCCAGCTGAGTCGACTTCACTCCTCCAGCATTTATTTTGCTGGAATAATTCTATAGCATCTGGCTATCCCCAGCGGAGTCGTCATTATCTTCAGCATTTATTTTGCTGAGGCAGTTTCTGTACCCAGCAGTTCGAGTCTGCAATTGCATTGGCATATAGTGTCATACTTGCATTCACCAAATAAAAGCGTAGCGCTTCCATGTCAAATGGAGCATTGCATCATTGTCAAACGCATGCATTGTGGAACATAAACTAGGTCGGCTAACCGGTTGGTTTCAGGTATTTGTTTCTCTTGCAGGTGGGAGGGGTTCTCGCTCCAATAAATCGATGAATATTCGGAGTCTCGGCATGAGACATTCAAGGAAATGTCAGCTTTGGCATTATTCCCCACAGAGTCAGCAGGATAAGTTTCTCTTTGTCCCCAAGCAGAGTTACTTGTTTCCCCGCCAGGATTTCCTGTTGAAGTTTCTCTAGTCCGACCAGCGGATTGTTTCCTTCAAAGTTGTTGTTACGTCAGCATTAAAAGGTTTCATGAACCAGAATTTCAGAGGCCACCGCCGGTTATCAGAACAGGCGTCCGGTAGTTCAGTTTTCAGATATCCCCAGTAGAGTCAGCCTCAAAGTTGTTGTAAAGTCAGTGATAAGAAGTTTGCGGACCAATGGAAGGATGAGTCCTGACGAGGACAATTTTATTGACGGGATTTCTTCGTGCTAGAGAAGTGGATGTTCCTAACGTGGACAGATTTATTTCCCCGGGCTGATGGGAGGTGCTAGTCCTAACGTGGACAGGTTCGATTTCTCAGAATTGATGGAGTGTGGAGTCCTAACGTGGACATTTCTTCCAGTTTGACGGTATATGTTAGTCCTAACATGGACAGCTTCGAGTTCTCGGCATTGATTGAGTGTAGGGTCCTGACGTGGACAAGTTTATCCTTCTTCGTGTTGTGGGCAAAGTATGAGTCCTGACGTGGACACAGTCTTATTTCCCCAGCAAGTCAAAGACGCGCAAGTCCTGACGTGGACAAGTTTTATTTCCTCAGCAAGCCAAGAGGTGAGTCCTGACGTGGACAAATCAAGACGAAACGTGAGTCCTGACGTGGACGGGTTTATTCCTTACATGGAAAGAGAAGTTTTAGTTCCTTACGTGGAAAAAATTGAATTCCTTACGTGGAAAGATGGAGTCCTTACGTGGACAAATCAAGAAGAAGTTATTCCTAACGTGGAAGAAGAAGATAGATTCCTTACGTGGAAAGTTTAGTCCTTACGTGGACAGATCGAATAAAATCGTATTCCTTACGTGGAAAGCTTGGAGTCCTTACGTGGAAGAAGAGATGTTTCCTTACGGGGAAAGACGATTGGTTTCCTTACGTGGAAAGAAGACGAATTCCTTACGTGGGAAGATGGGAGTCCTTACGTGGACAAATCAGAAAGAGTGATTCCTTACGTGGAAAAGAGATTGTGTTCCCAACGTGGAAAAGAGGTGTTCCTTACGTGGAAAAATGACATTCCTAACGTGGAAAAAAAGATTGATGTAGTATTCCTCACGTGGAAAGATTAGAGTCCTTACGTGGACATATCAAGAGCATTCATTACGTGGAAGAAAAACGGTTTCCTAACGTGGAAAGACGAGTCCATTCCTTACGTGGAAAGATTGAGTCCTTACGCGGACATATCAAGATTGACTCCTGACGTGGAAAGATAGAGGTATTCCTAACGTGGAAAAGGTTTGATTCCTTGTGTGGAAAAGAAGAGTTGGTTCCTAACGGGGAAGAATGTGATTCCTAACGTGGAAAATTTAGTCCTGACGCGGACAGATCCAGGCGAAGTCTTAGTCCTAACGTGGATGGTGTTATTCCTAACGTGGAACGGTTATTCCTTACGTGGAAGGACAAATAATCCCCAAGCAGTGGCGCAGTTTATTTCTGCGGTTGGCAAAATTTTTGGGTCTTAGTATTCAACCGTCTCGTACCGCGAATGTCTGAAGGCTCCGGGCCCTTCACCCAATCGGGTCCTAGTCGCTTGAATAGGGGCAGTTGTTGCACCCTAAAATTTTCCCAACCTTATTCACTTGGTTTATGTTTCAATATCATTAGCATTTGCATATAGAGGCATGTACATAGTCTAATCATCTGCATAGCATAGCATAGTAAATCATCCAACAGGGACCAATCATTATTCTTATCTCTAGAGTCCAGGGGTTATTATTCAAATTCAATCTCATTCAAGTCATCAGAAAGAATTGGGAAGCTATCAAGTCACTGGATCAAGCAGTTCATCTATCTCCTATCTGAGGGTACCTGGGGATCATCAAGGAAGGTATGAGCTGTGAATTGAAGGCATGGGGAGTATCTAGACATCTTGGGAGACTTATAAAGTCATTTTTAGAAGGATACAAGTCTTTGGTGTAGTCACAAGAGTTGTGGATGAAGACAGTCAACTAGGGTTTCATCTGGGGCAACCCTGGGTCAACCCTAGGTCAAAGGATTGATTGAAAGGCATTGAGGGCTATTGAAGAGATGTGGGGTTCATCATTTGACATATAGAAGAGGATATGGTGGTATGCCAAGGAGAATTCAAGAGAAATCAAGGAGAAGAGGAGTTTCTAAATTAGGGTTTCTGTGTAAAATCCCCTAGTTTAGGTCAAATTTCCAAGCAAGATAAATCAAAGTGCAAGCTTCAAATGGATCCTTGGCCAACATGAAACTTGCATAGGATCTCAAGACCTTTAATTTGAGTGGTGGAAGACATTGAGGAGATTTATAGAACTCAAGTTATGGTCCTTGCAAGTTACAGGTCATGTGAGGTATCTGAACTTTTGTCTGTGAAAGTGACTTGACTTCCAAGCAATTTTTACCCCTCAAGGAGATTTCAAATGAATTTCTGGTCAACATAATAATGGTTCCTCATTGTCTTAGCTTTCTAGAATGGTATAGTATTCCTTCATATGATTTGTGTAACTCTACTTATGGTCTTGGCAAGCAAAGGGTATTTTGGTCATCTGAGGATTATAGGTCATTCTTAGCCTATGCCCAAAACTCATACAAGGGAGCTTCAAATGAAAAACTTCCCAACATCAAAGTTTCTCAAAATGCCATTTTAAGTCAAGAAAAGAAGTCATGGAAGTTTGGAAATGCATGGAACAAGACTTGATAAAAGTTGGTGAAAAATGACCTAAAAAAAGCATATAACTTGAAAAAGTTCAAGTTGGAAAATGGTTTGAGAGATCTACAAATCCAATATGGGTCATCCAATATACCAAATTTATTCCCAACATCATTTTAAAGACATTGGTTCAGCCACATTTTTGAGTTTAGGCTTAAAAATTGGACTTCCTTTGTAAAGTTGTTTCTTGCATCATAAGGCAACATGGCAAAACTTAACACAAGGCAAGGAAAGGCTTGGTTTTTCATACATACACTCCTAACATCTCAGGAGAGGAGATTTTCACTCAAGTTTACCCAAGGTGCAAGCATGATATGAGATGATTCAAGATACCATCAAATGATAAATTCATGAAAGTTCCACAAGTTTCTAGATCCCTCTAGGACCAATCTAGAAGCTTCTCATTCTGTTAATCCTCACCTATATAAGGAAATGAAGCCATTTGTGCATTGGTTGGTGATTCTTTGAGCTTGCAAACATTACTTTGATTCCTTCACTCTCATTTGCATTTTCTCTTCAAACTCCATTGAAGCTTCATCAATCATCTCAATTTCTGTTATCATCATCATCCACCATTATCATAGAGTAATTGGCAAAGGAAATTGAAGGTAATTCGTGGCTGGTTAGGGTGATCCAAGTTTACACTCCAACTTGCATGAAAAGGGGGATAAGGTGATTCAAGAAGTTTGAGCCATAACCATTGCAAACAGAAGAATTAGCATCCATTGGAGATCAATATTGGAGGTTAACAAGTCTTGAAGTGTACAATTCCACCACTGTTTCATCAACATTGCAAGGTATGCATTTCAATCTATATCTCTTCTTCTAGGTGGTATTAGATAGAATGGTTAGGATATGTGTGATAGAGACCATTAGGGGATGATTTATGAGTAGTTTAAGGGTTGTTCATGAAGGTTGTTTCCATGGCAGTTTCTGGTTAGTGATCAAGAACTCGCATGTTAGAGTGCTATGATACTGAAGATTAGGTTTAGGATGATCACCATGAGCTATGGAACGCATTAGTATAGGTTTTATCAAGAATCCTCAGCATACGTATCAGTGGAAATCAGTGGTGCCCCAAACTTATAGCTATCGGGTTTGACTATTGGAGAAGCTTTAGCAAAATCTAACACCATGGCTGTGTAGAGGGTGAGGAGGGGAGTTCTTTTGGTCTTTGGATCGTGCTATTTCATGGAGTGAGTAGGGAGAACGAGGAGGTGGAAATGTCATGCATGAAAGCTGGTTTGAGAGAAAACCCTAGCTGGAGGTTGAAGACAACCTCCCAGCCGTCCGATGGTCCCCAATTGTTGACTATTTCGTATGATCACACGGCCAGAATTCAATTCAGAAACGGAGGGAATCAAAAATGTGAAACGATGCGTTTCACTAATTGCATCAGCATGGGCTTAAGTTCAGATGACTATCCCCACCCCCTTTTGGATAGGCCCAATGATTTTAACGTGTTTGTACTGCTATTGGCACCGGAAGTTTATTATTTTTTTCTGGAATTTTTCCAATTCCTTTCTGAAGCGCGCTGGGCCTAAGACCTTTAATATTCGCACCCCCTGATCTAGCCCACTTAATAAAAACAACTAGAGTGCCACTGCTATTCTCACCCCCTGCCTTTTATTTCATTTCAAATTCTTTTCATTTTCATGCATTTTATAAAAATCATAATAAATCATAAATTCCATATTTTTCAATGATTCTTTTTGCATTAATTTCTTCAAGATGTCTAGAAAATTATAAAAATAAAAATTGCATTTTATTTTTTATTTGATATTTTTCCCATATTTTCCAAATAAATGCCTATTTTAGGTGTTTCATTTCATACATGATTTTGATAAATTTTGTTCTAATAGTTGCTTTAATATTTTTTGTCCATTCTTTTTAGGTTGATTAATAGACATTGTTAGCTTGTATATCCAATTTAGTGCATTTTTTTAGGAATTAATTTTAGGTGTTTAGTTTAGGTGTGAACAACATGAATCAAATTAGGGTTTTAAATCAACTTAGGTGAGATAGTTTAATTCTTTTAGGAAATTTTCATTTGATTTTTGGGGTATGGACTATAGGGGTTATGGGTATAGGATAGATCCCCTTAGAAATCACTAGGATTCCCCTACTGCTATTAGTATATTACTGTCTATATTTGTGTGACTGGTGTGGTGTTCCCTCTGGGGATTATTGATTTGTCTGTGTGGGTATTGGGATTGTCTGGGGATTGGGAGAGCTGAAGACTTGTGATGATGAAGCCATTGGAGATCCAGAGTATAAAGACCAACTTTCAGAGTTGAAGAGGAGATTCCTGCTAGCAGCTCTTGAGGAGATTAAGGTTTAGGAGCTAGGCAGAGCTCTAGATTAGAAAGCTTGATTCTCAAACATGGAAGGTTTTGACTGCCTCCATTCCTCTCTGTGATACAGAGTCTCTCTAAGACACTCACCCACTTCCTTTGGAAGGCTTGGTGCTACTGTCTAAGGGATAGAACTCTTGAGAGAAATATCTTATGTGTTGATGGCAGTCTGTTTGCCACCCTTGGTGGTCAATTAACTGCTCAACACCCAATTCACTCTTGTGATTGATCCCTCAGCTTGGAGGATAGGACTTGAAGAAAAACCATTGTAGACTGAAGACTAATGATCAAAGCCCTTGCTTGAAGACTGTGGAGATTGATGCTTGCTGAAGCTTGTAGCTGTTTGATGATGACTTGAAGACTGATGTGGTGCAGAGCTGTTGTGGCTGTTTATTTTTGCTGTATTTCATTTCTTGATGTATTGATTGGTTTTCTGGACTGTATTGTTTGCTATTTACCCTGTTGGGTTGAAAGTGAAGCCTGTTCACTTTTGCCTATTGTTTTCTAGGTTCGAGGTTGAGTGGGACTCCCTTGCCTCGCTTGTATTGCTGCATCCATGCATTTTACCGCTTTACTGTATATATCTGATATTGTTTCTGTTTCCGTCTATTCCCTTAGGATCTCTGTTTCTCTCTGCGCAAGAGAGGAGCATGATAGACACTAGGTCTTAACCCATGCATGATAACATTAGGTTAGTTTGACTCCCTTTGCAACCATAGGTTAGAGTTCTGTCTCTTCTTTCTCAAAACAAACAGAAAAAACACAATAAGACTTCAAACACAATAAAAGACACTTCTTCCGTAAAAGAAGGTGAACTCATCAAGACGTCATTTTTTGTCCGCTGGGACTGTTAATCAGAAAAGCCTTTTTCAGAAGGAATAAAATCAACCAAGACAGGCTTGTGTCTTCCGTGGCCCGAACTACGTTTGCTCTGATCTTTCATGCTGTATGAAAGTACGTAGGCATAGGATGCGATATCCTAGCGAGCAACCTTCCCCTCCTTTCCCGTAGGTAGGCGAACTACGTTGACTCTGATTTCTCGTTCCAGACGGGAATACGTAGGCATAAAGTGTGATACTTTGCCGAGTCATTTTATTTTCATTTTATTTTCTTTTAACCCCTGACCTTTAGCGTAGATAGAATAACAATCCATACCCGAAAACAAGCGTGGATCCCGTCGAGTACGACGGACGTGAGGGGTGCTAATACCTTCCCCTTGCGTAACTGACTCCCGAATCCAGGTTTTGGTTGCGACGACCATACCTTTCCCGTGTTGTGCGAGGTTTACTCTGAGCGTTTCCTTTCCCTCCCGTGGGATAAATAATGCACGGTGGCGACTCTTCTGTTCAGCCGGCGCCGATTTTCGCAGTAGCGACACTTTCCACCCTATTTCATGTGGCGGGTGCCACCTTTGCAATCTCATTTCCCTCCCAAAAGGAATTGGAGGGTATTCTGGTCCTTACCTGTACTTTCCTACCACTATAAATAGAGAAGTTCTGTCTCATTTCTAATCATCCAAGCTTAGTTACAGAACTCAAGCCATAAATTTCACCTATTGTAAAGTGATAAACTTCTCACATCAAGGGGGTATCGCATTGACTAATCGAGTTTGTAGTCGGGTTTGGAGCACTTTGGTAGAAGTTAATCCTGCCGCCATTTTATTTTCGTCATTTACTTCAAGTTGTACCAAGATTTAAAGCCTCCCGTTTGAAGCAGGTTTCTGTTTATTTATCGCCCTTTTTATTTCCCGCACTGTTTATTTATTGCACCCTTTATCGCACTTTATTTACTTGCATTTATTTACCATGTATATTTACTTTACCATGTCTATTTACTTTACCATGTCCAGCTAAATCTTAAAGGCTAGGATGCGACGATCGTAGTTAAAATAGTATTCCATATGGTTATTGATAGAATTACTTAGGGGTTATTCTGACTTTTAACACTTATTTTCTGCACTTAAAATTTGTTGGTTAAGATCGAAAGTCGTCCAACCTTTGGACAAATATTGTTAGTCTTAACTGTTCAAAGGAAGCGAAAGCGCTTGGTCCAGTTAAGTAGGAATCTTTAATGTTTTAGAAAACCGATTTTAAAACTTTTTCTGGACGCATTTATGTATTTAAAGTCCAGTTCACAAGAACCTCTTTTTGTTAGAAATTCCAAGTCAAAATACTTTTAACTAAGTCAGGAAACTATATTTCTTAAAAATAGGTTTAATCACTCTAACGCAATGTGCGCCTTTTTATAAGTGACAATAAGAGGGATCGATTAGGGGATAAACTCGGTTCTAGATATGCGAAAGTGACAGTTCATGTTAAATTAGTTATTTTCACGAGTAGAAAACATTACCCTATAAGCCATCCTATTTATACGCATTTGGAATACTACCTGGCTATGTGAATTGCATCTAAGCCTGTTGTTTTAATATTGAATTTATTTTTGCACTTTACTTTTATTTCGCACAACTTAACCCTTTATTGACTTGCCTTAGATAAACACTGTAACAATAGCAACCGATAGATTGACGTTTGGTCTCTGTGGGATCGATAATCTTTTATATTACTCTGATGTTATTCGTGCACTTGCGAAACACGACATTACGTAGTTCGAAAAACTACAGGTGATGGGGAGACGATTGCTCGCCAAGACATCGTCGTCTTGTGCCTACGTATCCTCATCTGGTATGAGAAATCAGAGCAAACATAGTTCGGTCTACGAAACCACAGGTTTGTTAAGTGTTTTTTTTATGAGTGACGTTAAGTTCCCATTCCAGCAGTTAGGAACGATGCCTGCTTGCGGTAGAATGGAAAAGTAAAGTACTCTTTCTGAAAATGATTTGAAGAACAATCCCAAAGGATAAAAAAGGTTTGAATTTGGTTTGTTGGTTTTATTGAAGTGAATTGAGTTAGTTTTAGACTTACATTGCACTAAAGACTATGACATCGGAGCGAATGTGTCGCATATCGCCCAAAGGGAATATACTAAACACCCTAGACAAATGAGGAGAAACCCCTCACTCATCATTTCCCATGTACTTAAGGCTCGTAGCATACAACATTCATCTTTATTTATTAAGTGTCTTAGAGAAGTTTGAGATGAGAAGAGAGGGCACAGAGGATCACTAATGCGAAACTGAAAACCTTAATGTTATCATGCAAAATGATCATAAGGTTGGGATGAAAGGGAGATCTACCTAATGTTGTCATACAAAAGATGGACCTAGAGTTGAGATGAAAGGGACTATCCTATTTGTTATCATGCAAAGGATTGAAAGCCTAATGTCTCTCCTACTCCTATCTTAAACAGAGGGACTAGGAATCCAAAGGGATCATATGAGCAAGCACAGGTAAACAATATCCAGTTCAATCATAGATGAAAATAAAACTAAGAGAGGTCTCAAAGAGAAAAAAAGAAGAAACATGAAGAACAAACACAAAAAAGGGTCAACCCAAACAAGAGGCACAAGAACATCTCAAATCAACATATCATAGGTGCATCCCAAAACCATAACAAAACCAAAATGCATACAAAAACAAAAGGCAAAACCAACCACCTAATGCTCAATCAGATGAACCAAACAAGAAGCCAAGCAAAAAGTAAAGCATCATGCAATCAAATAAACCAAGAGACAATAGGGGACAACCATAAAACAAAACCAAATGGTATACACCCAATCATGAATGCACAAGAGGGATCACTTAAGTTTGAAAGTCAAAGTCAAACTTCAAAGTGGATCAACCATCAACAACAAACACAATTGAGGGAACACCAAGGTAAAAATAAAAAATCCACAATGGAATGAGGAGAATTCAAGAGAATCACCTCATAAAAGATTTAGATCATTTATTTACCAAAATAAACAAATAAAAACCAAAATAAAATCAAATAAAAATAAGAAAGAAACCCTAAAAAGGAAAAGAAGAGATCAAGGTATGAGGAAGACTCAAAGGCATCACCATAGGTCTAAGATCATCATAGGATTATGTGATAATTTCCTCAACATTTTTAAATGCTCAAAAACAATTAAACTAATTTAAATCAAGAAAATAAATCAAAAATACATGAAAATACCAAAAACAGAAAACAAAAATCCAAGAAAATCACCATAGGTTCAAAACCATCATAGGATCATATGAAAATAATTTCATAATTTTAAATGGCTCAAAAGTATTTTTAAACCAATTAAAATCATGCAAAATAAATAAAAATCATGAAAATTACATAAATGCAAAATAAAAAAGCAAAAAATATAAATCAGAAAGAGAAAAATAAAAGAGAATTTTAGAAAATATTTTGGTATTTTTCTAATACAAAATGAATTTATTATGAATTTTTGAAAATAAAATGAATTTAAAAACAAATTAGAAAAAGAAAATAAAACAGAAAAAAACAAGATGCGTTGGATCTCATCTCATTAAATGACGTGGCTGATCCAAGGATCAGAAAGTGCGCATCCACAATGGATACTAGTCAACTCACCCACGCAGATCCAAACAAAGTCAAAAACATCAGATTAGAACAAGTGGCACAATGGACGGTGAGATCATCATCTTCAACCTCTAGCCACCTGAAACTACCAAGGATTTGCAGAAAATCGTGGGTCCTTCAAACCATAACCAGTGGAGCTCATATTGGTTTCATTTGATGCGTCTTTTCTAGACGATCTCAACCATATCATCGCGCCAAATTTCTTTAAATCACAGTTCACTCGATTTGAAAAAAACCAGAACAAGATTCAAACACGAATTTGAAAATTCAACAACAAAACCCAACTACAACTAAAAACTAACTATACAAACATCATCAGCATGCCAAGGGCTACATTTTAGCAATAAATTTGAATCAAAATGGTTGAGAATTATACCTGTTGAAGCTCAACCTTGAACCTCTGAAAATGGAGTTCCCTAGCTTGATTCAGGCCACGATTCTTCAAGTTCTTAAGCTGGTTAGCTTCACTGAATGTTGATGAAGGTAACTGAGTGGAGAATTTGAGTGTTTGAGGTGTGAAGATAGAAATTTGAAGTTCAAGCTCAAGAGTTCAAATGAGATTTTGGCATAATAGTTTTGGCTATTAAAAGCTTGTGGAAATGAGGGGAAATGACTCCCTATTTATAGGAGAAGCTATCTGAATCAAAATGGAGGGTGAATGAGGCAATTTGGATGCAAATTATGCACACCTATAGCATGCTCAAAGTGTGACTTGAAATCTGTCAAAACTCACTCAAAACTTGTGTTTCAAGGTGCTAATCAACCTTGGAAAATTGGTTAATCATGTTTAGATTGAATCCATGGCTTAATTTGGTGATTAGAGGCCAATTCAAACAATTCCAATTCTGACTTGGAGAGAAATCTCAGCTTTAAAATTCAAACTTTGCAACCATGGTGCTCATACTGTAGGAGGCTTTTTGATATGATTCTTCTTGCATTGGATAGAGGGAGGTGTAATATTTGCAATATAAAAAGAAAGTATTGATTTGGCAGCTTGAGTTGAGAGATATGGTCCGTCAAAGTAGCCTCCATGAAAGAAGTGAAAATCACAAAATACTTAGAAAAATTTCAAGTCTTTTAGGGACCTAAAAGAGACCTATAATGTTTTGATGAAAACCAAGACCTTCCATGGGGTTTTAGCTCTTCCATTTTTAATCAAAGTTGCAGAGGGCATCTTCAAGTTTATTCTAGAAAAAGAATGGGCTCCAAATGATAAAAATCGACCAAGTTATTTTTGAAGTTGACCTAGAAATCCTTCCAAAACCCAAGATGACCTATAATATCTTGAAACTTTTGATGACCTTCCAAGCATAATTTGATCTTTCCTTGCAAAGAGAACTTGTTAGGGATGATGACAAGAGTTCATTAGAAAAAGAACCACCTCAAGATGTTGAAAATGAAGGAGTTATGCCCATTTGATCATAGCATCCACAAATTTCTATATTAGGTCAAACACTTTGCACCAAACTTGAATCTCTTGATGATTTCTTTCACAATAAGCCATGATGAACCACGTATGATATTGGAATGATGTTTTCTTGAACCACATTTGATGATGACGGACTTCTAGGGTTGAGAAACCCACAAAGTCATAAAGAACACCTTACTTGAACTTAAAGAAACACAACCTTCTTACTTGAGAAACAACCTATGATACCTTGATCCCCTGCCAAGAACAAATGTTATGCAAACGTGAATATGAAAATGCAAAGAAACATAAGCCAAGAACACAAGAGAAGGTGAGAAAATTTTGGGGTGCTATAGTAACACAAACATTTTTGTCATAAGAAGGAAAATTTAGGACAAATGTCACACTCCTTTTTCTTAAACAAAAACGATTGGTTTGATCCATTAATATAACTCCGAGATCAGAAGACAAAAAATTATCAGAAGAATTCTAACTTAGGACCTTCTGAACCAGAAAATCTTTTTAATGAAAGAACTAACTGGTTCAAAGTTAAATACCTTAGAAACAAATAAAAACCAATCTGAGATACAAAGGAAATATGATGGAAAAAATATATGGTAATGACGTATGGGGATGAGACAAAGTATTCAAAAGCACTTACATCATTAACCACTAGCTATTATCCAAAAATTGAGAAACCAAGTGTCAGGAAACCTTTCAGATTCATGACACATTAGTGAATAGAAGTAAAAAATAATTTTTCTCACTTATATGCTATCATAGGAAACTAATCATATTCTAAGCATCAAAGGCTGAGTTGCATCAGATGTTATTATTCACCAGAAGCTAGTTTAGAGCTTTTGACCACAGTAGCTTTCGATCATCATCAGACTTTGATCCTTCATTCATAAGCAAACACCAATCCTTAAAAAATGCATATTCACATTATTTTCGGTAAAATCAAATCTTTTAATAGTAAGAGGTTTGGTAAATATATCAACTCGTGGATGATCTGCATCAATGAACTGTATATATATCACACCCTTGTGAATATTGTCTCTAATAAATAATGTTTTATTTCTATGTACTTGGTTCTAGAATGTTGAATAGGATTCTTTGTCAAACAGATAACAACAATAATATTATAAGAGATTGGAATACTCATTCCAATTATCTGATAGTCTTCCAATTGATATTTTTGTGTGAAACAACTTACAGTTGAGGTGTATTCTGCTTTTGCTGTAGACAAAGCAATAGTTGCTTGTCTTCTACTAGCCCATGATATTAGGTTCTCACCAATGAATTAATAACTTCTACTAGTGGATATTCTCTCAATTATATCCCTAACACATTCAATATTATAAAATTCAACTAGCTTATAATCTATATATTTTTTTTATAAAGCAAACCTAGATTGGTAGTTCCCTTCAGATACCTAAAGATCCTCTTAATAGTTGTTAAGTGAGTCTCTCTAGGATTTTACCAAAATATTTCACACAGAGAGACACTAAATAAAATATCTGGTTTCACTATGCCAAAACAGACCTTTAGCAGCGCTTTTTTGACCTTTAGCAGTGCTTTAAAGCGCTGCCTAAAGTGGCGCTGCTAAAGGTAAAGGCAGCGCTTTTTTTGTGGAAAAAGCGCTGCTAAAGACATCACCTTTAGCAGCGCTTTTTTACCCCTTTAGAAGCGCTTTTTAAAGCGCTGCCTAATCTCCCCCCCCCCCCCTCCCCCCTTTAGCAGCGCTTTATTAAAGCGCTGTCTTAGACCCCCCCTATAGCAGCGCTTTATGAAAGCGCTGTCTTAGACCCCTCTTTCCCCACCTATAGCAGCGCTTTTTTAGCAGTTTCTCTGTCCCCTTTAGCAGCGCTTATACATAAAAGCGCTGTCTAATGTGCACGTTTTGAAGAAAAAAAATTTCCTGATTAATGGCATTTTTTATATATTTTTCAATAAACCTGCTTATATTACAATACCTGCTTATATAATTTAGCCCTTTATTTCAGCACTTTGGCTTTATATACACAATTCAACACTTTGGCATTATGTGTACAATTCAACACTTTGGCATTATATGCACAATTCAACATCACAAATTATATACAATTCCACTTTAATATATATAATTCAAAAGCTTCACAATTCAACATCACAAATTATATACAATTCTCAACTCGAAATTCAACATCACAAATTATACAATTCTACTTTAATTTCTTCCAATCTTTATTGCTGGCCATAATATACCTGTAATTCAGGAAAACTAAAGTATCAAATGAATGACATTCAAATATGTAAATAAGAAATATATATATATATACACATAAGAAACGTATAAATAAGAAATAATATGTTATTTTATTGAATGAGACAATATGTAATTTTACAAGTACCTTTAACATCTTTTTCTTTTTTTAGTTCGAAGGTGCTTTACTTGTCTCTTAACAACACGGACGGATGGATTGATCCAAATTCCCTCGCTATGATCATTTCTAATATATGATTCGTCTGCTATAATATTCTCATCTGGATCATCCCTAACATAAGATTCATTCTCAACATCAACCTCCCCCTTTTCTCCAATGTTATCGTTGATTACTTTGTTGGAAAAAAGAACTATAAACCATTTCGTACTTTTCGGATCAGTGACATAGAACACTTGTTTAGCTTGTGTGGCTAGAATAAAAGGCTCATCTTTGTACCCCACCTTATTAAGATCCACTTGCAAAAACCCTGACTTATCCATACGTATGCCACTATTACTTTCAACCCACTTGCATCCAAAGATAGGAATCTGAAACTTCTCATAATCAAACACCCAAATGCGCTCGATTACCCCAAAATACGAGGAAATGTGCATTGATTCGGCAAGCACAGTGACACCACTATTTTGCATTGTACTTTTATCATCTTGCTCCTTAGTATAAAATGTGTATCCATTAATTGCGTATGCGCTATAAGAAAACACATGCAAAGTTGGACCATATGCTAAGCATCTCAACCTTTCTGTTATTGAAGCGGGATCAGAATAAAACTTTGAATAAATATGCTCTTTGAACCATGTTATAAAACTTCGATTGTGCTCACGTACTATCCAATTTTCATTTCTATTCAGATTTAAACCTCGGAGAACGTCCTTGTGCAATTTAACGTACTGCTCAACCTCAATGTCATTGTGCAGAACATATAAATGCACTTGCTCCCGTTCATCCCTTGAAACTGTCACAACTTTATTTCCAATTAACTGTTTACCTACTACTTTTTCAACAACATCAGATTTTGGGAGGCCAATGGATTGAACGTTGGACAAATATTCAGTACAAAACTCAATAGCTTCTTCAACAATGTATCGTTCAACAATACATCCCTCTGGTCGACTTCGGTTTTTCACATACCCTTTCAATATTTTCATATAACGTTTAACTGGATACATCCATCTCATATATGCAGGTCCACACAGTTGTGTCTCTTTCACGAGATGCACAACTAGATGTACCATTATGTCAAAGAATGACGGAGGAAAATACATTTCAAGCTCACACAAAGTAATAATTATATCTTTTTGCAATGTTGGTAAGATCGCAGGATCGATCACCTTACTACAAATAGATCTGAAAAAGAAACACAATTTTGTTATTGCGCCTCTCACTTTTTCTGGCAAAATAGAACGTATACCTATTGGTAGAAAGTGTTCCATAAGAACATGGCAATCATGTGTCTTTAAACTCTTTAACTTTAGGTCTTTCATAGAAACAAGTCTTCTAATATCTG
The DNA here is from genome assembly GCA_963859935.3 of Lathyrus sativus. NCBI lineage: Eukaryota > Viridiplantae > Streptophyta > Magnoliopsida > Fabales > Fabaceae > Lathyrus > Lathyrus sativus. The sequence continues at coordinate 403,919,189 of OZ012737.1, read as the reverse complement.
AAGAGTATCCTTCTGGAACTTTAACTTCACTCAGAAACTTACACATTATCTTTTTCTCCTTTCTAGACAAAGTATATGCAGCAGGTGGTAGATAAGTGCAATTTCCTTTCTTCTGGGGTCCTAATTCATTTCTTATTCCCATTGCTACCAAGTCTTTTCTTGCTTTAAGGCCATCCTTAGACTTTCCTTGTATATTGAGTAACGCACCAATAACACTTTCAAATACATTTTTTTCAATATGCATAACATCAAGAAAATGTCGTACATACAACGACTTCCAATACGGCAACTCAAACAAAATTGACCTCTTCTTCCACCCACGCGTGGTAAGCGTATGAGCAAAAGGCTTGCCAAACTGAGTACTCACATCTTTCACCTTTGCAAAAATTTGATCGCCGGTCAATGTAGGTGGTGCTCTACGTTATTCTGAATTTCCATTGAATTCTTGTCTCCACCCACGGTACTGATGATTAGAACTTAAGAATCTACGATGACCAAGAAAGACATTCTTCTGACCAAATTCCAACCGCGTCCAATCTGTGTTTTCTTCACAGATAGGACACGCACATTGACCTTTAATGCTATACCCCGATAGATTTCCGTATGCTGGGAAATCATTAATTGTGCCAAACAACATGGCCCTCAAATTAAAACTTTCTTTCCTATATCCATCATAAACCTCCACACCGTTCTCCCACAAACTTTTTAAGTCTTCGATTAAAGGTGTCAGGTATACGTCTATGTCGTTTCCTGGTTGTTTAGGGCCAGAAATTAACATAGATAACATCATGTACTTACGCTTCATACATAGCCATGGAGGTAGGTTATAAATCATAAGAATTACAGGCCAGGTGGAATGGGAGATACTTTGCAGACCGTGCGGATTCATTCCATCAGTCGATAATGCCAAGCGAAGGTTTCTAGCTTCTTCTCCAAAATCAGGATAATCATTATCAATTTTCATACACTGTGGTGAATCTGCCGGATGTCGATACTTCCCATCTATAATTCTATCATCTGCATGCCAAGTAAGGTGTTTCGCATCTGTTTCACTACGAAACATGCGTCTGAATCTCGGAATTATAGGAAAATACCATAAGACTTTTGCTGGTGACAACTTTTTCTTATACCGAGATACACCGCATTTAGGACACTCGTTTAATTATGCATACTCATTTCGAAACAAAATGCAATCATTTGGACAAGCATGTATCTTATCATAGCTCATACCAATAGAGCATAACATTTTTTTAGCTTCATAGGTTCGATTGGGAAGAACATTATCCTCTGGAAGCATCTCTTGAAGTAGGGCTAACAACTCTGTGAAACTTTTATCCGACCATCCATTACCCGCCTTTAAGTTGTACAACTTTAATACCGCAGACAATCTTGTGAAAGTAGTGCAACCTTTATACAACGGCTTCTCTGCATCGCTTACCAACCTCTCAAACATCTTTGGACAATCTTGAAGATCTTCTTCAAGTGCTTCTGCAATATCTTCGACTCGATCACAATCGTATGTATCCCTACCATTGTCCTTTGAAGTAGAGGTCGTATTGTTCTGGGGTTCAACATTCTCGTTACTTATCTCACCGTGTAATGTCCAACATGTGTAACTTCGATCAATTCCATGTCTCATTAAATGAGATTCCAACTGAACCGCGTCAATTCGACGCCCATAACAGCAACCTAAGCAAGGACATGTGATCCTACTGGGGTCTTTGGCGTGTTCAACAGCAAACTTAACGAAGTTCGATACCCCATTCTCGTACTCTTTTGACAATCGATTAACAGACATCCAATTTTTATCCATAATAATTGAGTAGTCTAAGCAAAAACAGATAATACCTGTAAAGAAATCACTAACTTCTAAGAAAGCTATACAGTAGGATGCTTGGAAACGATCACAACCTTGCTCTTCACAGGTAACCCCTATAACAGACAAAATATATATTTTACTAAAATCATATTAATAATTTACAAAACAAAAATACTAGATAATACACCAAAATATATCATATTAAAAATACTAGATAATCCATCAACATATAAAACCATCAACATATAAAACCATAACAACATATATATATATATATATATATATATATATATATATATATATATATATATATATATATATATATATATATATATATATATATATATATATATATATATATATATATATATATATATATATATATATATATATATATATATATATATATATATATATATATATATATATATATATATATATATATATATATATATATATATATATATATATATATATATATATATATATATATATATATATATATATATATATATATATATATATATATATATATATATATATATATATATATATATATATATATATATATATATATATATATATATAATATATATATATATATATATATATATATATATATATATATATATATATATATATATATATATATATATATATATATATATATATATATATATATATATATATATATATATATATATATATATATATATATATATATATATATATATATATATATATATATATATATATATATATATATATATATATATATATATATATATATATATATATATATATATATATATATATATATATATATATATATATATATATATATATATATATATATATATATATATATATATATATATATATATATATATATATATATATATATATATATATATAACATGAAGCACATTCCTTCTCTCTACAAACAGATTGTTTCAATTTTAATACCAAAAGTTTCATCAACAAAAATATTTTCCAATAAATCTATCATATATTTTCCAATAAAGCGACAACAAATATTTTCCAATAAATCTATCATATATCATATATCAAGGTTCAAAGAAATATATAACAATGGTGAAAAGATCAATAAAAAAGAAAACCATAGTAAAACTACACATACCGTAACAATTTTGGAAATGCAATGGACGGAGGCACTCGAAAACGGACGGTGAACGGAAGACGGCGACGACAACGGTCGGAGGGAGGGCGACGACAACGGAATGGTTCTGGAGGGTATATAGGGCAAAGTTCGTTCGCCAGAGCGGAGGAGAAAGAAAGAAAAAAAGAAACTCGCAACTTCTGTTTCTCTTAAAATTCTTGAGGGTATATAAAAATTATTATACTAATACCTTTAGCAGCGCTTTTTAAAGGCCTTTAGCAGCGCTTTAAAAAGCGCTTTCATAGGGTGCCTTAGCAATGACATATAGCAGCGCTTTATAGAAAAAGCGCTCTCGTAGGGTCTCCCTTTAGCAGCGCTTTTAAAAAGCGCTTTCAAAGGGTCCTCCTTTAGCAGCGCTTTTTAAAAGCGCTTTCTTAGGATCCCCTTTTAGCAGCGCTTTTTAAAAAGCGCTGTTTTAGGCTCCCCCTTTAGCAGCGCTTTTTTAAAAGCGCTGTCTTTGGTATGTAAATTTTTTTCTTTTTTTTTTACTGACTATTTAGCAGCGCTTTGTTATAAAGCGCTGTCTTTTTATGCGCTGCTAAAAGTCAATTCTGGCGTAGTGTTTATAAGTTGTTAAATAAACTAGAGAGTCAATCATACCACTATACATATCCTGGCTGACCTTAGTTATGCTTTCCTATTTGCTCATGTTGAAGGTTGGATGCATAAGAGGGCTCATGATCTTGCAATCATCAAGCTTGAACTTTAGAAGCTTCTTTGTGTACTTATTTTGATGAACATAGAATCCTTCTTTGCATTGATTGATTTGAATACCAAGGAAGAACTTCACCTCTCCATCATACTCATTTCAAATTCAGCCTGCATTGTCTTTGAAAATTCTTAGCAAAGAAAAGCATTAGTTGAACAAAAGATAATATCATCAACATAAACTTTGAAAATTAAGATATCATTCTTAAGTTTCTTTCTCAAGAGTGTAGTGTCAACTTACCATTTCTGAAATCCATTTTCTCACAAAAAATTACTCATTCTCTCTTACTAAGCTATGGGAGCTTGTTTAAGTCCATAGAGTGATTTCTTCAGTTTGAAAACATAATATGGGTGGACTGAGTCCTCAAACTTAGATGGCTATTTGATATAAACTTCTTCAGAAATGATACAACTTAAGGATATACTCCTAACATCCATTTGGTATAAAATAATGTCATGATTATTAACAAAAGAGAGAAGTAACCTGATTTTCTATAACCTTGCAATTGGTGCAAAGGTTTTTGAGAAATATATACCTTCTTCCTGACTGTAGCCTTGGATAACAAGTCTAGCCTTATTTCTTACCACTTCTCCTTGCTTAGTGAAATTTTTTTGAATAACCATTTTGTTCCGATAATGTTCTTCTACAAAGGTTTGGGTACCAGATTCCATACATCATTTCTTTGAAATTGTTTCAAATCTTCATACATAGCCATAACCCAAACATCATTAGAAAATGCTTCATCAATAGAAGTAGTCATAACATTTGATGCTCTTATCTAGGTAGACCTTGCCTTTCTAAGTCTATCTTTGTTTCCAAGAATTAACTCTTCTGAATGGGAGGACTTATACTTGAAAGTCTTCTTAGATTACAATGCATATGAGGAGCCATCTTGAGCTTCTTCAACATTTGGATGAGCTTCTTCAACATTTGGATGAGCTTCCGAGGTTGTATCAACTTTTGGACCACCAACTTGTGAAGTTATGATAGCTTATGAATATCCAGCTTCTAATGGATTGTTAGCTTCTGAACTTCTAGATTCTGGACCTCTAGCTCCTGATGTGTCTTAAAATACACAAATTTCTAAAAAACTTTGAACTAGCTCTGACATTTTACTGTCAGGCCATTTGTCATGAAATTAGATGTGTATTGACTCTTCAACTATATTTATTGGTTTCAGAGTTATAGACCTTGTATGCCTTAGAGCGTTCAAAGTATCCCAAAAAGATACCCTTTTGAGCTTTGACATCAAATTTCTTCAAAATGACTTTATTGTTTAGGATGTAACATGTACATCCAAACTGATGACAATAAGAAATGTTTGGATTTATTCCCTTGAATAAATCATATCAAGTCTTGTTCATAATAGGTCTAATATAGATTCTATTATGAACATAACATGTTTTGTTCACAACTTCTGCCCACAAGTACTTAAGTAAGTAGTTTTCATGGATCATGGTTCTGGCCATTTCTTGTAAAGATATGTTCTTTCTCTCAGCAACTCCATTTTACTGTGGAGTTATATGAGAAGAGAATTCATGGAGAATTCAAATTCACCGCCATGATCACTTCTTACCTTTAAACTTTTTTATTCCTTTTCAGTTTGTACTTGTATGCAGAAGATGGTAAACACATCATATGATTCATCCTTGGTTCTAAGGAAATTAACCCAAGTTCATCATCTATTGTCATCAACAATGACTAGTCCTTATATATTTCCATTGATTGACACACTACTAACAATACCAAACAAATCAATGTGAAACAATTCTTAAAGTCTGAAGGTAGAGACAATGTTTTCAATTTTGAAATAATTTTTACTAATTTTCCATACTTGGCATGCTCCACAAGAGCATCTGAGTGATAATTGAGATATGGAAATCCTTTAATAAGTTTCAACTTGCTAAGTTTAGACATTAATCTCTAGTTAGCATGACCTAACCTTCTGTGCCAAATCCACTTCTCATCACTCACTGATATAAGGAAAGGTACCCTCTGATCAACCAATTCAGAAGAATTAATTTATACACATTGCTTTCCTTCTACCTGTGAAAATTATGGACTTGTCAAACTAATTCATTATTATATGGTTCTTCTTATTAAACATGACTTCATAACCACTATCAAAAAATTGATTAATGCTCAATAGTTTATGTTTAAGTTCATCTACAAGCCAAAAACTAATAATTGAGATAGAGGAGTTACCAATAATACCCATACTAGTTATATTTCCTTTCTAGTTTCCACCAAATTCTACAGTTCCTCCCTCTTTCAGAGTTAGATTTTGGAACATAATCTTATGGGTCCTCTAAGGCTAGTTCTGACAGGTGTCTTCTTGTTTTGTATATTTTCTCTCATATGACAAGGTTTAAGATCATTCAAGACTTTTGATTTAAAAGTCTAATGTCTTGAATGAACCTTGGCTTTAGGTTCTGAACCTTTCAGAAACTTAGCTCTTGATATCTTAGGTTCTGGCTTCTTTAAAACCTTTGATTTTAGAGTCTTAGGTTCTTATTTCTTCAGAACCCTTGACTCAACAACTTTAGGTTCTGACTGATTCCGAATCTTTGCATTTTTAGAATCATGTACAAAATTAGAGTCAAGCCCTTTCTGATAAGATATTGAAGAAGAAAGATTTGTTGGTTTACTCAAGGTTTGAAACCTTGGATTAAAATATTTTTGTAAGTAACCAATGCCTTATCCTTTGCTTCTAATTACTCCATAGATAATGGAAGTAAGTTTAGATCTATTGAAGCTAGTTATCATAAATTCTTGAAGAGTCGTTTCATGCTCATCAAGAGGTTTATCAGACATTTCCTTTACTAGAGCAATATGATCTTTCTCTATAGCTTATTTTTTACTTTGAACAGAATTTAATTCTTCTTTCAAAAGATCATATTTCTTTTTCAATATTTTCATGTGTTTGAATTTCTCTTGACATCTTTCTATGAGACCTAGAATGAAAGTAATTAAATTAGAATGGGATAGTTTAGAAAATACCTCATCATCTTCCTCAGACTCTGAACCAGAACCAGAATCTGAGTCAGATTCTGCTTCAGGAGATGTAAGAACCATCAATGTAAAGTTGGTTTTCTTTTCATCCTTTTAAGATTATTATTATTATTGTCAAGTTTATCCCATGTTTCCATGAGAATTTTCTTGAATTTGTTTATGAAGCTATCCTTTTGAAAGCTTCCCTTATTTGTCTTGTCCTTTTGATGTTCAGGACATTCAACGATGAAATGACCAGGCTTCTTACACTTGAAGCATCCTTTCTAATCATCCTTCTTTTCTCTTGAACTAGATCATATGAAGCCACTGCTTCTGCCAGAGAATCTCTTATTCTTCTTAGCCAGATGCTAAAACCTTTTAATGATAAAGGCCATTTCCTCATCATCTGAGCCATCTTCAGAACCTTCTACATGAGAAGTTTCTTCAGACCCCAAAACTTGAGGAGCCTTGGCAGTTTTAGCAACAGATTTTAAAGCCAGAGGCTTCGACTTTTAGACAGGTTCATCTCTATTGAGCTCTATCTCATAACTCTGAAGATTACTAAAAGGACTTTCAAGACTCAATGTGTTTAAATCCTTATCCTCCTGTATAGTTGTCACTTTAGGCCTGTATTGGACAAGAAGACTTCTAAGAACCTTCTTGACATGATAAAATGTAGCACAACTCTTATTCATAAATTGAATTCCAGATATAAGAAGTTGAAACCTAGAAAACATTGTGTCAATGTCTTTATCCTCCTTCATTATGAACAACTCATATTGATGAACCAGAAGGTTAGCCTTAACTTTATGAACTTGTTGGTTACCTTTATAAGTAGTGTTGTACCCCAAATTTTGACCCCTTAGATTCTCATTATCATTTTAGAAGCATGATCATGAATTATCTAACCCTAAATCAGTGCAAGTTCATTTTTGTCAAGTTACAGAGGAATCAGGGTTTTCGCACCGACAAATTCAAAACAACCAAGGAATGATCAACCAATGATTTGGGCCAATTCAATCATGGAATGAAATCAAAGATAATATCAAAGTCAAATGAGAAGTCAATTTGAAGAAATCATTTCAGAATCAAGAACAGTGCAGTCAGGAGGCCCCGATTAGGGTTTTTAACTAGTGAAAAGTCAACTATGGTTTGACTTTGATGTTGGAAGATGTTTTAATGGTGGGATTGAGGTCCATGAAGTTCATATAGCTTATTAAAGACCATTCAAGAAGTATCAAAGTCTCAGGATATCCAGAATGTCAACAGGCGACTCAATCGGCACCGATCGATCGTACGGTTGACCGAAAAGTCAACTCCTCAAATTTTGAGAATTGGAATCCAAGTTGTGAATAAAAATTGTTCCTTATGTCATAATGGACTTGCATATCAATTTTCATGATCATTGGATCAAGGATGAGAGAGTAATCGAGAAATCGGGAAATTAGGATTTTGAAAAGGGCTAAACCATAACTCCTTAACCACATATCCAATTGAGTTGGTTCAAATCTCATTTGGAAGCTCTTGACAATTCCTAAAAAAGTCCCATACTAGTCCACAACTAGAAAATGCATACTTTTTGAGATAGAAGCAAAAACATTCCTAGAAGGGAAAATAACTTAGAAAATTTCTAAGTTATTTTCACTTTAAAAGCTTGTGTGCAGCCAACTTTGAGGGGAATTTTCACCTAGTTCCAATTGCAGTTTGATTCCTTGACAAAAAGGAATGTTTTAGAGCTATGTGAGGGCTTTCTAAATTGTACTAGAAAATCTCAAGAGGAGTTATGAGCAGAAAGTTACATGTATTCAAAATTAAGGGTTTCACATGTTAAGTCCCACATTGGCTGAATTTTCAAAGAGACCTACCTCACTAAATTTGCCATTTTTTCTTGATCTAACTTGTTGTATGTGATATATAAGATGTGTGTAGCATGATAGAATAGAGAATTATGCAGAATACCACAAAATCAAAGATTGAAGTTCATTGCCTTGCAAGTGGAGCAAGTTGGCAAGTTGAACTTTCCAAGCATGAGGTGGAAAGTAAAAGGCTGTACCAGCCCCTTCCCTATGATCCTAGCCTGCTACAAACATCATAAAACCATCAAAGAACTTTGAAAATATGGTCTTGTAGAAGAGCAAGTGGAAAACCCTCCAAGGGAGGTTTGTTTCAAAAATATCCAAAGATTACTTCATGTTGAAGAAATCTCCCTATCAAGCACCTCAATCACTATCTCTATAAAAGGAGAGCTCTTTCACTTTATTCCATACACAATTCATCTGATAAAAACCATAGAGAAGTTCTGTAATTACATTTTCCACATCTTGCACCAAATCTCCAAAATCACAAGATTCATGAAAACACCAAAAATGGTCATGAAGTGAAAATTGCTCAAAAGCATTTCTACCCTTTAAAACACCCCAACAACCCTCCATACACTCTCTAAATATCATATGGGAGGTGTACAATCCATCAAACCACCAAAAATCTCAAGAAATCAAAAAGTCAACATCATACTTGGCTTACTTTGACCAAAAGCTACAAAAATCACCATATCTCATTCTACTCATTTCCTTGACATCCTAAGAGCTCTAACACTTTGCATATGTTGTGTTTCAACTGTCCAAGCTACTAAGAATCGTCAACAACACCTATTTCTTCCCTTGGCATCATAAGTGTATTTTGGTCAAAAGTGAAAATTCAAGGCAAGAAGGGCATTCAAAAGGATCTCTGGGTTTCTAGGAGTATTTTTTACTTGCTTAAGTTCATCATCACAGGTATGTAATGGCTAAACTCATCCCCCTATTATCATGGCACAAAGTTCATTATTGTTTGTTTCTGCTTATATACACATGTTGTCATGATAATGTAATATTGCTGCCCCATCTTGGTTCTTTGTCAAGAGTTTCTGTTTCATGGTTATGATGTTTACTTATGATGAGGTATTCCATTTGTGAATGGTATGATAATGATATGTTACAAGTACTGCATTGTGAAACCATTCAATTAGGACTAGGCCAGTTTGTGTTCTTGGTGATGCCAAACAGTTTTTTTTCCATCTACATCAGGTATACCATTTCCTGTTTTAAGTTAAATGTGTGTTCCTTTTGGATTAAATCTCATATATTATCATGTTTGACATATGCTTATACCACTGCTTTGGACTGATAGCCTCACATCTTGAAAACACCCTTACTGCTAAACCAACCATTAAAACTGTTTCATTTGTTTCAGCATGCCAATCCTGCTCCAGTTGCTATACTATTTAATTTCCATAAATAATCACTTGTGTTTTGTTGCAATATGTGTTTGATGTTTCATGACCTAATCCTACTGGTTTTTATGTTCACAAAGTATATGTCCCAAACCTAGCTGCCATATCATGTGCTCTAATGTGTTCAAATCATTACAAAAAAACAGAATTGTTTGGTTACTCAAATTTGTCATGCTTCAGTATTTTACCTTTGACACAAATCTGCTCTATTGTTTGAGAGCTAAATGTTTACAATACTATGAAGAGCTATGTTGCCTGAGTCTCATTTAAGGAAATCATATTAGGACATGGTTAGATTTTTGGTTTAAAATCTGCCAATTCATTATGACTAGATGCTGTCAAGGTTTAGTGTTGGGAGCTTGGTATTGAAATGCTTCTCAATCAAAGATTCTATTTAGAATTAATAACCAAAACTGTTTTCTTGAAAATTAAAATCATCAATTCATGCTTTGCCAAGATGATGCACCTCATGTAGAAATTGGTGACTGTCATAGGATGCTAGTTGTGTGGCTGCTGTTGTCTTGAAACACTCATAGCAATAGAGAACTCATTTTTTTGCATAAGACATCATGGGCCTGAATTTATTTTTCAAACATGTTCACATATGTACTTGAAGCATGTTGATGTATTATGTTTTGATGTATGGTGCATAACACTCATTTCACTTATGCTCACAACATTGTCAAATCATTCAAAATTACCTTTTTCCATACCTGTTCTGTTATGCTTCTAAGTAACCTTTGAACACTTTCAAAATTTCATTTAAAGTATGCTGGTATGATTTGTTAACCACAAAAAGGTTAAGTCCAAAATTTCATATTTTTCAAAACCATCTTACTTGCAATTCAAGCCATAACATTATCATTCTTTGCATAGAACATGACATGCTTGCTTTCTTCATTTTAACACATTTGTATGAGCATTTTAAACATGTCTATATGCTTGCTTTGTTGTTCTATGCCTTATACCAGTGTTTCATATGTTGACACAAAAGTTCAAATACACAAAGCCACTCAAATGTTGTTTTTTGCACATACTTGTTTTTTCATTAAAACAACACATCACACACCTCATATTACTCATTTACAACATGTTAGAACACTGGTATGATGTAGAAAAACACTGCACCAAAAGTTCATTCATGAGTTGCTTTTTGTTTCCACATGCTTGCATATCCTATGCCAAATCTTGAACCAGTGATTATCTTTGAAATCTTTGTGATGTAACAGCTTAATATGATCATATATGACATGCTTAAATGAACCAAATCATTGAATTGACCTGAGTACCAACTTGTATCATCTCATGCACATAACATACACAAAATGCATTTTGAAAGCCAAGTATCCACACACTTGTTCCAGTTTGGATTTTCTTACACACACACACTTAATATCATGTACTAAAGGTGTCTGCAAGATTGCTTTGATCCTTATTACCTTTGAACTTGAAATCCATATTGTCATGCATTGCTTATCTTTGTTCATTTGCAACTCAAGTATGTTTCTTCATAAATGTTTAATTCTGAACATGAGTTTGTTTTGGTTTGGTTCATCATCATCTAAGGGGTGTGTGTGTACATTTTGTATGGATTCAATGTGATTGTATCAAGTTGTACATGTTAAATTGCAAATCTTGAAGCAAATGAAGAACCCTATCGGGTTTTTCACTAGGAAGGTGATCTCAAAAAACCAACACCACCATCTTAATCCTCATGTTTTTCTACCCCAAAAGCATATAAGGTTTGTGAAAAAAGACCAAAAATTGAGGAAGTTATGAACCATTTTGCAAATCCATGAGAACCATAGTTTTTGCCCAGCCAGGAATGAAGATATACACTATATATTTATTGTTTCACATTGATTAATGGATGTATGGCCGCCCCAGCGGTTGAGACTTGCGCGCGTATTGTACTTGGCATGGGTTCGATCCCTTGTGATAACCCTTGTTGCCACTTTTTCTCATTTTTCACATGAAACTTCAAAAAATCATAACTCTCTCATTTTTTATCATTTTTCACCCATTCGTTTTTCACTGTGTTTGTTTTAATGTGTACTTTCATGTCATAATTTTATTTTCCATGTTTGATTAATTTCTCACCATGTTTGACTATGTGCAACTTGTCATATTGACAGTACTAACCCTAGCTGTTGCAGATGAAAGTTTAAAGGGTTCCACTTGTTTTTCTTTGTGAAAATTGATTGTTATCATTCCTATACATGTTGGTTAACATGTTAGGATTTTTAATTTGAATTATTATCATGTTCATTTCATCTGTTTGTTAATTGTACTCCAGGTGCGATCTGTCGTCACAGTTTTCGTACTAATCATCTGCTTTGATTGTCATCATTGCTTTTTCATCCTTAATATTTTTCATTGGTTGTCACCATGAATACTTTTGTGTGATGTTTGTATTTTAGTTTTATCCCTAAGTGATGAAGCTTGTTAGCTTTCATCCAGTTGCCACTATCTCCCCCTCCAAAGGAAGGTCTGTTCACTTGATTGTCAATGTCTTGGACCAAAATCTCTGCTATCCTTTGACTTTGTTAAGTCACTTCAACCCTAGTTTAGAAACCTTTAGACTTTGCTTGAAGTCTAAGAAACCCACCCATACTAGGAGTGTTCTTCAACTAGAACCCTAGGAAAGAGTTCGTCAACTCTGTGTAAGAATCATCGTCATGATTTCTTACTTCCCCCTGTTACAACCTAGATTAGGGAGTTTTGTCAAACTCCACACAAACATTGTCATGTTTGTTCCCCTTTGAACCTTGATCATCATCAAGTGTTCTTTCCCCTTGTGAGGCGAACTACGATTGCTCTGATTCTATCCTATTCAGGATACGTAGGCAGAAGGTGTGATACCTTTGCGAGCAAACTTAGAAAACCACTTAGGCCTTTTTATTTATTTTATCTCAATTCCAAATCCTTAAACCATAGTGCACAATTCACAAACTTAGCAATTAATTAAACAAAAGGTTCCTGTAGAATACTACAGATATTTAGGGTGCTAATACCTTCCCTAGATATAACTAACCCCCGATCCCCGAATCTCTTAAGCGTTGTCGTTACATCGCGAAAAAGGTTTTTCTTTCTTGAGACCTTTCCTTTGGATAAATTAAAGATCGGTTGTAAAAAGAAATACGGTTCAAGTTAATTAATAGCTTGATATCAAATTTTCACCGCAACAGAGCTGGCGACTTCACTAGGGACATTGCTTTTGCTTTTATTTTGAGGGTTCAACCTATTTTGTTTAACTAATTGCTATCTGTGAATACTTGTATATATTTGTGCTCTGTTGGTTTGGGAAACTTGAAATAGTGAGACAGCACTACACCCGTGCTCAAGCGTACTTATGATAGGAAGGTGATATATTCAAGAAGGCTTATAGGGAGTAGATTCCCGACCAAGCTACTTGAGAAAATCACCGCTCAGTGGAGGCCCTTTTGAGAGCTAGTATTGTTGATCGAGTATTCGTGAAAACAATGCCACTTTCTACATAGGTGCCCGTGACACTGAGGACCTTTAGATACCTTTTCCCCACTTTGACCTATTAGGATGTAGTGCGATAACTATAAGGAAGTAATTCCAAAGTAGTTGATACGCGATACTACACTTGGACGAGGCTCTCTTGAGAATATTATAGACCACCAAGTATTTGGGAAATTGATAATATCCAAAAGATGGGTCGAGGACTCCAGGAACTCTTTTAGAACCTTGTTCTGCAGTTGTGGGAACCTTAGTACATACCTTTGGGGAGGGTAGACCTTGACTCCTTGCTCATATTCTCCAAACCCAAAACCTTGTCTGTTTACTTATGTGAATCTGTGAATATGTGATTACCTGTGTTTGTGCATTCATGCATCCATAAACATCATGTCATAAAAGTTTTATGGAACTCAGAGTCATTTATTTATAAAATATCAGGAACATCATGGACAATGGAAAAAAGAAAACTATAAAGTACACTTACAAAATCCCTAATGTAGATGAGATTGAAAGGTTGAGCACTCTGATCACAGATGTAGAAGGGTTCAAAAGCAGGTACGGGAATTTGTTGTCTCTACTGAAAACGAGGAAGAGAATGGATTTGAGACTCCTTTCCACATTACTCCAGTTCTATGACCCACTTTATCACTGCTTCACATTTCCGGACTATTAGTTAGTGCCAACACTTGAAGAGTATTCCTATCTGATTGGGTTACCCATCCTTGATGCATCTCCTTTTCCCGTCATGGAAAAGGACCCTAAAGAGGAAGAGATTGCTAAAGCCACCCGTATCGGATTGGTAGACATTCAGAAGAACATGGTTACTAAAGGAGGTATCTTTGGGCTGACTACAAAATTCTTGATTGGGAAGGCTCGGTATTATGCCGATCACTTGAGTATGGATGCTTATGAGGCTATTCTAGCCTTGCTTATTTATGGGATCTTTCTGTTTCCGAGCTTTGACAACTTTGTGGATCTCAATGCCATCAAAATATTCTTAAAGAAGAATCCAGTACCTACTCTACTAGCTGATGCTTACCACTCTGTTCATTTAAGAAATTTTCACAAAGGAGGAATGATCGTCTGTTGTGTTCCGTTGTTGTATAAATGGTTTGTTTCTCATCTACCCAAAGCCCATACTTTTTGGAGCAAAGGATGGTGGTCTGAAAAAATTATGGCTCTCACTCACTCCGATATTGACTGGTACAGCCGTAGTTACGATGGAATCAAAATCATTGATAGTTGTGGAAGCTTCGGGAATATACCTCTCCTTGGTACAAATGGGGGAATCATCTATAACCCTGTGATTGCTCGTCGACAATTTGGTTATTCGCTGAAAGACAAACCTTGCAGTGCTCACGTAGAAGGTATTTTCTTCATAGGAGTTTCAGAATTAAAAGATGAAATTCTCAAAGCATGGGGGCATATACACAGGAAAGGAAAAGAGGACTTAGGAATACCTAATTGCATCTCTTTTGAACCTTATCTCCAATGGGTTCGAAAGAGGGCCATTCAGTTAAAAATGCCTTATCCTCCACAAAAGCCTATGGTCTTAATAGAAGAACAGTCGTTGATTTTCATGTCTGAGGAAGAGAAGCTGAAGATTGCTCTGAGGAAGTCACAGCAGACTGAGGTATCCTGGAAGTACAAATATCAGGTGGCTATGGAAGAGAACGAAGAACTCCGCAAACAACTTCAGTTGAAAGAAGAGGAAGCAGTTGCAAGCAAGAAAAGAAAGGCACATGAAGATGCATTTTATTCTAACCATCAATCAACTCCTTGGAAGGCTATGGTAGACAAACTTATCCTTGAGAAAGCGCAGGTGGAAGAAGAGCTCAGAAGAATCAAGAAGAGAGAGGATTTTCTTTTAGAGCATATTGAGTCGTAATGTTAGGGCTTTTGTAAGACGTACTAAAATCTTTTGTAAAACCCCTTTTGAAAAATCAATGAAATGAAAGGATATTTTGGTAAATTTGAGTTCCATAAAACTTTTGCATTTACAGTTGCATTCTTGTTATTTAAACATTCAAGGAACTAAAAGATTGTTTTACAGATATTATAGGATGGATTCTGGAAAGAAATAAGAGGTTGTGTTCCGAAGACCAAGATTGGAGAACTTGAAGAAACTGGTAAGTTTAGTAGAAGACCCCGAGGCGTTCAGAGAAAGACATGGGAACATGCTGTCATTACTAGAAGTTCAAGTGTATGAAGAGATGTTATCCGCACTCGTGCAATTCTATGATTCAACCTATCATTGTTTCACGTTTCCAGATTATCAGTTGCTACCAACTTTGGAAGAGTATTCCGCCCTGATGGGAGTAGGTGTTACTCCTAGCCCATTTTCTGGAAGGGAGGGGACTCCTAATGAAAGAGCAATTGTAGAGGCTGCGTATTTGGAGTTGGATGAAGTGCGATCTCATATGGGTGCTAAGGGAGGATTGTATGGATTTTCAGCTATGTTCCTATATGAAAAAGCTCAGAACTATGCCTTGTCACAAAATACTGAAGCATTTGAAGCCATCCTGGTTTTACTTATTTACGGACTGTTCCTGTTCCCAACTGCTAGTGATTTTGTGGACGCATATGCGATCAATCTCTTCTTGATCAAAAATCCTGTACCTACCTTGCTGGTCGACACTTATTTTACCTTCCACCGAAGGAAGCGTTATGGGGTTGGACGAATTGAATGTTGCACCGTTCTCCTGCACAAGTGGTTTATTTCACACTTGTCAGAAATTCCAGCCATCTGGGATAAGCAAAATGGACTCTCATGGACAGAAAAGCTGTTGTTGCTCAAACACTCAGACATTAAATGGTATGATCCTATGTATGGAGGAATTACCATGATCCAAAGCTGTGGAGATTTCCCGAATGTACCGCTCATCAGCGTCAATGGTTACATCAGCTATAATCCTATTCTGGCTCGTCGACAGTTGGGGCACCCCATGGAAGATGAACCAGATCCAGACTGTTTGAGAAGATTTTACTTGGAGGAAAGGAAGAATCCCGCTTACAGGGCTCGAATTGTGTATGCTTGGCGATATGTCCACACAAGGGGAGTAACTGCCCTAGGCCCCCACAACGCTACTGTTTCAGAATCTTACCTATCATGGTTAAGAGAAGCGGCAATGAAGATGTTCTATACTCGCTTTGAGCCTGACTCGCCCAAGCCTACCCTCGTAGAAGAGTTGAAAGCTGCCTTGGCAAAAGCTGAGAAAGAAGGGAAAACATGGAGAGATAAGTATTTCAGGGCTATGCAAGAGAAAGAAGAACTTCAAGAAGTGGTGTATCAAAGTGGAAGAAAGAATCAACCGGGAGGTGAAGGGTCATCCAGTCAAAGGATCTAGAATCTGTTGTTGTTGTTTTTCGTATTTTGTAGAAGCTTGTATTTCCATTTCCCATTTGATGTTGTAAACTCTCCAGATGTTATCAATGAAGATTTGTTTGTTATAATATTTGCAAATAAAGCTTTTATTCCCTTGAATGTTTAAAATCTGCATTTTGCATGTCTGCATTTCATAAGCATGGCATATGCATGTTCCTGAGTCGTGTCTCATTCCTCTGTCTTGTCAACAGAATCACACTGAGACCGCGCCATCGATACAACACCCGAGCTCAAGCTCGATTAAGAATGGAAGAACAAAACTTAGATGTAGACAGAATCGACAATGAACTCGGAGAGCTCCGAGGAGGCATGGGACAGATCAGGGAAGCCTTACAAGTCATCCGTGCGATGTTGGACACTCAAGCCACCGTTGTCTCTGAAATCACTGCAGAACCAATCCCGACAGTTGTAACCATTGCAAATGTACCGCCTTATGGTTTGTCTCCAGGCTTTGTGCCACCGCCGAGAGTCACTCAACAGACAATTCCCTTGGGAGGTGAGATTCCATAAGATATTCCCACCTACACTCTAGCTACAGTTCAGGTTCAAGCGCGCCCCATCTTTCATAATCCACCACCAGTATACGAAGGCTCCGAAGGGTATGAGGAGGAGAATGAATCACATGAGAAGTTAAGGGAAAGTGTTGAAACTATAGGGAGAAAGATCCGAGCGATGGAAGGAAACGATACCTTTGGCACTGACGCCAGAGAAATGTGTTTGGTATCTGGACTAGTAATACCGCCAAAGTTCAAAATCCCAAATTTCGATCAGTACTCAGGAGCTACTTGTCCACGAACTCACTTAATCATGTACTATAGAAGAATGGTAGCACACGTCGAAGACGACAAGTTAATGATCCATTGCTTCCAAGACAGTCTGAAAGGAGCTCCAGCAAAATGGTATCTAAGTCTGGATCAGTCAAGAATTCACAGTTTTCAAGATTTGGCTGATGCATTCATGAAACATTACAAATATAATATGGATATGGTGCCTGACCGAAGGCAGTTGTTGAGCATGTCCCAGACAAGCACAGAATCATTCAAAGAGTACGCTCAGCGGTGGAAAGAAACAGCGTCCTAGGTAGAACCACCTCTAAGTGAGAAAGAACTGACAGACTGGTTTGTTGACACAGTGAGACCAGAATTCTATAAGAAAATGATCAGCAGTGTGTCTGCAAGTTTTTCAGACATTGTGGTCGTGGGAGTGAGGGTAGAATTGGGAATGAAAAGTGGAAAGGTAGCCAGCAGCTCCAGCAGTTCTAACAACAGCAGTATTAAGAAAGTCAGCAGTGGGTTTCACAAGAAGAAAGAGGGTGAAACAAATGCCGTAATGGGAAGAAGAAATCGTACCGTGAGACCTCCATATCAACAATATCAGCCACCTCAACAAAGTTTCATCCAGCCAATCCAACCTAACTATGTCCAACAGTTTCATCAACAAAGACCCATGTACCCGGTACAGTATGCCCCTCAGCAATATGTGGCAGCTGTGACCCCAGCATTTAACCAGTCCATTTCAAACTATCAACCAGGGCGACCAGCGCCCATGTATCAGCAAAACCAGCAAGGGCATCAACGAGCGCCCAACGCTCCGCCCTTTCAACAAAATCAGCAGCAGAGGGTGCCACAGCCCAGACAACAATACCAGAACCGGAGGCCGACCACAAAACCTCCACTCCCACAGATACCAATGACGTATACTGAGTTATATCCATCTTTGGTCCATCAGGGGTTGATCACGACAAGACCGCTTAATCCGGATACCACATCTCCATATTATAACCCAAATGCCCATTGTGCTTTCCATGAAGGTGCTGCCGGCCACGACTTAGAAGGTTGCTTTGCCTTAAAACATATGGTAAGAGAGTTGATGGAGAAGAAAATCCTGTCCTTTGATGATGTACCACCTAACGTCAAAAGTAACCCACTACCAAACCATGGAGGGGTCAATGCCATTGAAAAGTCAGATGAAGAGATAATTAATGATGTGTCGAAAATCAGAATGCCATTGAGGACATTGCATGATAAGTTGACAGAAGCAGGGTTGTTGGGAATTGTTCATAACAAATGTGAGAAAAGTACTGTTAGTTCCAGTGGATGTAATGTGATGCAGGAAGATATACAAAGATTGATAAATGAGGGGATGTTACGAGTATGTGGTAAAGTAAGGAAAGAAGAGGTTTCTGTAATAGAGCCAGTTTTCGACCTGTCTAGGAAAAGAGAGAAAGTTCCAGTGTTTAACAGGGGTGCCAGGCCAGTTTTCAACAGAGCTGCTATTGATCAACCACGACCAATCGTAGTTCAAAAACCAAGACTGTTCTATTACGACAATAAAAAAGTTGTTCCATGGAAGTACGATGTGACCGTGGTAGACAAAGAAACGAGAAAGGTTGTTCAGACAGATAATCAGAAAGATGTGACCAACATTGCCGGCACTAGCAAGATGACCCGCAGCGGTCGGATCTATCAGCCAAAAGAATCAGTAGCTATTCCAAAAGAAGTTATTCCTGCTGTGATAATCAAAGAAAAAGAAGCCCCGAGCGCAGAAGAAGAAAATGATGAATTTTTGAGGATTATCCGAAGAAGTGATTACAAAGTGATAGATCAGCTTCATCAGATGCCATCAAAAATATCAATCTTGTCACTCTTGATAAATTCTCCAGCTCACAGGGAAGCATTACAGAAAGTATTGAGACAAGCACACGTAACCAAGGATATTTCACTCAGTCAGTTTGATTCAGTAGTGGCTAACATCACGGCATGCAATACTTTAAGTTTCAGCGATGCTGAGTTACCGAAGGAAAAACGTGATCACAATCGTGCATTACACATATCCATCAAATGCCAAGAAGATACTTTGGCACGAGTACTGGTCGACACAGGATCCTCGTTAAACGTGTTACCCGCAAGGTCACTCGCCAGATTAGCATATGCTGGGGCAGAGATGAAGCCAACCTCATTAATTGTAAAAGCTTTTGATGGTTCGAGGAGAACAGTCATCGGAGAAGTAGAATTACCGATTTTGGTGGGACCCCATGAATTCAACATTGTATTTCAGGTGATGGACATAAATCCAGCTTATAGCTGCCTACTGGGACGTCCCTGGATCCATGAAGCAGGGGCGGTAACTTCTACCCTGCACCAAAGAATGAAGTTTGTGGTAAATGATAAGCTGGTAGTTGTTCATGGTGAAGAGGAATTAATGGTCAGTAATCTTTCATCGTTCCGGTACATTGAAGCAGAAGAGGACGCGCTAGAGACATCATTCCAAGCACTAGAAATAGCAAACGCAGTGATAATAGAGGAGACGGTGGCAAAAAGTGGTCCAACTTTCGCATCAGCTCAAAGCGCCAAAGCTACGCTGGAAGAAGGCACTCCCGCGGGATGGGGAGAAGTCATTGAGGTAAAGCCGAAGATGAACCGCCAGGGGTTGGGTTACAAACCAGCTCAAGGTGAAGAACCGATGCATGACAACAGCCGGCCAAAGGCTATTCAAGAAATATTTATCAGTGGCGGTTTTCAAATCAACGTCGTGGAAGGAAATCTTGAAAGTGAAGACATAGGACAACTAGTGTATCATGACGAAGCTACTCTGAACAACTGGGAGGCTATCGAAGTTCCTGTAGTTTTTCCCGAGTTAAAGTAATTTGTTGTTTTCTTTCTTTGTTATTTTAAAATCTCCATAGCCGTGCCCAAGGCTATAGGAATGTTTTGTAAGGGCCCCATGCTTTCAAAGAAATATCAATGAGAATGGACTATTTTGTTAAAAATCCTCGTGTTATTTCTTTACCGTCTTTTTGCTTTTACTTTGAAAGAAAAATGGCAATACAAAAAAAACCAAAACAAAAACAATTTTCTCTTTCTCTGTATGTGTTGCATTTGTTGATTGTGTGTTTTAATAAAGTAAACCCTTCAAACATGCAGTGATGACCATAACCCCATTGAATCCTGTAACCTCGCATTCCCTCCAGACGTGGATTCCCCAATATACCAAGCCGAAGACGAGGATGAAGATTTTGAAATCCCTGAGGAACTGGTAAGATGGGCACAGTCTGAGTACACCGAGTCTCAGCCGCACAAGGAACATTTGGAGGTCATTAATCTTGGCACAGAAGGAGACAGAAAAGAAGTCAAAATTGGGGCAGCCCTAGGGGCAGAAGTAAAACAGCAGTTAAAGGAACTCTTAAGAGAATACGTAGATGTGTTTGCTTGGTCTTATCAGGATATGCCAGGTTTGGATACAGACATAGTGGTTCACAAGTTACCACTCTGACCTGAATGCCCGCCGGTTAAACAGAAACTCAGAAGAACCAGACCCGACATGGCTCTTAAAATCAGAGATGAGGTAAAAAAGCAGATTGATGCAGGCTTCCTTGCAGTGTCCAAATATCCAGAATGGGTAGCCAACATTGTTCATGTACCAAAGAAAGATGGAAAAGTAAGGATGTGTGTGGATTATCGAGATTTAAACAAAGCTAGTCCAAAAGACGACTTCCCTTTACCACATATTGATACTTTGGTAGATAATACAGCTCGGTTTGCAGTGTTTTCCTTTATGGACGGTTTCTCTGGTTACAATCAAATCAAAATGGATCCTGACGACATGGAAAAAACAACCTTCATCACTCCATGGGGCACCTATTGTTATAAGGTTATGCCATTCGGTTTAAAGAATGCAGGCGCAACTTATCAAAGAGCTATGGTGGCTTTGTTCCACGACATGATGCACAAAGAAATAGAAGTATATGTGGATGACATGATCGCCAAGTCTCAAAATGAGGAAGACCATCTAGAACATTTGTTGAAGTTATTCAAAAGACTCCGGAAATATCAGTTAAGATTGAATCCCGCAAAGTGCACTTTCGGAGTCAGATCAGGAAAATTACTCGGTTTTATTGTCAACCACAAGGGGATTGAAGTGGATCCAGACAAAGTCTGTGCCATTCAAGACATGCCAGCTCCGCAGACCGAAAATCAGGTTAGAAGCTTCCTTGGAAGGTTGAATTACATATCCAGGTTCATTTCCAATATGACCCCTACCTGTGAACCGATCTTCAAGTTGTTACGAAAGGATCAAACAGTTGTATGGAATTTTGATTGTCAAACAGCGTTCGATAAAATCAAAGGTTATCTCCAAGAACCTCCAATTTTGATACCACCTGTTCCGGGAAAGCCTCTCTTTATGTATTTGACAGTACTTGAAAACTCAATGGGTTGCGTTCTGGGCCATCAAGACGAATCCGGACGGAAAGAACATGCCATTTATTATCTGAGCAAGAAGTTTACTGATTGTGAAAGCAGATACTCACTCCTAGAAAAGACTTGTTGTGCTTTAGCATGGGCCGCTAAGCGTTTGAGGCAGTATATGATTTGTCACACCACTTTATTGATCTCGAAAATGGATCCAATAAAGTACATCTTTGAGAAACCTGCACAAACCGGAAGACTCGCCCGGTGGCATATGCTACTATCAGAATATGATATTCAATATGTGGCTCAGAAATCTATCAAGGGCAGTGTGTTATCAGAATATCTCGCAGATCAACCTGTCGAAGATTATGAACCTATGAAGTTTGATTTTCCGGATGAAGATATCATGTTAGTAAAAGATTGTGAAGAAACAAGTTCTAACAAAGGTCAACAGACAGATAACTGGTGGAAAATGATGTTCGACGGTTCCTCCAATTATAGCGGACATGGCGTAGGTGCAGTCTTAATGAATCCTGAAGGTGGTTACACTCCGTTTACAGCCAGACTAGACTTTGATTGTACAAACAACATTGCTGAATACGAAGCATGTATCCTTGGTCTCGAAGCAGCCATTGATCTCCAAATCAAAAATCTCGAAGTCAGTGGAGACTCGGCTTTGGTTATCTACCAAGTCACGGGTGAATGGGAGACAAGACATGAAAACCTGATCCCTTACAGAGCTTATATCGTTGAAACAATCAAGTATTTTGATGAAATCACCTTTAAACATGTTCCAAGAGCAGAGAATCACATCGCCGACGCCTTAGCCATGCTGGCCTCGATGTGGAAAACTAGAGACGTCAATGATGGCACACTTATCAAAATTGAACGCAAGACAGAGCCTACTTACTGTCAAATGATCGAAGAAGAAACCGATGGCAAACCCTGGTATCATGATATAAAGAATTATCTGTTGAAGCAAGAATATCCCACAGATGCTACAACACTTGACAAGAAAACACTGAGACGATTAGCATCCAAATTCTTCCTCAGCAATGGTGTACTTTACAAAAGAAATCATGATATGGTCTTACTCAGATGTGTTGACAAAAGAGAAGCGGACTTGTTAATGAAAGATGTTCATGAAGGAATGTTTGGTACTCACGCCAACGGGTACGCCATGTCCAAAAAGATCTTGAGAGCTGGTTATTATTGGTTAACTTTAGAAACCGACTGCATTCAGTACGCCAGAAAATGTCACAAATGTCAGATCTACGCGGACAAAATGCATGTGCCTCCAACACTGTTGAATGTACTGTCGTCACCATGGCCTTTCTCTATGTGGGGGATT
Organism: Lathyrus sativus; assembly: GCA_963859935.3. Taxonomy (NCBI): domain Eukaryota; kingdom Viridiplantae; phylum Streptophyta; class Magnoliopsida; order Fabales; family Fabaceae; genus Lathyrus; species Lathyrus sativus. Next base: position 403,895,808 of record OZ012737.1, on the reverse strand, counting down.
GACATGATTGGGGCAATTGAGCCAAGAGCTTCAAATGGACACCGTTTCATTCTGGTTGCCATCGACTATTTCACAAAATGGGTTGAAGCTGCATCCTACACCAATGTTACACGTCAAGTGGTGGCTCGTTTCATTAAAAAGGAGATCATCTGTCGCTACGGGATCCCAAGCAGAATTATAACAGACAACGGCACCAATCTGAACAACAAAGTTATGAAATAATTATGTGATGACTTCAAAATCAAACACCACAACTCTTCCCCTTACCATCCAAAGATGAATGGAGCTGTGGAAGCTGCAAATAAAAACATTAAGAAGATCTTGCAGAAAATGGTTAAAACCTACAAAGATTGGCATGAAATGTTACCATTTGCCTTGCACGGATACAGAACCTCCGTCCGCACTTCCACAGGGGCAACTCCCTTTTCTCTGGTATATGGAATGGACGCAGTTCTTCCCATCGAGGTCGAGATACCATCCCTCAGAGTCATCATGGAAACCAAGTTAGAAGAGGCAGAATGGATTAAAGAAAGATTTGATCAGCTGAATCTCATCGATGAAAAGCGCATGTCTGCGATGTGTCACAGCCATTTGTATCAAAAAAGAATCAAGAGGGCGTTCGATAAAAAGGTCTGTATCAGAGAGTTCCGCGAAGGAGAACTCGTTCTCAAGAAGATCTTACCAGTTTACAAAGACGCAAGAGGGAAGTGGATGCCTAATTACGATGGCCCCTTTATTATGAAGACAGTATTCTCCGGAGGTTCACTGATCCTTACTACCATGGACGGAGAACAACTCACACACCCGATAAACTCTGACGCAGTTCGGAAATATTACGCCTAAAAAAGTACCCGATAAACCGGAAAATCCAAAAGAACGGTTTTTGCAAAAGTTAGGGTAAAAAAAGAGAAAAGAGAAGAAAAGAACAAAAGAGAAAAGAAATCGAAAAGCTCGCTAAGTTGAAAACCCGAAAGGGCGGTGTTGCACCCTAAAATTTGCCCAACCTTATTCACTTGGTTTATGTTTCAATATCATTAGCATTTGCATATAGAGTCATGTACATAGGTTACTCATCTGCATAGCATAAGCATAGCAAGTCATCCAACAGGGGATCAATCATTATTCTCATCTCTAGAGGCCTATCAAGAGGTTATTATCCTGATTCAATCTCATTCAAGTCATCAGAAAAGAATTTGAAAGTTGGAGAAGTCAGTGGATCAAGCATTGAGTCTATCTCCTGGCTGAGGGTATCTAAGCATCATCAAAGAAGTTGGGAGTTGTGAATCAAGAGTATGGAGATATCATAGAGGGCTTAGAAAGTCATTTGGAGAAGGAGACAAGTCATTGGTGTAGTCACAAGTATTGCAGTTGAAGACAGTCAACTAGGGTTTCATTTGGGTCAACCCTGGGTCAACTCTAGGTCAAATGACTGATTGAAAGGCATTAAGGGCTATTGGAGAGATGTGGGGTTCATCATTTGACATATAAAAGAGGATATGGTGATATTCCAAGAAGAAATCAAGAGAAATCAAGGAGAAGAGGAGTTTCTAAATTAGGGTTTCTGTGTAAAATCCCCTAGTTTAGGTCAAATTTCCAAGCAAGATAAGTCAAAATTCAAGCTTCAAATGGATCCTTGGCCAACATGAAACTTGTATAGGACCTCAAGACCTTTAATTTGAGTGGTGGAAGGCATTGAGGAGATTTATAGAACTCAAGTTATGGTCCTTGCAAGTTACAGGTCATCTGAGGTATCTGAAATTCTGTCTGTGAAAGTGACTTGACTTCCAAGCTATGTTTACCCCTCAAGGAGATTTCAAATGAACTTATGGTCAACATAAGAATTTCTCCTCATTGTCTTAGCTTTCTAGAATGGTATGGTATGCCTTCATATGATTTGTGGAACTCTACTTATGGTCTTGGCAAGCAAAGGGTATTTTGGTCATCTGAGAATTACAGGTCATTTCAAGCCTATGCCCAAAACTCATACAAGGGAGCTTCAAATGAAAAACTTCACAACATAAAAGTTGTTCAAAATGGGATTTTAAGGCTAGAAAAGAAGTTGTGAAAGTTTGGAAAAGCTTAGAGCATGGAATTTTAAAAGTGGTGCAAATGACTTGAAAATGGCTTATAGGTTGAAAAAGTTGAAATGAAAAATTGGTTTGAGAGATCTACAAATCCAATATGGGTCATCCAATATACCAAATTGATTCCCAACATCATTCTAAAGACTATGGTTCAGCCACATTTTTGAGTTTAGGCTTAAAAATTGGACTTCCTTTGTAAATTTGATTCTTGCATTTTAAGGCACCTAAAGGAAAAGTTTGCCAAAGCCTTAAAATGACTTGAAATTCCTTGTTTCCTCATTACCATCTCATGTAAGGGTATTTTAAGGAGAATTGCATGATTATCATGAGATCTCATGGGATTTACTAAGAATAGAAAAATTAAAGATCTCATTGCATGAGAAGTTCTAGAAACTTCATGGAGCTTTCTCAAAGGTTCTAGATGCTCCCATTGGTGTGTATATAAACCCTAGAGTGGGTCCAAAGCTTGGTTGGTGATTCTTTGATCTTGCAAACACTACTTTGATTCCTTCACTCCCATTTGCATTTTCTCTTCAAACTCCATTGAAACTTCATCAATCATCTCAATTTCTGTTATCATCATCATCCACCATCATCATAGAGTAATTGGCAAAGAAAATTGAGAGGAACTCGTGGCTGGTTTGGGTGATCCAAGTTTTCACTCCAAGTTGCATGAAGGTTTGGATAGAATGATTCAAGAGGTGTAAGCAAGAACCATTGCAAACAGAAGCACATATAGCCATTGAAGATCACTTGAAGCAAGCATCAAGGCCTGAATTGAAAGCTAACTACCATTGCCATCATCACTTGCAAGGTATGCATTCCTTCGAATCTCCTTGTTTATGCATAGTTAGATCATGTTGTTAGGATATATATGATAGAGACCATTAGGGGATGTGTTGTGAAGAGTTTGAAGGCATTACATGAAGGTTGGTTCCATGGCCATTTCTGTTTCTTGATCAAGAACACATAACCTAGGGCACTATAATGTTAGTTCTTTAGTTTAGTATACTCCCCATAACATGTAGATCATGATAGCACAGTATGAGCACATATAATTTCCATGCAAACCAGGTGTAAATAAGTGTGCCCAGAACTTTCATGCTTCGTATCCCTATGTGGAGCGAGTTTTAGGAAAACCTAGGACCATGGCTGTGTAGAGGGCAATGAGTAGAGTGTTTTTGCTTTTTGTGTCGTGAGCATTCATGGTCAGGTGAGAGAGATAGAGGGAGTAGAAGATCTGCGTGTGGAAATGGAATCCATGAAACCCTATCTGATCTAAGGAAGAAGAAACGCATGAGCCCTTGGATCAACATGAAAACCTTGACTTATTCTCTCCATCCAACGGCCCAGATTAAAAGTGAAAACAGAAGGAAGCTTCAAGGTGCAACGCACCGTTTCAATTAGTAGAAAATCCTGGGCTTAAGTCTGACTGCTATCCACACCCCCCACCATCAGGCCCAATTGGAAATTGAACGTGAAAAATTACTCAGGCACACCCCCCGCGCGTATTTCTCTTTTTTGTTTTATTTTTGTTTCTGATTAGTGACTGGGCCTTGCCATACTGCTACGCGCACCCCCACTCTTGCTGGGCCCAACGTGTATCAATTGTTTTTCTTACTTTTCATGCCCCCCTGCCTTTTATTTCATTTTTTAATTTCTTTTCATTTTCATGCATTTTATAAAAATCATAATAAATCATAAATTTCATATTTTTTTTAATGATTCTTTTTGCACTAATTTCTTCAAGATGTCTAGAAAATTATAAAAAATAAAAATTGCATTTCATTTTTTATTTGATATTTTTCCCATATTTTCCAAATAAATGCCTATTTTAGGTGTTTCATTTCATACATGATTTTGTTAATTTTGGTTCTAATAGTTGCTTTAACCTTTTTAACCCATTCTTTTTAGGTTGTTTAGTTTAGACATCCAACTTGTGTGTACAATTTAGTTCATATTTTTAGGAATTAATTTTAGGTGTTTAGTTTAGGTGTGAACAACATGAATAAAATTAGGGTTTAAGTGATGACTTAGGAGAATTAGTTCATTTCCCTTAGGACTTAGAGATTGAATATTTTAGCTATGGGACTATAGGGACTATGGGTAGTTATTAGATCCCTTAGAAATCACTAGAATTCCCCTACTGCTATTGGTATAATACTGTCTGTATTTGATTGATTGGTGTGGTGTGCCCTCTGGGGGATTATTGTTTGTCTGAATGGGTATTGGGATTGTCTGGGGATTGGGAGAGATGAAGACTTGTGATGATGAAGCCATTGGAGATCCAGAGCTTGAAGACCAACTTCCAGAGTTGATGAGGAGATTCCTGCTAGCAGCTGTTGAGGAGATTAGGGTTTAGGAGCTAGGCAGAGCTCTAGATTAGAAAGCTTGATTCTCAAACATGGAAGGTTTTAACTGCCTCCATTCCTCTCTGTGATACAGAGTCTCTCTAAGACACTCACCCCCTTCCCTTGGAAGGCTTGGTGCTACTGTCTAAGGGATAGAACTCTTGAGAGAAAATATCTTATGTGTTAGTAGCAGTTGGTTTGCCACCCTTGGTAGTCAACTAATTGCTTAACACCCAATTCACTCTTGTGATTGATCCCTCAGCTTGGAGGATAGGACTTGAAGAAAAGCCATTGTAGACTGAAGACTGATGATCAAGACCTTGCTTGAAGGCTGTGGAGATAGAGATTGATGCTTGCTGAATCTTGAAGATAGGTGTTAATGCAGAGCTACTGTGGCTGTTTATTTTTGTTGTATTTCATTTCTGATGTATTGATTGGTTTCCTGGACTGTGTTGTTTGTTGTTTACCCTGTTGGGTTGAAAGTGAAGTATGTTCACTCTCGCCTATTGTTTTCTAGGTTCGAGGTTGAGTGGGACTCCCTTGCCTCGCTTGTATTGTTGCATCCATGCATTTTACTGTTTTACTGTATATATCTGATATTGTTTCTGTTTCCGCTTATCCCGTAGGATCTCTGTTTCTCTCTGCGCAAGAGAGGAGCATGATAGACACTAGGTCTTAACCCATGCATGATAACATTAGGTTAGTCTGATTCCCTTTGCAACCGTAGGTTAGAGTTCTGTCTCTTCTTCCTCAAAACTAACAAAAAAACACAATAAAATTTCAAACTCAATAAAAGACACTTCTTCCGTAAAAGAATGTGAACTCATCAAGATGTCATTTTTGTCCGCTTGGACTGCTAATCAGAAAAAACCTTTTTCAGAAGGAATAAAATCAATCAAGACAAGCATGTGTCGTACGTGGCCCGAACTACGTTTGCTCTGATCTTCCATGCAGTGTGGAAGTACGTAGGCATAGGATGCGATATCCTAGCGAGCAACCTTCCCCTCCTTTCCCGTAGGTAGGCGAACTACGTTGACTCTGATTTCTCGTTCCAGACGGGAATACGTAGGCATAAAGTGCGATACTTTGCCGAGTCATTTTCTCTTCTTTTTAACCCTTGACCTTTAGTTTAGATAGAATAACAATCCATACCCGAAAACAAGCGTGGATCCCGTCGAGTATGACGGACGTGAGGGGTGTTAATACCTTCCCCTTGCGTAACCGACTCCCGAACCCAGGTTTTGGTTGCGACGACCATACCTTTCCCGTGTTGTGCGAGGTTTACTCTGAGCATTCCCTTTCCCTCCCGTGGGATAAATAACGCACGGTGGCGACTCTTCTGTTCAGCCGGCGCCGATTTTCGCAGTAGCGACAGCTGGCGACTCTGCTGGGGATCCAACGTCCCCTGGCTGCTAAGGACTGCGATAGTTCTTATGCATTTGGGATCCAACGTCCCTTAAGAGAGTCAATCCTAACGTTTGTTTTCCCGTCGAGGATTTTGTATGGATTTATATTTCTGACCTTTATTTTTAGCATTATATATATTGCTTATTATTGCTGTATTGGGGTGTGTCGGGTGTTCTGATACTGAGTGAGAAGCCGGAATTGGGCTTGAGTGCACCTAGAATTAGAGTAGAGATTAGTTGGCGCCCGCTTGCTTTGCTTGCCTTGGTGTTCCGCGAAATCTACACTCAGACGAGGTTCCTCTGGTTGGCCTCCTGCCCCTTCCTTTGGTTGGCGTGGGTTGCTGGTTAGTTGAATTGTCGACTCTGGGGACCGATCATTTGGAAGTTGGCTAAGTGAGGCCTCTTCAGGATTTGATGATGCCACTCCTTCTGGGAATCGTATCATCAACCCTGAAAGTCTGTGACGCCGACGACCGCATAAGATGCCATACCTTTGTCAATTACTAGGACATCCACCTGTGAGAGGGTTTGGGGTTATGCAGGTAACTAGACCTTCAGATACCAGTTGTTTCTTGATCAGAGATCCTGGGTATTTATGGAAAGTTATGAGGTCTGTCAGAGACCATTTGGAGATGTGTTATGAGGTCTGTCAAAGACCAGTTGGATAAGTTCTGAGGTCTGTCAGAGACCAGTTGGAGATGTGATTTGAGGTCTACCAGAGACCAGTTGGAGTTATGGTTTGAGGTCTGTCAGAGACCATTGTTGGAGCTTTGTTTTTGGTCTATCTGAGACCAGGGTTTGAGGACTTCTAGAGAATCTATCTGAGACTTCTTGATATGGTTCAGGCTATTCAGCTACGGCAGTTGGTCCCCGTTGCATGTTACTTGCATTGCATTTGTTTGCATACTCATCATCATTGCATCCCACTAACGTGTGTCTGTGCTGCAGGTGCATTTGCATTTCCCTAGTTCCAGTGTCCGGATTTCTGAGTGATTGGTCATGGCCAGCTTAAGAAGGACAGTTGCTTACAAATTGCCTACTCCTGATGTTGTTCCCCTGCTTGGGTTGATTTCTCTGGCCGATGAGGATGTTCGTAGGAGCTTCAGAATGAGCTATGGAAGACTATTGAGATTGGTGCGCAAACCCACGGAGACAGGGCTAGATGGGCTGTACGCTTTGATGCAATTCTACGATCCTGCATTGAGATGTTTTACGTTTGCTGATTTCATTATGGGGCCTACCATTGAGGAGTATGTGGAGTTTACTGAGTTACCCGTGCAGAACCAGGTTCTATTCATTCATTCTGGCGTTAAGCCCAAGCCGGAGGACTTGGCAAAAGCTTTGCATGGGGATGCTTCTGAAATGTTGACTACTGTTTCCCGTGGAGTGCCAGGCTTCTCGCTCCAGTTCTTGATTGGTAAAGCCCAAGAGTACGCTAAGAGCGGGTGATGGATTGCCTTCAATGCTGTGCTGGCTCTGTGCATTTACGGCATAATATTGTTCCCCAATGTACCGGATTTTGTGGACTTCGATGCCTTCTACTTGTTTGCCGCTGGTAATCCTGTACCGACCTTGCTCGGAGATTTCTACCACTCACTGCATTACAAGAATGAGAAGGGAAGAGGAAAGAATGTTCATTTCTGTGTACCATTGCTGGATATGTGGTTTAAAAGCCACCTTCCCATGAAGGGATCTTTTGTGAAGAGTGCAACCACAACTAGCTGGTCGGAGCGCCTGATGAGGCTATCCTCCGAAGACATTGAATGGTTTGATAGAGATCTGCTGGGATCTGAGCTTATCTTCAGTTGTTCTGGGTACCCTAATGTTCCGTTGATAGGGAGGAAAGGGTGTATCAATTACAACCCTTCTCTGTTCATTCGCCAATTCGGATATGTGCTGAAGAACCCGCCCAAAGAGGAAGAAGTACAGGAATCTCTGTACTTTACCGGGGATTTGAAGGGGGAGTTACTAGCCAAGCTGCAGCATGCCTGGACGCGTATTAACCGAAGAGGGAAGCCGTTGTTAGGGAAGAGTGACTGTCAGGCCTATGCACCTTACAGGGTTTGGATCCAGGAGAGAGCAAGTCAGTTGCGGATGCCATTTCCAGATGCGCCAGTCCTTGTTCCTATGCCGGTAGCAGAGCCAACTACTGTTTCTAGGGAAGCCTATGAGCAAGTGGTGAAAGAAAAAGAAGCCTTGATGAAGATCGACGAAGGGTTAGAGCAGGAGCTAGCCCAGATACGCAGCGAGAAAAACAAGGTCGTGCATGCTTTCCAACAGCAGATTGAGCTAATGAACAGACTAGGGGCTGAGTTGACCGAGGAGAGGAAGAAGCGCGAACGTCTGGGGCAAGAGTTCAGAAGCTCCCATGACATGCTTGAATCCAAGAAGAAAGCACTTGACATCGCTCACCGAGAGATCTCTTCTTGCAATAAGACCTGGAATGCCACACTCACCAACAATAAGAAGAGGGAGGATAAGTTGAAGCAGCAAATTTCCGACCTCGAAGAGCAGTTGAAGTCCAGCATCAAGAAGTGTGAAGAGGAAGTGATGACCCGGTATAGTCTCCAGAACGCCCTGAACAAGGCCATCAAAGGCAGAGATGAAGCTGTGTCTCAGAAGCGTAAGCTAGAAGATTGCTTCGGAGAAGGGGCATGGGAGGAAACTGCCGGTGACATACAACGTGTGCTCAAACGAAGAAACCAACTGGTTGAAGGGCTGCTTACTCGACCAGGTCATCCAGAGACCAAGAAGTTGATAGAAGAGTATCAGACTTATGGGAGTGTTTGATCATTTCTTGTATTGACTTGTATGCTTTATTTGCACAGTGCTGACCATCACCAGGATTGTTGGTTGAGGTCATGCCTTCTTATTATGCTCAGTAACATTGTATTCTCGGCCTATTGGTGTTCTCTGCAATATATGAGGCGTTCTGTGATTCAGCTCCGGTCTTCGTATTGCTAGCACTGTCACTGCACCGGCACCTTCACACTAGAATCGGGGAATGAATTTCCCTAATGCACAGACACACACGTTGCATTGCATTCATATTTATATTGCATTACAGGTAATTATTAAACTGTCTCTCATCTCCTGTATCTTTCAGGTCCTCCAAGATTAGCGACCGAAGAATCCCCTGGCGTTCAACCAGAAGCAGCAGTAGGGAAGTCATGAGTCAGGATCAGACTGAGATGCAAGAGGTGCACGACAATATAATAAGGCTCATACAGGTAATGGAAGCCATGGCCGAGAGTCAGAAACAGTTGCAAAATATGGTGCAGCCTTTGATTGCACGGGCTAATGATAGGGCTGCCGACTTTGCTCAGCTAGCGAATCATGGTTCTCTCCCAGGCCGCATACGCCAACTTGTGGGGATAGCCATCAAGCAGGTTCAAGCAGAATTAACGGATGTTCGAGGCCAGCTGGGGCAGTTCACGGAAGATATGCAAGTGTTGCGCTCGAATCAAGAGATGCTAGAAGAAGAGAATTGCCGATTGAAGGCACAGATGGGGTTGATGGCTGAAGTATTAAGGAACGTACTCAGGAGAGAAGGAGGGCAAATGTCAGAAGACGCAGCTGGCTTGTCTGCTCCTCAGGGGTCTGAAGAATCGTTACCCACGCATGATAGGCGTAAGAGACCCTCTCCACGATTCGAAGCTCAGGATTCTCCTCGTCAGCAGTCGCAATTGATGTTGCAGGATAACCCAAGGAGGGGTGGCAAGAGGATGAGGCCTTCTAACAGAGTATTTGATGAGATCCCTGTGGATTATGATCAGCTGGTGCAACTCTTGTTCCGACTTCAACTAGTTGAGCCCCGCGTTTTGGTTCCACTGACAGGGCAGCCGCCACCAGACTATGACTTGAACACCCATTGTGCCTTCCACTCCGGAGCGTCGGGGCATGACATTGCAAATTGCAAAGCTTTTAAGCATAAGATTCAAGATTTGCTGGATGAGAAAATAATTGAGTTTGTACCGGGGGGCATAAAAGTTGCAGGGACTGACATTCCCATTTCCCCGCCAGAGGTTGCAGACGAATCGAGGTATATCCCAGAGCCACTGGAAGATAAGTCCCCATGTCCACAACAGTTGCCGATGCCAGGGTTGAATTTAAGGATGATAGCACTTGAGCCTAAGGAATCGTCCGAGCAAAGCCAACAGCATACAATATGCCAGTATCCGGCTCAACAAAGAATTCGGGGAAAGAAGCCAAGGAGGGTGTTTGAGAAGCCTCCCTCAACGTACGCAGATTTGTTACAGACACTACTAAGATTGAACTTGGTGGAGAAAAGAACTCTGGCGCCAATAACAGGCACTCTGCCGGATGGCTATGATGCAAGCAGGCACTGTGAATTCCACTCCGAGGCTCCCGGACATGATATTGAAGGTTGCCACGCGTTCAAGCATAACGTCCAAGATTTAATCGACAGCAGGGTTATTAACTTCTCTGATAGGGTCCCCAAGGTGGTGCAAGGCCATAGACAAGCGAAAGTCGGGATGATGAAAAGGTTTCCCAGATTTGATCGGGCCGTTGAGAGAAGATCGAGCCAGCAGTAGACTACCCCTGATGATAGCTTCTGAGGATGGTTGACTCGCCAATAAGTCGAAGTGTAGGAAGTCCAGTTCTGAGACACCGACATTTTTCATGTTATCTTGTTCATGTCCTCGCATTTGTAGTTTCTTTTCTGTGTAATTGCAAATTTCGCTCTTAAAACTTGTTGTTTTTTCAATTGATATTGATAAACGAAATGAATATGCATTAATCCAGTCGTGTTCACTCTTTGTTTTCTTTAATGCTTGTTTTAGCAGGAATCTGGGGAGGATGACGAAAACAGATGACGAACAATATTCCGATTGTATGCTTTTGGATAAAAAACTTGTTGATGAGATACAGGCATTGTTTCAATCCATAAACACCGGAGATATAAGGAAGATAATCCCTTGATAACCCCTTTCGAGCCAGTAGTAGGAGTTCCTTTTTGAAAATGAAAAAACCCTAAATCTTAACCCGGGGCAGGGTAGGTGTCAGTTAGTTTGACCAAGCGTTCGAATCGTGAAAAGAGTGTCCGGTTGAGGATAAATCACACTTGTATAGGTCGTGCCTAAAGAACCACAATGGTTAAACCTTGCCGACAAGGAGTGAAACAGTCACATTATTCCACAAAAAGTCAGACAAACCAGTGTCACACGACTCGTTCAAAAAAAGAAAAAAAACGAAAAGCGAAAAGAATCAAAAGCCCGCTAAGTCAGAACTTGAAAACAAATGACTTAGGCAAAAAATAGGGGCATCCCGCTGGACTGGAAAATCAAAAGAATATCAAAAGATACTCAGTCCAGGCAAAAGTTAGGGAATGAAAAAACGAAAAAACGAAAGACGGAAAGGATTGCCAAAGAAAAGGAAAAATCCTCGAAAACGACAAAGTCGTGTGACTCTGGGTACCCAAAGACGAAAAGCAAATGACTGTCACTCACAAAGGAAAAAATGTGTGGTATCCTGAACCATCACTCCTATCATTCCACCTCTAATAGGTGAAGCTGAAGTCAGATTAGCTGAACATAGGATTGGAGAACATCATGGAGAATGGGTGGGTCGAAATAAATTTTGAGCCTATATCTTTCCTTGTTAACCGTGAACCTGACCACGTTACAACCCGAAAAGTCCTAATTGAAACAGGTTTAGTCCGAGGGCATACGTCAGTAAAGATCTCGTCGATTCTGACTCCTAAAAGGGTTCCTCTTACCAGCTTTCATACTGACATTTTGATAATTGACTCATTACATGTCACAAAATTTTTTCAGTGAACAGACTTGGATTTTGAAACTGTCATATGCATTGCGTTTAATATATCTTTTATGCAGAACAACTTGTGTTACTTGCGAGTAAGCGCATGCCGACAGGAAAGATTCCTACAGTGGAAGGTCTGATCATGATAAAATGCAGAATGCCCAAATGTTTCGTGAACCGGTGCAAGCTATACTGATTAATTCAGGCAGAGTCAATCATCCTAGAATCAGTAAATTTGGGGCAGTCAGGCCAAGATTTGGCAAATCTCTCATAGCTATGGGCATTGTTCCACAAATCGATCAATCAGGGGCAAAACCATTACCAGACCAAGATAGGTCACCCTAAGAGCACGAGAGCTACTTTTGACAGAGCACCTCTTCGAGGTCCGAAATGTAGAAGTCGTCCATGTCTGGTTGTCAGGATACAAAGATTGTAGGGTCCATTCCAAAATTGTTGCAGATTTAGGGACAAGCTATGCGAAAATACAGACTGGGACATGTTAGTATCCCCGAAGCGGAGTTCTCCCCTTTCAGCAAGTGTTCTTTCCTCCCAGTAGAACTCGAAGATTAAGACCATCCCCGCAGAGTTGGTGGCGCATCCAGGCATTTATTTTGTCAGGAATACTGTAATATCAGTTCACTCTCCAGCCGAATTCCAATCATACTGAACACATCTGCTATTCCCCAACAGAGTTATATTCCCCAGCAGGGTGTTCCTTCAACGAGGTGCTTGGTTAAGTTCCCAATCTCCCAGCAAAGTGGACTTCACTCTTCCAGCATTTATTTTGCTAGAATAATTTTGTAGCACCTGGCTATCCCCAGCGGAGTTGGCATTATCTTCAGCATTTATTTTGCTGAAGCGGTTTCTGCATCCCAGCAGGTGGAAAGAGCTCTTGCTCGAACGAATTACCAAGCACTCAGATCTCGGCATGAGACATTCGATGATAATGTCAGTTTCGGCAGTATTCCCCACAGAGTTATCAGGATAAGTTGCTCTTTATTCCCAGGCAGAGTTATTTGTCATCAGGGGTTTCATGAATCAGAATTTCAGAAGTTGCAACCGGTTATCAGAACAGGCATCCGGTGATTTGGTTTCCAGATATCCCCAGTAGAGTCCGCCTCAAAGTCGCTGTCACGTCAGTGCTAAGAAGTTTGTGGGTTGGGATCAATGGAGAATTAAGTCCTGACGTGGACAAGATTTATTTTCTCAGCAGAGGAGATGTGAGTCCTGACGCGGACAAGTTATTTCCCCAGCGGGCCGAAGATGCCTGAGTCCTGACGTGGACAAATCAAGACGAAACATGGGTCCTGACGTGGAACGAAAGTTGTTCCTAACGTGGAAAGAGGTTGAGTCCTTACGTGGACAAATCAAGATGAGTCGTGTTCCTTACGTGGAAAGATGAGATTCCTTACGTGGAAAAGAAGATTTACTCCTTACGTGGAAAGATTGTGGTTTCCTTACGTGGAACGAAGCTGTTTCCTTACGTGGAAAGATTGAGTCCTTACGTGGACATATCAAGCCAGAGTCCTTACGTGGACAGATTGATGACGTATTCCTTACGTGGAAAAAGATGTATTCCTTACGTGGAAAGGTGGGTCCTAACGTGGACGATGTTCTCCTTACGTGGAAAAGAAGTGGTTTCCTTACGTGGAAAGATGTGATTCCTTACGTGGAACAAGTTTATTCCTGACGTGGACAGATCAAAGTTTGGTTCCTAACGTGGAAATAAAAAGGTGTTCCTCACGTGGAAAGATTATATTCCTTACGTGGAAAGATTGGAGTCCTTACGTGGACAGATTAAGATGGTGTTCCTGACGTGGAAAGGTGGGTCCTAACGTGGACGATGTTCTCCTTACGTAGAAAGACAATGTTTCCTTACGTGGAAAGAAGATGGTTTCCTTACGTGGAAAGAGATTGATTCCTTACGTGGAAAGTTTAGTCCTGACGCAGACAGATTGAGAAAAGCAAGTTTAGTCCTGACGCGGACAGATCCAGACGAAGTCTTATTCCTTACGTGGAAAAATGGTGATTCCTTACGTGGAAAGAGATTGATTCCTTACGTGGAAAGTTTAGTCCTGACGCGGACAGATTGAGAAGAAAGTTGATTCCTTACGGGGAAAAGAAGTGGTTTCCTTACGTGAAAAGGTGATGATTCCTTACATGGAAAGATTGAGTCCTTACGCGGACATATCAAGATTTATTCCTTACGTGGAAAAGAAGTTGAGAGGTTGTTTCCTTACGTGGAAAAGTTTAGTCCTGACGTGGACAGATCAAAGTTTGATTCCTAACGTGGAAAGATCAGATTCCTTACGTGGACATATCAAGAGCATTCCTTACGTGGAAGAAAAATGGTTTCCTTACGTGGAAAGACGAGAGTATTCCTTACATGGAAAGATTGAGTCCTTACGCGGACATATCAAGATTGATTCCTGACGTGGAAAGAAAGAGATTATTCCTGACGTGGAAGAGTTTAGTCCTGACGCGGACAGATCAAAGAAGTTATTCCTAACGTGGAAGAAGAGGATGTATTCCTTACATGGAAAATTTAGTCCTAACGTGGACGGATTCAGAAGAAATGATATTCCTTACGTGGAAAGATGACGTTCCTAACGTGGAAAGAAAGATTGATATAGTATTCCTTACGTGGAAAGATTGAGTCCTTACGTGGACATATCAGAAGTTGATTCCTAACGTGGAAAAAGATTGTATTCCTTACGTGGAAAGAAAGAGTATTCCTAACATGGAAAAGATTGAGTCCTTACGCGGACATGTCAAGATGGATTCCTTACGTGGAAAGAGATTGGATTCCTTACGTGGAAAGAGATGAGATTCCTTACGTGGAAAAAAGTGATTCCTAACGTGGAAAGACGTATTCCTTACGTGGCAAACAGAGGGTTTCCTAACGTGGAAAAAGTTTGTATTCCTAACGTGGAAAGAGATTGGATTCCTTACGTGGAAAGATTGAGATTCCTTACGTGGAAAGATAGAGGCATTCCTAACGTGGAAAAAGTTTGATTCCTTACGTGGACATATCAAGTTGTATTCCTTACGTGGAAAGATTGGGGTTCCTTACGTGGAAAATTTGTGATTCCTAACGTGGAAAAAGAAAGAGTCCTTACGTGGACAAAGCAAAAGAAGACGTATTCCTTACGTAGAAGAGTTTGACAAAGCAGAGAAAGAGTTATTCCTAACGTGGAACGGTTATTCCTAACGTGGAAAGGTGAGTCCTAACGTGGACGGTGTTATTCCTAACGTGGAACGGTTATTCCTTACGTGGAAAGGTGAGTCCTAACGTGGACGGTGTTATTCCTAACGTGGAACGGTTATTCCTTACGTGGAAAGGTGAGTCCTAACATGGACGGGGTTATTCCTAACGTGGAACGGTTATTCCTTACGTGGAAAGAAGAGTCATCCCCAGCACGTCACCCGAGATCAGTGGGTTGCCGTAACAGTCAGATTCAGTTGACGAATGTCGTTCCCCAAGCAGGAGCGCAGTTTATTTCTGCGGTTGGCAAATTTCTGGGTTCTTAGTATTCAACCGTCTCGTACCGCGAATGTCTGAAGGCTCCGGGCTCTTCACCCAATCGGGTCCAAGTCGCTTGAATAGGGGCAGCTGTTGCACCCTAAAATTTGCCCAACCTTATTCACTTGGTTTATGTTTCAATATCATTAGCATTTGCATATAGAGTCATGTACATAGGTTACTCATCTGCATAGCATAAGCATAACAAGTCATCCAACAGGGGATCAATCATTATTCTCATCTCTAGAGGCCTATCAAGAGGTTATTATCCTGATTCAATCTCATTCAAGTCATCAGAAAAGAATTTGAAAGTTGGAGAAGTCAGTGGATCAAGCATTGAGTCTATCTCCTGGCTGAGGGTATCTGAGCATCATCAAAGAAGTTGAGAGTTGTGAATCAAGAGTATGGAGAGTATGGAGATATCATAGAGGGCTTAGAAAGTCATTTGGAGAAGGAGACAAGTCATTGGTGTAGTCACAAGTATTGCAGTTGAAGACAGTCAACTAGGGTTTCATCTGGGTCAACCCTGGGTCAACTCTAGGTCAAATGACTGATTGAAAGGCATTAAGGGCTATTGGAGAGATGTGGGGTTCATAATTTGACATATAAAAGAGGATATGGTGATATGCCAAGAAGAAATCAAGAGAAATCAAGGAGAGGAGGAGTTTCTAAATTAGGGTTTCTGTGTAAAATCCCCTAGTTTAGGTCAAATTTCCAAGCAAGATAAGTCAAAATTAAAGCTTCAAATGGATCCTTGGCCAACATGAAACTTGTATAGGACCTCAAGACCTTTAATTTGAGTGGTGGAAGGCATTGAGGAGATTTATAGAACTCAAGTTATGGTCCTTGCAAGTTACAGGTCATCTGAGGTATCTGAAATTCTGTCTGTGAAAGTGACTTGACTTCCAAGCTATTTTTACTCCTCAAGGAGATTTCAAATGAACTTCTGGTAAACATAAGAATTGCTCCTCATTGTCTTAGCTTTCTAGAATGGTATGGTATGCCTTCATATGATTTGTGGAACTCTACTTATGGTCTTGGCAAGCAAAGGGTATTTTGGTCATCTGAGAATTACAGGTCATTTCAAGCCTATGCCCAAAACTCATACAAGGGAGCTTCAAATGAAAAACTTCACAACATCAAAGTTGTTCAAAATGGGATTTTAAGGCTATAGAAGAAGGTGTGAAAGTTTGGAAAAGCTTAGAGCATGGAATTTTAAAAGTGGTGCAAATGACTTGAAAATGGCTTATAAGTTGAAAAAGTTGAAATGAAAAATTGGTTTGAGAGATCTACAAATCCAATATGGGTCATCCAATATACCAAATTGATTCCCAACATCATTCTAAAGACTATGGTTCAGCCACATTTTTGAGTTTAGGCTTAAAAATTGGACTTCCTTTGTAAATTTGATTCTTGCATTTTAAGGCACCTAAAGGAAAAGTTTGCCAAAGCCTTAAAATGACTTGAAATGCCTTGTTTCCTTATTACCATATCATGTAAGGGTATTTTAAGGAGAATTGCATGATTATCATGAGATCTCATGGGATTTGCTAAGAATAGAAAAATTAAAGATCTCATTGCATGAGAAGTTCTAGAAACTTCATGGAGCTTTCTCAAAGGTTCTAGATGCTCTCATTGGTGTGTATATAAACCCTAGAGTGGGTCCAAAGCTTGGTTGGTGATTCTTTGAGCTTGCAAACACTACTTTGATTCCTTCCCTCCCATTTGCATTTTCTCTTCAAACTCCATTGAAACTTCATCAATCATCTCAATTTCTGTTATCATCATCATCCACCATCATCATAGAGTAATTGGCAAAGAAAATTGAGGGGAACTCGTGGCTGGTTTGGGTGATCCAAGTTTTCACTCCAAGTTGCATGAAGGTTTGGATAGAATGATTCAAGAGGTGTAAGCAAGAACCATTGCAAACAGAAGCACATATAGCCATTGAAGATCACTTGAAGCAAGCATCAAGGCCTGAATTGAAAGCTAACTACCATTGCCATCATCACTTGCAAGGTATGCATTTTCCTTCGAATCTCCTTGTTTATGCATAGTTAGATCATGTTGTTAGGATATATATGATAGAGACCATTAGGGGATGTGTTGTGAAGAGTTTGAAGGCATTACATGAAGGTTGGTTCCATGGCCATTTCTGTTTCTTGATCAAGAACACATAACCTAGGGCACTATAATGTTAGTTCTTTAGTTTAGTATACTCCCCATAACATGTAGATCATGATAGCACAGTATGAGCACATATAATTTCCATGCAAACCAGGTGTAAATAAGTGTGCCCAGAACTTCCATGCTTCGTATCCCTATGTGGAGCGAGTTTTAGGAAAACCTAGGACCATGGCTGTGTAGAGGGCAATGAGTAGAGTGTTTTTGCTTTTTGTGTCGTGAGCATTCATGGTCAGGTGAGAGAGATAGAGGGAGTAGAAGATCTGCGTGTGGAAATGGAATCCATGAAACCCTAGCTGATCTAAGGAAGAAGAAACGCATGAGCCCTTGGATCAACATGAAAACCTTGACTTATTCTCTCCATCCAACGGCTCAGATTAAAAGTGAAAACGGAAGGAAGCTTCAAGGTGCAACGCACCGTTTCAATTAGTAGAAAATCCTGGGCTTAAGTCTGACTGCTATCCACACCCCCCACCATCAGGCCCAATTGGAAATTGAACGTGAAAAATTACTCAGGCACACCCCCCGCGCGTATTTCTCTTTTTTGTTTTATTTTTGTTTCTGATTAGTGACTGGGCCTTGCCATACTGCTACGCGCACCCCCACTCTTGCTGGGCCCAACGTGTATTAATTGTTTTTCTTACTTTTCATGCCCCCTGCCTTTTATTTCATTTTTTAATTTCTTTTCATTTTCATGCATTTTATAAAAATCATAATAAATCATAAATTTCATATTTTTTTAATGATTCTTTTTGCACTAATTTCTTCAAGATGTCTAGAAAATTATAAAAAATAAAAATTGCATTTCATTTTTTATTTGATATTTTTCCCATATTTTCCAAATAAATGCCTATTTTAGGTGTTTCATTTCATACATGATTTTGTTAATTTTGGTTCTAATAGTTGCTTTAACCTTTTTAACCCATTCTTTTTAGGTTGTTTAGTTTAGACATCCAACTTGTGTGTACAATTTAGTTCATATTTTTAGGAATTAATTTTAGGTGTTTAGTTTAGGTGTGAACAACATGAATAAAATTAGGGTTTAAGTGATGACTTAGGAGAATTAGTTCATTTCCCTTAGGACTTAGAGATTGAATATTTTAGCTATGGGACTATAGGGACTATGGGTAGTTATTAGATCCCTTAGAAACCACTAGAATTCCCCTACTGCTATTGGTATAATACTGTCTGTATTTGATTGATTGGTGTGGTGTGCCCTCTGGGTGATTATTGTTTGTTTGAATGGGTATTGGGATTGTCTGGGGATTGGGAGAGCTGAAGACTTGTGATGATGAAGCCATTGGAGATCCAGAGCTTGAAGACCAACTTCCAGAGTTGATGAGGAGATTCCTGCTAGCAGCTGTTGAGGAGATTAGGGTTTAGGAGCTAGGCAGAGCTCTAGATTAGAAAGCTTGATTCTCAAACATGGAAGGTTTTAACTGCCTCCATTCCTCTCTTTGATACAGAGTCTCTCTAAGACACTCACCCCCTTCCCTTGGAAGGCTTGGTGCTACTGTCTAAGGGATAGAACTCTTGAGAGAAAATATCTTATGTGTTAGTAGCAGTTGGTTTGCCACCCTTGGTAGTCAACTAATTGCTTAACACCCAATTCACTCTTGTGATTGATCCCTCAGCTTGGAGGATAGGACTTGAAGAAAAGCCATTGTAGACTGAAGACTGATGATCAAGACCTTGCTTGAAGGCTGTGGAGATAGAGATTGATGCTTGCTGAAGCTTGAAGATAGGTGTTAATGCAGAGCTGCTGTGGCTGTTTATTTTTGTTGTATTTCATTTCTGATGTATTGATTGGTTTCCTGGACTGTGTTGTTTGTTGTTTACCCTGTTGGGTTGAAAGTGAAGTTTGTTCACTCTCGCCTATTGTTTTCTAGGTTCGAGGTTGAGTGGGACTCCCTTGCCTCGCTTGTATTGTTGCATCCATGCATTTTACTGTTTTACTGTATATATCTGATATTGTTTCTGTTTCCGCTTATCCCGTAGGATCTCTGTTTCTCTCTGTGCAAGAGAGGAGCATGATAGACACTAGGTCTTAACTCATGCATGATAACATTAGGTTAGTCTGATTCCCTTTGCAACCGTAGGTTAGAGTTCTGTCTCTTCTTCCTCAAAACTAACAGAAAAACACAATAAAATTTCAAACTCAATAAAAGACACTTCTTCCGTAAAAGAATGTGAACTCATCAAGACGTCATTTTTGTCCGCTTGGACTGCTAATCAGAAAAAACCTTTTTCAGAAGGAATAAAATCAATCAAGACAAGCATGTGTCGTACGTGGCCCGAACTACGTTTTCTCTGATCTTCCATGCAGTGTGGAAGTACGTAGGCATAGGATGCGATATCCTAGCGAGCAACCTTCCCCTCCTTTCTCGTAGGTAGGCGAACTACGTTGACTCTGATTTCTCGTTCCAGACGGGAATACGTAGGCATAAAGTGCGATACTTTGCCGAGTCATTTTCTCTTCTTTTTAACCCTTGACCTTTAGTTTAGATAGAATAACAATCCATACCCGAAAACAAGCGTGGATCCCGTCGAGTACGACGGACGTGAGTGGTGCTAATACCTTCCCCTTGCGTAACCGACTCCCGAACCCAGGTTTTGGTTGCGACGACCATACCTTTCCCGTGTTGTGCAAGGTTTACTCTGAGCGTTCCCTTTCCCTCCCGTGGGATAAATAACGCACGGTGGCGACTCTTCTGTTCAGCCGGCGCCGATTTTCGCAGTAGCGACAGGCGGCTTAGGCAAAAATGAGCGTCCCGGTGGATTGAAAACTCGAAAGGGCGATCCAGGCAAAAATTAGGGACAAAGGCGTTTCGCTGCATCAGACGAAGTCATCAACACTGCAAACTCAACAAAGATTCATCTCAACAGCTCTCGTCAGAAGCAAGGATCTTGGAGAATTCTAGTCTTTAGGGATAGTTAGGTCACAGGATTCAATGTAACCTTATCCACTTTTGCCATTTTACTTGTAAAAATTTCCATGGAATATTGTCATTGGCAAGATTTCATCCTTTAAATAAAATCAGCCTTTTGAGCCTTTCTTTCTTGTGCAAATTATCAGTTCCTTATTTTCTTTGTTATGCAAAATACCGTTCGTTAGTCAACGATTGTTTTTGAAAGCATTAAAGTCCAAATTTTTGAAAATAACTTGGAAAGATTTGACAAAATGTTTTAACTTGTGGAAAGACTCGAGGAAAATCATACTTCCCCGAAACTTCAGGGTAGCAGGAGTCTTGATACACAATCAGAATTTACATTCCCCAATGAAATGCTAGCAAGTGGGGCGACGAAGAGTCCTTTGGCCATGTATGGTTATCAAGATTGAAGATTATCCCTCAGGATTTCTTATGACGATATGAAGGTTCTTTCCCCAGCGAAGTATTTCTGGATATCTGTTTGAATTCACCTCAGCAAAATCTACCTACAGGCTTTATTCCCCAGTAGGTCTTCGGGTTTATTTCCCAAGTTTACGCACACCCCTCATCATGGGATCGGTGTGATTCGTTTGTTCCCCGAGTCAGTGACATCTATCAATCCCCGAGAAATCTAAGTTATTACTCTCTTCATTTCTAGGTATAAGTCCAGTCGTAACTGGCATTTTGTTCAAACCAATTGTCGTTGGCATTCATTTGGTCGTCACCATCTATTTTAAGCCCAGTCGTCACTGGCATTGTCTAAATCCAATTGTTATTGGTATCTCGTTAGTCGTCACTAACAAATCCTCGTATAAGTCCAGTCGTCACTGGCACTAAATAAAAGTCCAATTGTCATTGGCGCCTCGTGGTGTGGTCGTTACCAACCTTTCCCCGGGGAATCCAATCGTCACTGGTTTTGTTCCAATTGTTATTGGTATCTTGTTAGTTGTTACTAACTCTCCCCATGAAGTCCAGTCGTCACTGGCACTGCCTAAATCCAATCGTCATTGGTATCTTGTTGGTTGTCATCAATTTTTTTCCCCTTTGAAACCAGGTCGTAACTGGTATCATCATCTAGAGTCTAATCGTTATTGGAATCTGTTTCGTTTTGGTCGTTACCAACACCTTAGTTAAGATCTAGTAATCACTAGCATCCTTGTAACCAACTGTCATTGGTATTCCCCAGCATGGTCGTCGCCATCTTCATTAAAATCCAGTCGTAACTGGCATTGTTTCATAACTAATTGTCATTGATACCCTGATTTGGTCGTCACCAATCACCATTAAAAGACCAGTCGTCGCTGGCACTACTTGGAATTCTGGTCGTTACCAATTTCCCCAAGACGTTTCTTGATTACCAGCACTGTGTGAACTGGTTGCAGAAGCTGAGGATATATCCCCAATGATCCATGTTCCCAGTCAAGTCCCGGAGATCTAGTCGTCATTAGTGTCCTCCGTGTGTGATTAGTCTTGTTTCTAGTCCATTCCTGAAGATCCCGTTTGAACTCTTCGCTATAGGAAGTTCCTCATCTGATCATCCCCAGTGAGGTTGTATCCAGTCTTTCGCTTCCCCGGTGAATCCTGATTCTCTTTTCTCGATGGAATTAATTTTCCATTTCCCCAGTAAAAGTATATCCTTTCCCCCCAGTGGAAGTCAATTCTTCTCCCCGGTGGAGTACCTCTGTTCCAATAAGATTGTCATCTTTATTGGATTTGTCTCTTCCCCATATGAAGTTTCCCTGCTTACGCTGTCAGTCATGTCTGAACTGTTAATTCATTTTTTCAGTACGAGTCCCCAGTGTCGAGTCCTTGTATTTGTCATGGTTTGTTTTACTGTTTCTTTTATTATTATCGTTGCGTCTATGTTGTTTGCATTCAAGCATCATAAAGCATCATTTAGAGTGCATGGCATATCATAACTTGTCCTTTAGCATGACATCGGATCTAAGGGACAAAATTTTCGGTTATCTATATTTAAATACCTTTCACTGCAATTTAACGAAGATTGTCATCTCCCGTTCCCCATCTAGTGAAGATATTTAAATAGGGGCAACTATTGTACCCCAAATTTTGACCCCTTATATTCTCATTATCACTTTAGAAGCATGATCATGAATTATCTAACCCTAAATCAGTGCAAGTTCATTTTTGTCAAGTTACAGAGGAATCAGGGTTTTCGCACCGACAAATTCAAAACAACCAAGGAATGATCAACCAATGATTTGGGACAATTCAATCATGGAATGAAATCAAAGATAATATCAAAGTCAAATGAGAAGTCAATTTGAAGAAATCATTTCAGAATCAAGAACAGTGCAGTCAGGAGGCCCCGATTAGGGTTTTTAACTAGTGAAAAGTCAACTGTGGTTTGACTTTGATGTTGTAAGATGTTTTAATGGTGGGATTGAGGTCCATGAAGTTCATATAGCTTATTAAAGATCATTCAAGAAGTATCAAAGTCTCAGGATATCCAGAATGTCAACAGGCGACTCAATCGGCACCGATCGATCGTACGGTTGACCGAAAAGTCAACTCCTCAAATTTTGAGAATTGGAATCCAAGTTGTGAATAAAAATTGTTCCTTATGTCATAATGGACTTGCATATCAATTTTCATGATCATTGGATCAAGGATGAGAGAGTAATCGAGAAATCGGGAAATTAGGGTTTTGAAAAGGGCTAAACCATAACTCCTTAACCACACATCCAATTGAGTTGGTTCAAATTTCATTTGGAAGCTCTTGACAAGTCCTACAAAAGTCCCATACTAGTCCACAACCATAAAATGCATACTTTTTGAGATAGAAGCAAAAACATTCCTAGAAGGGAAAATAACTTAGAAAATTTCTGTTATTTTCACTTTAAAAGCTTGTGTGCAGCCAACTTTGAGGGGATTTTTCACCTAGTTCCAATTGGAGTTTGATTCCTTGACAAAAAGGAATGTTTTAGAGCTATGTGAGGGCTTTCTAAATTGTACTAGAACATCTCAAGAGGAGTTATGAGCAGAAAGTTACATGTATTCAAAATTAAGGGTTTCACATGTTAAGTCCCACATTGGCTGAATTTTCAAAGAGACCTACCTCACTAAATTTGCCATTTTTTCTTGATCTAACTTGTTGTATGTGACATATAAGATGTGTGTAGCATGATAGAATAGAGAATTATGCAGAATACCACAAAATCAAAGATTGAAGTTCATTGCCTTGCAAGTGGAGCAAGTTGGCAAGTTGAACTTTCCAAGCATGAGGTGGAAAGTAAAAGGCTGTACCAGCCCCTTCCCTATGATCCTAGCCTGCTACAAACATCAGAAAACCATCAAAGAACTTTGAAAATATGGTCTTGTAGAAGAGCAAGTGGAAAACCCTCCAAGGGAGGTTTGTTTCAAAAATATCCAAAGATTACTTCATGTTGAAGAAATCTCCCTAGCAAGCACCTCAATCACTTTCTCTATAAAAGGAGAGCTCTTTCACTTCATTCCATACACAATTCATCTGATAAAAACCATAGAGAAGTTCTGTAATTACATTTTCCACATCTTGCACCAAATCTCCAAAATCACAAGATTCATGAAAACACCAAAAATGGTCATGAAGTGAAAATTGCTCAAAAGCATTTCTACCCTTTCAAACACCCCAACAACCATCCATACACTCTCTAAATATCATATGGGAGGTGTACAATCCATCAAACCACCAAAAATCTCAAGAAATCAAAAATTAAACATCATACTTGGCTTACTTTGACCAAAAGCTACAAAAATCACCATATCTCATTCTACTCATTTCCTTGACATCCTAAGAGCTCTAACACTTTGCATATGTTGTGTTTCAACTGTCCAAGCTACTAAGAATCATCAACAACACCTATTTCTTCCCTTGGCATCATAAGTGTATTTTGGTCAAAAGTGAAAATTCAAGGCAAGAAGGGCATTCAAAAGGATCTCTGGGTTTCTAGGAGTATTTTTTACTTGCTTAAGTTCATCATCACAGGTATGTAATGGCTAAACTCATCCCCCTATTATCATGGCACAAAGTTCATTATTGTTTGTTTCTGCTTATACACACATGCTGTCATGATAATGTAATATTGTTGCCCCATCTTGGTTCTTTGTCAAGAGTTTCTGTTTCATGGTTATGATGTTTACTTATGATGAGGTATTCCATTTGTGAATGGTATGATAATGATATGTTACAAGTACTGCATTGTGAAACCATTCAATTAGGACTAGGTCAGTTTGTGTTCTTGGTGATGCCAAATAGTTTTTTTTCGATCTACATCAGGTATACCATTTCCTGTTTTAAGTTAAATGTGTGTTCCTTTTGGATTAAATCTCATCTATTATCATGTTTGACATATGCTTATACCACTGCTTTGGACTGATAGCCTCACATCTTGAAAACACCCTTGCTGCTAAACCAACCATTAAAACTGTTTCATTTGTTTCAGCATGCCAATCCTGCTCCAGTTGCTATACTATTTAATTTCCATAAATAATCACTTGTGTTTTGTTGCAATATGTGTTTGATGTTTCATGACCTAATCCTACTGGTTTTTATGTTCACAAAGTATATGTCCCAAACCTAGCTGCCATATCATGTGCTCTAATGAGTTCAAATCATTACAAAAAAACAGAATTGTTTGGTTACTCAAATTTGTCATGCTTCAGTATTTTACCTTTGACACAAATCTGCTCTATTGTTTGAGAGCTAAATGTTTACAATACTATGAAGAGCTATGTTGCCTGAGTCTCATTTAAGGAAATCATATTAGGACATGGTTAGCTTTTTGGTTTAAAATCTGCCAATTCATTATGACTAGATGCTGTCAAGGTTTAGTGTTGGGAGCTTGGTATTGAAATGCTTGTCAATCAAAGATTCTGTTTAGAATTAATAACCAAAACTGTTTTCTTGAAAATTAAAATCATCAATTCATGCTTTGCCAAGATGATGCACCTCATGTAGAAATTGGTGACTGTCATAGGATGCTAGTTGTGTGGCTGCTGTTGTCTTGAAATACTCATAGCAATAGAGAACTCATTTTTTTTCATAAGACATCATGGGCCTGAATTTATTTTTCAAACATGTTCACATATGTACTTGAAGCATGTTGATGTATTCTGTTTTGATGTATGGTGCATAACACTCATTTCACTTATGCTCACAACATTATCAAATCATTCAAAATTACCTTTTTCCATACCTGTTCTGTTATGCTTCTAAGTAACCTTTGAACACTTTCAAAATTTCATTTAAAGTATGCTGGTATGATTTGTTAACCACAAAAAGGTTAAGTCCAAAATTTCATATTTTTCAAAACCATCTTACTTGCAATTCAAGCCATAACATTATCATTCTTTGCATAGAACATGACATGCTTGCTTTCTTCATTTTAACACATTTGTATGAGCATTTTAAACATGTCTATATGCTTGCTTTGTTGTTCTATGCCTTATACCAATGTTTCATATGTTGACACAAAAGTTCAAATACACAAAGCCACTCAAATGTTGTTTTTTGCACATACTTGCTTTTTCATTAAAACAACACATCACACACCTCATATTACTCATTTACAACATGTTAGAACACTGGTATGATGTAGAAAAACACTGCACCAAAAGTTCATTCATGAGTTGCTTTTTGTTTCCACATGCTTGCATATCCTATGCCAAATCTTGAACCAGTGATTATCTTTGAAATCTTTGTGATGTAACAGCTTAATATGATCCTATATGACATGCTTAAATGAACCAAATCATTGAATTGACCTGAGTACCAACTTGTATCATCTCATGCACATAACATACACAAAATGCATTTTGAAAGCCAAGTATCCACACACTTGTTCCAGTTTGGATTTTCTCACACACACACACTTAAGATCATGTACTAAAGGTGTCTGCAAGATTGCTTTGATCCTTATTACCTTTGAACTTGAAATCCATACTGTCATGCATTGCTTATCTTTGTTCATTTGCAACTCAAGTATGTTTCTTCATAAATGTTTAATTCTGAACATGAGTTTGTTTTGGTTTGGTTCATCATCATCTAAGGGGTGTGTGTGTACATTTTGTATGGATTCAATGTGATTGTATCAAGTTGTACATGTTAAATTGCAAATCTTGAAGCAAATCAAGAACCCTATCGGGTTTTTCACTAGGAAGGTGATCTCAAAAAACCAACACCACCATCTTAATCCTCATGTTTTTCTACCCCAAAAGCATATAAGGTTTGTGAAAAAAGACCAAAAATTGAGGAAGTTATGAACCATTTTGCAAATCCATGAGAACCATAGTTTTTGCCCAGCCAGGAATGAAGATATACACTATATATTTATTGTTTCACATTGATTAATGGATGTATGGCCGCCCCAGCGGTTGAGACTTGCGTGCGTATTGTACTTGGCATGGGTTCAATCCCTTGTGATAACCCTTGTTGCCACTTTTTCTCATTTTTCACATGAAACTTCAAAAAATCATAACTCTTTCATTTTTTATCATTTTTCACCCATTCTTTTTTCATTGTGTTTTTTTTAATGTGTACTTTCATGTCATAATTTTATTTTCCATGTTTGATTAATTTCTCACCATGTTTGACTATGTGCAACTTGTCATATTGACAGTACTAACCCTAACTGTTGCAGATGAAAGTTTAAAGGGTTCCACTTGTTTTTCTTTGTGAAAATTGATTGTTCTCATTCCTATACATGTTGGTTAACATGTTAGGATTTTTAATTTGAATTATTATCATGTTCATTTCATCTGTTTGTTAATTGTACTCCAGGTGCGATCTGTCGTCACAGTTTTCGTACTAATCATCTGCTTTGATTGTCATCATTGCTTTTTCATCCTTAATATTTTTCATTGGTTGTCACCATGAATACTTTTGTGTGATGTTTGTATTTTATTTTTATCCCCAAGTGATTAAGCTTGTTAGCTTTCATCCAGTTGCCACTATCTCCCCCTCCAAAGGAAGGTCTGTTCACTTGACTGTCAATGTCTTGGACCAAAATCTCTGCTATCCTTTGACTTTGTTAAGTCACTTCAAACCTAGTTTAGAAACCTTTAGACTTTGCTTGAAGTCTAAGAAACCCACCTATACTAGGAGTGTTCTTCAACTAGAACCCTAGGAAAGAGTTCGTCAACTCTGTGTAAGAATCATCGTCATGATTTCTTACTTCCCCCTGTTACAACCTAGATTAGGGAGTTTTGTCAAACTCCACACAAACATTGTCATGTTTGTTCCCATTTGAACCTTGATCATCATCAAGTGTTCTTTCCCCTTGTGAGGTGAACTACGATTGCTCTGATTCTATCCTAGTCAGGATACGTAGGCAGAAGGTGCGATACCTCTGCGAGCAAACTTAGAAAACCACTTAGGCCTTTTTATTTATTTTATCTCAATTCCCAATCCTTAAACCATAGTGCACAATTCACAAACTTAGCAATTAATTAAACAAAAGGTTCCTATAGAATACTACAGATATTTAGGGTGCTAATACCTTCCCTAGATATAACTAACCCCCGATCCCCGAATCTCTTAAGCATTGTCGTTACATCGCGAAAAAGGTTTTTCTTTCTTGAGACCTTTCCTTTGGATAAATTAAAGATCGGTTGTAAAAAGAAATACGGTTCAAGTTAATTAATAGCTTGATATCAATTTTCACCGCAACAAGTAGCATATATGGATTTGAAAATGGTCTTAAAAATATATTTACCAATGATTTTGATGTACTCATAATGAAGTAGAGTATCAACCAAGATGCCTCTAACTCTATGATATTTTCTATAGATCTTTTTCTGAGCTGGTGTGAGAATTTTTCTATCAGACATCATTCCAACTCTATTGACTTTGATATCAATGTCATCTTCTAGAATATCCCACAACTCATCATTAAAACCTATCCTATAAGTATACATCTTGTTCTTCCACCATTCAAGCTCAGTAGAGTCTCCACTGAAAGTTAGAGCTCTAGATGTATAATTTTTCTTTTCTAAATTGCTATAATCATGATTAATAGCAGCATGTGGATTAGGAGTACCACTACCAGATTTAAAAACTCCAAACATAGTTCAATATGTTTTTCTCAGGATCTTTTATGCACCACTGTTAAGTGTTAAACACAAACTATGCTCTGATGCCAACTGAAGGTGAAAAAAACACAAAAGGGGTGCCGGGGGGGGGGGGGGGGGGAGGGGGGTTGAATTGTGTTGAATTTTATTTCTTTTTAAAACTCTTGGTCAGATTCTAAACACAAGTTGTAGAGTCGGATTCAATCAGAGGAAGCATATATAAAATGCAAGAAAGAAAAGTGGCACACATCGTTATCCTAGTTTCTCTCACGACTTGAGAGTAATTCATTTCCCTTGTACTTACAAGATATTTTCACAATAATCACACAAGATTAAAATTTGCTCAAGACACAAGCGAAAGACTTTCAATGCTCAAACACTAAAGTAAGATACTTCTATGCTCAAGCACACAAGCAAGAGACTTCAAATTCTCAAACATTAAAATAAGAGAGTTGTACGCTCAAGCACACAAGAAATATACTTCCAATGCTCAAGCATGCAAGAAAGAGACTTCTATACTCAAGTACACAAACAAGAGACTTCTAACAATCTACCTAGCAGATAAGTCATTATTTAAGAAAGTACATTTGATATACAATTTGAGGTGTATAGATAATACAATGTAAATAGACTCTAATATTTAGGGATTTCTAAGACATACAAGGATAAGAA
Organism: Lathyrus sativus; assembly: GCA_963859935.3. Classification (NCBI taxonomy): domain Eukaryota; kingdom Viridiplantae; phylum Streptophyta; class Magnoliopsida; order Fabales; family Fabaceae; genus Lathyrus; species Lathyrus sativus. The sequence continues at coordinate 403,866,804 of OZ012737.1, read as the reverse complement.
ATTCTAAGTTAGGTTATGCTTTTTATGTTGACAGAGTAACTTCTTTTTGAGTGCCAATGGGTGTATTTTTCTTCAAGTCTTTAGCTCCTTAAATAGAGGGGGAAAGAAGATTCGTTGAAGATTTAGTGCAGTAGAGTCCTTTGAGAAGCTTTAAAAGAGACGTTGTAATATTTCATAAAATAATCGAGGTTGGTGAAGGATAGTTTGAAAACCCTTTGCTACAAAAAGAATTAGAAGTTGTACCCCAACAGACTCAATGAAGAAAATAGAGTTTAAGTCTTCACGTGACAAAGTAGACTCAGAAGTTGATAGTGACCTATCAACATCACCTTGGTCCTTGCGCTTTGACTGAGTCGGGTTATGATCATCAGAATAAGACTTCTTCAAAATTGGTCTTCAGAGGTTGACTCCTTCAGAAGTTGACTTCTTTAGAGTCTGGTCTTCAGCTTCTGATCCATTAGATTTTGATCTTTAAGCTTCTCTTTGAATGTTTATAGTCAGAACCAATACTTGAATTTTATATGAATTTTTTGTCTATGGTGATGCATACTTGAACAAACATTAGTATACCTAATTGTTCTTTAAATACTTCTTTTTATCATCAAAACTCAATGGATATGGGACAAACCAAGGACAGTTTGAACACCAAGAATGCTTCTAGTAGCTTCTCTATCTTGTTGGATAGTATTTCGACAACGAAAGATCTCAGACTTATGTTTCAAGAATATTTCTCATGGTCGTGGCTTCATGACTATTGGCACTAAAAAATAAAATAAAAAATAATTTGCAAATACAAGAAAGATATAATGGGTGTATTGCAACAAATCTTAACTCATTGAATGTATCATTTAGCTTTTGCTTTCTGAATGAGAGTCGAGAGCTCGTCTACGCAAATAAAAAACAAATAAGGAGAAATATGATCTCCTTTTTGCAATCCTCTTCCAGGTGTTATAGGTCTCACAATACTATCATTGACGATAACAAAATAATCAACAGATTCAATGCACAACATGATCCAAGAAATCCGTTGACTAGAAAATTCCATTTTTTTCATTATTGCACGAAGGTAATCCCAATCAATACATGTTAGGTTAATTATTTAATTAATCGAATATGGATTGACATAATTAATTATTAATTAATTATATTATGGTCTATTGTTATTAAACACTAAATAGATGAATTGTTTGATTGAGTTTTGTGTCTGAATGGACCGTGATGGTTTGAACCATTCAATTAAGGCCAATGAGAGGTTCCTGCCTTCAACCGTTTAGCGATTTAAGTGTCTCCCTATTAGACAATTAATATACTCTAAAAATCCTAAACGACAATGAGAATAGTAATTCTCTCATAATCACTTTTATGATGATCGTCTCTTAAATCCTACAAGGTACAATCATTCTTATCGTTGTTGATTATTCTTTAATATAATAATATGTTATAATTTGTGTCTATCTGATTATTTTAAAATTTATCAATTGGTATCAGAACCTTGTGGATACGATTTATAGCTATTGTTTGAATAATATGAAAGTTATTCTAAGATGAAATTCTATTATATCATGACATTATTATAAAAGTGTTGATTCTGATGTGTGTAATTAGATGTACTTTATCATGCTTTGTTTCATTGCGCACTTTTAAATTCAATTGATGCAATATACACTAAAATGTACAATTTGTCATTTTTTACTAATATATTATGCATGATTATATGCAATTCTTGTTCACAACAATCTATTTTTTTTTTTGCATGCTGCCTATTCTTTTAAGTTAAATTAGATTGAAAATGTGATATTTTGTTTATTTGAGATTTGTAAGACCCTGTTTAGTATATCAATTTTACCTTTAATAAAAAATAAAATTGAGTAAAATAATGTTTAAGTTGAGAGTTTAAACCTGATCAATAAAATCATATATTATTATCCTAACAACAATGTTCATATTTTATTATTGAATTTAGTTTTAAATGCACTTTTGATCTCTGTATATTAGAGTTTTTGAATTTAATCCTTGTAATTTTTTTTATCTGAATTCTCATATCTCACTTTTTGTGTATATTTTAGTTGCTAAAACTAAAATCTGTAGGAAAATCTGTAAAAAATATAGAGATTTTAATTTTAGAAACTAAACAACATGCAAAAAATAAGATATAAAAATTTAGAAAAAAATTTTTACAGAGACTAAACTCAAAAGAGACTAAACTCAAAAACGGACTAATTTTCAAGAATCAAAAACTATTTAAGCCTTGAATTTAAATCCTGCACGGTTGAAGCAATGTGCCTGAATTATGTTGTGCTAATTGTACTTAAAGTTAATCTACCGGCTTTTTAAATTATAAAATTTCTCTTTTTCTACTTTTTGGAGCCGTGAATTGGATGCTCATAATTACTAAAATATTCATTATAGAAACTTCAACAACTCTCCGCTATGATGATGCAAAATAATTAGCATCAGATATTTTATTTTCTTTTTATTGAATATTTCTTAATAATATGATATATTTTAATATTTTAATATATATTATGTTGTATTATCATATGATAATCAATTATTTTGATAATTTATGTTTTAAAATAAATTTAAACTTCATGCTTATCCAAAAAAAAATTATATAATAAGTTCAAAATATTTAAATAAATTAAATATTGTATTTTTGAATTTATAATAATTTTAATTATAATTTGCCTAATTATTTTCCTTTGCATTGGTAAAATATTATAATTATTTTGATTTATTCCTAAGACAATTATATCATTCTTATATTTTATATTTGTATCAAATTAAAATAGAGTCTTATATTTTGATATAACGGTTTTTTTTTCTATTTATGAATCTTCTTTTGAGATAATACTATAAGAGCTTGATTAGTTATCAAAGACTGAAATACTTTACAAAATGATACAAGTCAAACTTTTTGAGATTAGTCTTAATTTAACTATCATTTTTGAACCTCTTATGACTTATTATAGAATTGCGTAGAAGGAGAAATTTATTTTTAATATTATCTACTCTTTTGAAAATTATAAAATATGCATTTATATATAAAAAATATTTTTAAAAATATTTTCAAAATTAAGACTCTCTATAATTTGTTATAAAATTAATTTATTGTTATATACTACATTAAAAAAAAGTTTTACGAGAATATTCAAATCTTATGAGAGTTTTATTCTGAAAAATAAGTAATTCCTATTAATTTGTATAATTGTAATCTCACATATTATGGATAGAATTATATAAAATTTCCTATTTTAAATAAAATATAAGCATTCTTAATTCATATGATTGTAATTCATCTATCGTTGGTACAATTTTACAAAATTTATTTAATATAATAATTACATTTATTTTAATTATAATAAATATTATATTGATAATAGTTATACCATATCGGTATATTATTATTAGTATAATTTGTTTTGTTCAATATACTTATGATTAGGGGTGTTCATGGGTGCGGGTCGACCCGCAAACCCGCCTACCCAAACCGAACCAACCCACTAATTAACCGGACCCATTCATTTACGGGTATACCCGTAACAACCCGTATAGATTTGGTTCGGGCATTGGATTTTAGTTTCTAAACACATGAACCCGTTGACCCAACCCGTTGACGTGGCATAATTAATTATTATTATTATTATTATATTATTATTTATAAATTTTAAAGTTGCTATAACTTTGTAAATTGTAACGTACACAAAGATCTTTTGCACTTTCCTTCCCGTTTTCAATCACACATTAAATTATTATTATTATTATTATTAAACATTATTATTAATATTAATCATGTTTGCTTGACTTATGCACTTCTAGTTTACACTTTACTGCCTTTTTATTTTTTTAATGAATCTTTATTAACTAATAATAATTAAGTATATATTAGAAACTTACTAAACTAAAGACAATACCACTTAACCTAACCCTATTTTTTTACTACGGCAAATCTCAAACGTCACCACTCCTCTTTCTCTCACGATTTTTTTTTCATTTTACTCTCTCACATTCCAATTCCATCTTGCTTTCGAAAATCCACAGTCTATACTTTGACTCTCTCATAGTTTCGTCTCCATATTGAATAAGATTTTATACTTTTTATAGTTCTACAATATATTTATTTCAATGCAATATATTGTTTTTACAGTATGTACTTCAATATTTTTTATGACAAAAAAAATACATTTCAAAATTTTAATTGTTATATTTTTAATTATTCTATTTTATATGTAGGATTTGTCTCCACTACGTAAATAATTTAATTGTTTGAAATATACAAAATTATATTGAATTGTGTTATAGATTTTTTAAATTGAAAATAATAATTATTATATACACAACCCGTGGACCCAACCCTACCCAACCCGTAAATATCCGGGTTGATTCGGGTCGGTTTTTAAAGTAGAATTACGGGTTTGATGATAAACCCAACCCATTGAAAGTTGAACGGGTTGGGTAACGGGTTAAGGCGAACCCAGTCCAACCCAACCCGCGTACACCCCTACTTATGATTTGCGATTATGTAAATTATTATTCAATTACCCGGTCAGTATTAGAATTTTTTGTAAAGTATATTATTATATTTCTTACTTATTATTTCTTTTGAGACCCTTATTTTTGGATTTACAGCAAATAAGAAATTCTCTTTAAATACATGTAATAATTTATATTTATTTTATGCAATCCAATAATTTATTTTAAAATTCTATTTAAAAGGGATTGCAATTCTCCTTGTATTGTGTAAGTGACGGATATACCTTACGATACGACGTTACTTGTCATGATCCTTCTGTGATAGAGAATATAATTCAATATTTGTTTGATTATTTTAAAACCCTTGAATTGGTAAATCAACTATCTTTCTATATCAAGTGGGAGAATTTAACATGTCATTTTTATAAAAATAAGAAATAAATTGTTTTATAAGCATTTGTTTAGTATAGAGACTTATATTTAAGATAATATAGCTTTCCGTATATACAAAAGTCTGAGTATTTTGTTGTATCTTCAATAAAATTAAAAATTAAAGTCTCTTTTATTTCCACTGCGTGTAACCTAATTATGTCTAGTGTGTGTGACTTTAATTGTAACACTTGAGTTTTGAGTGGGCTATTAAAATAATCCATATAATCCCATTTTGTAATTTAAAATACTAGAGATTTAATCTCATTCATATGATGATAATTTTGTTTTATATAATTATCATACTATTTTATGTGAAAATTATTTTGTTTATGAAAATTCTTTTAAAAATTTATTTGTTATAAGGGGATTTTTCATTATAGATTGTAAGTGAAAAATAACAATCTCCTTAATTTAAATATAGAATATATGGTTAACTATGTGTTGCAGTGAGAATCAGATGTCAAACTATTGTTATAAGGGGATTTTTCATTGAAGTTCACCATTGAGCTTTGATTTAGCCAAAGGAAAAGTTAAAGAAAGAAAAAACCTTTTGCGCGATGTAACAACAACGCTAAAGATTTGGGGATCGGGGGTTGGTTATGCCTAGGGTAGGTATTTCATATCCTAGACATTTGTAGTACTCTACAGGAACCTTTTGTGTGTATGTATGTTAAGTTCTCTAAGTTGTTTGCTAGGGTTATTAGGATCAGGGTTAGGGTAAAGTTGAGGTAAAGACCTAAGGATAGATCTAAGCTTGCTCGCAAAGATATCACAGCTTATCCCTACGTATCCTGACTAGGATGGAATTAGAGCAATTGTAGTTCTCCTCACTAAGTTTGGGGAATACTTGACTATGGTCAAGACTCCAAGGGGAACAAACATAAAAATGTTTATATAGCGTTCGACAAAACTCTTCTAGATCTAAGTTTAACACTCAAGGGGATTGACTTTGACAAAAGCTAAGAGGGGAGTAAGTAATCATGACAATGATTCTTACATAGAGTTAATAAACTCTATCTTAAAGTTCTAATTGAAGGATACTCCTAAAAAGGGGTAGGTCTTTTAGACTTAAAAGAAAAGGCTAATGGATATAGGTTGTAAACTTAACTAGGTTAAAGGACCTAATGACTTAACCAAGTCAAAGGGGAGAGAGTGATGAGCTATCTATGGAATAAGGGAATAACAAGCTACATCGCTTGGGGAAAGAAACTTAACAAAGTTAAAGCACACATAATCATTCATTCAAACATGATGAAAGTATAAAGAATTCATGGTAACAACCAAGGAAGATATACAAGCATGTGACAACATCAAGCAAAGAACAAAGTTACAACCAAGTATTCACTAACAAGAAGTTTAGAAACAAACCAAATGGTTACAACCAAAGGTAGTCATAAATGTTACAACATCTATAAGGGAAAATGATGACAAATTTCTTACAATACTAAACATCACAAACATCATGCATAAGTCAAGACATTACTTATCATGGTAAATTTCACAGATCATGAAGGTAACAACCAACAAAAGCTAGCATGAAACATGTGTAACTACAAAAAGTTCATCAATGGTAAACAAACAAAACTCATGCATACAAGTTACAACTTGAATTAAACATGGTATATAGATAAAAAAAAAGATAAGTGTAACAACATTTAAACATGTTCAAGGCATATTGATGACAATCAATCATGGATAAGCAAGAAGAGTGACAATTGTTCAAGCATGAGTTCAAACTTCACATAAGGGAAGGTAAACAAGATTCATAGTATCTTTCAAAGCAATAATCAATCCTAAACACTTTATGGTTATAACAATACACATAAACAAGGTAAGGTATTGAGTGTTGAGGATCATGTTCATGAGGTTACAACATCAAGAAACATACAAGGATTCACAGAGAAGTTCCAAGTTATACATTCACATTCATGCATTTTTAAAGGCAAGAATCAAACCCTAAACATGTTATGGTTCTAACAAGACACATAAACAATTAAGTTGAAGTTAAGGGATCATGTTCAAGAGGTTATAACATCAAGAAGCATATCACAAATCAACAAAAAGTTTCAACCCTTGGTCTTCATATTCGTACATTTATAAAGACAAGAATAAGCATGGTAAAGAAAAGAACCAAATGTTTTAAAACACATGAACATGTTAAACATGCAAAAGTGATTCATACAAGATCAATCATGCAAGAAAAACCAAGTACTAAGTCAAAGGAACTCATGAAAACAAGTAAAAACCCTAAAAAATGTCATGTCTTTCAAGTGAATCAAAGTGTTTCAAAAATGACAATTCTTGAATTTTTTTCTTCACACATTGAAACTAGACATATCAAAGAGCATTTTGCAAAAAAAATGGCATAAAAATGATAAAAATAAAAGAAGTTATTCACTTTGGAAAATTGGGTTCAAAACTATGGCAACTAGGGCAAAAATAAGGCAAGACAAGAACCTACTCTAGGCAGATTTGCAAAAGCAATCATAACTTGCTCAAAACTTAATGAAATTGAGTGAAATAAAAAAGAAAATTGTGTATTTTTTAACAAGGAATCCAATGGTGGTGGTAGTTTTCAAATATCATGCATCATTTGGAAAATTAGAATACATTATTCAAAATAGCAAGTTATGTGCAAGAACATGTAGATAGTCAAATATACATGGTTTAAGCAGAAAGCAAGTGATCAAAAACACCATATGGAACAAATAAATGTTTACAAACATCACACATCAATAGAGAAGTTAAAGCAACAGATTGCACATGAAGTGGTCAAAATGGTAAGTTTGAGCAAGAACATGGTGACAGACAAAAATGCACCATTTCAATGACCATTAAATGATTTAACATAACACATATAAGATATAAATGATGTTTACAAACATTTAGCACCTATGACTAAATAGAAACACAGATTTTCATATGGAAATGAAACCTTAAGTAAGCTAGCAAGCAAGAACAATGAGGCAGTTACAACCATACAAGTTCAAGAATAAACCAAGGTTCAAACATGACCTATAACAGATATTAAACATGTCCAAACTCAATGTACATAAAAAACTTGCATGATTCTAAAAGTGGCTAGGATGAGTACTTACCTCTTATAACCTCCTAAAGCAAATTCATAAAGCAATAATTCTAGTTGAGATGTGATGATTCAAATAGCCTCAAGATGATCCAAATGCATTAATCAAGTGGTCCAAACTCCCTCCAAGTAGCTGCTTTGACATAATGGTGGTTCTTGCTAGAAATGACCAAGAACTTCCAAGGGAAAACTTTTGAAATGGTGTTATAGAAGGGTGGTAATGAGTTGGATAGCACAAACAACTTATATGTAAGGTGTTTGAAGGGTTAAAGTAGCTGGAAATGAAGTGGACAGAGTTGTAACTTCAAAGACGCAGAAAGTTAAACTATTTTGGGTTGACAGTTGAATTTTTAAATGAGATGTTTTCTGGTGATGGTGAGTGTTTGAAAAACTTCAATACTTCATTTTTAATGTGTTTGAATTGTTGGTGGAGGTGTTTGATGGTTGGAAAGTGTTTTGGAAGGGTTTGTGCAAAGGCAGTTTTTGTGCTACAAATGAACAAGGTTCACACTTTGCAAGAAGGTTGTGATCTGAGGAACGAGAGAGATTTTTCATGGGTTCTAGCTTAATCTGGTGTGTTTTAGATGTGAGAAGAGTGTCCTATTTATAGGCAAGGTTAGAGAGCAAGTGGTATGGGCAGATTGCATCATCTTGTCAAATTTGCCCTTTTTAGAGGCAAAAGGAGAAAATCAATCTTAAGATCTTTCTTCTGAGCATGATACACCTCTCTATGTGTTTCATCATCATCTATAGCTTGCAAATAGTGGTCTTGAAGTGAAAGAAATAGTGTAGCTGATGTAGTAGTTGAGTTGTGACAGAACTTGCAAATGTTTCTCTCTCCTTGCCACTTGCATCCACTTGCAAGAATAAATAATTAATTTAATCCAAATATGATCTTTTTCTCGTGGAAAAGCATTGTAATATAATTAATCAAGTCCCTAAGCATCAAAGAATGAGTTAAGCAATGGATTAGAAGAGGTTTGAGTGGTTTATGCATCAAAATGCAAGTGCTAAACTTGGTTTTGTGACATGAAAAATGCCCAACTTGTCCTCTTCGATTCTCCCTAACCACAAAGGTTGAGAAAATGATCTTGTACTTTTTAAAAATCCTCAAACATGATCTATAACATTCATGTTTTACACAATTTCAAATTTCAAAAGGAGCTATGTAAAAAATCCTCTTGAAGTTTGTTGCAAAAGTTGACTTACAAGTCAAGAAACATGAAAATTTTCTAAGTGTGGAAATCCTTCACAACTTGATGAGCTCATAAATCCAAATATATTCATTTTTGGACCTCAAAAACATAGAAAACTTTTGTAGGGCTCCACAAGATCTTTCCAACAAGCTTTGAACCACTCCATTTGGATGTGTGGTCAATAAGTTATGATCATTTTAAGTTGGCTTAAAATTAGGGTTTTTCATGAACCCTAGTTTCTTGATTTGCAAGTTATCCATCAATCCTTGATTAAATATCCACCAAACTCACTAGTTAGGCACAAAATAATGTTGTAAAACTTGCTTGCTTCAATTTGGGGTCAAAACCCTAAAAGTCAAAGAGTTGACTTTTCCAGACAGACGAACCGAACAGTTGAAATCTTTTGGATCGATCCTCAGTGTTCTGGGTTCTTTGAGCCTTTTGAACTTCTTGAAGAGACTTTAATAAGTCATAGGAGTACCATGAACCATGATTCAAGCTTTGGAAACCCATTTAGACCAAAAGCCAAACTTCAGTTGACTTTTTTCCACTAGAAACCCTAATCAGGATTTTGCACTGCACTGCTCCTATTCTTTTGGTAACATCCTCAAATAACACTTGTTATTGGCAAGATGTGAGCCTCTTGATGATATGAAAACTTGATTTGTGGAAGATCAATCCAACACTTTGACTGATCAGTCCACATGATTCTTGATTTTGACAGTGTGAAACCCTAATTCATCTGCATCTTGACAAAGATTAACTTGAAAAAGGTTAGGGTTAGATAACACATTCTTGATGCACCTAGAATGATAATGGAACCTAGGAGACAAAATTTGGGGTACGACACTATGAAACTCAAATTTTGATTAAAAAATCGGCCATTGATAAATATTAAGTTTCATATTATTATTCTATAACCACTTGTTTTAATAGATCTACTATATTCATTTGAAAAATAAGTGGTTAAGTTTTAAAATATTGATAAATTGTACAACCACTTTTGTCGATAATTTTGCACTAGCAATTAACTATTCAACTATTGAGTATTATATCATCAAAATATTTATAACTAGCAGACGCAAATAAATTCTTATCATATTTATACATGTTGGAGTAGGAGGGCATGTATGTGTACATAATTATATAATTTTAAAAAATTTGGATTATTATTCTCATAGTGTCCTATATTCTTTCGCGCACTGTAAATATGACATATTATAAAAAGACTTCAAAATATAAATTAATTCTAAGAAGTCTTATACTGAGATGTATATTATTCTCTTAATCTAAGGAAACATCATAACTTGATGTTTAGGTTGATATTAAAAAGATATAATAATTCTTTAACATGCAATAATATTGTGTTATTCTATCTTTAACATTCACACTCTTGAGGTCATGAATACGAAAATACAAGTAAATATCAATACTCCTATCGAGTATGATATTGTCTTATGAAGATACTTATGATTAAATGTAATTACTCTCGTAATAGAGTATCCCTATATGTAATTACTATCCTTAGACCTATGTGAATATTCTATGACCTTTAATTTGATAACTCATTACTAAAATCACTTAGTACGACTTATACACATGTAAGTCTTATGATATTTTGGGTTAGTGGGAGTTTATCATTAGCATATTCATATGCTTGGGCGATTCTTAATAACATATGTTTTTTTAACTTAAATATGTTACTCTAAATTCATCATTCTTTATATAAAGTTGTGAGTTTTAACATGTATGATTTGTCTTCCCTATCAGATACAATTTCTGCAACGTTGAAATTTACTTCTTTTTATTAATTAACGTTTCGATCATTATTGATATTTTAATATTAAAATCAATATTTTTTTAATAATTAATTATTGTCATCCAAGTGGGAGATTGTTAGATTAATTATTTAATTAATCGAATATGAATTGACATAATTAATTATTAATTAATTATATTATGGTCTATTGTTATTAAATACTAAATAGATGAATTGTTTTATTGAATTTTGTGTCTGAATGGACCGTGATGGGTTGAACCGTGATGAGTTGAACCATTCAGTTAAGCCCAATGAGAGTTCTCTACCCTCAGTCGTTTAGCTATTTAAGTGTCTCCCTATTAGATAATTTATATACTTTGAAAATTCTAAACGACAATGAGAGTAGTAATTCTCTCATAATCACTCTTATGATGATTGTCTCTTAAATCCTACAAGGTACATCATTCTTATCGTTGCTGATTATTCTTTAATATAATAATATGCTATAATTTGTGTCTATGCGATTATTTTAAATTTTATCAATAAAGTCACACGCCTTAATAATATCAAGCTGAAGAGAAACATTGTCGACTTTCCCTCTAACTTTGGATTACTTTGGATTTTGTGGAATGAATAATCTCAATGGAGGCCATGAGATTATCCAAAATAGATCTGTCTGGTATACAAGCTGACTGATTAACAAATATACTCTTACTTAGAAGAAGTTTCAATCTATTAGCAAGGACTTTCAAAAACAATTTCTAATTCACATTACACACGACAATGGGACAATAAGACCAATTTCTAATCACCTTTAGGAATAAGAGCAATGTTAGTCAAATTAAGAATGGAGCGGAAGATACCTGTCGCTAACCAATCACAACAACTTTGAAATTTTTTTTGTCCACACACTGTTTTTTTTAATTTATAAAAACCCAGGTTAAGGTCATATATGGCCCCGAACATTATCAGGCTTCATAGAAAATACAGATATGCGAAATTCTTCGATAGAGAAAGGAGCTGTTAGCTTGGCATTATCTTCGGAAGAAATGGACTGCTTGATGACATCAATAACGGGAGTTGTAATTCTATTTTTCTTATGAAGTAACTGTGTAAAATAGCTAATTGCAACATCACACAAACCAAACTTGTCAGTTTGTCTAACATTGTTATCATCCACAAGAGAAGTAATATGGTTCACTTTATGTCGTGAAGCAGCCGCTGCATGAAAAAGTTTAGTATTAAGATCACCTTCTCGAAACCAGTGAACTGTGGTCCGATGGTGCCAAAAAGCTTCTTGTCTAACCAACAAATGAGTCATACGTTTTCTCAAGGGATTAAAATAATTAATTTTACCCAAATCCACATTACTTTTGATTCAATACATTATTTTCTTGTATTTATCAATATCAATGTTGTTTTCAACACATATAAGTCTTCAGCACATTTACTCAATTTTTCCATAACATGTTGTTGACTATAAGAAGCCCAACTATCACAAAAAAAATCATGAAACTCGAGACTCATTAGCTCGACAATTTCAAATTTAAATCTAGATTATGTTCTAGTTCTTGATGTTGGAGGGCCATAACAGAAGAGAATGGGATAATGATCAGATGCAGGAGTTGGTAAATTATCAAGTATTGCATTAGAAAATCTCTAAAACCAAATTTGAGAAACTAAAGCCTTGTCTAACTTTTCTTCCACCGCACGTTCAATACCTAAACTTTTTAACAAAAGTAAATGGATAACCTTCCATGTGAATATCTAATAAGCCTGCATCCATAACAGCGATTCTAAAACCATTGATAAGCCCAGGGCCGACTCAATAAATTTGGAGGCATCATTCTAATTTTAAAAATGGTCCCAATTTATTTTTAAAAAAATACAATAAAAATAAATTGAAAATGACATAAGAACATAATTATATATTAATTAAAAATAAATTTAATTATAATTATTTTGACATTTGATCCATCTCATTATTTTTATTAACATTTTATTGTTTTATTGAATTTTTATTATAATTTTTTTTTATATCTATTAATATTATTGAAAAAAATTACACCTTTCAAAATTTGAAACTCTCTAATATTTAAAGTTTTGTACGGTAGAATTTGCTGTTCAGGCTAAGCCATAGAGCTCTTGAAGTTCTACCCCTCTTCTCATTGGTAGCTAAGATGTATTTAAAATCTCCCATAACACACCAAGGAGAGGTGGTCACATGAGACAATTGTCTTAGAAAATTTCAAGAATCTCTTTTTTGACGGACTCCCGGGTATCCATAGAAGCCAGTAAGCCGCCCATTACCTTGGACTGTATCTACCATATCAATTTTAACTTTTGGTAGAACGCAAGCTTGAATTTATGTGATTATATATGTCTCAGATTCAAATGATATAGCTCCCTTTATGGTCAGATTTTCTGTTGCATGGTCTAAATAAATTAACATATATGAATTTTCATGAATAAAATTGAAATTTAAACCTCTCTCATGCTTCATGCTGTTTTAGTTCAACCCTCTTTTTTTCTTAATATAATGATTGATTGTCACACAAAGCAAAAAGAAAGTACACGAGAGAAAAAAAAAGAATTAATGCAGCACAAAAGCAAGAAAGAAAAAAGTATGAGTGATTTAAATTTTTTCATGATGATATATTCCTTATCATCAAGAATCTCCATTAAATATAACAAGTGAAATACTTTAAGTGACTTCAAATACTTTGATTTATTATTTACTCCATGTCACGATACTAACACGACATCAACATATGAGATTATAACTTCAATTTTTGGTGTCATATGAGATTATATCCTGTAACTTTAATTTTTAAAATTATACTGATGTCACTGACATGACATCAACACATTAGATTATATTCAGTAGCTTCATTTTTTAAATGAGATTGATGATGTCGATGCATTAGTATTAGTAACACATCTGGATTCTATATTGTGTTAGTGTTTCATATACATCATATATGATATAATTTCAATTCTTCAGTTTCACAGTGACCAAATTGTGCAGTAGATAACAGTACTAGTTTTATTCATTCTTTTTATGTCTTGTAAAATGATAGTATTGGTACAGTGCAGTACATGGTTCCTTTGTACAGTTAATAATACAATGTGACAAGAACTATGGAACAACTATAAAGGAAAAAAAGGAAGTAATTGGAGAAATATGTCACAGCGCATCCACTTTCTGGATTTACCTATGATGGTAGAAAAACATTTACTTTAAACTCTGTCAACTGGAGAGAGTGGTGGACCTGAATTATAATATTTACTTGCTTCCTCCTTGGAATTCAGTTCCTTACTTGGAATTTCCATGGAACTTGGTAGTTTCTTGCTGCTTAAGACAGAAACAGAAATAAAGAAAGCCTGTAAATGAGGGATAGTTGAACTGAATTCAACAGAGTAGAATCCGTCTTTCATTGGCTCCAAAATGAATAATGGCGTGTCTTCCTCCGTTCCTTCCTGAAATTCATGACGTTGAAGTTAAAGTTGTTAAATCGGCTATATCAGAATAACTTATGAAAACGGTTTAACTTAATTTTATCTTTGTATAGAAATGATTTATACATAAACACTTGTATGATAAGCGTGTATGTTATAATAGCTTAATTAAGTAATTTATCCAAACAGGTCGGCCTTAAGGAAGCATAACGAATACCTGAACAAAAAGTTGAAATCTCTCGAGATGAGGTTTTGAACTCAGGTTCTGGTTAGAGAGAACAAGAAGTTTGCAACCAACATCCCAACCACCACAGTCGCATAATCCACCCAATTTCCATCGGTGAATCAACGGTGAAGGCTCTCCTTTTTTCGGAGAAGCATGTAATCCACCTGGAAGTATCACTGTAATGCTACTACCAGAAATATCATTTTCTTGTGAGATGCAAAAACATCTTTTATCTGCAAGGAGGCACTTTAAACATTCCTTCTTCAGCAAGTTAACATTTTCACAAGGGATCTCAATTACAGCAGCAGCAAGCTCCTTTCTCTTGACGAAATCTTTCGGTCCTTGATCCGGCTGATCGATTCCAACGCCGAATAGGACATAATCTTTCACCATACACTGTCCCTTGAAGTTCTGGTCTTTCGGTTCGGTGATTCTAGAGTTAGAAATTTTCATATGACCAGCAATGTTATAAGCATATCCACCAGAATTCTTTTCTTTGCTCCAGTGACTCGTCCATCTACCGCTCTTTTTCTTAATTTCATTAAGAAGGTAGAATGTGAAATAGCAGCTTCCGTCATCCTTCTCCGGCGAAGCTAAACTATTCATGGTAGCTGCAAGAACCTTTCTTTCACTGTTGATCACAAAATGAAACAATGGTAGTCCATTTTTTATTGTTAGCTGCAAAATAGCTTTAACAGACGATTCCTTGTGATTTTCATCGTGTAAATTGTTTGTGCTAAAGATAGTTGAATTCGGGCTTCCTTTCGGTGTCAAACTGATTTCAGATGAATGTTGCTGTGTGCTTGATGCCTTATGCTTCCACAAAGGGTCTAATAACCTCAGGAACGTGCTTGATCTTGTTCTCTTATGATCACTCGCCTTATGATCTTTGCAAGATTTATTCAAATAGGAAGAAGATTCAAATATCAATGGACCAGATTTTGCACTAACTTTCTTGGCGCTTTGTTTTGGAAGGGTAGGTCCTTCCTTGAAACTTAAACTTCTTCCTAATCGATTCGAGCCAAAGCTAAGCCGATGTTGGGACAAGTTATTTCTGTCACTCTCGGTTGATTCTTTCATATTACCAAAAGAATACCGATTTCTTTGGTTCATGTCTAACATTTCTTTTTCAATGCATGTATCTTTATTAGAACTGAAATTAGACATCTTATTCGAGCAACCAGGTTTCTCCGATCGAACAGAAGAAAAATCAACATCTAGATCAGTATCGAAATTCTCCTGCGCTGAAGAAGAAGAAGCAAGGCTAGCCACAGAAGGGAGAATATTTTCGGTGTAAGCCTCCCCGGGAAGGGAAATATAAGATGAGCTACTCAAGCTTGATTCTGAAAAGTTTTCATCAGACGAAGATATTGATTGAGAATGTGGAAAATAGTCTTCGAAATTCGACTGCAGAAACTTTCGCGGACGAAGTAACACAATGTCTCTTGGCATGATATGACAATGGTTTTGATCAAATTCAATATCTGACTCCTGCAACTGGTTCATCTTTATCTTGGCTTCACTTCTTCTGGAACTCATTTTCTTCTCAGAGCCGAACGAGATACATTTATCTTTACCTTCCAATGATGGAAATCTGTCATCGAAACCGGAATTAGAACCTCTCTCTTTTTTCTTAAAGCTATGCTGTTGGAAACCCTGCATGCTTATAGCTTCACCATCATAATTACTCCTTTTCCCCTTTCGAAGCGATTTATCTAACTGAATTTTGCTAATGGATTCAAATTCCCTCGATCTCATCCTACGCTCTCCTCCAATGATCTTTTTACCGGAATTTCGATATTGTTTAACATTCTGTGAAGAACATAATCCTTTTTTATCATCAAACTTTTTATATCCTCTAGCAGTTGAAGAGGACGTGGTTGCAGCCCTTGAAGATGAAGACGATTCTCCATTTCTATTGAATGATTGTTTGTTCTTCCATTTTTCAAGTCGGGACCAATCTAGAACACCGAAATTCAAAGCCTTCTCTTGGATATTTTTTCCTCTATCAGAACTTTTCAGATACCCCGGTAAATTAGACATGTGTTTGACAAGCTCTTCGTGTTGCATTGCACTTTCGTTTATGCTCCCGCGCTTCAGAATCTCTCCTAATGTTTCAAGTTTTGGTTGCTGACTATGATCAACAGCAGATTTCATTTTTAACTTATCTCGATTCCGGAATTCCATACCTGGCTTCAAGCTGATTTTCTTTTTTCCTTTATCAATCTGAGGTCTTACGTCGAAATCAGACCACATCTTATCAGAGAGCTTCTTCAACAGCTCATATGTATTCAGATTTTTCTTTCCATAATCTCATACTCCATAGGAGTCTCTTCTCTGATCTGCCAATTCTCTATCAGGAAATGTTGAAATTTAAATCAGTTAAGCATGTTGTAAAGAAATGTATCCAAAAGTATGATGCAAATATGCATAAGCAGAATAACATGTATCACTAACTATGAAGCACAAAAACAAGATATAGACACGACAATGATCCTCACACGTCGACACCATAATAGTTTGAAAAAAATGAATAAATTAAACATAATCTCACTGACGGACACACCTTTTCTCAAAGGTGTCAGTGCTACAGAGATCTCTAAAGAAGTAATTGAACTCATGTGGTTAATAAACTACACTTAAAGACGCATTGCTTGAAAGAATCTGATTTCGAATCTTTTCTAGAACAATTTTTTTTACCAAACTGTACTTACTTTCTGCAGAATTTTAAGACAGAAGCAAGAATAGCATCCCTGAGATGATTAATATGTAAAACAATGGATTAACACAACTCAATTCATACATAGCATCACAAAAAAGAGGCATTAACCAAATCAAATTAAAAAGTATACAAAATTGAAAGCAACATACTCAGAAGCAATGATAAAAAAAAAAAAAAAAAACTTTTCTTTCAAGTCAAGATTCAGTTTTTCTTAAAAAATACAAAACACCCAGAAAAGAAAGCACTGGAAAAATGCAGAATCCAAACTATTCTAAAGAATTAATCAAGAAAAAAACTTACCAAAAAGAAGTATGTTATATATGGGTGGAAAATGAGAGAGACGCGACAGAAATAGGTTTCGAAGATCCCGAGGAAGATCAGAAAGGTGAAGTTAAGGAATGAAGAAAGTTAAGGTTGAAAACAAAGTAAAGAGGAAGTGGAAATCAATGGTGGCGGCACTATTTGAGGTAGTGAATGATTCTTTGCACGTTATAGTTGATGATGATGATGATGAAGTCTACTTTGTTATTGGTATTGTATAAAAAATAGGTGTAATTGTGGAATAAACAAAAAGGAAGAGAAAGAGAATGATGGATTCTGTGTTTGTTACGTTACAGTCTGTGAGTGAGAGTGCGTGTGTCTGGTTTTGGCGGGGGATGGGTCTACCATTTGGGTCCCATTGGGAGCTTGTTTTGCTTTCACGAATGTTTATGTTTGAGGATTGGAACCTACTTGATTCCAACTAATTTTGGTTGTTTAATTAGCTTAATGAGTAATCATGTGGATAAGTGATTGTATGAACTCTTACAATATTTGTCAAAACAAAAAAGAACAAAGCAGGTTTCAATGGGAAACCATTGAAGAGTGAAATAGGCAAAGTGATGACGAACGATGAAGCAATATAAATCACGGTATCTTCTCTCTCTCTCTCTCTCTCTCTCTCTCTCTATTTTACTCTTTCATTTAACTTTTGTAGGATCTCTCTCTCTCTCTCTCTCTATCTCTCTCTCTCTCTCTATATATATATATATATTACTCTTGTATTTAACTTTTTTAGGAAATTACAGGCTTAGGTTTTCTATTCTTAGCGTATTTGATAATTTATTCGATTGGTATAGATTTATTACGTAAATGTTATGTTTTGTCAGAGTTGATGCCTAATTCAAATTTAGTGGTAATTAAATTCTGAAAATCTATTGAGGTTAGAATTTATTGAAATTGAATTATTGTATAAACAAACCTTGTGAAGTATACAATTGAATCAGTTGAATCCCTTTGTGTATCATCATTAAATCATTATTGATATTTGTGAAGTGATTAAGTGTTATCATGATCAAGTTTCAATAAAAGTATAATTCTCATATTTTGCCCTAAATCTTATGTGCATAATTTTGAAAAAACCTCTGATAATCCATTTCGAAAAATCATTCAGAATAAATTTTATTTTAGTCTATACACCCCTACAGACTGTTTTCCTACTCCATATTCTAACATAACAATTGTTATTAGAGCAAAGTTTTTTTATTAAGTCTACTCGACTCCAAAAGTTTTTATTAAATGGTGGACGGTGACGTTCCAAAGGGAGCGGATAATAGAGCGAATGTTTTCAAAGGTGAAAATTATACTTATTGGAAAGCGAACATATACGTACATTTACTATCTGTTGACAAAAATCTTTGGTGTGCCATCACCGAGGGACTATATATCTCTAACGATGTTGTCAAACATCAAAAAGATTGGAATGACGATGAAACCAAAAAGTGATCATATGATTTGGAAGTGAGAAACTGTAAGAGCAAGATTTGTCTCTACAGGATTATCTCTATGTTTTGATGATAACAATTAAGTATTTGTGAAAGAACCATTTTATGTTCTAATGTTTGTTATTTGCAGATCATGATAATTAAATATATAAGATCAAACAAACAACATCAACTTGTGCAGCTAATACAATATGAGAGTTACTATGTGTGACGTATCATAAAGCGCTTATGGGAGAAGCTAGTTTGCTTATGCATCTGATCACGATCAGAGAGTTCCAAGGATGCTGGATATTTCAGTTGCAATGCTCCTGTGGATTCTGCTCTGAGAAGTGCATCTGATCTGAAAGCATTTAAAGCGTATTGAAGAAGCAAGTATGGCTCTGTATCTGATCATAATCAGAAAGACCCAAAGATGTTGTATATTGCAGTTGCAATGCTCTTGTGGATTCTGCTCTGAGAAGTGTATCTGATCTGGAAGCTAACAACGCATTTGAAGATATAATCCTCTGAAGAAATACTCTGAAGACTCTGATGACTTGAAGTTCTGAAGGATGAATGCTCTGAAGACCAAGTGCAGAAAGACTCTGAAGACGTGTTTTGAAGATCAAGACTCTAAAGATTCTGAAGACATGATTTCTGAAGAATCAGTCACGAAGATTCTCAAGACTGTTTCATAGGAAACTTAGATCTTGGAATGTGTCGCTACTGCGAAAATCGGCGCCGGCCATGACAGAAGAGTCGCCACCGTGCGTTATTTATCCCAAAAGAGGGAAAGGAAACGCTCAGAGAAAACCTAACGCAATGAGGGAAAGGAATGGCCATTGCAACCAAATCCTGGATTCGGGAGTCGGTTACGCAAGGGGAAGGTATTAGCACCCCTCACGTCCGTCGTACTCGACGGGATCCACGCTTGTTTTCTGTCTAAAGGTGTGTTTATCTATCTACTCTAAAGGTCTAGTCTAAAAAGAAAAGAAAATGAATCGGCAAAGTATCGCACTTTATGCCTACGTATTCCCGTCTGGAACGAGAAATCAGAGTCAACGTAGTTAGCCTAACTACGGGTTAAGGGGGGGAAGGTTGCTCGCCGAGATGTCGCATCTCGTGCCTACGTACTTTCATACGGCATGAAAGATCAGAGCAAACGTAGTTCGGGCTACGGAAGACACAAGCTTGTCTGACAGTTTTTTATCTCCTTATGAAAGGGTTTTCCAGATTAAGCAAGAGGACAAAAATAGAGTTTGAATGTTTGTTTGAGTCTTTTACGAAAGAACTGTTTTTTAGGATATTTGCAATCTTAGTCGCACTAGAGACTATGAACCAGTAGTGAACGCTTTGTATGTCACCAAAAGGGGTACCACACTAAACATCCAGATTACTGGAGAGAGATCCTCCACCAACCTTTTCCCAGATAGCTTAAGGCTCGTAACGTACGACTTCAATTAACCTTATTACTGTATTTTTGAATTGTTTTGAGATGAGAAGAGAAAGACGCCCTAAAACTATGGTTGAAAGGGAATCTACCTACAGTTATCATGCATGGGTCAAAACCTAATGTCTATCATAATTCCCTCTTGCACAGAGGAAATCAGAGATCCTAAGGGAAAACAGCAAAAGAAAGCAAGCAGTAAATGGTAAACAGTAAAATGCATGCTATGCAACAGTACAAGCGAGGCAAGGGATTCTGGCTCAACCTAAAACCTAAGAAAACAACAAGCAAGGGGAGACAAGCTCCACCTCAAACCTAAAGGTAGGAAACACAAGCAAACAAACAATACAACAAAAGAAAAACAGAGGAAGCAGCCCAAGCAGCAGCAACAGTCTTCCACAGACAGCATCTTCAACCTTCAACAGCAGCTCTGATCAGCAAAGTTGAATTGACAGCAAAGAATCTTTATCTTCAAGCTAGCTCCTATCTTCAAGCTTATTCAATTCCTCATCTTCAAACTCTAGCAAGCTCCACAAGAAGAGAAATCATCATTGAGATCAAGTTACAATGTTAGGAAACCTGATGAAAACCAAAGGAATTCATTAGGAACCAACATGAAAAGAAAGTGCATCCTCAAAAGTTCTACTCATTAAGGCATGCCACTCATCCCTCCAAAGGAGAGATGGAGATTCCTTAAGAGGACTTTGCATCATAGGATAGGATAGAAGCAAACAATGCATTCTATGTTTGATGAAAGAAGAAGAACTAGTTCTAATGGCTCTTCCTAACACCCTAATTCTATAAGCTCCTAAAAAAGCTCCTAAAAGAGGAAGAAATATTCAACTCCAAGCTCCACAAGCCAAGCCACAACAGCTACAAGATGTCCAGAAGCTCCTCCAAAAAGGAATCCAAGCATTTCAAGCTCCAAAGCCACCAACAAGACCAAACAAAGCAAGGCACCAAAGATGGAACACCACAAGCAACACAAACTTGCAAATTCTATCTAAAATAGAAAACTAAATTGTAAAATTCTAATAAATTTCCTAGGGGAACATGCATGTTTTAACATTATAAGGTTCAAATATCAAAGCCTAAATCAACTTCTAGGTCCACTAAACAATTCCTAAGTTGAAACATGTCAAGGTAAACCACAAGTTTAGGAAGGCTCTAAACATCTCACCTAAAACAGGACCTACAATTGTTGAAAAAATCTAATAAAAATCCTAAGGGAGCATGCACATCTAACCTATAACATACTCAAAAATCACAGCCAGATTCAATATCAAAAGGTCACACCAAAATCAACAAGGCAGATGAACAATTATGCAAAAATTAAAGAAATAAACAAACTGAGAAAAATCAAATAAAATTGAAAAATGCATGAAATTGCAATTTATTGATCCCAGAAAATCACAAATTTAATCAGGAGCATGGAGATATTTTTAAAATATTTTTTAGATCAAAAATGGATTTATTGTGATTTTTGGAATCAATTTGCATTTAAAATAATACAAAAATGAATAAAAGAAAATAAAAACTGAAGATAAAACATGGGGCGTTGGATTGGTAGACCGGTCAAAGGGATCTAAAGGCAATGCGCACGTACACGTGAGCATCCCAGTCACACGCTGACTGGGATTAATGAAACACTGCGTTTCATTCCTTGGAGGCAAACTTTAGTTTAAACATGAGCCACACGATCTGGCTACTAAGTCGATCTTCCACAAGATCTGATGGCTAGAACCTCATCTTCTTCCTTAGAACTTAGACGAGGGGGAACAGTCTCCGGTGGCTCTCACGATGGAAACAACCATCTTCTCTGGTGAGCAGGTGGTCTCAGGCAACCAAAAACTACAAACCTTATATCAATTCCACTCAAATTTCCACGTAGATCACGAATCTCCAATCCAAATCACCTAACTCTCAACAGGTTTCAAAATTCGCATCAAAGTTCAGAAATCACATCCAAATTTATCATCACCAATTCCAAATCTAAAACCATAGGATTGATCCTCATGCTTCATACATCACTCTGATCTATCCAAATCATGTTCTAGCCTTAAGATCAGGTCAAACCGTGCTCAAATACAAATCATATATCACCTAGGTTTGTCTCTAATTGTCCAAAATTCTGTCCAGAAACGATCTACTCCTTAACTAGATTCTAACCACAAGTCCAATGCTAACTACGTCATGCTAGATCAAGAGGAATTTTGAAGTTTACTAACCTGGTATAGATCCACTAACAGAGGTAGCTAGAGCTTGCTTCTTGCTTCAAAACTCTCCAGACACGATCAGTGATGCAAGAGGAAGAGTCTTCAACCTTCAATTTAATCTGAACTAGCTTGGAAATGAAAACCCGATTCTCACTTGCTCTCTTGAAATTTCAAATGCAATCTCAGCTTCCACCACGAAATGAGCTCCAACCTGAGTATAGAATCAATGATATGCTTATATAGAGTGAGTTTGTGGGCTTTTGAAGCTTGAATGAAGCCCAATCCAGCAATTCATAATTTCTGATTATTCCTTCAAAGTGCACATGACAGTCGTGTATTCTGGCCGTGTAGCTTGCTCTAGAATCTTCTAATCACTTGCAAAATCCCTTGTGAGTGAATTCAGATCAAAAGGAAGACCTGAATTACCTTGGTGAAGGATTTGGATGTGTAACTTGCACATGAAGAAACCACATTGTAACTCATGAAAATTGACCTAAACTCAAAAATCCACCAATGTCATTGTGTTTGAAATGAAATTTCCAATCAAAATGAATACTTATTTGACATGTTTTGGTCACTTAACCAATTATTTGGATTTTTCAACTTTGGATCCTTTGAAAATCTTCCTTTTCAAGCCATTTTAAACCAAGTCTTGCTATGAGCCCAATCAATCCATCATGACTTCTTGGTTAGCCTAAAAACCAAAATTTTAACAAGTTTCATGTTGAACAAAAATCCATTTGACAAGTGCAAGTTGGACATTTTGACCTATGATTGAAAATGGCCTATAATCTCACTTTCCCAAAATACCCCTAACTTGTAAACCTCATAACTTGAGTTATACAATTCATATGGAAGACTTCTAGTACAATTTAGAAAGCTAAGATCATGAGGAACAACTTTCATGTTGGACAAAAGTTCAAGTGAAACATCCTTCTAAGTCAAAAATAGCTTTGAAATCAGATGATTTTCACAGACAAATTTTAGAGGCATCTGAGGACTTGTAACTTGTCTGGACCATAACATGAGTTCTATAAATCCCCTTGAGGACTTCTAGTACTCAAATTAAAGGTATTGAGATGCTCTAAAAGTTTCATGTTTGCCAAAGATCCATTTGAAACTTGCATCTTGACTTATGTGGTCTTGAAGTTAGGCACTAAACAGGGGATTTTACACTGAAACCCTAATTTAGCAACTTCCCACACTCTTGACTTTTCTTGACTTTCTCTTGGCACAACACCACAAATGTCTCATCATATCATTTCATGAACTCCATGACCTAAAAGTAGGCTTTGATACTCTCCAATTGCACAATTGACCTAGGATTGACCCAGATGAAACCCTAATTGCTTGCACCTCAATTGTGGCTCTTGCATCTGATACAATAACTTGATTGAGCTCTCCCATGGCCCTCTAGGCATTCTATGAGCTCCATACACATCCTCTTCTTATATTCAACACTTCACATCCCTCTGATGGTCTTCAGTTGATCCTCAAGTTAAGAGAAAATCCTCTTGCTAGGCTTCTCTTGATAAGAATCACACTTGACCCCCTTCTATATGAATGATATCATGATATGCAAATGATATGAATATGAAAATGTTAGTGCAATGAAACATAAACCAAGTAAGAAAAGGTTGAGCAAATTTTGGGGTGCAACAGCTGCCCCTGTAACACCCCACTTCCCAAAACAAATAAAATATAAACATTATAATTAAACATCAGAGTTTTCATCATTTACAGTGGGATATCACATCACCAATAAGTCATCAAAATACTTTATTGATTATTTTCAAATTAATACAGCGGAAATTGTCATTTCAACATTCTTGGCCATCTGCCAGATTTCATAAAATATCTATTATTATAATTCACCAAAATGTGATACGTCACAGGATTACAACAAGTATGACGCAAAACAATTAAAACACCCATATCCCGTGTTATGTATCAGAGCACCCTAAGACTCGACCTGTACACCGCTATCAAAGCTATCTATGCACCTGGATTATCTGTACTTCCGAGGAAGCACAGACCACAACAACAAACAACAAAGAGGTGAGAATTATGATCAAATAATAATGGTATAATAGTACATGAAATAAAAGGAAGAATCTATATAAATCATTTCACATACATATCAATCGGGCTAACTGTCCCACCATTAATCACAACATACAATCACGCAACACGTGCACACACGCACACCCCGAAAAATACGGTATTGACTCATTCGTCCGTCAGATTCTCTTAGGAATCAATCATAACCATCGCATCAAGCGAGGTTCTGCAAATCCTACACGGGATCAATTATAACCATCGCATCAAGCGAGGTTCTGCAGATCCTACACGGGATCAATTATAACCATCGCATCAAGCGAGGTTCTGCAGATCCTACACGGGATCAATGATAACCATCGCATCAAGCGAGGTTCTGCAGATCCTACACGGGATCAATGATAACCATCGCATCAAGCGAGGTTCTGCAGATCCTACACGGGATCAATTATAACCATCGCATCAAGCGAGGTTCTGCAGATCCTACACGGGATCAATTATAACCATCGCATCAAGCGAGGTTCTGCAGATCCTACACGGGATCAATTATAACCATCGCATCAAGCGAGGTTCTGCAGATCCTACACGGGATCAATTATAACCATCGCATCAAGTGAGGTTCTGCAGATCCTACACGGGATCAATTATAACCATCGCATCAAGCGAGGTTCTGCAGATCCTACACGGGATCTATTATAACCATCGCATCAAGCGAGGTTCTGCAGATCCTACACGGGATCAATTATAACCATCGCATCAAGCGAGGTTCTGCAGATCCTACACGGGATTGTTGCACCCTAAAATTTGCTCAACCTTAGTCACTTGGTTTATGTTTCAATATCATTAGCATTTGCATAGTCTAATCATCTGCATAGCATAAGCATGGCAAGTCATCCAACAGGGGACCAATCATTATTCTTATCTCTATGAGCCTATCAAGAGGTTATTATTCAAATTCAATCTCATTCAAGTCATCAGAAAGAATTTGAAAGCTGGAAAGTCAAGGGATCAAGCAAGCAATCTATCTGCTATCCTGAGGGTGTCTGAGGATCATCAAAGAAATTGTGAGCTGTGGATTGAGCATGGAGAGTATCTAGGCATCATGGGAGACTTAGAAAGTCATTTGAAGAAGGAGACAAGTCATTGATATGATCACAAGAATTGCAGTTGAAGACAGTCAACTAGGGTTCCATCTGGGGTCAACTCTAGGTCAACTCTAGGTCAATTGACTGATTGAAAGGCATTAAGGGCTATTGGAGAGATGTGGGGTTCATAATTTGACATATAGAAAAGGATATGGTATTGTGCTAAGAAGAAATCAAGAGAAATCAAGGAGAAGAGGAGTTTCTAAATTAGGGTTTCTGTGTAAAATCCCCTAGTTTGGGCCAAATTTCCAAGCAAGATAAGTCAGAATGCAAGCTTCAAATGGATCCTTGGTCAACATGAAACCTGTATAGGATCTCAAGACATTTAATTTGAGTGGTGGAAGACATTAAGAAGATTTATAGAACTCAAGTTATGGTCCTTGCAAGTTACTGGTCATCTGAGGTATCTGAAATTTTGTCTGTGAAAGTTACTTGTCTTCCAAGCAATTTTTACCCCTCAAGGAGATTTCAAATGAATTTCTGGTCAACATAAGAATTGTTCCTCATTGTCTTAGATTTCTATAATGGTATGGTATGCCTTCATATGATTTGTGGAACTCTACTTATGGTCTTGGCAAGCAAAGGGTATTTTGGTCATCTGGTGATTACAGGTCATTCTTAGCCTATGCCTAAAACTCATACAAGGAAGCTTCAAATGAAAAACTTCACAACATCAAAGTTGCTCAAAATGACATTTTAAGTCTAGAAAAGAAGTCATGAAAGTTTGTAAATGCATGGAGCAAGACTTGACCAAAGTTGGTGGAAAATGACCTAAAAAAGGCATATAAGTTGAAAAAGTTGAAATGAAAAATTGGTTTGAGAGATCTACAAATCCAAAATGGGTCATCCAATATACCAAATTGATTCCAAACATCATTTTAGAGACATTGGTTCAGCCACTGTTTTGATTTAGGGGTTAATTTTTGGACTTACTTTGTATTTTTGTTACTTGCATCATAAGGCAAGTATGGAAAACTTGGCATAAGTGACTTTTCAAGGCAAGGAACTTGGTTTTTTCACACACACCATTTCAATAACTCATTAGAGGAGATTTTGACTCAAATATACAAAGGGTGTATGCATGAGATATGAGATGATTCAAAGTATCATGGCATGAGAACTTCCATAACTTTCCACCACATTCCATACTTTCCTAGATCAATCTAGAAGCTTCTAGGACTTTCCAATCTCATCTATATATTGATATGAAGAGCTTCATGACATGGTTGGTGAATCACATTGCTCATAACACCAAGTTTCATACCTTTCTTCCAATTTGCAAAATCAATTCAAACTACCTCAAATCTTCACCAATTTTCACAATTCTTGATTGGATCTTCATCACCATCATTCATAGATCATAATTCACACAAGCATTTGGTTGATTGAAGGAGAACTCGTGCCATACAAGTGAATCATCCAAGAAGCAAGAACTTTCCAATCACAATATCCAAGAGGTTTGAGTCAGATTTTCTGCATACAGAATCAAGAATTGGTAGTGTGGATCAAGTTCCAATCATTGCAAGCATTGGATCAAGAGGATTCAGCACCTGTTTTCACCATCATACCAGGTTGGTACCTTCCTTCGAATTTCATGATTTAGCCAGCATGTTAGTGATTTGTTAGCATAGAATGGTTAAGTTAAGTTAGATGATGGATTTCACCAAGTTTGAGCAAGTTTCATGGATGTTGATCATGATGCACCAAAACTGTTGGAGCTTGTAACTCTTGGAATATTGCAAGATAATGTTAGATTTTTGGTTCAGAATACTCAGCATAGTCCATAGATCGTTCTAGGGTAGTTTGAACAAGTTTGATGATCATGCACATCAGGTGTAATTCAGTGGTACCATGAACTTCCAGCTATCGAGCTTGACTGTCTAATGAGTTCTAGAAGAATCCAGATATGGGATCGTGTAGAGGGTGAGGAGTAGACCACTTTTGGTCTTTGGATGAGAGATTTTCGTTGAGAGATGAAGGAGAAAGAAGGACTTGAACATGGCTGCATGGGGGAAGGAATTCTGCAAAACCCTAATGTCATTGGGGACGATGACCAATAGCCGTTGGATTGCCTTTTATTTTTGACCTTTTAAGCTCATCGTATGGCCCAGATTTGAAGTTGAAAACGGAGGGAGAGACTCAAAGCGAAATGCACCGTATCACTTAAACGCAGCCATGGGCCTTGGACTCAGATTTATATTCCCACCCCCCAGCGAAGCCCAGTTGAAAAATGAACTGTAAACCCTTGCTATTTGCACCGTGGATCCAATTATTTTCCTTTGATTTTAATTCTTTTTTTTTTCTGATGCGCGCTGGGCCTAATGCAATTATTATTCGCGCCCCCATTTTTCTAGCCCACTTGAATCTGAACTGGGCGAAGCTGCTATTCAGACCCCCTTCCCCATTTAATTCATATTTTGTGTTTTGTTTTCTTTAATATTTTTCTCATCTTTAAAAAATCATAAAAAAATGAAAATAGCTTGTTTTTAATTGGTTCTATTTTCTCTAGGTCAATAATCCTGTCTAGAAAAATATTAAACAATAAAATTGGCATTTTATTTTGTTTTAATATTTTTCATGCATTTTTCTTGTAAATAGCATTTTATTAAGTTTAGTTTGATACTTAAATTTGTTGATTTTTGTTCTAATAGTTCCCTTTAGCTTTAGAGTTCATTCTTTTTAGGTTGATTAGTTTAGGACTTCAACTTGTATATAAGATTTAATTCACAATTTTAGAAATTAATTTTAGGAGATTTGTTTAGGTGTGAATACCATGACCAAAATTAGGGTTTTAGGTGATAACATGAGTGAAATAGATTAGATTCTTTTAGGAATTTTCATATGATTTTTGGGTATGGGACTATAGGGGTTATGGGTATAGGATAGATCCCTTAGAAAACATTAGGATTCCCCTACTGCTATTAGTATATTGCTTATATTGGATTGACTGTGTGGTGTGCCCTCTTTAGGGTTATTGTTTTGTCTGTGTGTGGGGTATTGGGTTTGTTTGGGATTTGGGGGAGCTGAAGACCTGAGATGATGAAGCCATTTGAAGATCAGAGACTGAAGACCAACTCCCAGAGTTGATGAGGAGTATCTCTTGCTGGCAGCTGTTGAAGTTTGTAGGATCTAGGAGTTAGGCAGAGCCCTAGAGTAGACAGTTTGATTCTCAAACATGGAAGGTCTTGATTGCCTCCCTTCTTCTCTGTGATGCAGAGTCTCTCTAAGACACTCACCCCCTTCCTTTGGAAGGCTTGGTGCTACTGTCTAAGGGATAGAACTCTTGAGAGAAAATATCTTATGTGTTGTTAGCAGTCTGTTTGCCACCTTTGGTGGTCAACTAATTGCTTAACACCCAATTCACTCTTGTGATTGATCCCTCAGCTTGGAGATTGGGACTTGAAGAAAAGCCATTGCAGATGGAAGACTGATGATCAAAGCCCTTGATTGAAGACCATGAAGATGGAGATTGAAGCTTGCTTGAAGTTTATAGTTGTTTGGAGATGACTTGAAGTCAGATGTGATGCAGAGCTGCTGTGGCTGTTTATTTTCCTGCTGTTATTCATTTCTGATGTATTGATTGGTTTTCTGGACTGTATTGTTTGCTGTTTACCATGTTGGGTTGAAAGTGAAGTCTGTTCACTTTTGCCTATTGTTTTCTAGGTTCGAGGTTGAGTGGGACTCCCTTGCCTCGCTTGTATTGTTGCATCCATGCATTTTACTGCTTTACTGTATATATTTGCTATTGATTCTGTTTCCGTCTATTCCCTTAGGATCTCTGTTTCTCTCTGTGCAGGAGAGGAGCATGATAGACATTAGGTCTTAACCCATGCATGATAACACTAGGTTAGTTTGATTCCCTTTTCAACCGTAGTTTAGAGTTCGGTCTCTTCTTTCTCAAAACAAACAGAAAAACACAATAAGATCTCAAACACAATAAAAGACACTTCTTCCGTAAAAGAATGTGTACTTATCAAGATGTCATTTCTGTCCGCTTGGACTGTTAATCAAGAAAACCTTTTTCAGAAGGAATAAAAAACAACCAAGACAAGCCTGTGTCGTACGTGGCCCGAACTACGTTTGCTCTGATCTTTCATGCTGTATGAAAGTACGTAGGCATAGGATGCGATATCCTAGCGAGCAACCTTCCCCTCCTTTCCCGTAGGTAGGCGAACTACGTTGACTCTGATTTCTCGTTCCAGACGGGAATACATAGGCATAAAGTGCGATACTTTGCCAAGTCATTTTATTTTCTTTTTAACCCTTAACCCTTAGTGTAGATAGAATAACAATCCATACCCGAAAACAAGCGTGGATCCCGTCGAGTACGACGGACGTGAGGGGTGCTAATACCTTCCCCTTGCGTAACCGACTCCTGAATCCAGGATTTGGTTGCGATGACCATTCCTTTCCCGTTTTGCGTTAGGTTTACTCTGAGCGTTTCCTTTCCATCCGTAGGGATAAATAACGCACGGTGGCGACTCTTCTGTTCAGCCGACACCGATTTTCGCAGTAGCGACAGCTGGCGACTCTGCTGGGGATCCAACGTCCCCTGGCTGCTGAGGACTGCGATAGTTCTTATGCATTTGGGATCCAACGTCCCTTAAGCGAGTCAATCCTAGCGCTTGTTTTCCCGTCGAGGATTTTGTATGGATTTATATTTCTGACCTTTATTTTCAGCATTATATATTGTTTATTATTGGGGTGTGACGGGTGGTCTTTGATTGAGAGATAAGTCGGACCTGGGCTTGAGTGCACCTAGACTTAGAGTAGAGACTAGTGGGCGCGCACGTGCTTTGCATGTCCTAGTGTCCCGCGAAATCTACACTCAGACGAGGTTCTTCTGGTTGGCCTCCTGTCCTGCCCTTTGGGTGGCTCGGGTTGCTGGTTAGTTGGATTGTCGACTCTGGGGACCGATCATTTGGAAGTTGGCTAAGTGAGGCCTCTTCAGGATTTGATGATGCCACTCCTTCTGGGAATCGTATCATCAACCCTGAAAGTCTATGACGCCGACGACCGCATAGGATGCCATACCTTTGTCAGTTACTAGGACATCCACCTGTGAGAGGGTTTGGGGTTATGCAGGTAACTAGACCTTCAGATACCGGTTATTTCTTGATCTGAGATCCTGGGTATTTATGGAGAGTTCTGAGGTCTGTCAGAGACCAGTTGGAGATATGTTCTGAGGTCTGTCAGAGACCAGTTGGAGAGTTCTGAGGTCTGTCAGAGACCGGTTGGAGATATGATTTGGGGTCTGTCAGAGACCATTCAAAGTTATGATTATGGGGTCTATCAGAGACCAGTATTGGAGCTGTGTATGAGGTCTATCTGAGACCTATGTTTGAGGACTTCTAGAGGGTCTATCTGAGATTTCTTGATATGGTTCAGGCCATTCAGCTATAGCACTTGGTCCCTGTTGCATGTTGCTTGCATTGCATTATTTGCATTATCATTGCATCCCATTAACGTGTGTCTGTGCTGCAGGTACATTTGCATATTCCCCGGTTTTAGTGTCTGGACTTCTGAGTTTTGATCATGGCCGGTTTGAGGATGACAGTTGCTTATAAGCTACCTATCCCTGATATTGCTCCCCTCCTGGGTCTGATTTCTCTTGCTGATGAGGATGTCCGTAAAAGCTTCAGGCAGAGTTACGGACGGTTGTTGGGTTTAGTTCGCAGATCCACTGATGATGAATTGAATGGGCTGTACACGCTGATGCAATTCTATGACCCGGCTTTGAGATGTTTCACGTTTGCGGATTTTATCTTGGGGCCTACCATGGAGGAGTATGTAGAGTTTACTGAGCTGCCAGTTCAGAATGCAGTTCCTTTTATTCACTCAGCCGCTGAGCCCAAGTTAGAGGATTTGGCTAAGGCCTTGCATATGAATGCTTCTGAGTTGTTGATGACTTCGTGGCGAGGGGTTCTGGGTTTCTCTCTCCAGTTTCTGGTTGGTAAGGCTCAAGAGTACGCCAAGAATGGGTGTTGGGTGGTCTTTAACGCTATTTTGGCCCTATGCATTTATGGGATAGTGCTGTTTCCCAACTTCCCAAACTTCGTGGACATGGATGCATTTCATCTATTTGCTGCTGGTAACCCGGTGCCAACACTGATCGGAGACTTCTATCATTAGATGCACTACAGGAATGAGAACAGGAGGGGAAAGAATGTCTCATGTTGCGTACCTTTGCTGTACATGTGGTTTAAGAGCCATCTTCCCCTGAAGGGACCTTTCGTGGATAGTGCAACCACATCTGACTGACCAGAGCGTATGATGAGGCTAACTTCGGAAGACATTGAGTGGTTTGATCGAGACCTGCTGGGGTCTGAGCTTACATTCAGTTGTTCTGGGTACCCTAATGTTCCGTTGATATGAAGAAAGGGGTGTATCAACTACAACCCATATCTGTTTGTCCGTCAGTTCGGATATGTGCTGAAGAACCCACCAAAGGAGGAAGAAGTACAGGAATCTTTGTACTTCACCGGTGATTTGAAGGGAGAGTTATTAGCTAAGCTGCAGCATGCCTGAACGCGTATTAACCGAAGAGGGAAGCCGTTGCTAGGGGAAAATGACTGTCAGGCTTATGCACCATACAGAGTTTGGATCCAGGAGAGAGCAAGTCAGTTGCGGATGCCATTTCCAGACGTACCAGTCCTTGTTCCTATTCCGGTAGCAGAGCCAACTACTGTTTCTAGGGAGGCCTACGATCAAGTTATGAAAGAAAAAGGAGCCTTGATGAAGATCAATGAAGGGTTAGAGCAAGAGCTAGCCCAGATACGCAGTGAGAAAAACAAGGTCGTGCATGCTTTCCAACAGCAGATCGAGCTAGTAAACAGACTAGGGGATGAGTTGACTGAGGAGAAGAAGAAGCGCGAACGTCTGGGGCAAGAGTTCAGAAGCTCCCATGACATGCTGGAATCCAAAAAGAAGGCACTCGATGCAGCACACCGAGAGGTCTCTTCTTGCAATAAGACTTGGAATGCTACGCTCACCAACAATAAGAAGAGGGAAGATAAGTTGAAGCAGCAAATTTCCAACCTCGAAGAGCAGTTGAAGGCTAGCATCAATAAGTATGAAGAAGAGGTGATGTCCAGGTATAGTCTCCAGAAGGCGTTGAACAAGGCTATCGAAGGCAGGAACGAAGCCGTGTCTCAGAAGCGGAAGTTAGAAGATCGCTTCGGAGAAGGGGCATGGGAGGAAACTGCCGGAGACGTACAACGTGTGCTCAAACGAAGAAACCAACTTGTTGAAGGGATGCTTACCCGACCAGGTCATCCAGAGACCAAGAAGTTAATAGAAGAGTACCGGGCTTATGGGAGTACTTGATCATTTCTTGTATTAACTTGTATGCTTTATTTGCATAGTGCTGACCATCACCAGGATTGTTGGTTGAGGTCATGCCTTATCTTTGTACTCAGTGGCATTGTATTCTTGGCTTATTGGTTTTCCCTGCAATATATGAGGCTTTCTACGATTCAACTCCGATCTTTGTATTGCTAGCACTGTCACTGCACTGGCACCGTCGCACTAGAATCGGGGAATGATCTTCCCTAATGCACAGACACACATATTGCATTGCATTCATATTCATGTTGCATTACAGGTAATCATTGGATGGTATCTTATTTCCTGCTCTGTATCAGGTATTTTCAGGATTGCAGATCAGCGCCCGCACAAATATTCCACTCGCACCAACTGTCGAAGAATCATGGATCAAATGCAGAACGAGATGCAAGATGTGCGCGAGAAGCTAGCGCTCTTCATGCAGACCATGGAGACTATTGCAAAAGGTCAGGAGAATTTGCAGGCCATGGTGCAGCCTCTGTTGGTCAGAAATGTTGGTCAGGGGAATGAGGATCATCAGTCTGTGCGAGTCGACACTGTTCATGGGGATGGCACTCCCACACCAGTGGCTCCACCTGTAGTCAATATACCTGCTGCTAATGTCAACAACGCTACCGCTGCTGGGAACGGTAACGTTGGAGTTGGAAACGAGACTGCTGTCCATAACGTTGGGCTCGGTGATATCAACTTGGGTGATAATATGGGAGGCAACGGCTTCGGTAATGCTGGATTCGGGTTCAATGATCAGGGATTCGATAATGCTGGGAAATATGGTTTCAATGCTCAAGGCTTTGGGCAAGATGGTTATGGTATGATCAATCAGGGTTACGGAGGATTCAGAAATGGTAATGGCGCCGGGTTAATGGCTTTTGGACCTGCTGGAGTTGCTCCGGGGTACGGCAACAGAGGGCGAGGCCCAGTGATGAATCAGATGAGAGCTGGCCGTAACAATGGATATGATGGGTATGGAGCTGGTAATGGTATGTGGCAGGAGGATCAGCAAGAGGATGCCTTCTCCGATGGAGGTTTCGAGGGACCGATGGATGACTCCCGGAAGATCAGAATGCTAGAAGAGCAGATGAGGGGGGTCCTGAACCAAAGTGTTGTGGGCTTAGACATGTCGACAATGGGTCTGGTACCTGGCTTGAGGGTGCCAATCAAATTCAAAGCTCATACGTTTGATAAGTATAAAGGGGACACTTGTCCGAAAGTGCACGTGCGGGCTTATTACAGAAAGATGTCTGCGTATTCGACTGATGAGAGAATGCTAATGCATTTCTTTCAAGATAGCTTGTCAGGTCCTTCCTTGGAGTGGTATATGGGATTAGAACCAACGCATATAAAGACATGGAAGCAACTGGCAGAGGAATTTGTAGCTCACTACAAGTATAACAGCGACTTGGCGCCCAATCGGGTCCAATTGACAGGGCTGTCTCAGAAGAAGGGTGAGAGCTTTAAAGAGTACGCGCAAAGATGGCGCGACATGGCTGCCAGGGTCCGTCCTCCTCTAGAAGACAAGGAAATGAATGACATGTTCATCGGAACATTCACAGGCATGTTTTATGACAAGTTGTTTCACACATCTTTGGCCAGTTTCTCAGACTTAATTCTGATGGGAGAAAAGATTGAAAACAACATTAAACAAGGAAGATTCCAAGCTGAGGAATCAACTGCATCTGGCAGTAACAGGAAGGCTTTTGGTGGGCGCCGTCAGGGCGAGGCAAGCGCAGTGTTTGGAGGCCGAGGCAGAGGCCGAGGCAGAGGTCGAAATCAGTATCATCAGCCGCAGCAGGTGGCGAGTGTTACTATTCCGTATCAACAACAACCGTTTCAACAACAACCGTTTCAGCAACAACCAATGCAACAACAGCAGCAGCAGCAGCAGCCACAGCAGGGGGCACAACCTGCTCAACGTAGATTCCAGGGTGGTAAACCAAGGAGAGTGTTTGAAAAGCCTCCCTCAACCTATGCAGATTTGTTACAGACGTTGTTAGGGTTGAACTTGGTAGAAAAGAGAACTCTGGCACCGATAGCGGGAACTCCTCCGTATGGCTATGATGCAAGCAGGCACTGTGAGTTCCACTCTGGGGCTCCGGGCCACGATGTAGAGGGTTGCCATGCTTTTAAGCATTTTGTGCAGGATCTTTTGGACAATAAGGCTATCAATTTCGGGACGGCAGGTCCGAATATAGTGCAGAAACCCATGCCTAATCATGGGGCAAACACCATTCTAACTGAGGAAGGGATGAATATGATTATGAGAGTGGATGATTTAAAGACGCCGCTGAGCGAGATAAAAAGCAGATTATTGCAGGGGGGGGTCTATCCAGGATGTGACGAGTATTGCTTGGAATGTTGGACCCTAGCTGAGGGGTGTGAGGATTTGAAGAAAGGTGTCCAGGCTTTAATAGATGGCGGCACATTGCAGTTTGACCGAGCAGCAACTGAAGAACCTGCAGGAGCAGCAGCAGATAATTAGAGTGACGTGGCCACTGTAACGATTCCTCGAAAGGCAATCACTATAACGACACCGGCCCAGCGACCACCGATCACCATAACTAAGGCCGGACCGATCCCGTACGAGAGCACGAAAGCGGTCCCATGGTCATATGGGTTGGAAGTGTATTGTGACGGAATAAAGATTGATGTTGATAAGCAGCCAGCCGAGACCGTAGACAATGTTGTTGGTACCGGAGGTATGACAAGGAGTGGTAGGATCTTTATATCGCCTGAAGTAGAGGCTGAGCGAATGGCAAAGGGGAAAGGGAAAATGGTTGAAAATGTCCCAGTGCAGGCAAGCGAAAAAGCATCGGCATCGAAAGGTGTAGAAGAGTTCATGCGCTTGATTCGAAAAAGTGATTATAAGATTGTGGAGCATCTACAACAAACGCCGTCCAAGATATCTATATTGTCGTTGCTCTTGTGTTCTGAAGCTCACAGAAATGCACTGTTAAAAGTCCTGGACACTTCCTTCGTACCCCAAGACGTCTCCGTGAATCAGCTGGAAGGAGTGTTGGCACATGTAAATGCAGGCCACAGCTTGGGCTTTACCGACTTCGATTTGACCCCTAAGGGGAGAGATCATAATATGGCGCTGCACGTATCTGTCGAGTGTAGAGGATCAGTCATGTCGCATGTATTGGTAGACACCGGATCGTCTTTAAATGTGCTGCCCAAGAAAGCGATGATGAAGATAGATGTCAGAGGAATCCTGTGCACGCCCAGCGACTTGGTAGCCAGGGCATTCGATGGCACGCGGAGAACAGTCTTTGGATCAATAACATTGCCTCTGCAGGTGGGGCCGGAGGTGTTCGCGACTGAATTTTATATCATGGACATCCAGCCTGCGTATAGCTGCCTGCTCGGAAGACCCTGGATTCATGGTGCTGGGGCAGTCACGTCTACCCTGCATCAGAAGTTAAAATATATGGTCGGAGACAGCGTGGTCACCGTGTGCGAAGAAGAAGACATCCTGGTCAGCCATCTGTCGTCATTTAAATATATGGAGGTTGATGGATAGATTCACGAAACACCTTTCCAGGCATTCGAGGGGTTGCGTATCAAGGATAAAGGTCCCAGGCCGAGCAAAGCGCCGGAGATAGCCGTTTCATCATATAAAGAAGCTCAAGCTCTGGTAGAGGCTGGAGAAGCAAAAGGCTGGGGCAAAGTGCTGGATATTCCTGTGAAGATGGACCGGTTCGGGCTGGGATATCAACCATCGTCGTCAGCACCTGCTGTGGGAGCACCCCGTTTCAGAGGGCCAATAACCATCTCTGCCAGTGGAGTATGTCATGAAACCATCAATGCTGCTTCAGAGTCTGACGAAGGAGACAGCGACTGTGATATGGATGCCTGGATTCAGCCAAGCACGCCAGGACAGGGATTGTGCAACTGGTCTATTCAGGAGCTTGTTCCTGTGACTCTTAAACAGTAATGCTTTGTTTTATTAATTGTTGAACAATCTGATGTCTTGCCCGGGGCATCATGATTTGCTTAGGGCTGCGCTGTTATGAACATTGCGTGTTAATCATTAAATAAAAGGCGTTTTTCATGTGCAAATGTTGCGATCCCTGTTTTTCTTGTTTTGTATTTGTCAATAAAATGGCAACGTGGTTATTCGCTTTATACGCGTTTTGAAGCATTTAACCATTCCTTTTGCAGGATCACATTTTCAGATGACATCCTTGAACCACCTATGACTCGTCCCAACTTCGAGCACCCGATATTTCAGGCCAAAGAAGAGGTTGTCGAAGATAGTGACGTTCCTGAAGAGCTGTCTTGGTTGGTGAAACAAGAGGAAAGAGTCATTCTGCCTCACGAAGAGGTCATCGAAATTATCAACTTGGGGTCAGAAGGGGTTGAGAAGAATATTCGTATCGGAGCCGCGCTGCAGAGCGATATCAAGCGAAGACTAGTTGAAATGCTCCGAGAGTATAATGATGTGTTCGCTTGGTCGTATGAAGATATGCCAGGGCTCGATACAGATATGGTTGTGCATCGTCTGCCATTGAAAGAAGAATGCCCGCCAGTCAAACAAAAGCTTCGCAGAACTCAACCAGATATGGCAGTGAAAATCAAAGAAGAGGTTCAAAAACAGTGGGATGCCGGTTTCCTGGCTGTGACGAAATATCCCTCATGGGTTGCTAACATCGTACCAGTGCCAAAGAAAGATAGCAAGGTTCGGATGTGCGTTGATTATAGGGATTTGAATAAGGCGAGCCCAAAGGATGATTTTCCACTTCCTCATATCGATGTGCTAGTTGATAATACTGCTCAATACTCCGTATTCTCCTTTATGGATGGCTTCTCAGGCTATAATCAGATTAAAATGGCGCCAGAGGATATGGAGAAGACTACTTTTATAACGCCTTGGGGAACATTTTGTTATAAAGTGATGCTCTTCGGTTTGAAGAATGTTGGGGCAACATATCAGCGTGCGATGACGACTCTTTTTCATGATATGATGCATAAAGAGATCGAAGTTTATGTTGACGATATGATTGCCAAATCCCAGACGGAGGAAGAGCATCTGGTGAATCTGCTGAAGTTGTTTAAAAGGCTTAGGAAGTTCAGGCTGAGACTGAACCCTAACAAGTGCACCTTCGGGGTGAGATCGGGTAAACTGCTGGGGTTTATCGTAAGCAAAAGAGGAATAGAGGTTGATCCTGCTAAGATAAAAGCAATTCAAGAAATGCCGACGCCTAAAACAGAGAAAGAGGTGCGCGGGTTTTTAGGGAGGTTGAACTACATCGCTCGGTTCATCTCTCACCTAACGGCTACGTGTGAACCATTATTCAAGCTGTTGAAGAAAGATCAAGCTGTAACATGGAACGAAAATTGTCAAAAGGCGTTCGATAAAATAAAGCAGTATTTGCAGGAGCCTCCTATTTTGATACCCCCAGTGGCAGGGAGACCCTTGATTATGTATTTGACAGTTCTTGAGGGAAGCATGGGTTGTGTCCTCGGTCAACACGACGAGACAGGAAGAAAAGAGCATGCAATTTATTACTTGAGTAAGAAATTTACAGATTGTGAATCTCGATACTCAATGCTTGAGAAAACTTGTTGCCCGCTAGCCTGGGACGCCAAGCGTTTGAGGCAATACATGCTGAATCATACAACCATGCTCATCTCGAAGATGGATCCTATCAAATATGTATTCGAAAAACAGGCGTTGTCAGGGAGAATTGCCCGTTGGCAGATGGTCTTGACTGAATATGACATCCAATACGTCTCGCAAAAGGCTATAAAGGGGAGTGTACTGTCTGAGTACTTGGCTGAGCAGCCAATTGATGATTACCAATCGATGAGGTTTGATTTTCCTGACAAGGATATCATGTACCTAAAGATGAAAGATTGTGAAGAGCCGTTGCCAGACGAAGGACCAGAATTGGGTTCCAAATGGAAGATGATATTTGACGGAGCTGTGAACGCTTACGGTAGCGGAATAGGGGCAATCATCACTACTCCACACGGGTCGCACATCCTGTTTACTGCTCGATTGACCTTTGCAGTTACCAATAATGAAGCCGAATACGAAGCTTGTATCATGGGGCTTGAAGAAGCCATTGATTTGCGAATCAAAAATCTGGACGTATACGGAGACTCAGCTCTGGTGGTGAATCAAATCAAAGGAGAATGGGAGACACGTCAGCCCAATTTGATACAGTACATGAATTATGCAAGGAGATTGTTGCCTTTCTTTGACAAGGTTAAATTGCATCATGTACCGAGGGCAGAAAATCAGATGGCTGACGCCCTGGCCACTTTGTCTTCCATGTACAAAGTCAATTTCTGGAACGAGGCTCCCAGAATCATTATCTCTCGGCTTGACAGGCCTGCCTTTGTGTTTGCTATTGACGAGGCATCCGACGAAAAACCATGGTATTTGGATATCCTTAATTTCCTGAAGAATAAAGAGTATCCGGCTGGGGCATCTAGTCAAGATCAGAAGACTCTCAGGAGATTGGCGGGTAATTTCTATTTGAATCCGGATGGTGTCTTGTACAGAAGAAACCACGATTTGGTGCTGTTACGTTGTGTAGATGAAAGAGAGGCAAAGCTGCTCATGGAGGAAATACATGAAGGTACATTTGGTACGCATGCTGGTGGGCATGCTATGACGAGGAAGCTGCTACGGGCAGGTTATTTTTGGCTGACTATGGAAACTGATTGTTTCAAGTTTGCGAGGAAATGCCACAAGTGCCAAATCTATGCTGATAAGATCCATGTGCCTCCGAGTCCTCTGAATGTGATGTCATCGCCATGGCCATTCTCGATGTGGGGAATCGATATGATTGGAAAGATCGAGCCGACAGCTTCTAATGGGCACCGGTTCATTCTAGTAGCAATCGATTATTTCACCAAGTGGGTGGAGGCGGCGTCCTACGCAAATGTAACTAAGCAGGTGGTGGCCAGATTCATCAAGAGAGATATCATTTGCCGATATGGGATCCCCGAACGGATAATCACTGACAACGGTTCAAACCTGAACAACAAAATGATGAAGGAGCTCTGTCAGAATTTCAAGATTGAACATCACAACTCCTCCCCTTACCGACCCAAGATGAATGGCGCTGTCGAAGCGGCCAATAAGAATATCAAGAAGATCGTTCAAAAGATGGTGGTGACCTACAAGGATTGGCATGAGATGCTACCCTTCGCTTTGCACGGTTATCGTACGATGGTACACACATCAACCGGGGCAACCCCGTTCTCGTTGGTATACGGAATGGAAGCAGTACTACCATTGGAAGTTGAGATCCCTTCTCTGAGGGTATTGCGAGATGTTCAACTAGATGAGGCAGAATGGGTGAAAGACAGGTTGAACCAACTGAGTTTGATGGATGAGAAGAGGCTGGCTTCTCTAGCATACAGTCGTTTGTACCAGAGCCGAATGAAGAAAGCATATGATAAGAAGATACACCCTCGGAGCTTTCAGACGGGCGACCTTGTGCTGAAAAGGATTCTCCCGCCGCAGGCAGATCACAGGGGTAAGTGGACCCCCAATTACGAAGGGTCGTACGTTGTCAGAAAAGTCTTTTCAGGAGGAGCGTTATTGTTGTCCACCATGGACGGTGAAGACTTTACGTCGCCTGTGAATTCGGACGCAGTTAAAAAATACTTTGCTTAAAATTGACCCGCTAGACAGAAAAAGAGAGTCCAGGCAAAAATGGGGCATCCTGGCGAGCCAAAAACAAAATGAAAGGTTCGGGCAAAAGTTAGGGATAAAATGAAAAATGTACACCCGCGAAGTTGAAAACCTACACTGGGCGGCTTCGGCAAAAAGGGGTATCCCGGTGAACTGAAAACCCGTAAAGGGCGGTTCACGCAAAAGTTAGGGATTTGAAAAGCAAATGACTGCGGTCCGAATTTGATACTGCATTGAGCATTGGTGCGGGAGAGTATACCTGAGGGGTCGATTATCAGATACAATCTCTTCGGAAGTGTGGATACCGGGAAAGCATTAGAGTCGGACGAGTCATAAGAGGATCAGCTCGTGATGTTCGTCTGCATCCCGTTGCCGACATGTGTACAAATTTAATTTGTCAATATATTTATGCTTCTTGTGCATACTTGTATATTCGCTTTGCGTAGCTTCCTCTTTTCAGGAGTTACATCTCGTGTACAAAAACTCCGCCCATTCAGGGGCCCAATCAATAAAATTTGTTATTCAGTATTTGATGTTGGTTCTTTACTGTTTTGTGCATGATAAAACGCCTGAGTTTAAAAAAACTAGCATGTGTATAACGTCACTGGCCCTTGCCAATAATTGCTAAAACTTTGGATTAACTGGAAATAATGTCACTAACGCTAACCTAAATAGATTTGGTTGCATAGGCTTGTCTTGTCTTGTTTGTGTGAAGAGGACGATCAAAAGATTGCAGTAACGAAAGACTTAATCCCCACGCAGGGCATGCATGTTCTTCCTGAAAAAGGATCAAATTCCCCAGCTAGCCGTAGCTTATCCAAAGGACGTGGTCCAGCAAAGTCGTTTATCCTTAGAAGAGTTTGGCGATTCCAAGACTGTAGGGTCAGGTACTCTCCCCTAGCGGAGTCAGTGGGTTTTCCCCAAGAGGATCATCCCATCCCCAGCGGAGTTCTCTTCTCAGCGAGTATTTTCATTCCTCCCAGTGGAACTCAAAGATTAAGACTCTCCCCGGCAGAATTGGTTGTGTGTCCTGGCATTTATTTTGCCAGAATACCGTGTGACATCCGGTCACCCTCCAGCAGAAGTTCAATCATACTAGACGTATCTGCTAGTCTCTAGCAGAGTTATATCCCCCTGCAGGGCGTTACTTCAATGAGGTGATTGGTATTGAGTTCCCAATTTCCCAGCTGAGTCGACTTCACTCTTCCAGCATTTATTTTGCAGGAATAATTCTGTAGCATCTGGCTATCCCCAACGGAGTCAGCATTGTCTTCAGCATTTATTTTGCTGGAGCAGTTCCTGTATCCCAGCAGTTCGAGTCTGCATTGGCATCGGCGTATAGTGTCATACTTGCATCCACCAA
Source organism: Lathyrus sativus (assembly GCA_963859935.3). Lineage (NCBI taxonomy): Eukaryota > Viridiplantae > Streptophyta > Magnoliopsida > Fabales > Fabaceae > Lathyrus > Lathyrus sativus. Next base: position 403,824,486 of record OZ012737.1, on the reverse strand, counting down.
ATAAAAGCGTAGCATTTCCATGTCGAATGGAGCATTGCATCATTGTCAAACATACGTATTTTTGAAACATAAACTAGGTTGGCTAACCGTTTATTTCAAGTATTGTTTCTCTTGCAGGTAGAGAGAGCTCTTGCTCAGATGAATCACCAAACATTCGAGGTCTCGACGTGAGACATTCAATGAAGTGACAGCTTTGGCATTATTCCCCACAAAGTTATCATGATGAAGTTTTCTTTGTGAATTTCTCGTGTTTTCCCCCGCCAGAATGAGTAGGCAAAATTTCTCCTCATTCCCAAGCAGAGTTGTTTGTCATCAAAAGGTTTCATGAATCAGAATGTCAGAGGCTGCCGCCGGTTATCAGAACAGGCGTCCGGTAGTTTGGTTTCCAAATATCCCCAGTAGAGTCCGCTTCAAAATCGCTGTCACGTCAGTGCTAAGAAGTTTTGTGGTTTGGGACCAATGGAAGGATGAGTCCTGACGTGGACAATTTTCTTGACAGGTTTTCTTTGTGCTAGAAAAGTGGGGGTCCTAACGTGGACAGATTTATTTCCTCATGGTTGATAAGAAGTGCTAGTCCTGGCATGGACAGGTTTGATTTCTCAGAATTGTTGGAATGTGGAGTCCTGACGTGGACATTTCTTCCAGGTGACGGTATGTGTTAGTCCTGACGTGGACTGATTCGAGTTCTCGGTATTGATTGAGTGTGAAGTCCTGACGTGGACGAAATTGGTTACTCTTCGTGTTGGTGTCCTGACGTGGACCATTTACTTCCAGCAGATAGCTTTATTCGTAATGGTGAAATGTGCGTCCTGACGTGGACAAGTTTGTAGTTCTTTGTAACGACAAGATACGAGAGTCCTGACGCGGACAAATTTATCCTTCTTCGTGTTGTTGGCAAAGTGTGAGTCCTGACGCGGACGAGTTTTATTTCCCAGCAAGTCGAAGACGCGCAAGTCCTGACGTGGACAGGTTCTATTACATCATCAGGGTGAGATGTGAGTCCTGACGTGGACAAGTCTCACTTCCCTAGTGGGTCAAAGGTGCATGAGTCCTGACGTGGACAAGTTTTATTTCCTCAGCGAGTCAAGAGGTGGGTCCTGACATGGACAAATCAAGACAAAAAGCGTTTCCTTACGTGGAAAGATTGGAGTCCTTACGTGGACAGATAAAGGAGTGTTCCTTACGTGGAATGATGTAGTCCTTACGTGGACAAATCAAGAAGAGAGTTATTCCTGACGGGGAAAAGTGGGTCCTAACGTGGACGCTGTAGTCCTAACGTGGACGAATACAGAGAGGAATTCCTTACGTGGAAAGAAGTTTATTCCTTACGTGGAAAGAGCAGTTTTAGTTCCTTACGTGGAAAGAGGTGTTCCTTACGTGGAAAAATGGGAGTCCTTACGTGGACAAATCAGAAAGAGGTGTTCCTTACGTGGAAAAATGGGAGTCCTTACGTGGACAAATCAGAAAGATTGTGTTCCTTACGTGGAAAGATTGGAGTCCTTACGTGGACAAATCAAGATGAGATTGTGATTCCTTACGCGGAACGAAAGTGGTTTCCTAACTTGGAACGGAGATGTATTCCTTACGTGGAAAGATTGAGTCCTTACGTGGACAGATCGAGATTGGATTCCTTACGTGGAAGAACGATATATTCCTTACGTGGAAGGGTTTAGTCCTGACGTGGACAAGTTTAGAAAAGAAGTTGGTTTCCTAACGTGGAAAGATGTGATTCCTTACGTGGAACAAGTTGGAGTCCTTATGTGGACGAATCAAAATGTGTTTCCTTATGTGGAAAGATAGCATTCCTGACGTGGAAAGATTGATTCCTTACGTGGAAGACCGATGTATTCCTTACGTGGAAAGTTTAGTCCTGACGTGGACAGATTTAGAAGAGAAGTTGGTTTCCTTACGTGGAAAGAGGTGATTCCTTACGTGGAAAAGAAGAGGTACTCCTAACGTGGAAAGATTTTATTCCTGACGTGGAAAAATTTAGTCCTGACGTGGACAGATACAAAAGAGTTTATTCCTAACGTGGAAGAGTTTAGTCCTAACGTGGACGATTTATTTCTGACGAGAGGCAGACGAGCCATCCCCAGCAAAGTTGTTGAAGTCTTTCCGAGTTGACGGCAGGAGGAGTCCTAACGTGGACAAAAATTCTATCTCTGCGATGATAAAATCTTTTTCAGGCTGATGAAAAGAATCCCCAGCACGAGATCAGTGGGTTGCTGTAAGCAGTCAGATTCAGTTGATGAATATCGTTCCCCAAGCAGTGGTGTAGTTCATTTCTGCGATTGGCAAATTTCTGGGTTCTTAGTATTCAACCGTCTCGTACCGCGAATGTCTGAAGGCTCCGGGCTCTTCACCCAATCGGGTCCAAGTTGCTTGAATAGGGGCAACTGTTGCACCCTAAAATTTGCTCAACCTTAGTCACTTGGTTTATGTTTCAATATCATTAGCATTTGCATAGTCTAATCATCTGCATAGCATAAGCATGGCAAGTCATCCAACAGGGGAACAATCATTATTCTTATCTCTATTAGCCTATCAAGAGGTTATTATTCAAATTCAATCTCATTCAAGTCATCAGAAAGAATTTGAAAGCTGGAAAGTCAAGGGATCAAGCAAGCAATCTATCTCCTATCCTGAGGGTGTCTGAGGATCATCAAAGAAATTGTGAGCTGTGGATTGAGCATGGAGAGTATCTAGGCATCATGGGAGACTTAGAAAATCATTTGAAGAAGGAGACAAGTCATTGATATGATCACAAGAATTGTAGTTGAAGACAGTCAACTAGGGTTCCATCTGGGGTCAACTCTAGGTCAACTCTAGGTCAATTGACTGATTGAAAGGCATTAAGGGCTATTGGAGAGATGTGGGGTTCATAATTTGACATATAGAAAAGGATATGGTATTGTGCTAAGAAGAAATCAAGAGAAATCAAGGAGAAGAGGAGTTTCTAAATTAGGGTTTATGTGTAAAATCCCCTAGTTTGGGCCAAATTTCCAAGCAAGATAAGTCAGAATGCAAGCTTCAAATGGATCCTTGGTCAACATGAAACCTGTATAGGATCTCAAGACCTTTAATTTGAGTGGTGGAATACATTAAGAAGATTTATAGAACTCAAGTTATGGTCCTTGCAAGTTACTGGTCATCTGAGGTATCTGAAATTTTGTCTGTGAAAGTTACTTGTCTTCCAAGCAATTTTTACCCCTCAAGGAGATTTCAAATGAATTTCTGGTCAACATAAGAATTGTTCCTCATTGTCTTATATTTCTATAATGGTATGGTATGCCTTCATATGATTTGTGGAACTCTACTTATGGTCTTGGCAAGCAAAGGGTATTTTGGTCATCTGGTGATTACAGGTCATTCTTAGCCTATGCCTAAAACTCATACAAGGAAGCTTCAAATGAAAAACTTCACAACATCAAAGTTTCTCAAAATGCCATTTTAAGTCTAGAAAAGAAGTCATGAAAGTTTGGAAATGCATGGAGCAAGACTTGACCAAAGTTGGTGGAAAATGACCTAAAAAAGGCATATAAGTTGAAAAAGTTGAAATGAAAAATTGGTTTGAGAGATCTACAAATCCAAAATGGGTCATCCAATATACCAAATTGATTCCAAACATCATTTTAGAGACATTGGTTCAGCCACTGTTTTGAGTTAGGGGTTAATTTTTGGACTTACTTTGTATTTTTGTTACTTGCATCATAAGGCAAGTATGGAAAACTTGGCATAAGTGACTTTTCAAGGCAAGGAACTTGGTTTTTTCACACACACCATTTCAATAACTCATTAGAGGAGATTTTGACTCAAATATACAAAGGGTGTATGCATGAGATATGAGATGATTCAAAGTATCATGGCATGAGAACTTCCATAACTTTCCACCACATTCCATACTTTCCTAGATCAATCTAGAAGCTTCTAGGACTTTCCAATCTCATCTATATATTGATATGAAGAGCTTCATGCCATGGTTGGTGAATCACATTGCTCATAACACCAAGTTTCATACCTTTCTTCCAATTTGCAAAATCAATTCAAACTACCTCAAATCTTCACCAATTTTCACAATTCTTGATTGGATCTTCATCACCATCATTCATAGATCATAATTCACACAAGCATTTGGTTGATTGAAGGAGAACTCGTGCCATACAAGTGAATCATCCAAGAAGCAAGAACTTTCCAATCACAAGATCCAAGAGGTTTGAGTCAGATTTTCTGCATACAGAATCAAGAATTGGTAGTGTGGATCAAGTTCCAATCATTGCAAGCATTGGATCAAGAGGATTCAGCACCTGTTTTCACCATCACACCAGGTTGGTACCTTCCTTCGAATTGCATGATTTAGCCAGCATGTTAGTGATTTGTTAGCATAGAATGGTTAAGTTAAGTTAGATGATGGATTTCACCAAGTTTGAGCAAGTTTCATGGATGTTGATCATGATGCACCAAAACTGTTGGAGCTTGTAACTCTTGGAATATTGCAAGATAATGTTAGATTTTTGGTTCAGAATACTCAGCATAGTCCATAGATCGTTCTAGGGTAGTTTGAACAAGTTTGATGATCATGCACATCAGGTGTAATTCAGTGGTACCATGAACTTCCAGCTATCGAGCTTGACTGTCTAATGAGTTCTAGAAGAATCCAGATATGGGATCGTGTAGAGGGTGAGGAGTAGACCACTTTTGGTCTTTGGATGAGAGATTTTCGTTGAGAGATGAAGGAGAAAGAAGGACTTGAACATGGCTGCATGGGGGAAGGAATTCTGCAAAACCCTAATGTCATTGGGGACGATGACCAATAGCCGTTGGATTGCCTTTTATTTTTGACCTTTTAAGCTCATCGTATGGCCCAGATTTGAAGTTGAAAACGGAGGGAGAGACTCAAAGTGAAACGCACCGTATCACTTAAACGCAGCCATGGGCCTTGGACTCAGATTTATATTCCCACCCCCCAGCGAAGCCCAGTTGAAAAATGAACTGTAAACCCTTGCTATTTGCACCGTGGATCCAATTATTTTCCTTTGATTTTAATTCTTTTTTTTTTCTGATGCGCGCTGGGCCTAATGCAATTATTATTCGCGCCCCCATTTTTCTGGCCCACTTGAATCTGAACTGGGCGAAGCTGCTATTCAGACCCCCTTCCCCATTTAATTCATATTTTGTGTTTTGTTTTCTTTAATATTTTTCTCATCTTTAAAAAATCATAAAAAAATGAAAATAGCTTGTTTTTAATTGGTTCTATTTTCTCTAGGTCAATAATCCTGTCTAGAAAAATATTAAACAATAAAATTGGCATTTTATTTTGTTTTAATATTTTTCATGCATTTTTCTTGTAAATAGCATTTTATTAAGTTTAGTTTGATACTTAAATTTGTTGATTTTTGTTCTAATAGTTCCCTTTAGCTTTAGAGTTCATTCTTTTTAGGTTGATTAGTTTAGTACTTCAACTTGTATATAAGATTTAATTCACAATTTTAGAAATTAATTTTAGGAGATTTGTTTAGGTGTGAATACCATGACCAAAATTAGGGTTTTAGGTGATAACATGAGTGAAATAGATTAGATTCTTTTAGGAATTTTCATATGATTTTTGGGTATGGGACTATAGGGGTTATGGGTATAGGATAGATCCCTTAGAAAACATTAGGATTCCCCTACTGCTATTAGTATATTGCTTATATTGGATTGACTGTGTGGTGTGCCCTCTTTAGGGTTATTGTTTTGTCTGTGTGTGGGGTATTGGGTTTGTTTGGGATTTGGGGGAGCTGAAGACCTGAGATGATGAAGCCATTTGAAGATCAGAGACTGAAGACCAACTCCCAGAGTTGATGAGGAGTATCTCTTGCTGGCAGCTGTTGAAGTTTGTAGGATCTAGGAGTTAGGCAGAGCCCTAGAGTAGACAGTTTGATTCTCAAACATGGAAGGTCTTGATTGCCTCCCTTCTTCTCTGTGATGCAGAGTCTCTCTAAGACACTCACCCCCTTCCTTTGGAAGGCTTGGTGCTACTGTCTAAGGGATAGAACTCTTGAGAGAAAATATCTTATGTGTTGTTAGCAGTCTGTTTGCCACCTTTGGTGGTCAACTAATTGCTTAACACCCAATTCACTCTTGTGATTGATCCCTCAGCTTGGAGATTGGGACTTGAAGAAAAGCCATTGCAGATGGAAGACTGATGATCAAAGCCCTTGATTGAAGACCATGAAGATGGAGATTGAAGCTTGCTTGAAGTTTATAGTTGTTTGGAGATGACTTGAAGTCAGATGTGATGCAGAGCTGCTGTGGCTGTTTATTTTCCTGCTGTTATTCATTTCTGATGTATTGATTGGTTTTCTGGACTGTATTGTTTGCTGTTTACCATGTTGGGTTGAAAGTGAAGTCTGTTCACTTTTGCCTATTGTTTTCTAGGTTCGAGGTTGAGTGGGACTCCCTTGCCTCGCTTGTATTGTTGCATCCATGCATTTTACTGCTTTACTGTATATATTTGCTATTGATTCTGTTTCCGTCTATTCCCTTAGGATCTCTGTTTCTCTCTGTGCAGGAGAGGAGCATGATAGACATTAGGTCTTAACCCATGCATGATAACACTAGGTTAGTTTGATTCCCTTTTCAACCGTAGTTTAGAGTTCGGTCTCTTCTTTCTCAAAACAAACAGAAAAACACAATAAGATCTCAAACACAATAAAAGACACTTCTTCCGTAAAAGAATGTGAACTCATCAAGATGTCATTTCTGTCCGCTTGGACTGTTAATCATGAAAACCTTTTTTAGAAGGAATAAAAAACAACCAAGACAAGCCTGTGTCGTACGTGGCCCGAACTACGTTTGCTCTGATCTTTCATGCTATATGAAAGTACGTAGGCATAGGATGCGATATCCTAGCGAGCAACCTTCCCCTCCTTTCCCATAGGTAGGCGAACTACGTTGACTCTGATTTCTCGTTCCAGACGGGAATACGTAGGCATAAAGTGCGATACTTTGCCGAGTCATTTTATTTTCTTTTTAACCCTTAACCCTTAGTGTAGATAGAATAACAATCCATACCCGAAAACAAGCGTGGATCCCGTCGAGTACGACGGACGTGAGGGGTGCTAATACCTTCCCCTTGCGTAACCGACTCCCGAATCGAGGATTTGGTTGCGATGACCATTCCTTTCCCGTTTTGCGTTAGGTTTACTCTGAGCGTTTCCTTTCCCTCCATGGGGATAAATAACGCACGGTGGCGACTCTTCTGTTCAGCCGGCGCCGATTTTTGCAGTAGCGACAGGGATCAATTATAACCATCGCATCAAGCGAGGTTCTGCAGATCCTACACGGGATCAATTATAACCATTGCATCAAGCGAGGTTCTGCAGATCCTACACAGGATCAATTATAACCATCGCATCAAGCGAGGTTCTGCAGATCCTACACGGGATCAATTATAACCATCGCATCAAGCGAGGTTCTGCAGATCCTACACGGGATCAATTATAACCATTGCATCAAGCGAGGTTTTGCAGATCCTACACGGGATCAATTATAACCATCGCATCAAGCGAGGTTCTGCAGATCCTACACGGGATCAATTATAACCATCGCATCAAGCGAGGTTCTGCAGATCCTACACGGGATCAATTATAACCATCGCATCAAGCGAGGTTCTGCAGATCCTACATGGGATCAAATATCTCTAGATTGTCCATCATAATGCCTTTATGCAAAATGACTCACGACATTTCTCTACGCGCATATATATTCGTAATTACAATACTATGCGTATTCACCTCACATAGGTACCTACAATCTATGTGCTCTCATGCTAATCTATCATGCATTTCCATTCAATTCGAACAAACGCTTAAAATTGCCAAACGACCACTAATTCCCGATAAAAATCGACTTCTAGGATTCACGCCATTCGGCTACCCACAGCACATCACAAACCAGCACACCAACTTTTAAATCAGAGAAGGGTCGATCGCAACCGAAACCCCAAGCCACAACAGCACACAATCAGCATAGAAAATTCACTCTGCTACGTTCGCTACACGCTCGCCTAGCGAGCTACTGGAGAGCGTTCGCTACCTCCTCGCCTAGCTAACTGTTAGCGAGCACAAAAAGAAGCTACAGACCTCGTTCGCTACCTCGTTCGCCACAGCGAACCCTCAGTGAGCTCTTCGCTACTCCCTTCGCGGCTAGCGAAGGAGACCAAAACACCACTGTCCCAAGTCTGGGACCGTTCGTTATACGCTCGCCTAGTGAGCTGCTAGCGAACGTTCACTGCGTGCTCGCCTAGCGAACTGCTAGCGAGTCGCCTGCGAACAACAATATTCAGTTATGCTCCAACTCTTCCAAACTCACCGAAATCACCCGATTAGATCCAATGTTATTCCAATAGACTTAGCCTAACATATATCGACTAATATACGGTATCTAGACACGATTCTAACCGTTAAATAACGATTTCTATCGATTAATCCAACTTCGACCTAAAAATGGAAAGTATGGAAAACTACCAAACGATTCCAATCTAACACATATATGACCTTATACATTATTAAGATGATAAACATTCTCACCCTTACCTGATTATTTGCAAGCTTTGATCGATTCTTCCAGCCTCTAGGTTTTTCTCTTCTTTCTTCCCTCTTTCCCTTCTCTTCCTTTCTTTCTTTTCTTTTTCTTTCTAATCTTACTAACTTTCTTTCTCTTCTCTTTTTATCTCATCTTTCCATTTCTTTCCTCTCATTTTCTTTCCCTCCACTAACTAATCAAATCTCATAAATTAACCACTTAACAATAAATAGGAAAATGTCTATAATACCCTCAAAAACTATTTCTTCAGAAAACTCCCAAATTCGGTTAAAATAGGATAATATGTAAACATAACATATTTTCATGCAAATTCTACCTCAAAATAATATTCGCCCAATTAAACCAAAAAGGACTCAACGAAAAAGGAATAATCGAAATCGGGGCGTTACAATTCTCCCCCACTTAGGAATTTTCGTCCTCGAAAATATCTCTTGGTTCAAATCATACCGGACACGACTTTCACGCCTCCTCTCCATTTCCTAAGTTACACATGATCACCCGCATGCATACTTCTATACCGCAATCATAGTTATGCCACGTGACTCATATAAACCCATCAATCCTCATCAATCTCCATGGGAGATTGTGGGTACACCGCTTGCACCTCACCAGGAACGACATCTCGGTCATTCTACCCTGGTGATCATCCCACTAGGGACGAAGCATAGTCATAACACTTATACCTCATCAGGAATGTCACTTAGTAATGTCCAATACACAAAGCTAAGTCCCACAAGAAGTCTCCCCATAACCAACTCATATCGCAAAATTGCTTAGCCAGTTCCAACCCTCTCTATCATCCTTTTCATCATATGCAAGGATCTTCAAATTACAGCATAAGCCACCACATTATCCTTTCTCGGATGATAATCTCAGCCTAAAACCATAATCCTTCTAGAGTTCCCAATTACTTTCTTTGTCTCACATACTACACTTCCAAATTAAGCAGATACCTCAAGCTCTGGTATTCACCATCATCCTAAAGCTCAAACTAACCAATTGTAGCCCCCAACTCGGGAACAACCACAACAGTAACCAACTCCAAATTACTTGTCAGACATTTACTCTTATGCACTCCAAGTTGTCGTAAGGTATGACTACAACTTACTAATGTTGCACTGAACACATCTTCCAATCATATCAACAGAGCTTCTCACAACACAACAATTAATTCCGTCGAGCCCGACACAACCCATACACGAGTTGTTGACAGCTCTCCAGAAACTCTTTGAAACTCTCCTCACCACAGCATAAAACTGCTTCTTCTCCCGTATCGATAACTCAAGTTCCTTATGCTCAATATGATCCTCTATTCTCTTCTTTGAATATACCAAAATATCATCGGTGAACACAATCATTGCTTTAATCAATCAAGTATGGAGAATCCTCATGCCAAATGGTTACTCGGTTTCGCAAACTGTGGCAAAAACACGCACCACACACTCTGCATCCACTACTAAATCCAAAAATAGTCCATCAATAATTAACTTAATTCCATGCCAATACTTCACCATCATCTAGATCATTGGACTAGCTTTCTAACGCTTCGAACCGTGCGTCATTCCGAGTTACGGTCCTCCCGTTACGACAAAAATACTAAAACAAATTTCTCTGCCCAGGACTTCCTCGCTAGGCGAACATAGTAGCGAGCGTGGAGTCGTTCGCTAGCATGCTCGCTAGGCGAAGACCTGGCGAACATGACAGTCCAAAATCTTAATTTCGACCATTACCTGACTTCCGAGTGTCCGATTTCGATTTCGTAAAAAGCTGTGATCTCGGAATTTGACATACTGCAACAATTTCACACTTAGAAGACCATATAACACATCCTCGACTCTTGGAATACTTAAAGGCCTTGTTACACCAATTTGCACTCCATGTTAATATTTTCTTTATCATCCACCGGATGTCACTATCCATCCTTTACATACGCAACCTCATAATCCGTCGTCGTAGCACACATCTCAAGCACCCGTCTCAAACTGCTCAAATAATTTAATTATCTTGATTATCCAAAAAGATACATAACAGGGAGCTCTCAATATAAGATAAATTCTCGTAACTAAGTCAACCACAACTCCACTCCGCGCTTTGGTTGTGTATCACTATCTTGTCAGGATGACTTCCAAACAGTCACAATTATTCGGCAAACCGCCAACTCCTCACTTGTAGCATCCTGGAGAAGCACAAGTTTCTCCCCCACTTTAATCATTCTCACTCCTTGCAGACAAAGGTTAAATACCAAACGCGCATCGACAGTGTTTTCACACACATGTCGCGTACAAGGGAACAACCAACATTAGACAACTTGGCCGGATGGACCGACCTGCTCTGATATCTCTTGTAACACCCCACTTCCCAAAATAAATAAAATATAAACATTATAATTAAACATCAGAGTTTTCATCATTTACAGTGGGATATCACATCACCAATAAGTCATCAAAATACTTTATTGATTATTTTCAAATTAATACAGCGGAAATTGTCATTTCAACATTCTTGGCCATCTGCCAGATTTCATAAAATATCTATTATTATAATTCACCAAAATGTGATACGTCACAGGATTACAACAAGTTTGACACAAAACAATTAAAACACCCATATCCCGTGTTACAAATCAGAGCACCCTAAGACTCGACCTGTACACCGCTATCCAAGCTATCTATGCACCTGGATTATCTGTACTTCCGAGGAAGCACAGACCACAACAACAAAAGACAAAGAGGTGAGAATTATGATCAAATAATAATGGTATAATAGTACATGAAATAAAAGGAAGAATCTATATAAATCATTTCACATACATATCAATCGGGCTAACTGTCCCACCATTAATCACAACATACAATCACGCAACACGTGCGCACACGCACACCCCGAAACATACGGTATCGACTCATTCGTCCGTCAGATTCTCTTAGGAATCAATTATAACCATCTCATCAAGCGAGGTTCTGCAAATCCTACATGGGATCAATTATAACCATCGCATCAAGCGAGGTTCTGCAGATCCTACACGGGATCAATGATAACCATCGCATCAAGCGAGGTTCTGCAGATCCTACACGGGATCAATGATAACCATCACATCAAGCGAGGTTCTGCAGATCCTACACGGGATCAATTATAACCATCACATCAAGCGAGGTTCTGCAGATCCTACACGGGATCAATTATAACCATCGCATCAAGCGGGGTTCTGCAGATCCTACACGGGATCAATTATAACCATCGCATCAAGCGAGGTTCTGCAGATCCTACACGGGATCAATTATAACCATCGCATCAAGCGAGGTTCTGCAGATCCTACACGGGATCAATGATAACTATCGCATCAAGCGAGGTTCTACAGATCCTACACGGGATCAATGATAACTATCGCATCAAGCGAGGTTCTGCAGATCCTACACGGGATCAATTATAACCATCGCATCAAGCGAGGTTCTGCAGATCCTACACGGGATCAATTATAACCATCGCATCAAGCGAGGTTCTGCAGATCCTACACGGGATCAATTATAACCATCGCATCAAGCGAGGTTCTGCAGATCCTACACGGGATCAATTATAACCATCGCATCAAGCGAGTTTCTGCAGATCCTACACGGGATCAATTATAACCATCGCATCAAGCGAGGTTCTGCAGATCCTACACGGGATCAATTATAAGCATCGCATCAAGCGAGGTTCTATAGATCCTACACGGGATCAAATATCTCTAGATTGTCCATCATAATGCCTTTATGCAAAATGACTCACGACATTTCTCTACGCGCATATATATTCGTAATTACATTACTATGCGTATTCACCTCACATAGGTACCTAAAATCTATGTGCTCTCATGCTAATCTATCATGCATTTCCATTCAATTCGAACAAATGCTTAAAATTGCCAAACGGCCACTAATTCCCGATAAAAATCGACTTCTAGGATTCACGCCATTCGGCTACCCACAACACATCACAAACCAGCACACCAACTTTTAAATCAGAGAAGGGTCGATCGCAATCGGAACCCCAAGCCACAACAGCACACAATCAGCAGAGAAAATTCACTCTGCTACGTTCGCTACACGCTCGCCTAGCGAGCTGCTAGCGAGCGTTCGCTACCTCCTCGCCTAGCTAACTGTTAGCGAGCACAAACAGAAGCTACAGACCTCGTTCGCTACCTCGTTCGCCACAGCGAACCCTCAGTGAGCTCTTCGCTACTCCCTTCGCGGCTAGCGAAGGAGACCAAAACACCACTGTCCCAAGTCTGGGACCGTTCGTTATACGCTCGCCTAGCGAGCTGCTAGCGAACGTTCGCTGCGTGCTCGCCTAGCAAACTGCTAGCGAGTCGCCTGCGAACAACAATATTCAGTTCTGCTCCAACTCTTCCAAACTCACCGAAATCACCCGATTAGATCCAATGTTATTCCAATAGCCTTAGCCTAACATATATCGACTAATATACGGTATCTAAACGCGATTCTAACTGTTAAATAACGATTTCTATCGATTAATCCAACTTCGACCTAAAAATGGAAAGTATGGAAAACTACCAAACGATTCCAATCTAGCACATATATGACCTTATACATTATTAAGATGATAAACATTCTCACCCTTACCTGATTATTTGCAAGCTTTGATCGATTCTTCCAGCCTCTAGGTTTTTCTCTTCTTTCTTCCCTCTTTCCCTTCTCTTCCTTTCTTTCTTTTCTTTTTCTTTCTAATCTTACTAACTTTCTTTCTCTTCTCTTTTTATCTCATCTTTCCATTTCTTTCCTCTCATTTTCTTTCCCTCCACTAACTAATCAAATCTCATAAATTAACCACTTAACATTAAATAGGAAAATGTCTATAATACCCTCCAAAACTATTTTCTCAGAAAACTCCCAAATTCGGTTAAAATAGGATAATATGTAAACATAACATATTTTCATGCAAATTCTACCTCAAAATAATATTCGCCCAATTAAACCAAAAAGGACTCAACGAAAAAGGAATAATCGAAATCGGGGCGTTACAATTCTCCCCCACTTAGGAATTTTCGTCCTCGAAAATATCTCCTGGTTCAAATCATACCGGACACGACTTTCACGCCTCCTCTCCATTTCCCAAGTTACACATGATCACCCGCATGCATACTTCTATACCGCAATCATAGTTATGCCACGTGACTCATATAAACCCATCAATCCTCATCAATCTCCATGGGAGATTGTGGGTACACCGCTTGCACCTCACCAGGAACGACATCTCGGTCATTCTACCCTGGTGATCATCCCACTAGGGACGAAGCATAGTCATAACACTTATACCTCATCAGGAATGTCACTTAGTAATGTCCAATACACAAAGCTAAGTCCCATAAGAAGTCTCCCCATAACCAACTCATATCGCAAAATTGCTTAGCCAGTTCCAACCCTCTCTATCATCCTTTTCATCATATGCAAGGATCTTCAAATTACAGCATAAGCCACCACATTATCCTTTCTCGGATGATAATCTCAGCCTAAAACCATAATCCTTCTAGAGTTCCCAATTACTTTCTTTGTCTCACATAATACGCTTCCAAATTAAGCAGATACCTCAAGCTCTGGTAGTCACCATTATCCTAAAGCTCAAACTAACCAATTGAAGCCCCCAACTCGGGAACAACCACAACAGTAACCAACTCCAAATTACTTGTCAGACATTTACTCTTATGCACTCCAAGTTGTCGTAAGGCATGACTACAACTTACTAATGTTGCACTGAACACATCTTCCAATCATATCAATAGAGCTTCTCACAACACAACAATTAATTCTGTCGAGCCCGGCACAACCCATACACGAGTTGTTGACAGCTCTCCAGAAACTCTTTGAAACTCTCCTCACCGCAGCATAAAACTGCTTCTTCTCCCGTACCGATAACTCAAGTTCCTTATGCTCAATATGATCCTCTATTCTCTTCTTTGAATATACCAAAATATCATCGGTTAACACAATCATTGCTTCAATCAATCAAGTATGGAGAATCCTCATGCCAAATGGTTACTCGGTTTCGCAAACTGTGGCAAAAACACGCACCACACACTCTGCATCCACTACTAAATCCAAAAATAGTCCATCAATAATTAACTTAATTCCATGCCAATACTTCACCATCATCTAGATCATTGGACTAGCTTTCTAACGCTTCGAACCGTGCGTCATTCCGAGTTACGGTCCTCCCGTTACGACAAAAATACTAAAACAACTTTCTCTGCCCAGGACTTCCTCGCTAGGCGAACATAGTAACGAGCGTGGAGTCGTTCGCTAGCATGCTCGCTAGGCGAAGACCTGGCGAACATGACAGTCCAAAATGTTAATTTCGACCGTTACCTGACTTCTGAGTGTCTGATTTCGATTCTGTAAAAAGCTGTGATCTCGGAATTTGACGTACTGCAACAATTTCACACTTAGAAGACCATACAACACATCCTCGACTCTTGGAATACTTAAAGGCCTTGTTACACCAATTTGCACTCCATGTTAATATTTTCTTTATCATCCACCGGATGTCACTATCGATCCTTTACATACGCGACCTCATAATCCGTCGTCGTAGCACACATCTCAAGCACCCGTCTCAAACTGCTCAAATAATTTAATTATCTTGATTATCCAAAAAGATACATAACAGGGAGCTCTCAATATAAGATAAATTCTCATAACTAAGTCAACCACAACTCCACTCCGTGCTTTAGTTGTGTATCACTATCTTGTCAGGATGACTTCCAAACAGTCACAATTATTCGGCAAACCGCCAACTCCTCACTTGTAGCATCCTGGAGAAGCACAAGTTTCTCCCCCACTTTAATCATTCTCACTCCTTGCAGACAAAGGTTAAATACCAAACGCGCATCGACAGTGTTTTCACACACATGTCGCGTACAAGGGAACAACCAACATTAGACAACTTGGCCGGATGGACCGACCTGCTCTGATACCTCTTGTAACACCCCACTTCCCAAAACAAATAAAATATAAACATTATAATTAAACATCAGAGTTTTCATCATTTACAGTGGGATATCACATCCCCAATAAGTCATCAAAATACTTTATTGATTATTTTCAAATTAATACAGCGAAAATTGTCATTTCAACATTCTTGGCCATCTGCCAGATTTCATAAAATATCTATTATTATAATTCACCAAAATGTGATACGTCACAGGATTACAACAAGTTTGACGCAAAACAATTAAAACACCCATATCCCGTGTTACGTATCAGAGCACCCTAAGACTCGACCTGTACACCGCTATCCAAGCTATCTATGCACCTGGATTATCTGTACTTCCGAGGAAGCACAGACCACAACAACAAACAACAAAGAGGTGAGAATTATGATCAAATAATAATGGTATAATAGTACATGAAATAAAAGGAAGAATCTATATAAATCATTTCACATACATATCAATCGGGCTAACTGTCCCACCATTAATCACAACATACAATCACGCAACACGTGCGCACACGCACACCCCGAAACATACGGTATCGACTCATTCGTCCGTTAGATTCTCTTAGGAATCAATTATAACCATCGCATCAAGCGAGGTTCTGCAAATCCTACACGGGATCAATTATACCCATCGCATCAAGCGAGGTTCTGCAGATCCTACACGGGATCAATTATAACCATCGCATCAAGCGAGGTTCTGCAGATCCTACACGGGATCAATGATAACCATCGCATCAAGCAAGGTTCTGCAGATCCTACACGGGATCAATTATAACCATCGCATCAAGCGAGGTTCTGCAGATCCTACACGGGATCAATTATAACCATTGCATCAAGCGAGGTTCTGCAGATCCTACACGGGATCAATTATAACCATCGCATCAAGCGAGGTTCTGCAGATCCTACACGGGATCAATTATAACCATCGCATCAAGCGAGGTTCTGCAGATCCTACACGGGATCAATGATAACCATCGCCTCAAGCGAGGTTCTGCAGATCCTACACGGGATCAATTATAACCATCGCATCAAGCGAGGTTCTGCAGATCCTACACGGGATCAATTATAACCATCGCATCAAGCGAGGTTCTGCAGATCCTACACGGGATTAATTATAACCATCGCATCAAGCGAGGTTCTGCAGATCCTACACGGGATCAATTATAACCATCGCATCAAGCGAGGTTCTGCAGATCCTACACGGGATCAATTATAACCATCGCATCAAGCGAGGTTCTGCAGAACCTACACGGGATCAATTATAACCATCGCATCAAGCGAGGTTCTGCAGATCCTACACGGGATCAAATATCTCTAGATTGTCCATCATAATGCCTTTATGCAAAATGACTCACGACATTTCTCTACGCGCATATATATTCGTAATTACATTACTATGCGTATTCACCTCACATAGGTACCTACAATCTATGTGCTCTCATGCTAATCTATCATGCATTTCCATTCAATTCGAACAAATGCTTAAAATTGCCAAACGGCCACTAATTCCCGATAAAAATCGACTTCAAGGATTCACGCCATTCGGCTACCCACAACACATCACAAACTAGCACACCAACTTTTAAATCAGAGAAGGGTCGATCGCAACCGGAACCCCAAGCCACAACAGCACACAATCAGCAGAGAAAATTCACTCTGCTTCGTTCGCTACACGCTCGCCTAGCGAGCTGCTAGCGAGCGTTCGCTACCTCCTCGCCTAGCTAACTGTTAGCGAGCATAAACAGAAGCTACAGACCTCGTTCGCTACCTCGTTTGCCACAGCGAACCCTCAGTGAGCTCTTCGCTACTCCCTTCGCGGCTAGCGAAGGAGACCAAAACACCACTGTCCCAAGTCTGGGACCGTTCGTTATACGCTCGCCTAGCGAGCTGCTAGCGAACGTTCGCTGCATGCTCGCCTTGCGAACTACTAGCGAGTCGCCTGCGAACAACAATATTCAGTTCTGCTCCAACTCTTCCAAACTCACCGAAATCACCCGATTAGATCCAATGTTATTCCAATAGCCTTAGCCTAACATATATCGACTAATATACGGTATCTAAACACGATTCTAACCGTTAAATAACGATTTCTATCGATTAATCCAACTTCGACCTAAAAATGAAAAGTATGGAAAACTACCAAACGATTCCAATCTAGCACATATATGACCTTATACATTATTAAGATGATAAACATTCTCACCCTTACCTGATTATTTGCAAGCTTTGATCGATTCTTCCAGCCTCTAGGTTTTTCTCTTCTTTCTTCCCTCTTTCCCTTCTCTTCCTTTCTTTCTTTTCTTTTTCTTTCTAATCTTACTAACTTTCTTTCTCTTCTCTTTTTATCTCATCTTTCCATTTCTTTCCTCTCATTTTCTTTCCCTCCACTAACTAATCAAATCTCATAAATTAACCACTTAACATTAAATAGGAAAATGTCTATAATACCCTCCAAAACTATTTTCTCAGAAAACTCCCAAATTCGGTTAAAATAGGATAATATGTAAACATAACATATTTTCATGCAAATTCTACCTCAAAATAATATTCGCCCAATTAAACCAAAAAGGACTCAACGAAAAAGGAATAATCGAAATCGGGGCGTTACAGCCCCTATTCAAACGGCTTGGACCCGGCTGGGTGAAGAGCGAACGGCCTTCAAAAAATCGAGGTAGAAGACGGTTGAATACCAAGAAACCCGGAAATTTTCCAACCACATAAATAAGTTGCGAAAACTGCTTGGGGACATCATTCATTACACTGAGCCCAGTTGTTACGGCAACAATTGATCAATCATCTGATAAAACTTTGGATTTCAACATCAACCCCCTGTGTGATGCCACAGGCATCGAATTAACTTTGCAAGAAACAAACCCGTCCACAACTGGATTAAACTTCGTCAACACGAGGAGAGACTCCATCACCATGGGTACAACTCCGTCCATAACTGGAATAACGATCTCTGTCAATCACAGGTAATGACTCCGTCAACACGGATAATAATCACTGGCGACTCCACTGGGGACAACTCCATCAATCACGGGTAACGATTTCGTCAACACGGGTAACAGTCACTGTCAACATAGGTACAATTCCGTCAACACGAATAACAATCTCTGTCAATCACAGGTAACGATTCCATCAACACGGATAACAATCTCTGTCAATCACAGGCAACAATTCCGTCAACACGGATAACAATTCCGTCAACACAGATAACAATCTCTGTCAATCACAGGTAACGATTCCGTCAACACGGGTAACAATCTCTGTCAATCACAGGTAACGATTCCGTTAACACGGATAACAATCTATGTCAATCACGGGTAATAACTCCGTCCATACGGGTAACAATCTCCGTCAACACAGGTAACAATTCCGTCAACACGTATAACAATCTCCGTCAACACAGGTAACAATTCCTTCAACACGGATCCGTTTGAAGAATACTTTGCTGGGGAATAGGAGAAACTCAACCAAACAACTATGTGGGGAAAAACTCTACTAGGGAAATCACTAGTGACAACTCCGAAAGTTTAAGCCATGAAATCTTTTAATGTTGAAGTAACAACAACCTGAGAAGAATCCCGCTGGGGACGAAGAGAAACTTAACCAAGAAACTCTGTTAGGGAACGAACGTTATCATCACATATCTCACACTGAGAATTTGAATATCTAGAAATCCTTCCGAGCAAGAATCTCACTCCTCTACAGGGAATAACACCTGAAACAAAGAGGTAACTAACCTGGCTTATGTTTCAAAATGCGTATGTTTGACAATGGCGTAATGCTCCATACGGCATGGAAATGCTACGCATTTGGGTAGATGCAAATATGATGATATATGCAAAATGCAAAGATGCCAAGAAGCGCTTCAGCAAAATAAATGCTGAAGAAAAAACCAAATCCGCTGGGGATAACCAGGTACCACAGACATATTCCAGCAAAATAAATGCTGGACCGGTGCAACCAACTCCGCTGGGGATAACCATCATGTTGGGGAATGGCTCACAAGCTTGAAATTATGAGCTCTGCTGATGATGTTCATCCTGTCGGAGGAAAAACAATCTGCTGGGGAAAAGGAAAAACAGTCCCGCGCTGGGATAATCCTTCTGAACCAAAGACAACTTGGTTATATTCCGCGAGAGTTACCCATGCTGGGGATTGGTTATGTACATACTCACTGCTGGGAATGCACCTTTTGTTAGGGACATCAAGATCCACTGAGGATACTCTCTTGGCAGCTTTCCTGGGGAATACTCTTCTGGGGAGGACAACCCCGCATCCAGTAAGGATAATTACCATCTCAACTCTCTCTGGGATAAGATGTGACTTCCATCTGCTGAGGATCGTTACAATCACTATGTCACGGGACTCTGGTTGGGGAAACACAAATTCCCTGACTGTTTGCTTCAAAGGTGAGAACCCTGCAAAACAAAAACGAGACAGAACAAATCTATACAACAAAATTTATCCCGGTTAGCATCCTTGACATTCATTCAGTCAATTCGGAGTTTTAACAATTATTGGCAAGGGCCAGCAAGTTTATGTACATGCAAGTTTATCAAAAACATCGGCGTTTTTCACAAACAAAATAGTAGAGAACAAGCATCAAATACTGAATAACATGCTTTATTGATAACGGGCCTGTAAATAGGCAAAATTTTGTACACTGGATGCAACTCCTGAAAAGAGGAAGTTACACACAAGCAAAATACATGTATTACAGAAGTACAAAGAAAATTTGTATACATGTCGGCAACGTGGTACAGACGAACACCATGGGCTGATCCTCTTATGAGTCGCCTGACTCTGACGCTTTCCCGATACTCGATTTTCGAAAGAGATTGTTTCGGATATACGACCCTCAGGTACTCCCAAACCACTAAGCAACGCAGTATCAAACTCGGACCGCAGTCATTTACTTTTTCAAATCCCTAACGTTTGCGTGAACCGCCCTCTGCGGGTTTTCAATTCACCGGGATACTCTTTTTTGCTGAAGTTGCCCTTTTCAGGTTTTCAACTTCGCGGGTGTACATTTTTTTCAATTTTATCCCTAACTTTTGCCCGAACCTTTTATTCTTTTTTATGGTTCGCCGGGATGCCCCATTTTTGCCTGAATATTCTTTTTCTTTCCAGCGGGTCTTTTTAGGCAAAGTATTTTTTAACTGCGTCTGAGTTCACAGGGGATGTAAAATCCTCACCATCCATGGTGGATAACAATAAGGCTCCTCCAGAAAAAACCTTTCTAACGACATATGGACCTTCATAGTTGGGAGTCCATTTGCCCCTGTGATCTGATTGTGGTGGGAGAATCTTTTTCAGCACAAGATCGCCCATCTGAAAGCTTTGAGGACACACCTTTTTGTCATAAGCTTTCTTCATCCAGCTCTGATACAGCCGACTGTATGCTAGAGAAGCCAATCTCTTCTCGTCCATTAAACTGAGCTGATTCAGTCTATCTTTCACCCATTCTGCCTCATCAAGTTGGACATCACGCAAAACCCTCAAAGAAGGAATCTCAACCTCCAATGGTAGGACAACCTCCATACCATATACCAATGAAAAAGGAGTTGCCCCGGTTGATGTGCGTACCGTCGTACGATAACCATGCAAAGCAAAAGGCAACATCTTATGCCAGTCCTTGTAGGTCACAACTATCTTCTGAACGATCTTCGTTATGTTTTTATTGGCCGCCTCAACAACGCCATTCATCTTGGGCCGATAAGGAGAAGAGTTGTGATGTTCAATCTTGAAATTCTGGCACAATTCCTTCATCATCTTATTATTCAAATTTGAGACGTTGTCAGTGATAATCCGCTCCGGGATTCCATATCTGCAGATAATATCTGTCGCTACTGCGAAAATCGGCGCCGGCTGAACAGAAGAGTCGCCACCGTGCGTTATTTATCCCACGGGAGGGAAAGGAAACGCTCAGAGTAAACCTCGCACAACATGGGAAAGGTATGGTCGTCGCAACCAAAACCTGGATTCGGGAGTCGGTTACGCAAGGGGAAGGTATTAGCACCCCTCACGTCCGTCGTACTCGACGGGATCCACGCTTGTTTTCGGGTATGGATTGTTATTCGATCTAAACTAAAGGTCGAGGGTTAAAAAAGAAAATAAAATGAAAATAAAAATGACTCGGCAAAGTATCGCACTTTATGCCTACGTATTCTCGCCTGGAACGAGAAATCAGAGTCAACGTAGTTCGCCTACCTACGGGAAAGGAGGGGAAGGTTGCTCGCTAGGATATCGCATCCTATGCCTACGTACTTCCACACAGCATGGAAGATCAGAGCAAACGTAGTTCGGGCCACGCACGACATAAGTCTGTCCTTGATTGATTTTATTCCTTCTAAAAAAGGGTTTCTTGATTAGCAGTCCCGACGGACAAAAATGACGTCTTGATGAGTTCACATTCTTTTACGGAAGAAGTGTCTTTTATTGTGTTTGAAATCTTTATGTATTTTTCTGTTTGTTTTTAGAAAGAAGAGCCAGAACTCTAACCTACGGTTGCGAAGGGAAACAAACTAACCTAATGTTATCATGCATGGGTTAAGACCTAGTGTCTATCATGCTCCTCTCTTGCACAGAGAGAAACAGAGATCCTACGGGATAGGCAGAAACAGAAACAATACCAGATATAATAAAGCGGTAAAATGCATGGATGCAACAGTACAAGCGAGGCAAGGGAGTCCCACTCAACCTCGAACCTAGAAAACAATAGGTGAAAGTGAACAGGCTTCACTTTCAACCCAACAGGGTAACCAGCAAACAATACAACCAGGAAATCCAAACAATACATCAGCAATGAAATACAACAGCAAAAGAAACAGCATCAGCAGCTCTGAATCAACATCTGGCTTCAAGTAATCTCCCATCAGCTACAGGCTTCAACAAGCATCAATCTCCATCTTCATGACCTTCAGGCAAAGGCTTTGATCATCAGTCTTCTATCTGCAATGGCTTTTCTTCAAGCTCAAACCTCCAGGATGAGGGATTAGTCACAAGAGTGAATTGGGTGTTAAGCAATCAGTTGACTAGCAAGGGTGGTGAACAGACTGCTTCTAACACAAGAGACATTTTCTCTCAAGAGTTCTATCTCATAGACACTATCACCAAGCCTTCCAAAGAAAGGGGGTGAGTGTCTTAGAGAGACTCTGTATCACAGAGAAGAATGGATGCAGACAAGGCAATCCATGTTTGAGAAACAAACTGTCTAATCTTGAGCTCTGCCTAGCTCCTAAACCCTAGTCTCCTCAGCATCTGCTAACAAGAATCTTCTCTTCAACTCTGGAAGTTGATCTTCAATCTCTGGATCTCCAATGGTCTTCATCTTCTCAAGTCTTCAGCTCTCCTAAGTCCCCAGACAATCCCAATACCCGCACATACAAGCAATAATCCCCTGAGGGCACACCACACCAGTCAATCAGATATATACAGTACATTAATAGCAGTAGGGGAATCCTGACTTTTCTAAGGGGATCTAATAACTACCCATAGCCCCTATAGTCCCATAGCTAAACTATTCAAACCCTAAGTCCTAAGGGAAATGAATTGATTCTCCTAAGTCATCACCTAAAACCCTAGTTTGTTCATGTTGTTCACACCTACACTAAGCACCTAAATTTAATTTCTAAAAATGGGAACTAAATTGTATCTACAAGTTTAATGTCTAAACTAAACAACCTAAAAAGAATGGACAAAAAATATTAAAGCATCTAACAGAACAAAAATTAACAAAATCATGCATGAAATGAAACTATTTAAAATGTCATTTATTTAGAAAATATGGGAAAAATATCAAATAAAAATAAAATGCAATTTTATTTAATGACAATTTTCTACACAGAACCAAGAAAATATAGAAAAAACAACCACTAAAAAAGAGTTAATTTCCTATTTTATATGGTTTTTTAAAGTTGGTAAAAATTAAAGTGTATTAAAAAACTAAATTGAATTAAAACGATGGGAGGGGTAAGAATAGCAATTCGCTCCAGTTCATATTCCAGTGGGCCAGCAAACGGGAGGGGCGAATATTAATTTTCCTAAGCCCAAGCGATATTTTCAGAAAAAAAAAACAATAAAACTAAGTGAATGCGTTGGGGGTGTAGCAAGCAGGGTAATCACGTGCAGAATCTCATTGGGCTTGGTGTGGGTGTGTCAATAGCAACCAATGTATTAAGCCCGCCCGTTTCAATTAATGAAACGGCGCGTTTTGGCTTCTCAATCTTCCCTCCAATTCTGAGTACGAACTCCAACCGCACGATGAGCTTTGAAGTCAAAAGTCTTTCATAGAAACGGATGGCCACGATTATATCTTCAACCTTGTGACAAGAAGCTAGGGTTTACACATTCCATGGAAGCCATGCACGTACACACTTCCTCTTCTCTGTTCTCCTTCCACAATCCATGAAACACCACGATCCAAACATGAAAATCACTCCAAATTTTGTCCTCTACAAGACTATAGCAGTAGTTTGTTCTGAAATTCAGTGTATCACTCAAACCGATCGAGACAAGTTCTGGCCACCATGAAAATACACTGCAACCTATCCTCCAGATTCTTAATCAAACCTATACTAATCTAAACTACACTTCACGTGGATTATTCTGCACTAACAACCTAAGATTATCATGGCCTATCCTAAGAGTTCTAAGTCAAACCAGTTCTAACAACCTGCTATGAACTATCACTAAACTACTCCTAATTAACCAGAAATGTTCTACTAACATCCTACATCATTATTATACTAACAAACTAATGTAAATCTATCTATATCAAGCAAGTGGAAGTAATTTGAACCTGGAGCAAAATCTTGTGGATGATGATGAAATTCGTGGATCTGAGAGCCTTGATGCTTGGATCTGGATCTACTCTTGCTATATTTGATTCTGTATGCAGCACCTTGATGAATTTGGCCTTGGATCTTGAGTTCCAATGGAAATTGCAATTTGAATGTTGTTGATGAAAGTGCACGAAATTGAGTAATAACTACCAAGAACTTGATTGAATCCTACTCCATGATGATGATTGAGTATGATGAAAACAAAAATTGGTGATGATTGATGAAGAATTCGTGGAATTGAAATGAATTTGCAAATTGGAGGATGAGAGAAAAATGAGAGAATTTGGTGGATTTTTTGCACAAATGAGGATTCAACCCTTTCAAGATTCATCTTGCATGAATATATAGGTGATCTAGGAACCTCCTAGAAACTTGGAGAAGTTTCCCTTGTGCTAAATTCCCTTGAATGTTGATTATGTTTCTTATATTGCAAGCAACCATGGATAACTCTTAAATCTTGAACTAGACTCAAAATTCCACTTTAGCCAATGTTTTTAGAATGCCTTTTCCATTCAAAATGACCTATAATTTTGCATCATTTGGCCAAGATATGAAAAATACCATTTTTTAAGCCATTTTCCTTCATTAAATTCACCAATTTTGAAATCTTGTGCTATGAGTCTTTCCAATCTCTCATGGTCACTTTTCTAGACTCAAAATGTCATTTGGAGCAAGTTTGATGTTGTAAGTTTTTCCATTTGAAGCTTCCTTGTATGAGTTTTGGGCATAGGTTAAAATGACCTGTAATTCACAAATGACCAAAATACCCTTTGCTTGCCAAGACCATAAGTTGAGCTCCACACATCATATGAGGGCATACTATACCATTCTAGAAAGCTAAGACAATGAGGAACAATTCTTATGTTGACCAGAAATTCATTTGAAATCTCCTTGAGGGGTAAAACTAGCTTGGAAGTCAAGCCACTTTCACAGACAAAATTTCAGATACCTCAGATGACCTGTAACTTGCAAGGACCATAACTTGAGTTCTATAAATCTCCTTGATGCCTTCCACCACTCAAATTAAAGGTCTTGAGATCCTCTACAAGTTCCATGTTAGCCAAGTATCCATTTGAAGCTAGAATTTTGACTTATCTTGCTTGGAAGTTTGTCCTAAACTAGGGAATTTTACACAGAAACCCTAATTTAGAAACTCCTCTTCTCCTTGATTTCTCTTGAATTCTTCTTAGCATAACAAGATATCCTTATTATTCATGTCAAATGATGAACCCCACATCTCTCCAATAGCCCTTAATTCCTTTCAATCGGTCAATTGACCTAGAGTTGACCCAGGGTTGACCCAGATGAAACCCTAGTTGACTGTCTTCAACTGTAATTCTTGTGACTTCACCAATGACTTGTCTCCTTCTCCAAATGACTTTATAAGTCTCCCATGATGTCTAGATACTCTCCATGCTCAACTCACAGCTCACACCTTCCTTGTTGATCCTCAGATTCCCTCAGATAGGAGATAGATGCACTGCTTGATCCATTGACCTCTTTAGCTTTCCAATTCTTTCTGATGACTTGAATGAGATTGAATCAGGATAATAACCTCTTGATAGGCCTCTAGAGATGAGAATAATGATTGGCCCCTGCTGGATGACTTGCTATGCTTATGCTATGCAGATGGTTAGGCTATGTACATGACTCTATATGCAAATGCTAATGATATTGAAACATAAACCAAGTGAATAAGGTTGGGCAAATTTTAGGGTGCAACAGTTGCCCCTATTCAAGCGGCTTGGACCCGATTGGGTGAAGAGCCCGGAGCCTTCAGACATTCGCGGTACGAGACGGTTGAATACTAGGAACCCAGAAATTTGCCAACCGCAGAAATAAACTGCGCCACTGCTTGGGGAACGACATTCATCAGCTGAATTTAACTGTTACGGCAACCCACTGATCTCGTGCGACCGTGCTGGGGATTCTTCTCATCATCCTGAAAAAGATTGAATCATCGGAAACTTCGTCCTTTGCTTGTCCACGTCAGGACTCTATCTGCTGTCAACTCGGAAAAAACTTCAATAACTTTGCTGGGGACGGCTCGTCTGCCTTCTCGTCAGAGATAAATCGTCCATGTTAGGAATAAACTCTTCCACATTAGGAATACCACCGTCCACGTTAGGACTCACCTTTCCACGTAAGGAATAACCGTTCCACGTTAGGAATAATACTGCTCCACGTAAGGAATCAACTTTTGCTTTCCACGTAAGGAATAAATCTTCTTTGATCTGTCCGCGTCAGGACTAAACTCTTCCACGTCAGGAATAATCTCTTTCTTTCCATGTCAGGAATCAATCTTGATATGTCCGCGTGAGGACTCAATCTTTCCACGTAAGGAAACCCATTCTTTTCCACGTAAGGAATCTCATCTTCCCACGTTAGGAATAAACTCGTCTTTCCACGTAAGGAATCTCCATCTTTTTCCACGTAAGGAAACTATTTTTCTTCCACGTAAGGAATACCTTTTGATATGTCCACGTAAGGATTCTATCTTTCTGCGTAAGGAATACCATCTTCTTTCCACGTAAGGATTAAATTCATCTTTCCACGTAAGGAGAACATCGTCCATGTTAGGACCCACCTTTCTACGTCACGAATAATAATTTCTTTGATTTGTCCACGTCAGGACACTGATCTCGTCTTGATTTGTCTACGTTAGGGCTCAGGCGTCTTCGACCTGCTGAGGAAATAAGACTTGTCCACGTAAGGACTCACATGCTTGTCTGATCTGTCCACGTCAGGACCCATGATTTGTCAACACAAAGAAAGATAACTGCTGAGAGGAACTGGTCCACGTCAGGTCACCAACACAAAGAGTAACCACTTTTATCAACGTCATGACCTCCCATTTCACCAATTCCGAGAACCCGAATCTGTCCACGTTAGGACTAACACGCTTCACCAACCCGGGGAAATAAACCTGTCCACGTTAGGACGCCCACTTCTGAAGAAATCCCGTCCATATAGGAATAAGTTGTCCATGTCAGGACTTAGTTCTCCATTGATCCCCACCCACAAACTTCTTAGCACCGGCGTGACAGCGACTTTGGGGCGGACTCTACTGGGGATATCTGGAAACCAAACTACCGGATGCCTGTTCTGATGCCCGGAGGCAACCTCTGAAATTCTGATTCATGAAACCCTTTTGATGACAAATAACTCTGCTTGGGAATAAAAAGAGACTTATCCTGGTAACTCTGTGGGGAATACTGTCGAAACTGACATTATCATTGGATATCTCATGCCGAGATCTCGAGTGTTTAGTAGTTCAATTGAGCAAGTGCTTTCCCCATGAACTGCTAGAGTACAGAAACTGCTTCAGCAAAATAAATGCTGAAGATACTGCCGACTCCGCCGGGGATAGCCAGATGCTACAGAATCATTCCAGAAAAATAAATGCTGGAAGGGTGAAGTCGACTCAGCTGGGAAATTAGGAACTTAAACCAAACACCTTGTTGAAGTAGCATCCTGCTGGGGAATATAACTCTGCTGGGAAATAGCAGATGTGGACAGTACGATTGGATTTCTGCTGGAGAGTGAACTGATATTACACAGTATCCCTGACAAAATAAATGACAGGAACCACCATCAACTCTGCTGGGGAGAGTCTTGATCTTCGAGTTCCACTGGGAGGAAAGAACACTTGCTGAAAAGAGAGCTCCGCTGGAGGAGAGTGAATGACCCTGCGGGGAAATTTGAACCTGTCTGAATACAGCCTTACGATCTTGGAATCGTCAATCCCTTTTGCACACGCTACGACTAGCTGAAGAGTTCTATCCTTCTTCGGGAGGGACCTGCATGGCCTGCGTGAGGGCTGAGTCTTTAGTTATTGCAATCTTTTGATCATCTTCCTTGTACGGTTATGAAACCTGCAACAACACAAACAAGACAAGACAAGCCTATGCAACCAAATCCACTCAGGTTAGTGACGTTATTTTCAGTTAATCCAAAGCTTTAGCAACTGTTGGCAAGGGCCAGCGACGTTATACTCATGCTAGTTTCATCAAACTTAGGCGTTAATCATGCACAAAACAGTAAAGAACAGTGTCAAGTATTGAATAACGTATTTTATTGACCGGGCCCCTGAATGGGCGGAGTTTTGTACACGGGATGTAACTCCTGAAATGAGGAAGCTACACAAAGCAAATATACAAGTATATAAGTATGCACAAGAAGCATAAATATTGACAACTTAAATTTGTACACGTGTCGGCAACGGGATGCAGATGAACACCACGAACTGATCCTCCCATGACTCGC
Source organism: Lathyrus sativus (assembly GCA_963859935.3). Lineage (NCBI taxonomy): Eukaryota > Viridiplantae > Streptophyta > Magnoliopsida > Fabales > Fabaceae > Lathyrus > Lathyrus sativus. Next base: position 403,795,792 of record OZ012737.1, on the reverse strand, counting down.
CCGACCCTAATGCTTTCCCGGTGTCCCCTCTTCTGAAGAGACTGTATCCGATAATTGGCTCCTCAAACGTACTCTCCCACATTGATACTTACTGCAATTATCAAATTCGGACCGCAGTCATTTGCTTTTCAAATCCCTAACTTTTGCGTGAACCGCCCTTTACGGGTTTTCAGTTCACCGGGATACCCTTTTTTGCCGAAGCCGCCCAGTGTAGGTCTTCGACTTCGCGGGTGTACATTTTTTCAATTTTATCCCTAAATTTTGCCCGAACCTTTCATTCTGTTTTTTGGTTCGCCAGGATGCCCCATTTTTGCCTGGACTCTCTTTTTCTGTCCAGCGGGTCTATTTTAAGCAAAGTATTTTTTAACTGCGTCCGAATTCACAGGTGACACAAAGTCTTCTCCGTCCATGGTGGACAACAACAACGCTCCTCCTGAGAAGACTTTACTAACAACGTATGGCCCTTCGTAGTTGGGGGTCCACTTGCCCCTGTGATCTGCTTGCGGCGGGAGAATCCTTTTCAGCACAAGGTCGCCCGTCTGAAAGCTTCGCGGATGTATCTTCTTGTCGTACGCTTTCTTCATTCGGCTCTGGTACAAACGACCGTATGCTAGAGAAGCTAGCCTCTTCTCATCCATCAAACTCAATTGATTCAACCTGTCTTTCACCCATTCTGCCTCGTCCAGCTGAACGTCTCGCAATACCCTCAGAGAAGGGATCTCAACCTCTAATGGTAGCACCGCTTCCATTCCGTATACCAACGAGAACGGAGTTGCCCCAGTTGATGTGCGTACTGTCGTACGATAACCGTGCAAAGCAAAAGGTAGCATCTCATGCCAATCCTTATAGGTCACCACCATTTTCTGAACAATTTTCTTGATATTTTTATTGGCCGCCTCAACAGCGCCATTCATCTTGGGTCGGTAAGGAGAGGAGTTGTGATGTTCGATCTTGAAATTCTGACAGAGCTCCTTCATCATTTTGTTGTTCAGGTTTGAACCGTTGTCCGTGATTATCCGCTCGGGGATCCCATATCGGCAAATGATATCTCTCTTGATGAATCTGGCCACCACTTGCTTCGTTACATTCGCGTAAGACGCCGCTTCCACCCACTTGGTGAAATAATCGATTGCTACTAGGATGAACCGATGCCCGTTAGAAGCTGTCGGCTCGATCTTTCCAATCATATCGATTCCCCACATTGAAAATGGCCAAGGCGATGACATCACATTTAGAGGACTTGGAGGCACATGGATCTTATCGGCATATATTTGGCACTTGTGACACTTCCTCGCAAACTTGAAACAATCAGTTTCCATAGTCAGCCAAAAATAACCTGCCCGCAGCAGTTTTCTCGTCATAGCATGTCCACCAGCATGCGTACCAAAGGTACCTTCGTGAATTTCCTCCATGAGAAGCTTTGCCTCTTTCTCGTCAACACAACGCAACAACACCAAATCGTGATTTCTTCTGTATAAGACGCCATCCGGATTCAAGTAGAAATTACCCGCTAATCTCCTGAGAGTCTTCTGATCTTGACTGGATGCCCCAGCCGGATACTCTTTATTCTTCAGGAAATTAAGGATATCAAAATACCACGGTTTTTCGTCAGATGCTTCATCAATAGCAAATACATAAGCTGGCCTGTCAAGCCGAGAGATAATGATTCGGGGAGCTTCGTTCCAGAAGTTGACCTTGTACATGGAAGACAAAGTGGCAAGGGCGTCAGCCATTTGATTTTCTGCCCTCGGTACGTGATGCAATTCAACCTTGTCGAAGAAAGGCAACAATCTCCTTGCATAATTCATGTAATGTATCAAATTAGGCTGCCGTGTCTCCCATTCCCCTTTTATCTGATTCACTACCAGAGCTGAGTCTCCGTATACGTCTAGATGTTTGATTCGCAAATCAATGGCTTCTTCAAGCCCCATTATACAAGCTTCGTATTCGGCCTCATTATTGGTAACAACAAAGGTCAACCGGGCAGTAAACGGGATATGCGACCCGTGTGGCGTGGTGATGATTGCCCCTATTCCGCTACCGTAAGCATTCACGGCTCCGTCAAATATCATCTTCCATTTGGACCCCAACTCTGGTCCCTCGTCTGGCAACGGTTCTTCACAATCTTTCATTTTTAGGTACATGATATCCTCGTCAGGAAAATCAAACCTCATCGATTGGTACTCTTCAATAGGCTGCTCCGCCAGATACTCAGACAGCACACTCCCCTTTATAGCCTTTTGCGAGACGTATTGGATATCATATTCAGTCAAGACCATCTGCCAACGGGCAATTCTACCCGACAACGCTTGCTTTTCAAATACATATTTGATAGGATCCATCTTTGAGATGAGCATGGTTGTATGATTCAGCATATACTGCCTCAAACGCTTGGCGGCCCAGGCTAGCGCGCAACAAGTTTTCTCAAGCATTGAGTATCGAGATTCACAATCCGTAAACTTCTTACTCAGGTAATAGATCGCATGCTCTTTCCTCCCCGTCTCGTCGTGTTGACCGAGAACACAACCCATGCTTCCCTCAAGAACCGTCAAATACATTATCAAGGGTCTACCTGCCACTGGGGGTATCAGAACAGGAGGCTCCTGCAAATACTTCTTTATTTTATCGAACGCCTTTTGACAATTTTCGTTCCACGTTACAGCTTGATCTTTCTTCAACAGCTTGAATAACGGTTCACACGTGGCCGTTAGGTGAGATATGAACCGGGCAATGTAGTTCAACCTCCCTAGAAACCCGCGCACCTCTTTCTCTGTTTTAGGCGTCGGCATTTCTTGAATTGCTTTTATTTTAGCAGGATCGACCTCTATTCCTCTTTCGCTTACGATAAACCCCAGCAGCTTACCCGATCTCACCCCGAAGGTGCATTTATTAGGGTTCAGCCTTAGCCTGAACTTCCTAAGCCTTTTAAATAACTTCAGCAAATTCACCAGATGCTCTTCCTCCGTCTGGGCTTTGGCAATCATATCGTCAACATAAACTTCGATCTCTTTATGCATCATGTCATGGAAAAGAGTCGTCATCGCACGCTGATATGTTGCCCCAGCATTCTTCAAACCAAAGGGCATCACTTTGTAGCAAAATGTTCCCCAAGGCGTTATGAAAGTAGTCTTCTCCATATCCTCTGGTGCCATTTTAATTTGATTATAGCCTGAAAAGCCATCCATGAAGGAGAATACGGAGTATTGAGCAGTATTATCAACTAACACGTCAATGTGAGGAAGTGGAAAATCGTCTTTTGGGCTTGCTTTATTCAAATCTCTATAATCCACGCACATTCGAACCTTGCCATCTTTCTTTGGCACTGGTACGATGTTGGCAACCCATGAAGGATACTTCGTCACAGCCAGGAAACCAGCGTCCCACTGTTTCTGCACCTCCTCTTTGATCTTCATTGCCATATCTGGTCGCGTTCTGCGAAGCTTTTGTTTGACCGGCGGGCAATCTTCTTTCAGTGGCAGGCGATGCACGACCATATCTGTATCGAGCCCTGGCATATCCTCATACGACCAAGCGAATACATCACTATACTCTTGGAGCATTTCAACCAGCCTCCGCTTGATATCATCCTGCAGCGCGGCTCCGATACGAATGTTTTTCTCAACCCCTTCCGACCCCAAATTGATAATTTCGATGACCTCGTCGTGAGGCAGAATGGCTCTTTCCTCTTGCCTTACTAACCAAGACAGTTCTTCAGGAACGTCGCTATCTTCGACAACCTCTTCTTCGGCCTGAAACACCGGGTGCTCAAAGTCGGGACGAGTCATAGGTGGTTCAAGGATGTCATCTGAAAATGTTACCCTGCAAAAGGAATGGCTAAGTGCTTCAAAATGCGTATAAAGCGAATAACCATGTTGCCATTTTATTGAAAAAATATAAAACAAGAAAGACAGGGATTACGGTATTTGCACATGAAAAAACGCCATTTATTTAATGATTAACACGCAATGTTTATAACAACACAGCCCTAAGCAAATCCTGATGCCCCGGGCAAGACATCAGATCATTCAACAATTAATAAAGCAAAGCATTACTGTTTAAAAGTCACAGGAACAAGCTCCTGAATAGACCAGTTGCACAGTCCTTGTCCTGGCGTGCTTGGCTGAATCCAGGCATCCATATCACAGTCGCTGTCTCCTTCATCAGACTCCGAAGCAGCATTGACAGTTTCATGACATACTCCACTGGCAGAGATGGTAATTGGCTTTCTGAAACGGGGGCCCCCCACGGAAGGAGTTGATGACGACGGTTGGTACCCCAGTCCGAACCGGTCCATCTTCACAGGAATGTCCAGCACTTTGCCCCAGCCCTTGGCTTCTCCTGCTTCCACCAGAGCTTGAGCCTCTTTATACGATGAGACAGCTATCTCTGGCACTTTGCTCGGCCCGGGACCTTTGTCCTTGATGCGCAAACCTTCGAACGCCTGGCATGGTGTTTCGTGGATCTCTCCGTCGACTTCCACATATTTAAATGAAGATAAATGGCTGACCAGGATGTCCTCTTCTCCGCACACGGTGACTACGCTGTCCCCAACCATATATTTTAACTTCTGATGCAGGGTGGACGTGACGGCCCCTGCCCCATGAATCCAGGGTCTTCCAAGCAAGCAGCTATACGCAGGCTGTATATCCATGATATAAAACTCCATTGCAAACACTTCCGGCCCCACTTGCAGAGGCAAGGTAATCGATCCGAAGACTGTTCTCCGCGTGCCGTCAAATGCTCTGACTACCAAATCACTGGGTGTACACAAAATTCCTCGAACATCCAGCTTCATCATCGCCTTCTTGGGTAACACATTCAAAGATGATCCGGTGTCAACCAATACGTGCGACATTACTGATCCTCTACACTCAACAGATACGTGTAATGCCATATTGTGATCTCTCCCTTTCGGAGTCAAGTCAAAATCGGTAAAACCCAAGCTGTGGCCTGCGTTCACATGTGCCAATACTCCTTCTAGCTGATTTACGGAGATGTCTTGGGGTACAAAAGAGGTGTCCAGGACTTTCAGCAAAGCATTTCTGTGAGCTTCCGAACACAACAGCAATGATAGGATAGATATTTTGGACGGTGTCTGCTGCAGATGCTCCACAATCTTATAATCACTTTTTCGAATTAAGCGCATGAACTCTTCTACATCCTTCGATGCTGCTTCTTTTTCACTTGCTTGTACCGGAACATTTTCAACCACTTTCCCTTTTCCTTTCGCTAGTCTTTCAGCCTCCACTTCAGGAGATATAAAGATCCTGCCACTCCTCGTCATGCCTCCTGAACCAACAACATTATCCACGAGCTCCGCTGGCCGCTTGTTAACATCAATTTTTATCCCGTCACAATATACTTCCAACCCGTATGACCATGGGACTGCTTTCGTGTTCTCGTACGGGATTGGCCCGACCTTAGTTATGGTGATCGGTGGTCGCTGAGCTGGTGCTGCAATAGTGATCGTCTTCCGAGGAATCGTTACCGTGGCCACATCACTCCGACTATCCACTACTGCCCCTGCAGGCTCGTCAGTTGCCGCTCGATCAAACTGCAATATGCCCTCATCAATTAAAGCCTGAATGCCTTTCTTCAAATCCTCACACCCCCCAGCTAGGGTCCAACAGTCTAAGCAATACTCGTTACATCCTGGGTAAACACCTCCTTGTAACAGTCGGCTCTTTATCTCGCTCAGCGGCGTCTTTAAATCTTCAACATTCATAATAAGATTCAGACCTTCCTCAGTCAGAACGGCGTTTGCCCCATGATTAGGCATGGGTTTCTGGACTATATTCGGACCTGCCGTTCTGAAATTGATAGTCTTGTTGTCTAAAAGATCCTGCACAACGTGCTTAAAAGCATGACAACCTTCTATATCGTGACCCGGGGCTCCAGAATGAAACTCGCAGTGTCTGTTTGCATCGTAGCCGAACGGGGGAGCTCCCGTTATTGGTGCCAGAGTTCTTTTCTCTACCAGATTCAATCCCAACAATGTCTGCAACAAATCGGCATATGTTGAGGGAGGCTTCTCAAACACTCTTCTCGGTTTACTACCCTGGAATCTTCGTTGAGCCTGCTGTGCCCCCTGCTGAGGCTGCTGCTGCTGTGGCATTGGCTGTTGCTGAACCGGTTGTTGTTGCTGGAGTGGTTGTTGTTGATACGGGATAGTAACACTCGCCACCTGCTGCGGCTGACGATATTGACCTCGTCCCCTGCCTCGGCCCCGGCCTCGGCCTCCAAATACTGCGCTTGCCTCGCCCTGACGGCGCCCACCATAAGCTTTCCTATTACTGCCAGATGCAGTTGATTCCTCGACTTGGAACTTTCCTTGCTTAATGTTACGTTCAATCTTTTCTCCCATTAGAATCAGGTCTGAAAAACTGGCCAGAGACGTGTGAAACAACATGTCATGAAACAGCCCTGTGAATGTGCCGACAAACATGTCATTCATTTCCTTATCTTCTACAGGAGGACGGACCCTGGCAGCCATATCGCGCCACCTTTGCGCGTACTCTTTAAAGCTCTCCCCCTTCTTCTGCGACAGTCCCGCCAATTGGACCCGATTGGGCGCCAAGTCGCTGTTATACTTGTAGTGAGCTACGAACGCCTCCTCCAATTGCTTCCATGTCTTGATATCAGTTGGCTCCAACCCCATGTACCACTCTAGGGAAGGGCCCGATAGACTATCCTGAAAGAAATGCATTAGCATTCTTTCATCAGTGGAGTATGCAGACATCTTTCTGTAATAAGCTCGTACATGTACTTTTGGACATGTGTCTCCTTTATACTTATCGAACGCAGGAGCTTTGAATTTAATTGGCACCCTCAAACCAGGTACCAGACCCATGGTTGCCATGTCCAATCCCACAGCACTTTGATTTAAGACTCCCTTCATCTGCTCTTCCAGCATTCTAATCTTTTGGGAATCATCCATCGGCCCTTCAAAACCTCCTCCGGAGAAGGCGTCCTCCTGCTGATCTTCTTGCCACATACCGTTTCCAGCTCCGTACCCATCATATCCATTATTACGTCCAGCTCTGATCTGATTCATCCCCGGACCTCGGCCTCTGTTGCCGTACCCTTGAACACCTCCAGCAGGACCAAAAGCCATAAATCCAGTACCGTTTCCGTTCCCAAAGCCTCTGTAACCCTGATTGACCATACCATAACCATCTTGCCCAAAGCCTTGAGCATTAAAGCCATACTTCCCAGTGTTATCGAATCCCTGATCGTTGAATCCGAATCCAGTATTGACAAAGCCATTGCCTCCTAGATTATCTCCCAAATTGACATCACCCAGTCCAGCATTATGGACAGCAGTCTCATTCCCCACTCCGACGTTACCATTCACAGCAGCGGTAGCGTTGTTGATATTAGCAGCAGGTGTATTGACTACAGGTGGAGCCACTGGCGTGGGAGTGCCGTCTCCATGAACAGTATCGACCCGTACAGACTGATGATCTTCATTACCATGACCAGCGTTTCGGGCCAACAGAGGCTGGACCATGGCCTGCAAATTCTCCTGCCCTTTTGCTATAGCTTCCATGGTCTGCATGAAGAGAGCGAGCTTCTCGCGCACATCTTGCATCTCGTTCTGCATTTGGTCCATGATTTTTCGACAATTGGAGCGTGTAGAATAGCGGTGCGGATGTTGATCTGCAATCCTGTTAAGTACCTGTTAAAAGCAGGAAATAAGACACTATTCAAAGATTACCTGTAATGCAATATGAATGCAATGCAATGTGTCTGTGCATTAGGGAAGTTCATTCCCCCAGTTCTAGTGTGAAGGTGCCGGTGCAGTGATAGTGTTGACAATAGGAATATCGGAGCTGAATCATAGAAAGCCTCATATATTGCAGGGAAAATCAATAAGCCCAGAGTACAATATCACTGAGTACAACGAGGGCATGACCTCAACCAACAACCCTGGTGATGGTCAGCACTATACAAATAAAGCATACAAGTTACTACATGAAATGATCAAATCCTCCCAAAAGTCTGGTACTCTTCTATCAACTTCTTGGTCTCCGGATGGCTTGGTCGATCAAGCAGCCCTTCAACAAGCTGGCTTCTCCTCTTAAGGACACGGCGTACGTCTTCAGCAGTTTCTTCCCATGTTGCTTCTCCGAAGCAATCCTCTAGCTTCCGTTTCTGAGATACCGCTTCATCTCTGGATTTGATTGCCTTGTTCAGTGCATGCTGGATACTATACCGGGTCATCACTTCCTCCTCACACTTCTTGATGCTGGACTTCAACTTCTCTTCGAGGTCGGAAATTTGCTGCTTCAGCTTATCTTCCCTCTTCTTGTTGTTAGTGAGCGTAGCATTCCAAGTCTTATTGCAAGAAGAGATCTCTCGGTGAGCGATGTCAAGCGCTTTCTTCTTGGATTCAAGCACGTCATGGGAGCTTCTGAACTCTTGCCCCAGACGTTCGCGCTTCTTCTTCTCCTCAGTCAACTCAGCCCCTAACCTGTTTAACAGCTCGATCTGTTGTTGGAAAGCATACACGACCTTGTTTTTCTCACTGCGTACTTGAACTAGCTCTTGCTCTAACCCTTCGTTGATCTTCATCAAGGCTTCTTTTTCTCTCACAATTTGCTCATAGACTTCCCTAGAAACAGTAGTTGGCTCCGCTACCGGAATAGGAACAAGGATTGGTACATTTGGAAATGGCATTAATAACTGACTTGCCCTCTCCTGAATCCAAACTCTATAAGGTGCATAGGCCTGACAGTCATTCTTTCCTAACAACGGCTTCCCTCTGCGGTTAATACGCGTCCAGGCATGTTGCAACTTGGCTAATAACTCCCCTTTCACTTCCCCTGTGAAGTACAGAGATTCCTGTACTTCTTCCTCCTGAGGCGGGTTCTTCAGCGCATATCCGAACTGACGGACCAACAGCGATGGGTTGTAGTTGATACACCCTTTTCTTCCAATCAGTGGGACATTAGGGTAACCAGAACAACTGAAGATAAGCTCGGATCCCAGCAGATCTCTATCAAACCACTCCATATCTTCCGACGATAGCCTCATCAGGCGCTCCGGCCAATCAACTGGGACTGTAGTCTCTGCAACAGATCCTCTCTTAGGAAGGTGACTCTCAAACCACCTACTCAACAAGGGTACACACAGATGAACATTCTTCCCTCTTCCTTTCTCATTCTTGTAATGCAGTGAGTGGTAGAGATCTCCGAGTAAGGTAGGTACAGGATTACCAGCGGCAAACAAGTAGAAGGCGTCGAAGTCCACAAAATTCGGTATATTGGGGAACAGTACTATGCCATAAATGCACAAGGCCAACACAGCATTGAAAGCAACCCAGCACCCGCTCTTGGCATACTCTTGGGCTTTACCAACTAAGAATTGGAGTGAGAAGCCTGGAACTCCACGGGGAACAGTAGTCACAAGTTCAGAAGCATCAATATGCAAGGCTTTTGCCAAATCCTCCGGCTTGGGCTTGGCGTCATAATGAATGAATGGAACCTGGTTCTGCACGGGCAGCTCAACATACTCAGCGTATTCCTCCAGGGTTGGTCCCATAATAAAGTCAGAGAACGTAAAGCACCTCAAAGCAGGGTCGTAGAATTGCATCAAAGCATACAGCCCATCTAACTCTACCTCTGTAGGTTTGCACACCAATCTCAGTAGTCTACCATAGCTCATCCGGAAGCTCCTACGAACACCCTCATCAGCAAGAGAGATCAACCCAAGTAGAGGAACAATATCAGGCGTAGGCAATTTGTAAGCAACTGTCCTCCTCAAGCTAGTCATGATCAAACACTCAGAAGTCTGGGCACTAGAACTAGGGAAATGCAAATGCACCTGCAGCACAGACACACGTTAGTGAAATGCAAATGGTAATGGATATGCAGTAATGCAATGCAAGCAACATGCAACGGGGACCAAAGCTGTAGCTGAATAGCCTGAACCCAATCAAGAAAGGTCTCAGATAGACCATCCAGAAGTCCTCAAGCCCTGGTCTCAGATATACCTCAAACAAAGCTCCAATATTGGTCTCTGATAGACCCCATAATCATAACCTGAATGGTCTCTGGCAGACCTCAGATCATATCCCCCACTGGTCTCTGACAGACCTCAGAACACATCTCCAAACAGCCTCTGACAGACCTCGGAACACACCAACTGGTCTCTGACAGACCTTAGAACCCTCCATAAATATCCAAGATCCTGATCAACAAACCGGTGGTCTGAAGGTCTAGTTACCTGCATAACCCTGAATCCCCTCACAGGTGGGTGGCCCTATAACTGGCACAAGGTACGGCATCCTATGCGGTCGTCGGCGTCACAGACTTTCAGGGTTGATGATACGATTCCCAGAAGGAGTGGCATCATCAATTCCTGAAGAGGCCTCACTTAGCCAACTTCCAAATGATCGGTCCCCAGAGTCGACAATCCAACTAACCAGCAACCCACGCCAACCAAAGGAAGGGGCAGGAGGCCAACCAGAGGAACCTCGTCTGAGTGTAGATTTCATGGGACACCAAAGCAAGCAAAGCAAGCGGGCACCCACTAATTTCTACTCTAATTCTAGGTGCACTCAAGCCCAGGTCCGACTTATCTCTCAATATCAGAACACCCGTCACACCCCAGATACAGCAACAATAATCAATATATAAAGCTGAAAATAAAGGTCAGAAATATAAATCCATACAAAATCCTCGACGGGAAAACAAGCGCTAGGATTGACTCTCTTAAGGGACGTTGGATCCCAAATGCATAAGGACTATCGCAGTCCTTAGCAGCCAGGGGACGTTGGATCCCCAGCAGAGTCGCCAGCTGTCGCTACTGCGAAAATCGGCGCCGGCTGAACAGAAGAGTCGCCACCGTGCGTTATTTATCCCACGGGAGGGAAAGGAAACGCTCAGAGTAAACCTCGCACAACATGGGAAAGGTATGGTCGTCGCAACCAAAACCTGGATTCGGGAGTCGGTTACGCAAGGGGAAGGTATTAGCACCCCTCACGTCCGTCGTACTCGACGGGATCCATGCTTGTTTTCGGGTATGGATTGTTATTCGATCTAAACTAAAGGTCGAGGGTTAAAAAAGAAAATAAAATGAAAATAAAAATGACTCGGCAAAGTATCGCACTTTATGCCTACGTATTCTCGCCTGGAACGAGAAATCAGAGTCAACGTAGTTCGCCTACCTACGGGAAAGGAGGGGAAGGTTGCTCGCTAGGATATCGCATCCTATGCCTACGTACTTCCACACAGCATGGAAGATCAGAGCAAACGTATTTCGGGCCACGCACGACATAAGTCTGTCCTTGATTGATTTTATTCCTTCTAAAAAAGGGTTTCTTGATTAGCAGTCCCGACGGACAAAAATGACGTCTTGATGAGTTCACATTCTTTTACGGAAGAAGTGTCTTTTATTGTGTTTGAAATCTTTATGTATTTTTCTGTTTGTTTTTAGAAAGAAGAGCCAGAACTCTAACCTACGGTTGCGAAGGGAAACAAACTAACCTAATGTTATCATGCATGGGTTAAGACCTAGTGTCTATCATGCTCCTCTCTTGCACAGAGAGAAACAGAGATCCTACGGGATAGGCAGAAACAGAAACAATACCAGATATAATAAAGCGGTAAAATGCATGGATGCAACAGTACAAGCGAGGCAAGGGAGTCCCACTCAACCTCGAACCTAGAAAACAATAGGCGAAAGTGAACAGGCTTCACTTTCAACCCAACAGGGTAACCAGCAAACAATACAACCAGGAAATCCAAACAATACATCAGCAATGAAATACAACAGCAAAAGAAACAGCATCAGCAGCTCTGAATCAACATCTGGCTTCAAGTAATCTCCCATCAGCTACAGGCTTCAACAAGCATCAATCTCCATCTTCATGACCTTCAGGCAAAGGCTTTGATCATCAGTCTTCTATCTGCAATGGCTTTTCTTCAAGCTCAAACCTCCAGGATGAGGGATTAGTCACAAGAGTGAATTGGGTGTTAAGCAATCAGTTGACTACCAAGGGTGGTGAACAGACTGCTTCTAACACAAGAGACATTTTCTCTCAAGAGTTCAATCTCATAGACACTATCACCAAGCCTTACAAAGAAAGGGGGTGAGTGTCTTAGAGAGACTCTGTATCACAGAGAAGAATGGATGCAGACAAGGCAATCCATGTTTGAGAAACAAACTGTCTAATCTTGAGCTCTGCCTAGCTCCTAAACCCTAGTCTCCTCAGCATCTGCTAACAAGAATCTTCTCTTCAACTCTGGAAGTTGATCTTCAATCTCTGGATCTCCAATGGTCTTCATCTTCTCAAGTCTTCAGCTCTCCTAAGTCCCAAGACAATCCCAATACCCGCACATACAAGCAATAATCCCCTGAGGGCACACCACACCAGTCAATAAGATATATACAGTACATTAATAGCAGTAGGGGAATCCTGACTTTTCTAAGGGGATCTAATAACTACCCATAGCCCCTATAGTACCATAGCTAAACTATTCAAACCCTAAGTCCTAAGGGAAATGAATTGATTCTCCTAAGTCATCACCTAAAACCCTAGTTTGTTCATGTTGTTCACACCTACACTAAGCACCTAAATTTAATTTCTAAAAATGGGAACTAAATTGTATCTACAAGTTTAATGTCTAAACTAAACAACCTAAAAAGAATGGACAAAAAATATTAAAGCATCTAACAGAACAAAAATTAACAAAATCATGCATGAAATGAAACTATTTAAAATGTCATTTATTTAGAAAATATGGGAAAAATATCAAATAAAAATAAAATGCAATTTTATTTAATGACAATTTTCTACACAGAACCAAGAAAATATAGAAAAAACAACCACTAAAAAAGAGTTAATTTCCTATTTTATATGGTTTTTTAAAGTTGGTAAAAATTAAAGTGAATTAAAAAACTAAATTGAATTAAAACGATGGGAGGGGTAAGAATAGCAATTCGCTCCAGTTCATATTCCAGTGGGCCAGCAAATGGGAGGGGCGAATATTAATTTTCCTAAGCCCAAGCGATATTTTCAGAAAAAAAAAACAATAAAACTAAGTGAATGCGTTGGGGGTGTAGCAAACAGGGTAATCACGTGCAGAATCTCATTGGGCTTGGTGTGGGTGTGTCAATAGCAACCAATGTATTAAGCCCGCCCGTTTCAATTAATGAAACGGCGCGTTTTGGCTTCTCAATCTTCCCTCCAATTCTGAGTACGAACTCCAACCGCACGATGAGCTTTGAAGTCAAAAGTCTTTCATAGAAACGGATGGCCACGATTATATCTTCAACCTTGTGACAAGAAGCTAGGGTTTACACATTCCATGGAAGCCATGCACGTACACACTTCCTCTTCTCTGTTCTCCTTCCACAATCCATGAAACACCACGATCCAAACATGAAAATCACTCCAAATTTTGTCCTCTACAAGACTATAGCAGTAGTTTGTTCTGAAATTCAGTGTATCACTCAAACCGATCGAGACAAGTTCTGGCCACCATGAAAATACACTGCAACCTATCCTCCAGATTCTTAATCAAACCTATACTAATCTAAACTACACTTCACGTGGATTATTCTGCACTAACAACCTAAGATTATCATGGCCTATCCTAAGAGTTCTAAGTCAAACCAGTTCTAACAACCTGCTATGAACTATCACTAAACTACTCCTAATTAACCAGAAATGTTCTACTAACATCCTACATCATTATTATACTAACAAACTAATGTAAATCTATCTATATCAAGCAAGTGGAAGTAATTTGCACCTGGAGCAAAATCTTGTGGATGATGATGAAATTCGTGGATCTGAGAGCCTTGATGCTTGGATCTGGATCTACTCTTGCTATATTTGATTCTGTATGCAGCACCTTGATGAATTTGGCCTTGGATCTTGAGTTCCAATGGAAATTGCAATTTGAATGTTGTTGATGAAAGTGCACGAAATTGAGTAATAACTACCAAGAACTTGATTGAATCCTACTCCATGATGATGATTGAGTATGATGAAAACAAAAATTGGTGATGATTGATGAAGAATTCGTGGAATTGAAATGAATTTGCAAATTGGAGGATGAGAGAAAAATGAGAGAATTTGGTGGAGTTTTTGCACAAATGAGGATTCAACCCTTGCAAGATTCATCTTGCATGAATATATAGGTGATCTAGGAACCTCCTAGAAACTTGGAGAAGTTTCCCTTGTGCTAAATTCCCTTGAATGTTGATTATGTTTCTTATATTGCAAGCAACCATGGATAACTCTTAAATCTTGAACTAGACTCAAAATTCCACTTTAGCCAATGTTTTTAGAATGCCTTTTCCATTCAAAATGACCTATAATTTTGCATCATTTGGCCAAGATATGAAAAATACCATTTTTTAAGCCATTTTCCTTCATTAAATTCACCAATTTTGAAATCTTGTGCTATGAGTCTTTCCAATCTCTCATGGTCACTTTTCTAGACTCAAAATGTCATTTGGAGCAAGTTTGATGTTGTAAGTTTTTCCATTTGAAGCTTCCTTGTATGAGTTTTGGGCATAGGTTAAAATGACCTGTAATTCACAAATGACCAAAATACCCTTTGCTTGCCAAGACCATAAGTTGAGCTCCACACATCATATGAGGGAATACTATACCATTCTAGAAAGCTAAGACAATGAGGAACAATTCTTATGTTGACCAGAAATTCATTTGAAATCTCCTTGAGGGGTAAAACTAGCTTGGAAGTCAAGCCACTTTCACAGACAAAATTTCAGATACCTCAGATGACCTGTAACTTGCAAGGACCATAACTTGAGTTCTATAAATCTCCTTGATGCCTTCCACCACTCAAATTAAAGGTCTTGAGATCCTCTACAAGTTCCATGTTATCCAAGGATCCATTTGAAGCTAGAATTTTGACTTATCTTGCTTGGAAGTTTGTCCTAAACTAGGGAATTTTACACAGAAACCCTAATTTAGAAACTCCTCTTCTCCTTGATTTCTCTTGAATTCTTCTTAGCATAACAAGATATCCTTATTATTCATGTCAAATGATGAACCCCACATCTCTCCAATAGCCCTTAATTCCTTTCAATCGGTCAATTGACCTAGAGTTGACCCAGGGTTGACCCAGATGAAACCCTAGTTGACTGTCTTCAACTGTAATTCTTGTGACTTCACCAATGACTTGTCTCCTTCTCCAAATGACTTTATAAGTCTCCCATGATGTCTAGATACTCTCCATGCTCAACTCACAGCTCACACCTTCCTTGTTGATCCTCAGATTCCCTCAGATAGGAGATAGATGCACTGCTTGATCCATTGACCTCTTTAGCTTTCCAATTCTTTCTGATGACTTGAATGAGATTGAATCAGGATAATAACCTCTTGATAGGCCTCTAGAGATGAGAATAATGATTGGCCCCTGCTGGATGACTTGCTATGCTTATGCTATGCAGATGGTTAGGCTATGTACATGACTCTATATGCAAATGCTAATGATATTGAAACATAAACCAAGTGAATAAGGTTGGGCAAATTTTAGGGTGCAACAGTTGCCCCTATTCAAGCGGCTTGGACCCGATTGGGTGAAGAGCCCGGAGCCTTCAGACATTCGCGGTACGAGACGGTTGAATACTAGGAACCCAGAAATTTGCCAACCGCAGAAATAAACTGCGCCACTGCTTGGGGAACGACATTCATCAGCTGAATTTAACTGTTACGGCAACCCACTGATCTCGTGCGACCGTGCTGGGGATTCTTCTCATCATCCTGAAAAAGATTGAATCATCGGAAACTTCGTCCTTTGCTTGTCCACGTCAGGACTCTATCTGCTGTCAACTCGGAAAAAACTTCAATAACTTTGCTGGGGACGGCTCGTCTGCCTTCTCGTCAGAGATAAATCGTCCACGTTAGGAATAAACTCTTCCACATTAGGAATACCACCGTCCACGTTAGGACTCACCTTTCCACGTAAGGAATAACCGTTCCACGTTAGGAATAATACTGCTCCACGTAAGGAATCAACTTTTGCTTTCCACGTAAGGAATAAATCTTCTTTGATCTGTCCGCGTCAGGACTAAACTCTTCCACGTCAGGAATAATCTCTTTCTTTCCATGTCAGGAATCAATCTTGATATGTCCGCGTGAGGACTCAATCTTTCCACGTAAGGAAACCCATTCTTTTCCACGTAAGGAATCTCATCTTCCCACGTTAGGAATAAACTCGTCTTTCCACGTAAGGAATCTCCATCTTTTTCCACGTAAGGAAACTATTTTTCTTCCACGTAAGGAATACCTTTTGATATGTCCACGTAAGGATTCTATCTTTCTGCGTAAGGAATACCATCTTCTTTCCACGTAAGGATTAAATTCATCTTTCCACGTAAGGAGAACATCGTCCATGTTAGGACCCACCTTTCTACGTCACGAATAATAATTTCTTTGATTTGTCCACGTCAGGACACTGATCTCGTCTTGATTTGTCTACGTTAGGGCTCAGGCGTCTTCGACCTGCTGAGGAAATAAGACTTGTCCACGTAAGGACTCACATGCTTGTCTGATCTGTCCACGTCAGGACCCATGATTTGTCAACACAAAGAAAGATAACTGCTGAGAGGAACTGGTCCACGTCAGGTCACCAACACAAAGAGTAACCACTTTTATCAACGTCATGACCTCCCATTTCACCAATTCCGAGAACCCGAATCTGTCCACGTTAGGACTAACACGCTTCACCAACCCGGGGAAATAAACCTGTCCACGTTAGGACGCCCACTTCTGAAGAAATCCCGTCCATATAGGAATAAGTTGTCCATGTCAGGACTTAGTTCTCCATTGATCCCCACCCACAAACTTCTTAGCACCGGCGTGACAGCGACTTTGGGGCGGACTCTACTGGGGATATCTGGAAACCAAACTACCGGATGCCTGTTCTGATGCCCGGAGGCAACCTCTGAAATTCTGATTCATGAAACCCTTTTGATGACAAATAACTCTGCTTGGGAATAAAAAGAGACTTATCCTGGTAACTCTGTGGGGAATACTGTCGAAACTGACATTATCATTGGATATCTCATGCCGAGATCTCGAGTGTTTAGTAGTTCAATTGAGCAAGTGCTTTCCCCATGAACTGCTAGAGTACAGAAACTGCTTCAGCAAAATAAATGCTGAAGATACTGCCGACTCCGCCGGGGATAGCCAGATGCTACAGAATCATTCCAGAAAAATAAATGCTGGAAGGGTGAAGTCGACTCAGCTGGGAAATTAGGAACTTAAACCAAACACCTTGTTGAAGTAGCATCCTGCTGGGGAATATAACTCTGCTGGGAAATAGCAGATGTGGACAGTACGATTGGATTTCTGCTGGAGAGTGAACTGATATTACACAGTATCCCTGACAAAATAAATGACAGGAACCACCATCAACTCTGCTGGGGAGAGTCTTGATCTTCGAGTTCCACTGGGAGGAAAGAACACTTGCTGAAAAGAGAGCTCCGCTGGAGGAGAGTGAATGACCCTGCGGGGAAATTTGAACCTGTCTGAATACAGCCTTACGATCTTGGAATCGTCAATCCCTTTTGCACACGCTACGACTAGCTGAAGAGTTCTATCCTTCTTCGGGAGGGACCTGCATGGCCTGCGTGAGGGCTGAGTCTTTAGTTATTGCAATCTTTTGATCATCTTCCTTGTACGGTTATGAAACCTGCAACAACACAAACAAGACAAGACAAGCCTATGCAACCAAATCCACTCAGGTTAGTGACGTTATTTTCAGTTAATCCAAAGCTTTAGCAACTGTTGGCAAGGGCCAGCGACGTTATACTCATGCTAGTTTCATCAAACTTAGGCGTTAATCATGCACAAAACAGTAAAGAACAGTGTCAAGTATTGAATAACGTATTTTATTGACCGGGCCCCTGAATGGGCGGAGTTTTGTACACGGGATGTAACTCCTGAAATGAGGAAGCTACACAAAGCAAATATACAAGTATATAAGTATGCACAAGAAGCATAAATATTGACAACTTAAATTTGTACACGTGTCGGCAACGGGATGCAGATGAACACCACGAACTGATCCTCCCATGACTCGCCCGACCCTAATGCTTTCCCGGTGTCCCCTCTTCTGAAGAGACTGTATCCGATAATTGGCTCCTCAAACGTACTCTCCCACATTGATACTTACTGCAATTATCAAATTCGGACCGCAGTCATTTGCTTTTCAAATCCCTAACTTTTGCGTGAACCGCCCTTTACGGGTTTTCAGTTCACCGGGATACCCTTTTTTGCCGAAGCCGCCCAGTGTAGGTCTTCGACTTCGCGGGTGTACATTGTTTCAATTTTATCCCTAAATTTTGCCCGAACCTTTCATTCTGTTTTTTGGTTCGCCAGGATGCCCCATTTTTGCCTGGACTCTCTTTTTCTGTCCAGCGGGTCTATTTTAAGCAAAGTATTTTTTAACTGCGTCCGAAATCACAGGTGACACAAAGTCTTCTCCGTCCATGGTGGACAACAACAACGCTCCTCCTGAGAAGACTTTACTAACAACGTATGGCCCTTCGTAGTTGGGGGTCCACTTGCCCCTGTGATCTGCTTGCGGCGGGAGAATCCTTTTCAGCACAAGGTCGCCCGTCTGAAAGCTTCGCGGATGTATCTTCTTGTCGTACGCTTTCTTCATTCGGCTCTGGTACAAACGACCGTATGCTAGAGAAGCTAGCCTCTTCTCATCCATCAAACTCAATTGATTCAACCTGTCTTTCACCCATTCTGCCTCGTCCAGCTGAACGTCTCGCAATACCCTCAGAGAAGGGATCTCAACCTCTAATGGTAGCACCGCTTCCATTCCGTATACCAACGAGAACGGAGTTGCCCCAGTTAATGTGCGTACCGTCGTACGATAACCGTGCAAAGCAAAAGGTAGCATCTCATGCCAATCCTTATAGGTCACCACCATTTTCTGAACAATTTTCTTGATATTTTTATTGGCCGCCTCAACAGCGCCATTCATCTTGGGTCGGTAAGGAGAGGAGTTGTGATGTTCGATCTTGAAATTCTGACAGAGCTCCTTCATCATTTTGTTGTTCAGGTTTGAACCGTTGTCCGTGATTATCCGCTCGGGGATCCCATATCGGCAAATGATATCTCTCTTGATGAATCTGGCCACCACTTGCTTCGTTACATTCGCGTAAGACGCCGCTTCCACCCACTTGGTGAAATAATCGATTGCTACTAGGATGAACCGATGCCCGTTAGAAGCTGTCGGCTCGATCTTTCCAATCATATCGATTCCCCACATTGAAAATGGCCAAGGCGATGACATCACATTTAGAGGACTTGGAGGCACATGGATCTTATCGGCATATATTTGGCACTTGTGACACTTCCTCGCAAACTTGAAACAATCAGTTTCCATAGTCAGCCAAAAATAACCTGCCCGCAGCAGTTTTCTCGTCATAGCATGTCCACCAGCATGCGTACCAAAGGTACCTTCGTGAATTTCCTCCATGAGAAGCTTTGCCTCTTTCTCGTCAACACAACGCAACAACACCAAATCGTGATTTCTTCTGTATAAGATGCCATCCGGATTCAAGTAGAAATTACCCGCTAATCTCCTGAGAGTCTTCTGATCTTGACTGGATGCCCCAGCCGGATACTCTTTATTCTTCAGGAAATTAAGGATATCAAAATACCACGGTTTTTCGTCAGATGCTTCATCAATAGCAAATACATAAGCTGGCCTGTCAAGCCGAGAGATAATGATTCGGGGAGCTTCGTTCCAGAAGTTGACCTTGTACATGGAAGACAAAGTGGCAAGGGCGTCAGCCATTTGATTTTCTGCCCTCGGTACGTGATGCAATTCAACCTTGTCGAAGAAAGGCAACAATCTCCTTGCATAATTCATGTAATGTATCAAATTAGGCTGCCGTGTCTCCCATTCCCCTTTTATCTGATTCACTACCAGAGCTGAGTCTCCGTATACGTCTAGATGTTTGATTCGCAAATCAATGGCTTCTTCAAGCCCCATTATACAAGCTTCGTATTCGGCCTCATTATTGGTAACAGCAAAGGTCAACCGGGCAGTAAACGGGATATGCGACCCGTGTGGCGTGGTGATGATTGCCCCTATTCCGCTACCGTAAGCATTCACGGCTCCGTCAAATATCATCTTCCATTTGGACCCCAACTCTGGTCCCTCGTCTGGCAACGGTTCTTCACAATCTTTCATTTTTAGGTACATGATATCCTCGTCAGGAAAATCAAACCTCATCGATTGGTACTCTTCAATAGGCTGCTCCGCCAGATACTCAGACAGCACACTCCCCTTTATAGCCTTTTGCGAGACGTATTGGATATCATATTCAGTCAAGACCATCTGCCAACGGGCAATTCTACCCGACAACGCTTGCTTTTCAAATACATATTTGATAGGATCCATCTTTGAGATGAGCATGGTTGTATGATTCAGCATATACTGCCTCAAACGCTTGGCGGCCCAGGCTAGCGCGCAACAAGTTTTCTCAAGCATTGAGTATCGAGATTCACAATCCGTAAACTTCTTACTCAGGTAATAGATCGCATGCTCTTTCCTCCCCGTCTCGTCGTGTTGACCGAGAACACAACCCATGCTTCCCTCAAGAACCGTCAAATACATTATCAAGGGTCTACCTGCCACTGGGGGTATCAGAACAGGAGGCTCCTGCAAATACTTCTTTATTTTATCGAACGCCTTTTGACAATTTTCGTTCCACGTTACAGCTTGATCTTTCTTCAACAGCTTGAATAACGGTTCACACGTGGCCGTTAGGTGAGATATGAACCGGGCAATGTAGTTCAACCTCCCTAGAAACCCGCGCACCTCTTTCTCTGTTTTAGGCGTCGGCATTTCTTGAATTGCTTTTATTTTAGCAGGATCGACCTCTATTCCTCTTTCGCTTACGATAAACCCCAGCAGCTTACCCGATCTCACCCCGAAGGTGCATTTATTAGGGTTCAGCCTTAGCCTGAACTTCCTAAGCCTTTTAAATAACTTCAACAAATTCACCAGATGCTCTTCCTCCGTCTGGGCTTTGGCAATCATATCGTCAACATAAACTTCGATCTCTTTATGCATCATGTCATGGAAAAGAGTCGTCATCGCACGCTGATATGTTGCCCCAGCATTCTTCAAACCAAAGGGCATCACTTTGTAGCAAAATGTTCCCCAAGGCGTTATGAAAGTAGTCTTCTCCATATCCTCTGGCGCCATTTTAATTTGATTATAGCCTGAAAAGCCATCCATGAAGGAGAATACGGAGTATTGAGCAGTATTATCAACTAACACGTCAATGTGAGGAAGTGGAAAATCGTCTTTTGGGCTTGCTTTATTCAAATCTCTATAATCCACGCACATTCGAACCTTGCCATCTTTCTTTGGCACTGGTACGATGTTGGCAACCCATGAAGGATACTTCGTCACAGCCAGGAAACCAGCGTCCCACTGTTTCTGCACCTCCTCTTTGATCTTCATTGCCATATCTGGTCGCGTTCTGCGAAGCTTTTGTTTGACCGGCGGGCAATCTTCTTTCAGTGGCAGGCGATGCACGACCATATCTGTATCGAGCCCTGGCATATCCTCATACGACCAAGCGAATACATCACTATACTCTTGGAGCATTTCAACCAGCCTCCGCTTGATATCATCCTGCAGCGCGGCTCCGATACGAATGTTTTTCTCAACCCCTTCCGACCCCAAATTGATAATTTCGATGACCTCGTCGTGAGGCAGAATGGCTCTTTCCTCTTGCCTTACTAACCAAGACAGTTCTTCAGGAACGTCGCTATCTTCGACAACCTCTTCTTCGGCCTGAAACACCGGGTGCTCAAAGTCGGGACGAGTCATAGGTGGTTCAAGGATGTCATCTGAAAATGTTACCCTGCAAAAGGAATGGCTAAGTGCTTCAAAATGCGTATAAAGCGAATAACCATGTTGCCATTTTATTGAAAAAATATAAAACAAGAAAGACAGGGATTACGGTATTTGCACATGAAAAAACGCCATTTATTTAATGATTAACACGCAATGTTTATAACAACACAGCCCTAAGCAAATCCTGATGCCCCGGGCAAGACATCAGATCATTCAACAATTAATAAAGCAAAGCATTACTGTTTAAAAGTCACAGGAACAAGCTCCTGAATAGACCAGTTGCACAGTCCTTGTCCTGGCGTGCTTGGCTGAATCCAGGCATCCATATCACAGTCGCTGTCTCCTTCATCAGACTCCGAAGCAGCATTGACAGTTTCATGACATACTCCACTGGCAGAGATGGTAATTGGCTTTCTGAAACGGGGGGCCCCCACGGAAGGAGTTGATGACGACGGTTGGTACCCCAGTCCGAACCGGTCCATCTTCACAGGAATGTCCAGCACTTTGCCCCAGCCCTTGGCTTCTCCTGCTTCCACCAGAGCTTGAGCCTCTTTATACGATGAGACAGCTATCTCTGGCACTTTGCTCGGCCCGGGACCTTTGTCCTTGATGCGCAAACCTTCGAACGCCTGGCATGGTGTTTCGTGGATCTCTCCGTCGACTTCCACATATTTAAATGAAGATAAATGGCTGACCAGGATGTCCTCTTCTCCGCACACGGTGACTACGCTGTCCCCAACCATATATTTTAACTTCTGATGCAGGGTGGACGTGACGGCCCCTGCCCCATGAATCCAGGGTCTTCCAAGCAAGCAGCTATACGCAGGCTGTATATCCATGATATAAAACTCCATTGCAAACACTTCCGGCCCCACTTGCAGAGGCAAGGTAATCGATCCGAAGACTGTTCTCCGCGTGCCGTCAAATGCTCTGACTACCAAATCACTGGGTGTACACAAAATTCCTCGAACATCCAGCTTCATCATCGCCTTCTTGGGTAACACATTCAAAGATGATCCGGTGTCAACCAATACGTGCGACATTACTGATCCTCTACACTCAACAGATACGTGTAATGCCATATTGTGATCTCTCCCTTTCGGAGTCAAGTCAAAATCGGTAAAACCCAAGCTGTGGCCTGCGTTCACATGTGCCAATACTCCTTCTAGCTGATTTACGGAGACGTCTTGGGGTACAAAAGAGGTGTCCAGGACTTTCAGCAAAGCATTTCTGTGAGCTTCCGAACACAACAGCAATGATAGGATAGATATTTTGGACGGTGTCTGCTGCAGATGCTCCACAATCTTATAATCACTTTTTCGAATTAAGCGCATGAACTCTTCTACATCCTTCGATGCTGCTTCTTTTTCACTTGCTTGTACCGGAACATTTTCAACCACTTTCCCTTTTCCTTTCGCTAGTCTTTTAGCCTCCACTTCAGGAGATATAAAGATCCTGCCACTCCTCGTCATGCCTCCTGAACCAACAACATTATCCACGAGCTCCGCTGGCCGCTTGTTAACATCAATTTTTATCCCGTCACAATATACTTCCAACCCGTATGACCATGGGACTGCTTTCGTGTTCTCGTACGGGATTGGCCCGGCCTTAGTTATGGTGATCGGTGGTCGCTGAGCTGGTGCTGCAATAGTGATCGTCTTCCGAGGAATCGTTACCGTGGCCACATCACTCCGACTATCCACTACTGCCCCTGCAGGCTCGTCAGTTGCCGCTCGATCAAACTGCAATATGCCCTCATCAATTAAAGCCTGAATGCCTTTCTTCAAATCCTCACACCCCCCAGCTAGGGTCCAACAGTCTAAGCAATACTCGTTACATCCTGGGTAAACACCTCCTTGTAACAGTCGGCTCTTTATCTCGCTCAGCGGCGTCTTTAAATCTTCAACATTCATAATAAGATTCAGACCTTCCTCAGTCAGAACGGCGTTTGCCCCATGATTAGGCATGGGTTTCTGGACTATATTCGGACCTGCCGTTCTGAAATTGATAGTCTTGTTGTCTAAAAGATCCTGCACAACGTGCTTAAAAGCATGGCAACCTTCTATATCGTGACCCGGGGCTCCAGAATGAAACTCGCAGTGTCTGTTTGCATCGTAGCCGAACGGGGGAGCTCCCGTTATTGGTGCCAGAGTTCTTTTCTCTACCAGATTCAATCCCAACAATGTCTGCAACAAATCGGCATATGTTGAGGGAGGCTTCTCAAACACTCTTCTCGGTTTACTACCCTGGAATCTTCGT
Source organism: Lathyrus sativus (assembly GCA_963859935.3). Taxonomy (NCBI): domain Eukaryota; kingdom Viridiplantae; phylum Streptophyta; class Magnoliopsida; order Fabales; family Fabaceae; genus Lathyrus; species Lathyrus sativus. The sequence goes on along the minus strand of OZ012737.1, from coordinate 403,771,652 downwards.
TGAGCCTGCTGTGCCCCCTGCTGAGGCTGCTGCTGCTGTGGCATTGGCTGTTGCTGAACCGGTTGTTGTTGCTGGAGTGGTTGTTGTTGATACGGGATAGTAACACTCGCCACCTGCTGCGGCTGACGATATTGACCTCGTCCCCTGCCTCGGCCCCGGCCTCGGCCTCCAAATACTGCGCTTGCCTCGCCCTGACGGCGCCCACCATAAGCTTTCCTATTACTGCCAGATGCAGTTGATTCCTCGACTTGGAACTTTCCTTGCTTAATGTTACGTTCAATCTTTTCTCCCATTAGAATCAGGTCTGAAAAACTGGCCAGAGACGTGTGAAACAACATGTCATGAAACAGCCCTGTGAATGTGCCGACAAACATGTCATTCATTTCCTTATCTTCTACAGGAGGACGGACCCTGGCAGCCATATCGCGCCACCTTTGCGCGTACTCTTTAAAGCTCTCCCCCTTCTTCCGCGACAGTCCCGCCAATTGGACCCGATTGGGCGCCAAGTCGCTGTTATACTTGTAGTGAGCTACGAACGCCTCCGCCAATTGCTTCCATGTCTTGATATCAGTTGGCTCCAACCCCATGTACCACTCTAGGGAAGGGCACGATAGACTATCCTGAAAGAAATGCATTAGCATTCTTTCATCAGTGGAGTATGCAGACATCTTTCTGTAATAAGCTCGTACATGTACTTTTGGACATGTGTCTCCTTTATACTTATCGAACGCAGGAGCTTTGAATTTAATTGGCACCCTCAAACCAGGTACCAGACCCATGGTTGCCATGTCCAATCCCACAGCACTTTGATTTAAGACTCCCTTCATCTGCTCTTCCAGCATTCTAATCTTTTGGGAATCATCCATCGGCCCTTCAAAACCTCCTCCGGAGAAGGCGTCCTCCTGCTGATCTTCTTGCCACATACCGTTTCCAGCTCCGTACCCATCATATCCATTATTACGTCCAGCTCTGATCTGATTCATCCCCGGACCTCGGCCTCTGTTGCCGTACCCTTGAACACCTCCAGCAGGACCAAAAGCCATAAATCCAGTACCGTTTCCGTTCCCAAAGCCTCCGTAACCCTGATTGACCATACCATAACCATCTTGCCCAAAGCCTTGAGCATTAAAGCCATACTTCCCAGTGTTATCGAATCCCTGATCGTTGAATCCGAATCCAGTATTGACAAAGCCATTGCCTCCTAGATTATCTCCCAAATTGACATCACCCAGTCCAGCATTATGGACAGCAGTCTCATTCCCCACTCCGACGTTACCATTCACAGCAGCGGTAGCGTTGTTGATATTAGCAGCAGGTGTATTGACTACAGGTGGAGCCACTGGCGTGGGAGTGCCGTCTCCATAAACAGTATCGACCCGTACAGACTGATGATCTTCATTACCATGACCAGCGTTTCGGGCCAACAGAGGCTGGACCATGGCCTGCAAATTCTCCTGCCCTTTTGCTATAGCTTCCATGGTCTGCATGAAGAGAGCGAGCTTCTCGCGCACATCTTGCATCTCGTTCTGCATTTGGTCCATGATTTTTCGACAATTGGAGCGTGTAGAATAGCGGTGCGGATGTTGATCTGCAATCCTGTTAAGTACCTGTTAAAAGCAGGAAATAAGACACTATTCAAAGATTACCTGTAATGCAATATGAATGCAATGCAATGTGTCTGTGCATTAGGGAAGTTCATTCCCCCAGTTCTAGTGTGAAGGTGCCGGTGCAGTGATAGTGTTGACAATAGGAATATCGGAGCTGAATCATAGAAAGCCTCATATATTGCAGGGAAAATCAATAAGCCCAGAGTACAATATCACTGAGTACAACGAGGGCATGACCTCAACCAACAACCCTGGTGATGGTCAGCACTATACAAATAAAGCATACAAGTTACTACATGAAATGATCAAATCCTCCCAAAAGTCTGGTACTCTTCTATCAACTTCTTGGTCTCCGGATGGCTTGGTCGATCAAGCAGCCCTTCAACAAGCTGGCTTCTCCTCTTAAGGACACGGCGTACGTCTTCAGCAGTTTCTTCCCATGTTGCTTCTCCGAAGCAATCCTCTAGCTTCCGTTTCTGAGATACCGCTTCATCTCTGGATTTGATTGCCTTGTTCAGTGCATGCTGGATACTATACCGGGTCATCACTTCCTCCTCACACTTCTTGATGCTGGACTTCAACTTCTCTTCGAGGTCGGAAATTTGCTGCTTCAGCTTATCTTCCCTCTTCTTGTTGTTAGTGAGCGTAGCATTCCAAGTCTTATTGCAAGAAGAGATCTCTCGGTGAGCGATGTCAAGCGCTTTCTTCTTGGATTCAAGCACGTCATGGGAGCTTCTGAACTCTTGCCCCAGACGTTCGCGCTTCTTCTTCTCCTCAGTCAACTCAGCCCCTAACCTGTTTAACAGCTCGATCTGTTGTTGGAAAGCATACACGGCCTTGTTTTTCTCACTGCGTACTTGAACTAGCTCTTGCTCTAACCCTTCGTTGATCTTCATCAAGGCTTCTTTTTCTCTCACAATTTGCTCATAGACTTCCCTAGAAACAGTAGTTGGCTCCGCTACCGGAATAGGAACAAGGATTGGTACATCTGGAAATGGCATTAATAACTGACTTGCCCTCTCCTGAATCCAAACTCTATAAGGTGCATAGGCCTGATAGTCATTCTTTCCTAACAACGGCTTCCCTCTGCGGTTAATACGCGTCCAGGCATGTTGCAACTTGGCTAATAACTCCCCTTTCACTTCCCCTGTGAAGTACAGAGATTCCTGTACTTCTTCCTCCTGAGGCGGGTTCTTCAGCGCATATCCGAACTGACGGACCAACAGCGATGGGTTGTAGTTGATACACCCTTTTCTTCCAATCAGTGGGACATTAGGGTAACCAGAACAACTGAAGATAAGCTCGGATCCCAGCAGATCTCTATCAAACCACTCCATATCTTCCGACGATAGCCTCATCAGGCGCTCCGGCCAATCAACTGGGACTGTAGTCTCTGCAACAGATCCTCTCTTAGGAAGGTGACTCTCAAACCACCTACTCAACAAGGGTACACACAGATGAACATTCTTCCCTCTTCCTTTCTCATTCTTGTAATGCAGTGAGTGGTAGAGATCTCCGAGTAAGGTAGGTACAGGATTACCAGCGGCAAACAAGTAGAAGGCGTCGAAGTCCACAAAATTCGGTATATTGGGGAACAGTACTATGCCATAAATGCACAAGGCCAACACAGCATTGAAAGCAACCCAGCACCCGCTCTTGGCATACTCTTGGGCTTTACCAACTAAGAATTGGAGTGAGAAGCCTGGAACTCCACGGGGAACAGTAGTCACAAGTTCAGAAGCATCAATATGCAAGGCTTTTGCCAAATCCTCCGGCTTGGGCTTGGCGTCATAATGAATGAATGGAACCTGGTTCTGCACGGGCAGCTCAACATACTCAGCGTATTCCTCCAGGGTTGGTCCCATAATAAAGTCAGAGAACGTAAAGCACCTCAAAGCAGGGTCGTAGAATTGCATCAAAGCATACAGCCCATCTAACTCTACCTCTGTAGGTTTGCACACCAATCTCAGTAGTCTACCATAGCTCATCCGGAAGCTCCTACGAACACCCTCATCAGCAAGAGAGATCAACCCAAGTAGAGGAACAATATCAGGCGTAGGCAATTTGTAAGCAACTGTCCTCCTCAAGCTAGTCATGATCAAACACTCAGAAGTCTGGGCACTAGAACTAGGGAAATGCAAATGCACCTGCAGCACAGACACACGTTAGTGAAATGCAAATGGTAATGGATATGCAGTAATGCAATGCAAGCAACATGCAACGGGGACCAAAGCTGTAGCTGAATAGCCTGAACCCAATCAAGAAAGGTCTCAGATAGACCATCCAGAAGTCCTCAAGCCCTGGTCTCAGATATACCTCAAACAAAGCTCCAATATTGGTCTCTGATAGACCCCATAATCATAACCTGAATGGTCTCTGGCAGACCTCAGATCATATCCCCCACTGGTCTCTGACAGACCTCAGAACACATCTCCAAACAGCCTCTGACAGACCTCGGAACACACCAACTGGTCTCTGACAGACCTTAGAACCCTCCATAAATATCCAAGATCCTGATCAACAAACCGGTGGTCTGAAGGTCTAGTTACCTGCATAACCCTGAATCCCCTCACAGGTGGGTGGCCCTATAACTGGCACAAGGTACGGCATCCTATGCGGTCGTCAGCGTCACAGACTTTCAGGGTTGATGATACGATTCCCAGAAGGAGTGGCATCATCAATTCCTGAAGAGGCCTCACTTAGCCAACTTCCAAATGATCGGTCCCCAGAGTCGACAATCCAACTAACCAGCAACCCACGCCAACCAAAGGAAGGGGCAGGAGGCCAACCAGAGGAACCTCGTCTGAGTGTAGATTTCATGGGACACCAAAGCAAGCAAAGCAAGCGGGCACCCACTAATTTCTACTCTAATTCTAGGTGCACTCAAGCCCAGGTCCGACTTATCTCTCAATATCAGAACACCCGTCACACCCCAGATACAGCAACAATAATCAATATATAAAGCTGAAAATAAAGGTCAGAAATATAAATCCATACAAAATCCTCGACGGGAAAACAAGCGCTAGGATTGACTCTCTTAAGGGACGTTGGATCCCAAATGCATAAGGACTATCGCAGTCCTTAGCAGCCAGGGGACGTTGGATCCCCAGCAGAGTCGCCAGCTGTCGCTACTGCGAAAATCGGCGCCGGCTGAACAGAAGAGTCGCCACCGTGCGTTATTTATCCCACGGGAGGGAAAGGAAACGCTCAGAGTAAACCTCGCACAACATGGGAAAGGTATGGTCGTCGCAACCAAAACCTGGATTCGGGAGTCGGTTACGCAAGGGGAAGGTATTAGCACCCCTCACGTCCGTCGTACTCGACGGGATCCACGCTTGTTTTCGGGTATGGATTGTTATTCGATCTAAACTAAAGGTCGAGGGTTAAAAAAGAAAATAAAATGAAAATAAAAATGACTCGGCAAAGTATCGCACTTTATGCCTACGTATTCTCGCCTGGAACGAGAAATCAGAGTCAACGTAGTTCGCCTACCTACGGGAAAGGAGGGGAAGGTTGCTCGCTAGGATATCGCATCCTATGCCTACGTACTTCCACACAGCATGGAAGATCAGAGCAAACGTAGTTCGGGCCACGCACGACATAAGTCTGTCCTTGATTGATTTTATTCCTTCTAAAAAAGGGTTTCTTGATTAGCAGTCCCGACGGACAAAAATGACGTCTTGATGAGTTCACATTCTTTTACGGAAGAAGTGTCTTTTATTGTGTTTGAAATCTTTATGTATTTTTCTGTTTGTTTTTAGAAAGAAGAGCCAGAACTCTAACCTACGGTTGCGAAGGGAAACAAACTAACCTAATGTTATCATGCATGGGTTAAGACCTAGTGTCTATCATGCTCCTCTCTTGCACAGAGAGAAACAGAGATCCTACGGGATAGGCAGAAACAGAAACAATACCAGATATAATAAAGCGGTAAAATGCATGGATGCAACAGTACAAGCGAGGCAAGGGAGTCCCACTCAACCTCGAACCTAGAAAACAATAGGCGAAAGTGAACAGGCTTCACTTTCAACCCAACAGGGTAACCAGCAAACAATACAACCAGGAAATCCAAACAATACATCAGCAATGAAATACAACAGCAAAAGAAACAGCATCAGCAGCTCTGAATCAACATCTGGCTTCAAGTAATCTCCCATCAGCTACAGGCTTCAACAAGCATCAATCTCCATCTTCATGACCTTCAGGCAAAGGCTTTGATCATCAGTCTTCTATCTGCAATGGCTTTTCTTCAAGCTCAAACCTCCAGGATGAGGGATTAGTCACAAGAGTGAATTGGGTGTTAAGCAATCAGTTGACTACCAAGGGTGGTGAACAGACTGCTTCTAACACAAGAGACATTTTCTCTCAAGAGTTCAATCTCATAGACACTATCACCAAGCCTTACAAAGAAAGGGGGTGAGTGTCTTAGAGAGACTCTGTATCACAGAGAAGAATGGATGCAGACAAGGCAATCCATGTTTGAGAAACAAACTGTCTAATCTTGAGCTCTGCCTAGCTCCTAAACCCTAGTCTCCTCAGCATCTGCTAACAAGAATCTTCTCTTCAACTCTGGAAGTTGATCTTCAATCTCTGGATCTCCAATGGTCTTCATCTTCTCAAGTCTTCAGCTCTCCTAAGTCCCCAGACAATCCCAATACCCGCACATACAAGCAATAATCCCCTGAGGGCACACCACACCAGTCAATCAGATATATACAGTACATTAATAGCAGTAGGGGAATCCTGACTTTTCTAAGGGGATCTAATAACTACCCATAGCCCCTATAGTACCATAGCTAAACTATTCAAACCCTAAGTCCTAAGGGAAATGAATTGATTCTCCTAAGTCATCACCTAAAACCCTAGTTTGTTCATGTTGTTCACACCTACACTAAGCACCTAAATTTAATTTCTAAAAATGGGAACTAAATTGTATCTACAAGTTTAATGTCTAAACTAAACAACCTAAAAAGAATGGACAAAAAATATTAAAGCATCTAACAGAACAAAAATTAACAAAATCATGCATGAAATGAAACTATTTAAAATGTCATTTATTTAGAAAATATGGGAAAAATATCAAATAAAAATAAAATGCAATTTTATTTAATGACAATTTTCTACACAGAACCAAGAAAATATAGAAAAAACAACCACTAAAAAAGAGTTAATTTCCTATTTTATATGGTTTTTTAAAGTTGGTAAAAATTAAAGTGAATTAAAAAACTAAATTGAATTAAAACGATGGGAGGGGTAAGAATAGCAATTCGCTCCAGTTCATATTCCAGTGGGCCAGCAAACGGGAGGGGCGAATATTAATTTTCCTAAGCCCAAGCGATATTTTCAGAAAAAAAAAACAATAAAACTAAGTGAATGCGTTGGGGGTGTAGCAAGCAGGGTAATCACGTGCAGAATCTCATTGGGCTTGGTGTGGGTGTGTCAATAGCAACCAATGTATTAAGCCCGCCCGTTTCAATTAATGAAACGGCGCGTTTTGGCTTCTCAATCTTCCCTCCAATTCTGAGTACGAACTCCAACCGCACGATGAGCTTTGAAGTCAAAAGTCTTTCATAGAAACGGATGGCCACGATTATATCTTCAACCTTGTGACAAGAAGCTAGGGTTTACACATTCCATGGAAGCCATGCACGTACACACTTCCTCTTCTCTGTTCTCCTTCCACAATCCATGAAACACCACGATCCAAACATGAAAATCACTCCAAATTTTGTCCTCTACAAGACTATAGCAGTAGTTTGTTCTGAAATTCAGTGTATCACTCAAACCGATCGAGACAAGTTCTGGCCACCATGAAAATACACTGCAACCTATCCTCCAGATTCTTAATCAAACCTATACTAATCTAAACTACACTTCACGTGGATTATTCTGCACTAACAACCTAAGATTATCATGGCCTATCCTAAGAGTTCTAAGTCAAACCAGTTCTAACAACCTGCTATGAACTATCACTAAACTACTCCTAATTAACCAGAAATGTTCTACTAACATCCTACATCATTATTATACTAACAAACTAATGTAAATCTATCTATATCAAGCAAGTGGAAGTAATTTGCACCTGGAGCAAAATCTTGTGGATGATGATGAAATTCGTGGATCTGAGAGCCTTGATGCTTGGATCTGGATCTACTCTTGCTATATTTGATTCTGTATGCAGCACCTTGATGAATTTGGCCTTGGATCTTGAGTTCCAATGGAAATTGCAATTTGAATGTTGTTGATGAAAGTGCACGAAATTGAGTAATAACTACCAAGAACTTGATTGAATCCTACTCCATGATGATGATTGAGTATGATGAAAACAAAAATTGGTGATGATTGATGAAGAATTCGTGGAATTGAAATGAATTTGCAAATTGGAGGATGAGAGAAAAATGAGAGAATTTGGTGGAGTTTTTGCACAAATGAGGATTCAACCCTTGCAAGATTCATCTTGCATGAATATATAGGTGATCTAGGAACCTCCTAGAAACTTGGAGAAGTTTCCCTTGTGCTAAATTCCCTTGAATGTTGATTATGTTTCTTATATTGCAAGCAACCATGGATAACTCTTAAATCTTGAACTAGACTCAAAATTCCACTTTAGCCAATGTTTTTAGAATGCCTTTTCCATTCAAAATGACCTATAATTTTGCATCATTTGGCCAAGATATGAAAAATACCATTTTTTAAGCCATTTTCCTTCATTAAATTCACCAATTTTGAAATCTTGTGCTATGAGTCTTTCCAATCTCTCATGGTCACTTTTCTAGACTCAAAATGTCATTTGGAGCAAGTTTGATGTTGTAAGTTTTTCCATTTGAAGCTTCCTTGTATGAGTTTTGGGCATAGGTTAAAATGACCTGTAATTCACAAATGACCAAAATACCCTTTGCTTGCCAAGACCATAAGTTGAGCTCCACACATCATATGAGGGAATACTATACCATTCTAGAAAGCTAAGACAATGAGGAACAATTCTTATGTTGACCAGAAATTCATTTGAAATCTCCTTGAGGGGTAAAACTAGCTTGGAAGTCAAGCCACTTTCACAGACAAAATTTCAGATACCTCAGATGACCTGTAACTTGCAAGGACCATAACTTGAGTTCTATAAATCTCCTTGATGCCTTCCACCACTCAAATTAAAGGTCTTGAGATCCTCTACAAGTTCCATGTTGGCCAAGGATCCATTTGAAGCTAGAATTTTGACTTATCTTGCTTGGAAGTTTGTCCTAAACTAGGGAATTTTACACAGAAACCCTAATTTAGAAACTCCTCTTCTCCTTGATTTCTCTTGAATTCTTCTTAGCATAACAAGATATCCTTATTATTCATGTCAAATGATGAACCCCACATCTCTCCAATAGCCCTTAATTCCTTTCAATCGGTCAATTGACCTAGAGTTGACCCAGGGTTGACCCAGATGAAACCCTAGTTGACTGTCTTCAACTGTAATTCTTGTGACTTCACCAATGACTTGTCTCCTTCTCCAAATGACTTTATAAGTCTCCCATGATGTCTAGATACTCTCCATGCTCAACTCACAGCTCACACCTTCCTTGTTGATCCTCAGATTCCCTCAGATAGGAGATAGATGCACTGCTTGATCCATTGACCTCTTTAGCTTTCCAATTCTTTCTGATGACTTGAATGAGATTGAATCAGGATAATAACCTCTTGATAGGCCTCTAGAGATGAGAATAATGATTGGCCCCTGCTGGATGACTTGCTATGCTTATGCTATGCAGATGGTTAGGCTATGTACATGACTCTATATGCAAATGCTAATGATATTGAAACATAAACCAAGTGAATAAGGTTGGGCAAATTTTAGGGTGCAACAATATCTTTCTTGATAAATCTGGCTACCACCTGCTTGGTAACATTAGCATACGATGCCGCTTCGACCCATTTGGTGAAGTAATCAATAGCTACCAAGATAAAACGATGTTCATTGGATGCCGTGGGCTCAATCTTTCCAATCACATCAATTCCCCACATGGAAAAAGGCCAAGGTAATGACATAACGTTCAGAGGGCTCGGAGGCACATGAATCTTGTCCGCATAAATCTGGCATTTATGACACTTCTTTGCAAACTTGAAACAATCTGTTTCCATCGTCATCCAGTAGTACCCTGCTCGTAATAACTTTCTCGTCATTGCATGTCCGCCGGCATGCGTGCCAAATGTACCCTCGTGGATCTCTTCCATGAGAAACTTAGCCTCTTTCTCATCCACACACCGCAACAACACCAAGTCATGTTTTCTCTTGTACAAGACACCATCTGGATTCAAATAGAAATGGCCAGCCAATCTCCTAAGAGTCTTCTGATCACGACTGGATGCCCCAGCCGGATACTCTTGGTTCTTCCGGAAATTCTGGATATCATAATACCACGATTTGCCATCAGAAGCTTCTTCAATGGCGAATATGAAAGCGGGCCTATCAAGGCGAGAGATAACTATCCTGGGAGCCTCATTCCAGAAGTTAACTTTATACATTTAAGACAAAGTCACGAGAGTGTCTGCCATCTGATTTTCTGCTCGTGGTACATGGTGCAATTCCACCTTGTCAAAGAAAGGTAACAACCTCCTTGCATAATTCATATAGGGTATCAGATTGGGATGACGAGTCTCCCACTCTCCCTTGATCTGGTTCACAACTAGAGCAGAGTCTCCGTACACATCAAGATTTTTAATTCTCAGATCAATAGCTTCTTCGAGCCCCATAATGCACGCTTCATATTCGGCCTCATTGTTGGTAACTGGAAAGGTCAATCTGGCAGTGAATGGGATGTGCGACCCATGGGGAGTAGTAATGATTGCCCCTATTCCACTTCCGTATGAATTAACGACACCGTCAAATATCAATTGCCATTTGGAACCCAGGTCTGGACCTTCATCAGGCAACGGCTCCTCACAGTCCTTCATTTTTAAGTACATGATATCCTTGTCAGGAAAATCAAACCTCATCGGCTAGTAATCATCAATTGGCTGCTCAGCTAGGTACTCTGACAGAACACTACCTTTAATAGCCTTTTGAGAAACATACTGAATATCGTATTCTGTCAATACCATCTGCCATCGGGCAATTCTTCCGGAAAGTGCTTGCTTTTCAAACACGTATTTGATCGGATCCATCTTTGAAATTAGCAGGGTTGTATGATTTAGCATGTATTGCCTCAAACGTTTGGCAGCCCAGGCTAGTGCACAACACGTCTTTTCAAGCATTGAGTAACGGGACTCACAATCTGTGAACTTTTTACTCAAGTAGTAAATCACATGCTCTTTACGTCCAGTCTCGTCATGTTGACCGAGAACACAACCCATGCTTTTCTCAAGAACTGTCAAATACATAATCAATGGTCTCTCGGCTACTGGGGGTATCAATATTGAAGGTTCCTGCAAATACTCTTTTATTTTTTCAAACGCCTTTTGACAATCTTCATTCCAGGTCACAGCCTGATCTTTTTTCAATAACTTGAATAATGGCTCGCACGTGGCCGTTAGATGAGATATGAACCGGGAAATGTAGTTCAATCTCCCTAAAAAACCACAAACCTCTTTTTCTGTTTTCTGCGTTGGCATTTCTTGTATTGCTTTTATCTTAGCAGGATCAACCTCAATTCCTTTTTCGCTCACAATAAACCCCAATAGTTTACCAGATCTCACCCCGAAGGTGCACTTGTTAGGATTCAGCCTCAACCTGAATTTCCTAAGCCTCTTGAACAATTTCAGAAGATTGACCAGATGCTCTTCCTCCGTCTGGGATTTGGCAATCATATCGTCAACGTAGACTTCGATCTCTTTATGCATCATGTCATGAAAGAGTGTTGTCATAGCTCGCTGATATGTTGCCCCGGTGTTCTTTAAACCAAAGGGCATCACTTTGTAGCAGAACGTTCCCCACGGGGTAATAAAAGTTGTTTTCTCCATATCCTCCGGCGCCATCTTTATTTGATTATAGCCCGAAAAGCCGTCCATGAAGGAAAACTCGGAGAATTGAGCAGTGTTGTCGACCAGCACATCAATATGAGGAAGCGGAAAGTCGTCTTTTGGGCTCGCCCTATTCAAATCTCGATAGTCCATGCACATCCGCACCTTACCATCTTTCTTTGGTACAGGTACTATATTGGCGATCCATGAGGGATAAGTCGTGACAGCCAGAAAACCGGCGTCCCACTGTTTCTGAACTTCCTCTTTAATTTTCACTGCCATATCTGGTCGAGTTCTTCTGAGTTTTTGCTTAACCGACGGACATTCCTCGCGCAATGGCAAACGGTGAACCACCATATCAGTATCCAAACCAGGCATGTCTTCGTAAGACCAAGCAAAGATATCACTGTACTCCCGAAGCATTTCGATCAAACTTTGCTTGATATCACTTTGCAGTGCATCCCTTATCCGGATATTCCTGACAACCTCTTCAGACCCCACATTGATAATTTCAATTTCCTCCTGATGAGGTAGAATAATTCTCTCTTGTTTCAAAAGTCGAGTCAGCTCTTCTGATAAGTCATTATCCTCAACAATCTCTTCTTCTGCTTGAAATATCGGGTGCTCGAAGTCGAAGAGAGTCATAGGAAGTTCGTGATCGGTGTCGTCTGAAATATGAATCCTGCAATGAGAATGGTTAAATGTTTCAAATAATGCAAACAAAGCACATAACCACATTGCCATTTTATTGTTAAAGCAAAAACAACAAAAACAAGGATCACAAAATTTGCATGAAAAAAACGCCTTTATTAATGATTAAACAAAGTACACACATAAGCAAGTAGCCCTAAAAACAGAATCACTATGCCCCGGGTAGGACACAGGATTATACAATAATCGAGAAAACAAATCATTACTGTTTTGTAGTCATTGGGACAAGTTCCTGGATAGACCAGTTGCATAGGCTCTGTCCTGGCACGCCGGGCTCGATCCACGAGTCCATATTGCAGTCACTATCTTCGTCTTCAGCATCGGAAACAACATTAATCGTTTCATAACAGACTCCATCTGAAGTGATCACCACTGGCCCTTTGAACTTTGGCACGCCTGATACGGAAAATGACGACGTCGGGCGATACCCCAACCCAAACTTGTCCATCTTGACAGGAATTTCCAAGACTTGGCCCCATCCTTTGGTTGCTCCAGCCTGAACCACTGCCTGAGCATCTTTGTAAGAAGACATGGCCACCTCTGGCCCTTTGCTGGGAACACGAGACTTGTCCTTGATCTACAACCCTTCAAAGGCTTGGCATGGCGTCTCATGGATTTCCCCATCCACTTCGACGTACTTGAATGGCGAAAGATGACTAACCAGAATGTCCTCCTCTCTGCAGATAGTAACAACACTGTCACCGACCATGTATTTAAGCTTCTGATGCAGCATGGACGTTACAGCCCCTGCAGAATGTATCAATGGTCGCCCAAGTAAACAACTGTAAGCTGGATGTATATCCATGATGTAGAACACAGTGTCAAACACTTCTGGCCCGACCTGGAGTGGCAACGTTATGGACCCAAACACTGACCTTCTGGTCCCATCAAAAGCTCTCATGGCCAAGTTACTTGGCGTGCATATGATTCCTTGGACATCTAGCTTCATCATAGCCTTCTTAGGCAACACATTCAAAGATGATCCGGTGTCTACAAGAACGTGCGACATAACAGTGCCCCGGCATTCCACTGAAATATGCAAAGCCATATTATGATCCCGACCTCTAGGCGTCAAATCAAAGTCAGTAAATCCCAGGTTGTGTCCGGCATTCACATGCGCCAGTACCCCCTCAAGCTGATTAACAGTTACTTCCTGAGGTACAAAAGATGTGTCCAAGATTTTCAACAAGGCATTCCGATGAGCCTCGGAACAAAGCAACAAGGATAGGATTGAAATTTTGGAGGGCGTCTGCTGCAAGTGCTCCACAATCTTATAGTCGCTTTTGCGAATCAACCTCATAAACTCTTCTACATCCTTGATCGATGTTTCTTTCTCTTTCACCTGGGAAGGTCCTCCTTCATTCACTTTGGCTTTGCCTTTAACAATCCTCTCAGCCTCGATTTCAGGTGAAGTGAAGATTCTACCACTACGGGTCATGCCTCCCGCTCCAACAAGATTACCCACTGCCCCTGCCGGCTGGCTATCCACCTTAATATTTTCCCCGTTGCAAAAAGCTTCCAACCCATAATTCCATGGAATGGCTTTCGTACTTTCATAAGAAATGGGCCCTGCTTTCGTTATTATGATAGTTGGCCGCTTATCGGGCGTTGATATCGTAATAGTATTTCGTGGAATTGTAATTGTTGCGACCTCACTCTGCTTTTCAAATCTTACCTCACCAGGTTTCTCAACAGCAGTACGGTCGAACTGTAAAGTTCCCTCATCAATCATGGCCTGAATACCTCTCTTCAAATCAATATAGCCCTCTGGTCGGGTCCAACAATCCAAACAGTACTCATCACATCCGGGTAAGACCCCTCCTTTTAACAATCTGCTTTTAACATAGCTTAAAGGCGTCTTCAGATCATTTACGTCCATAACCAAATCCAAATCTTCTTCTGCCAGAATAGCATTCGCTCCATGATTCGGCATTGGTTGTTGTACAATATTGGGACCATCATGACTGAAGTTAATGACTTTACTATCAATCAAATCTTGGACTTTGTGTTTAAAAGCATGACAACTCTCGATATCATGTCCGGGTGCCCCAGAATGAAATTCACAATGCTTACTAGTATCATACCCGCAAGGAAGCGCTCCTATGGGCGGGTCCAACGTTCTCTTTTCAACCAGATTCAAACTTAACAGCGTTTGAAGCAGTTCTGCATACATTGACAGGGGTGTATCAAATACCCTCTTTGGCTTCCCATTCTGAATCCTTCTCTGAGCAGGATTATGACTTTGTTGTTGCTGCTGTTGTTGTTGTGGTTGTTGTCGTTGTTGAGGTATAGGGATCGTCACACTAGCAACCTGTTGTTGAATATACTGATTCCTACCTCTACCTCGTCCTCGACCACCATACACTGCGCTGGCGTCTCCTTGTCTTTTACCACCAAAGACCTTTTTTGCACCTCCTGCTGAGGTCGATTCACCTGCTTGAATCTTACCAATTTTAATGCCATTTTCAATCCGTTCTCCCATGAGTATCATGTTAGAGAAACTACCCATCGAGCAATTGAGCAATTTATCATAATACATCCCAGAGAATGTTCCAACAAAAATATCAATCAATTCCCTTTCAACCATAGGTGGGTGTACCCTTGCCGCCAGATCACGCAAATGCTGGGCATACTCCTTGAAACTCTCCCCATTCTTTTGTGAAAGACTTTGAAGCTGGACCCTATTTGGTGCAAGGTCACTGTTGTATTGGTAGTGTCTAACGAAAGCATCAGCCAATTCATTCCAACTTCCGATCTGTGCTGGCTCTAGTCCCATGTACCATTCCAGCGATGGTCCTGACAAACTATCTTGGAAAAAAATGCATAAGCATCTTCTCATCATCAGAGTAAGCAGACATCCTCCGGTAATATGAACGCACATGAACCCGTGGGCATGTATCCCCTTTATATTTATCGAAAGTGGGAGCTTTGAACTTCAATGGCACCCTCAGCCCTGGAACCAGCCCCATGGTAGCCATGTCCAAACCTGCAGAATTTTGATTGGTTATACCTCTTATCTGTTCCTCCAGCATTTTAATCCTCCGATCATTATCAGTGGGACCCTCAAAACCCATGCCTTGCCCAGAAAAGGCATCTTCCTGACGATCTCTGTCCTAGTACGGACCCTCATTACCATACCCGTCATAAGCAGCATTACGACCATGACCATGACCATTTTGGAAAAACCTGGGGTCATACCTCAAATTACCAAGCTCTTGATTAGAAGCCGCTGTCCCAAAGCCAGTATTGAAAGGACCCATCCCAGCACCGTTGGTATTCACATTGCTAAACCCAGCATTGCCGTAGCCATTATTACCATAACCTTGATTGTTATCACCGAACCCTCTGTTGCCGAAGCCATCATTGCCATCCAGATTTCCAAAGCCAAAACCCTGATTGTTGTCACCGAAACCAGTATTGATACCAACATTCCTGTTGGTTTCCCCGTTCCTATTGCCATTATCAGCATTTCTGTTACCAGTTGCCGTTTCCATTGCTAGTACCAGTCTCATCAGCATTTGGTATCACTTCCTCCTTGCGAGGGGTCTCAACACGAGCAGAGTTGTATTCAGTATTACCAGCCGCTCGCGCCAGCAGCGATTGCACCAGAGTTTGAAGATGTTCCTGGCCCTTGGCCACAACCTCCATAATCTGCATGAATTGGGCCAACCTATCCCGGATCTCCTGCATCTCAGACTGTACCTGATCCATGATCTTCTTACTGTTGCTTCTTGTAGCGTACCAGTGAGTTCTTTGTTCGTCAATCTTGAAACAACCTGAAAGACACAAGAGAAAAGATTCGAGCTCAAAAAAGTACCTGCCATGCAATATGAAGATGCAAATGCACACATGTAAATATGCAACATGTTAATTTCCCCCCTGATTCTAGTTCTGGGGAATAAGCCATAACGACAATGGAGTCCCAAGTAAGCAAGCGCAAAATCAGAAACCTCATACATAAACAAATGCCAAGAGGCAGAGTACAAAGATACAACTGAATACAACTGAAAAGACCTCGGCCAACAAGCCTGGCGATGGTCAAAATACAAGCACAAATAACATACTACAAGAGAAAAACAAAGATAAATCAGGACGGATGGTGTGCCCGGACATCTCCCAATAGCCTCAGCGTCTCCGGATGACCTGGTCTGGAGATCAGTTCCTGTATCAGTAATGCATGTCGCCTAACAGCGGATCTCAGCTTTTTGGCATCCTCTACATAGGCTCCCTTGCCAAAACACTCATCTAACCTGCATCTCTTGAAGCCGGCCTTCAGTTTACAACCCCTTATTTCTTTGACCATGCTGCTCACTCTAAACTCAGCGTCACGTCTAAGAGATGCCTCTTCAGCAATCTTCTCATCCTTAGCGCTGAGCTGCTCCTCTAACTGGGAAATCTGAAGCTTCAACTCATCTTCACGCTCCTTTCGGCTAGTAAGCGTGGCATTCCACAAAAATTCCCATTTGGAAAGTCGAGAATAAGCCTTGTTCAGAAGCTCTTTCTTAGTAGCAAGCACACTACTAACACCATTCAGGGCTACTCCCACCTTCTCTCTCCTGCTGGTTTCTTCAGTCAAATCTAAACCCAACCTATTAATCATCTCAGTCTGCTTCTTCAAAGTGAAGGTTGCCTCACTCTTCTCATGCCGAAGCTGGAAAATCTATTTCTCTAACTCTTCATTTGCTCTTTGCAACTCTTCTTTTTCAGCCAGCAGCTTGTTATACTTCTCAATCTCTACTGAAGTAGGTTCCTCAATCACCGGAAGATACAAAGGCTCTACAACAGGATATGGCATCAAAGAAGTCCTAACTCTCTCATGGATCCAGAGCCGATAAGGATTATAAGCTCGACTGTCACTCTTGCCAAGCAACGTCTTTCCTCTTCTGTGAACATTACCCCAAGCATGCCTCAATCTGACCAAAACATCTCCATCAAATAAACCCGTGAGATACAGAGATTCTTGTATCTCATCTTCAACCAGAGAATCCCTCAAAGCATAGCCAAACTGTCTCACAAGCAGAGAAGGGTTATAGTTAATACAACCTTTCCGTCCAATCAAAGGAACGTTCGGAAAGCCACTGCAACTATATATAATATTCACTCCGAGCAGGTTTCGATCAAACCAAACAATGTTCTCAGCACACAATCCCATAAATCTGGAAGACCAATCTAAAGTACCAGCAGTATCAACAAAAGGTCCTGTCTTAGGAAGATGTCCCTGAAACCACCTATATATAAGAGGTACATAGCAAGAAACATTCTTTCCCCGACGCTTCTCATTCTTATAGTGAATAGAATGATAAACGTCACCCAAGAGAGTAGGCACCAGATTCTTCGAGGCAAGAATAAAAAAAGCATCTGAGTCAACAAAATCAGGCAAGTTGGGGAACAAGATAATCCCATAAATGCAAACAACCAAAATAACATTGAAGACAATCCAACATCCATCCTTCGCACACTGCATATCCTTCTCAACCAAGCAAGAAAGATGAAAACCATAAAATCCATTCAGCTTGACCAAACCTCCGGGGAACTCAGAAGCATCTAAACTGACAATCTCAGCAAGCTTAGCCAACTCAGGCTCAGTATCCTCATGAATAAAAGGCATCTGATCTAACACAGGAACTCCCAACATATCAGAATACTCCTCCAAAGTAGGAGCCAAAATATAATCAGGGAACAAGAAACATCTCAACTGAGGCTCGTAAAACTGCATCAAGGTATACAATCCAGTCATCTCAAACACAGAAGGTCTGTACAACAAACTAAGCAGTTTCCCATAAGACTCTCTAAACTCAGTCCTCACTCTCTGATCTGCTAGAGCAACCAACCACAACAAGGAACTGATATCTGGAGAAGGAAACCTGTAAGCAATTGTCCTCTTCATGGACTCCATGTCTGGCAAGAAGAACACTAGAATCTGAGGGGAAAAAGTAAACCTGCAACATAAATACACGTTAATGAAATGCAAACATGAAAATGCAAATGCATATGCAGACAGGGGATCAAGTGCAATGCTGAAGAACTGTGTTGTGCTATACTGCAGCTTGAGAACCATCAGATCTTCTCCTCAAACCAAACCAACCACAAAAGAACCCTCACAACCAATTCTCACTGATAGAGACAAACCAGGTGTTCTGAGGCCAGAGTTTTCCTGCAAAAAGACCCACCTACCCCTCACAGGTATGTACTTAACTCGCAGACGAGGTACGACATCCTATGCGGTCATCAACGTCACAGACTTTCAAGAGCGATGATACGATACCCAGAAGGTGTGGCATCATCATCCCTTGAAGAGGCCTGACTTAGCCGAATCCCAAATTATAGGTTCCCAGAGTCGACAACCCTCAAATCCAACAACCTGTCGAGCCCAAAGGGCCAGGCAAGATGCCATCAAAGAGAATCTCGTATGAGTGCGGATTTTGTAGCTAGCTGGTGCGAGCAAAGCAAGCAGGCTAACCACTACTTTCTACTTCTATGTCTATATGCACTCAAGCCCAGGTCCGGCTTATCTCTCAAACTAACCCTCTACCCACATCACAATAACAATAATATATAGTACTGAAAGTAAAGACAGAAAGATAAATACATACAAAACCCCAGACGGGAAAACAAGCGCTAGGATTAACTCGCATAGGGAACCGTTGGAGTCCCCAGCAGAGTCACCAGCTGTCGCTACTACGAAAATCGGCTCCGGCCATGACAGAAGAGTCACCACCGTGCATTATTTATCCCCAAAGAGGGAAAGGAAACGCTCAGAGAAAACCTAACGCAAAGAGGGAAAGGAATGGTCATCGCAACCAAATCCTGGATTCAGGAGTCGGTTACGCAAGGGGAATGTATTAGCACCCCTCACGTTCGTCGTACTCGACGGGATCCATGCTTGTTTTCTGTCTAAGGGTGTGTTTATCTATCTACTCTACAGGTCTGGTCTAAAAAGAAAAGAAAATGACTCGGCAAAGTATCGCATTTTTATGCCTACGTATTCTCGTCTGGAACGAGAAATCAGAGTCAACGTAGTTCTCCTAACTACGGGTTAAGGGGGGAAGGTTGCTTGCCGAGATGTCGCATCTCGTGCCTACGTACTTTCATATGGAATGAAAGATCAGAGCAAACGTAGTTCGGGCTACGGAAGACACAACCATGTCTGACAGTTTTTTATCTCCTTATGAAAGGGTTTTCCAGATTAAGGGTCCAAGAGGACAAAAACAGAGTTTGAATGTTTGTTTGAGTCTTTTACGAAAGAACTATTTTTTAGGATATTTGCAATCTCAATCGCACTAGAGACTATGACCCAGGAGTGAACGCTTCGTATGTCACCCAAAGGGGTACCACACTAAACATCCAGATTACTGGAGAGAGACCCTCCACCAACCTTTTCCCAGATAGCTTAAGGCTCGTAACGTACAACTTCAATTAACCTTAGTACTGTATTTTTGAATTGTTTTGAGATGAGAAGAGAAAGACGCCCTAAAACTATGGTTAAAAGGGAATCTACCTACAGTTATCATGCATGGGTCAAAACCTAATGTCTGTCATAATTCCCTCTTGCACAGAGGAAATCAGAGATCCTAAGGGAAAACAGCAAAAGAAAGCAAGCATTAAATGGTAAACAGTAAAATGCATGCTATGCAACAGTACAAGCGAGCCAAGGGAGTCCGGCTCAACCTCAAACCTAAGAAAACAACAGGCAAGGGGAGACAAGCTCCACCTCAAACCTAAAGGTAGGCAACACAAGAAAACAGACAATACAACAAAAGAAAAACAGAGGAAGTAACCTAAGCAGCAGCAACAGTCTTCCACAGACAGCATCTTCAACCTTCAACAGCAGCTCTGATCAGCAAAGTTGAATTGAAAGCAAAAAATCTTCATCTTCAAGCTAGCTCCTATCTTCAAGCTTCTTCAATTCCTCATCTTCAAACTCTAGCAAGCTCCACAAGAAGAGAAATCATCATTGAGATCAAGTTACAATGTTAGGAAACCTGATGAAAACCAAAGGAATTCATCAGGAACCAACATGAAAAGAAAGTGCATCCTCAAAAGTTCTACTCATTAAGGCATGCCACTCATCCCTCCAAAGGAGAGATGGAGCTTCCTTAAGAGGAATTTGCATTATAGGATAGGATAGAAGCAAACAATGCATTCTATGTTTGATGAAAGAAGAAGAACTAGTTCTAATGGCTCTTCCTAAAACCCTAATTCTATAAGCTCCTAAAAAAGCTCCTAAAAGAGGAATAAATCTTTAACTCCAAGCTCCACAAGCCAAGCCACAACAGCTACAAGATGTACAGAATCTCCTCCAAAAAGGAATCCAAGCATTTCAAGCTCCAAAGCCACCAACAAGACCAAACAAAGCAAGGCACCAAAGATGGAACACCACAAGCAACACAAACTTGCAAATTCTATCTAAAATAGAAAACTAAATTGTAAAATTCTAATAAATTTCCTAGGGGAACATGCATGTTTTAACATTATAAGGTTCAAACATCAAAGCCTAAATCAACTTCTAGGTCCACTAAACAATTCCTAAGTTGAAACATGTCAAGGTAAACCACAAGTTTGGGAAGGCTCTAAACACCTCACCTAAAACAGGACCTACAATTGTTGAAAAAATCTAATAAAAATCCTAAGGGAGCATTCACATCTAACCTATAACATACTCAAAAATCACAGCCAGATTCAATACCAAAAGGTCACACCAAAATCAACAAGGTAGATGAACAATTATGCAAAAATTAAAGAAATAAACAAAATGAGAAAAATCAAATAAAATTGAAAAATGCATGAAATTGCAATTTATTGATCCCAGAAAATCACAAATTTAATCAGGAGCATGGAGATATTTTTAAAATATTTTTTGGATCAAAAATGGATTTATTGTGATTTTTGGAATCAATTTGCATTTAAAATAATACAAAAATGAATAAAAGAAAATAAAAACTGAAGATAAAACATGAGGCGTTGGATTGGTAGACCGGTCAAGGGATCTAAAGGCAATGTGGGTGTACATGTGAGCATCCCAGTCACACGCTAACTGGGATTAATGAAACGCTGTGTTTCATTCCTTGGAGGCAAACTTCAGTTTAAACATGAGCCACACGATCTGGCTACTAAGTCAATCTTCCACAAGATCTGATGGCTAGAACCTCATCTTCTTCCTTGGAACTCAGGCGAGGGGGAACAGTCTCCGGTGGCTCTCACGGCGGAAACAACCATCTTCTCCGGTGAGCAGGTGGTCTCAGGCAACCAAAAACTACAAACCTTATATCAATTCCACTCAAATTTCCATGTAGATCACGAATCTCCTATCCAAATCACCTAACTCTCAACAGGTTTCAAAATTCGCATCAAAGTTCAGAAATCACATCCAAATTTATCATCACCAATTCCAAATCTAAAACCATAGGATTGATCCTCATGCTTCATACATCACTCTGATCTATCCAAATCATGTTCTAGCCTTAAGATCAGGTCAAGCCGTGCTCAAATACAAATCATATATCACCTAGGTTTGTCTCTAATTGTCCAAAATTCTGTCCAGAAACGATCTACTCCTTAACTAGATCCTAACCACAAGTCCAATGCTAACTACGTCATGCTAGATCAAGAGGAATTTTGAAGTTTACTAACCTGGTATAGATCCACTAACAGAGGTAGCTAGAGCTTGCTTCTTGCTTCAAAACTCTCCAGACACGATCAGTGATGCAAGAGGAAGAGTCTTCAACCTTCAATTTAATCTGAACTAGCTTGGAAATGAAAACTCGAATCTCACTTGCTCTCTTGAAATTTCAAATGCAATCTCAGCTTCCACCATGAAATGAGCTCCAACCTGAGTATAGAATCAATGATATGCTTATATAGAGTGAGTTTGTGGGCTTTTGAAGCTTGAATGAAGCCCAATCCAGCAATTCACAATTTCTGATTATTCCTTCAAAGTGCACATGACAGTCGTGTATTCTGGCCTATAGCTTGCTCTAGAATCTTCTAATCACTTGCAAAATCCCTTGTGAGTGAATTCAGATCAAAAGGAAGACCTGAATTGCCTTGGTGAAGGATTTGGATGTGTAACTTGCACATGAAGAAACCACATTGTAACTCATGAAAATTGACCTAAACTCAAAAATCCACCAATGTCATTGTGTTTGAAATGAAATTTCCAATCAAAATGAATACTTATTTGACATGTTTTGGTCACTTAACCAATTATTTGGATTTTTCAACTTTGGATCCTTTGAAAATCTTCCTTTTCAAGCCATTTCAAACCAAGTCTTGCTATGAGCCCAATCAATCCATCATGACTTCTTGGTTAGCCTAAAAACCACATTTTTAACAAGTTTCATGTTGAACAAAAATCCATTTGACAAGTGCAAGTTGGACATTTTGACCTATGATTGAAAATGGCCTATAATCTCACTTTCCCAAAATACCCCTAACTTGTAAACCTCATAACTTGAGTTTTACAAATCCTATGGAAGACTTCTAGTACAATTTAGAAAGCTAAGATCATGAGGAACAACTTTCATGTTGGACAAAAGTTCAAATGAAACATCCTTCTAGGTCAAAAATAGCTTTGAAATCAGATGATTTTCACAGACAAATTTCAGAGGCATCTAAGGACTTGTAACTTGTCTGGACCATAACATGAGTTTTATAAATCCCCTTGAGGACTTCTAGTACTTAAATTAAAGGTATTGAGATGCTATAAAAGTTTCATGTTTGCCAAAGATCCATTTGAAACTTGCATCTTGACTTATGTGGTCTTGAAGTTAGGCACTAAACATGGGATTTTACACTGAAACCCTAATTTAGCAACTTCCCACACTCTTGACTTTTCTTGACTTTCTCTTGGCACAACACCACAAATGTCTCATCATATCATTTCATGAACTCCATGAACGAAAAGTAGGCTTTGATACTCTCCAATTGCACAGTTGACCTAGGATTGACCCAGATGAAACCCTAATTGCTTGCACCTCAATTGTGGCTCTTGCATCTGATACAATAACTTGATTGAGCTCTCCCATGACCCTCTAGGCATTCTATGAGCTCCATACACATCCTCTTCTTATATTCAACACTCCACATCCCTCTGATGGTCTTCAATTGATCCTCAAGTTAGGAGAAAATCCACATGCAAGAATCTAAACCCTTAGGCACTCAAACCACCTCCTGATGACTTTGATAACTTCTCAATCTTGAATAAAACCTCTTGCTAGGCTTCTCTTGATAAGAATCACACTTGACCCCCTTATATATGAATGATATCATGATATGAAAATGATATGACTATGCAAATGTTAGTGCAATGAAACATAAACCAAGTAAGAAAAGGTTGAGCAAATTTTGTGGTGCAAAAGAATGCTGAAAACTGGATTCTGAAGTTGAAGATTGTGTCAGAAGAAGATTCACCCAGACAAAAGCGTATAACTCATAAGATAAGCTGCTGCTGTTAAATCTGATAAACATGTGCTTAAAACAACTCTGATGATGAAGCTTTCATACCAAAGTAGTTGCTGAACTGCTCATCAGATGAATCAGCAGAAGAACCAAGTCAAGAAGACGATAGTACAATGCATGCAAACATTTCACTATGACAAAGACGTTGGAACTATTCATAAGCGGGGTTTCCAATGTTGAGATATTAAAGTTACAAGCAAAGGTCACTGTTCCAACACGTGAGCTTATTCTATCCGTTGGGATATAACCGTTGGAATTAGAGATGACATTTCTACCCTAACAAAGTTGCACTATAAAAGAAGATCATTTGATTATTTCAAATGCTGCTATTGTTGAGTGAGTTACACAACTGGAGCTGCTAAAAGAAAAGCAACGCTAGCATGTGGCAAACAGAGAAAGATAAAGAAAAGCTTAATGAAAAGAAGCCTTAGGGCTCACATAAGAAAAGCTTTTAAGCAATATGGAAACTAACGTTCTACTAATCTCATAGGGATTTATCTTTAGATTAGTTTCTGTATTAGGAAGCAAGGAGTTATTGCTCAATCCTTGCTATGTACTTAATTAGGAGTAATCTGCTTGATAAGAAGCACTCATGTAATCTCCGGCAACACAAATTCTGTTTTGAATTAGTGGTTCCTCAAGTGATCTTGTGAAGATCAAAATACTTGAGATGACAAGTGACAATAGTCATTTGTGGAAACTAATAGAAGATCATAATTGATCAGATTCTATTAGGTGTCAATGAACGTTATATCCTTAGGATTCCTGAACATGTCATTGTCTATTTATTAGTCACCTGCAGTTAGCTTGTGCAACTGTAATCAGTTTGGTTATAGTGGATTAAGTCCTTGCTTGAGTGAGGAGAAATCACCTTGGAAGGGTGGATTGGATTAGCTTGAGAGTTGCTCAAGTGAACCAGGATATATCATGTGTTCTTTACTTGTGTTATGCTTTATTATATATGCTTCCACAATGCATCTTAAAGAACTCTATAGAAAGCAACAAGTGAAGAAAAGAGAAAAAGTTTTTAATAGAGTAAATACCTAATTCAACCCCCCTTTCTTGTGTATTTTTCACACCTTCAGTTGGTATCAGAGCTCCGGTTCTGTTATTGATGGATATCAAACACCTAACAGTGTCAGAAAAAGATCCTAAAGTTGTGTGAAGAAATACTCTTTGTGGTTTTTCACTTCTCTTACAATTTCAGTCAAATAGCAGTTTTTGATGAAGATGAGTACTGAAATTGTAATCAAATGGGTTAGTATGAGCAAGTCAGTGATTCGTTGAAGTTTGAAGTTTTTAAGTTATCAAAAACTAAATCTTCTCCACTAGAGCTTGGAAGAAGATTGAAGAATTAGCTGACAAGAGAGATTCATCAGATAAGAAGTTTTCTGTTGAATGCCTATCTTGTAATACGTTTGGATATGCAACGTATTCGCTCAAAAAGATCAAATCATCAGAAAGCAAGAAATCTTGTTTGCTGACGATTATTTCTATGTGAGTATGAGATGTTTTCAAGAAATAGATTAGTCCACTCTTGACTTTCTCATGAAAAGCTCATTGGGAATTATCTTTAGTAAATAAAGAAATATTGTTGGCTAATGTTTTTGATTCATAAGAGTTTCAGAACGAAGTCTGCAGAAAAAGAGCTAGATCAGAGCAAGCTCAAATCTTGGAGAAATGATCCCTCTGATTCCAGGCATCTGAAAGCTGTTGTCCTTGAGAAGCCTCAAAGAAATCTGTAGATGTTTCGTGTAAAGAAGTTCACTAAATCATCATGGATATGATGTAAGATGAACTCTGAGATTTCATTAGAAGTAGCATGAACAATTAAGTTCTGTTAACTTGAGACTTTAACTCAGTTGAACAAACTGTAATTGGTAAATATGTTATCAGACATTCTTTCTCAGATATTCATAATGATTGGATCCTGAAGTCAAGCTGTTCAGATAGATACAATGACAGAAGTTATTCAATCTGTTTTTAAAAGGGATTTAAGTCACTGGTGTTGTTCATAATGAAGAAGTCAGTTGACATTCTTTTCAGAAGCAAATGTACTGTCAACTCTAGTTGAAATAACTCTGTACGAGTTAGCTCAGCATTGTAAGAACAGATTGGTCAGTCAGATTGTGTCTTTTGGTGCATCCGAGTTTGATGATAATTGTATCTAGACTGGATCTGTATTTGTTTCAAGCAAACAAATTCAAAAGATGAAGCCTGATGGAAGCTAGATGCTCTCTTCTCATGAAGATCAGAATATCTGTGCTCTGAAGATATCCTTTAGAAATTAGATGGATGATGTGTTGATGAAGATGCTGCAGAATGCTACCAAAGGATATAAGATCAGTTCAGAAGAGTTATTTAGAAGATTTTACTTCAGATGCTATTACTGGTTCTTCTCACAGATTCTGAAGAATCAGAGGCAAACACTATTCCAGCTATAGATTCAGAAGCTACCCTAGATGCATCTCCATTAGCTGCTTCTGAAGAATAAACTCTGAAAGGATCCTCCAGAATCAAATCTTCTCTTCTAGAGGAGATGCTTATTGGAAAGAAGGATGATCCCAGAAGAACAAGATTCTTTCTCAATTCTCAAGGCTAGTCAGCAAGAAGGTTTTTGACTACACAGAGACATATGCTTCTGTGGCAAGGTTAGAATTCATACTCTTTTTAAATTCCTTTGTTGCTCAAAATAACATCAATCTAATTCAGATGAATATTAAAAATACTTTTTTAAATGGTTTTATTGAAGAAGAAGTATGTGTTCATCAACCTCTTGTTTTTAAAAATGAAAGATTTCCAGAACACGTTCTATAAATTAAAGAAATCATTCTATATCCTAAAACAAGCTCCTAGAGCTTGGTATGAAAGGCTGAGTAATTTTCTTCTGGAAAATAATTTTGTCAGAGGAAAGGTTGATACTACTCTTTTTCATAAATCAATTAAGAAAGATATTTTAATCTGTCAGAGTTATGTTGATGATATTTTTATTTGGAACCAAATACTTCACTTGGAAAGGAGTTTGCTAAGTGTATGCAGGCAGAAGTTGAAATAAGCACTATGGGAAAAGAAAAGAAAACCTTGTCAAAGAAACCCCCTCTGCTGAACTTGATTTAAAGTTGATGACTCTGAGTGAAGAGTGTAAAGATTCAAAAGCTTTAGAAGACTCAGAAGCATGGCTACAAAAGTGAAGCCTCAGAAGCGAAGCTACAAAGGCAAGCTACAAAAGCTACAAAGGACTCTGAGGAAGCAAAGCTACAGAAGATTCTGAGGAAGCGAAGCTGTAGAAGATTCTGAACGTTTGATGAGATGCAACTCTACAGAAGACTCTGAGTGCACTTATCTCAAATGCTGCAACTGCAGAGGCTCTGAGGATCAGATTACGCATGGCTATGAAACGTCAGAGTTAAAGTGATACTTTTGGTTAACTCATACATCAGAAGATCTGAAGATTACTCTGATAAGGGGAGAAATGGAACTTCATCAGAGTATCTGATGCAAGGTGTAACAGTCCAATTTTAATTAAGTGATTATTTTAATTAATTAAATGAATTTTAGGGTTTATTTAATTAATTGAGTGATTATTTATTAAATTGGTAGATGTTTGAGAGGAAAATAAATTGGAAGGAAACTGGATAGAAAGTGATATAAAGGAAATTTGAAAAAGAAATAGAAAGTTAGAAACTTAAGAAGGAGAAAGAAGAGAAAGAAAGTGGAAGAGGAGAAAAAGGGAAGAAAAGAGCAAAGCTTGGATTTTCATCAAGAACAACTCTCAAGCATCGATTTGAGAAAGGTAAGGGTGAGAAACATTATTATTTGATCAATGTGTGTGATTATGTATGCTTGGGTTGGTTTTTGGATGTTTTCCACCATTTTTCCACTTTAGGGCAAAGTTGGATTTAATCTGTAGAACTTCATTTAATCGGTTAGAATATGAAATAGATGATGTAGAATAGTCTAGAAATGTTAGACTAAGAGTATTGGAATTGGATTGGTGAGATTGCAGTTTGTGGAGTTGGTTGAGTTGGATAACAGTAAGTGAAAAACAAAATACGCAGACACTCGCTAGCAGCTCGCTAAGCGAGCAGGTCGCGAACGCTCGCTAGGAGCTCGCTCAACGAACAAGTAGCGAATGGTCCCAGACTTGGACATAATGGATTTTTGGTGTGTTCACTGGTAGCGAATGTGTAGCGAAGAGATAGCGAATGGTTCGCTGGGAAGCTCGCTGTAGCGAGCAGGTAGCGAATGAAGTCAGTAGCTTCTGTTGAGGTTCGCTAGCACATTCGCTAGGCGAACAAGAAGCGAATACTCACTAGGAGTTTGCTTAGCAAAGGAGTAGCGAGTATGACAGGTTCTTGTTTTGTTTGAGATTCATCCATAGGTTGATTGTGTGATTCAACTATGTTTTACTGCTTGTTTAATCGCATAGTTTATGTACTATTGTGATATGCTGTGGGTAGCCTTCGGGCGTGAATCCTAGGTTATGAGATGTGTATATTATTTGTATTGATTGGAAATGCATGAGAACATAATAGAGGTTATGTGTGCATTGTCTGATAAATTGTGAACACATAATGCTGTGCGTGAATTTTATGATAAATGTGCATGAGAACATTGTCGATATGTGTGCATAGCTTGTGAATATGTTATTGGTATTAATTGTGTGAATACCTTGACTTGTTGTGAAATATGTTGTGTGTGCAATCATGACGTAATTCTTGAAGAGATGAATTATTTGAATGCATGAGATTAAGATGTCGGTCTTAAGTGCATTTGATTTTCGATTGCATATGCATCATTCCGTCAAGAGGCAATGCTTGCTAGTCTCATGGAGACTAGTGAATTGTCCCAAGCCTAGAAGAGTGGGTTTGAAAGCTTAGAGGACAGGCTTTTGTCGTTATCGATCTAGAAGAGTGGACCCGGTTTAATGTAAAAACCGAAAAATGATAACGAGTGTTGGTACCACATAGCATTGAGTGGCATTGAGTTGCATTGAGTTGTTTTGGGGTCACATAGTATAAATGTCATTCATATATGAAGTGTGCTTGTAAATGTGATGTGTTTGGATAATCGTGAAATATGCATGAAGGGATATGCTTGATGCTTGTTCATATTCGTTTATATTTATGCCGTGATGAATATGACTATGAAATGAAGTGTGGTGAGAAATGTGGATTATATGTAATTGTTACTTGTTTATATATAATCTTATGCATTGATTATTATGATAATATTTCTCACCCTTCTGCTGTTTTATGATGCTCTATGAGGCATTGCAGATTAGGTTGCTGGAGGTTTCTTTTGTGAAGTATAGTTTCATTCTTTTGAGTCGGACTGCTCTGATTATGTAACACCGGGTAGTTAGGCTTGTATAACATTCTTTTGTGATACATTTGTGATGTATCAGTTGATAATGTTTTATAACATGAATGATTGATGAACCAACTGGATAACATGTATTTATGTGATTAAATGTTTTGAAGCAATTTAAATGTTTTAATCTTCCGCTTTAATTTTAAATATAGAGACGTGGGTGTAAGGACCAAGTTCCTCTATTTCGAAAACTATCCCACGGTTGCATATTTTTATAGAGCAGGCGTTGAATGTTTTATTGGTGATAATGTGACATACTTCTTTTATACCGTACTTTAAAGCATACTCTGATAAATTTTATATGTGCCTATATATATATTTATTGTTTATTTGGGGGTATAGAAGGAAGTGTTACACAAGGAAACATTTTCATATTTGTCCACTCAATAGATGCCGATCAAGATAAATTGTGTTGCAACTTCATTGTCAGAAGAATCTATTATGGAAATCAATGAAATCTAGTATCTAAACCATTTCAGTCCCAAACCCTCTGAAGAAACACTTATGGGCTTGATGTCATTAATTGAGCTTACATCTGTTGATGAAGCTCTTATGGGCAAAGACTGAACATCAAAGTAGAGAATCTCTCCAGAAGATAAAGCAGAAGCTTTGAAGCTTTCTGAAGGAAAATCAGAAAAGAAATTATCTGGTGGAAAGAAGTATCTAACGTTCTAGTTCTTCAAAATCTAGTACAGATATTGAAGATAGAACAAACTTCAAAAATAAATGAATGTAATCATGAAGAATGAAAGCATTCTATACAGTAGTCAGCATGATTACTCAGAACTGAATGAAATTAGTATCTATCATGATGCATATTGTTTCTGGAAGTCCTAATTGGTATCAAGTATTCTAAATTAAAGCACTGTTGCTAAGATTCAAGTCATGATTGATTTGATAACAAGCTTGGAATCAGAAACCAAAGGTAGATTAGGAGAAGTTCTCACACCTTCAATTGGTAATAGAATTCTAGCAGAAGAAGTCACCCTCAGATGAACTGATACTGATTGATAAGAATAAGATTGTCATTCAAATCATTTCAAGAAGTACGTCTTGGTTTGATGATAATTTGTGATGATCAATTGCGTCTATTCAAAGAATAAATTCTTGATGTAAGAAGTCAACAAGTTTCCTCTGTACATAACCACTTTTTGAAGCTTATGCTTATGCTGAGAAACTAGTGTTCATCCGGAAACAAGTCATCTGGAAAATAAAAAGGCATGATCAATTGTGAAGACAGAGGATGGGAGATCAGAAAATGAAGACCAAAGGAAGAATATGGAATTCATAACTATTGATCAAGTTAAAACAACATCAGAGGAGATGTGTGTCTATTTATCCATTAGAAAGGAAGCTGAAGAAGTCAGTATGACTCAGATGGAGATTACAGCAGAAAGAAGAAAGATAAAAGACAGAATGGAAAGCATTCAGATAAAGAATCATTCATAAGAAGATACCAGAAGAGAAATTTCCAGAATTGGCACAAGAAGCTGAAGATGAAAAGAAGGCTAAGCAAGTTGCTGAAGTTAGTTATTCTTCTGAAACTACTTTTGCACGTTTAGAACGTGTCATTAGTAAGATTAGAGGAGATCAACAAGCTATGAAGGAAGAACAACAAGATTTCTCAGAAAGCTTTGATGAATAGAAACTTGTCAACAACTCTCGTCAGAGCTTGCTTCAACAAACTCTGGGAAAGATGTCACCCTCCAAGAATCTGGGGAGAAATAGAAGATGTAATCTGGAAAAGATGTCATCCTCTAAGAATGAGGTACTTAATTTTTATTTAATTCATATAAATAGAATATGTTTTAAATCCTAAAGGGGAGAAACAAAATATGTTTTTAATGAGGTTTTTTAATGAAAACTCACACCTTTTTGATGATGTCAAAAAGGGGGAGAAAGATAATATTTTGATATAACCTAAAGTGAAGAGAATGCAAACATCAATTCTGATATAGACTGCATTTATTACTAACTGTGTGTTTGATGTTTTACCGAGGAACTCTGGACAAGTTCATTGGGAATTCTATGAATAAGTCAAATGAATCAGAAATCAGAAATCTGTTTAGAAGCAAGAATTGGTTTCAGTCTCAGAATCATGAATTGGTATCAGATTCAGAACTAAACTAATTGGTATCAGGCTCAGAATCAATTAGATTCAAGAGACCAAGAATCAAGACTGTATCAAGCTCAGAAGATCCAAATATCTGACCTATTGTAGCCAGTGGGAGTTCACCCAGAAAGGTTCACAAGTCAGGATATTTGATTTTCACCCAGTCTGAAACTCAGGGGGAGTTTCTCATCTGAAAAACTAGTTCTGCTTCTGATGCCACAGATGGTCTGATAAACAGTAGTAATTGCTTCAGAAGGCTCTAAAGTCGTATGGCTCTGATACAATGTCTAAAGAAAATAAGTTCTAAAGATCTAAAGATGGAGTTCTGCTGAACAAGTCCAAATGCTAAAGACTTACGCTCTGATAAACCATAGGGAAGTATTCCATCTATTCTATTATATTATTATTATATCAAAATTTCTATTTTGTGAGTCTTGGGATCAGAGTAAGTCTCTGAACAAGCAAAAATGAAATTTTGAGGTTAACACATTCAGGGGGAGTTGTTGCTCAAAACTCTGAATATGTTATGCTTGGTGATTACCCTGTATAAAATGTTCTATCAAAATACATGTTTTTGTCATCATCAAAAAGGGGGAGATTGTAAGAGCAAGAATTGTCTCTACAGGATTATCTCTATGTTTTGATGATAACAATTAAGTATTTGTGAAAGAACCATTTTATGTTCTAATGTTTGTTATGTGCAGATCATGATAATTAAATATATAAGATCAAACAAACAACATCAACATGTGCATCTAATACAATATGAGAGTTACTATGTGTGACGTATCATAAAGTGCTTATGGGAGAAGCTAGTTTGCTTATGCATCTGATCACGATTAGAGAGTTCCAAGGATGCTGGATATTTCAGTTGCAATGCTCTTGTGGATTCTTCTCTGAGAAGTGCATCTGATCTGAAAGCATTTAAAGCATATTGAAGAAGCAAGTATGCCTCTGTATCTGATCACAATCAGAAAGATCCAAAGATGCTGTATATTGCAGTTGCAATGCTCTTGTGGATTCTGCTCTGAGAAGTGTATCTGATCTGGAAGCTATCAACGCATCTAAAGATATAGTCCTCTGAAGAACTACTCTGAAGACTCTGATGACTTGAAGTTCTGAAGGATGAAGGCTCTGAATACCAAGTGCAGAAAGACTCTGAAGACGTGTTCTGGAGATCAAGACTCTAATGATTCTGAAGACATGATTTCTGAAGAATCAGTCACGAATATTCTCAAGACTGTTTCAGAGGAAACTTAGATCTTGGAATGCTGAAGACTGGATTCTGAAGTTGAAGATTGTGTCAGAAGAAGATTCACCCAGACAGAAGCGTATTACTCATCAGATAAGCTGTTGCTATGAAATCTGATAAACATGTGCTTAAAGCAACTCTGATGCTGAAGCTTTCATACCAAAGTAGTTTCTAAACTACTCATCAGATGAATCATCAAAAGACCCAAGTCAAGAAGACTATAGTACAACCCGAGCAAGCATTTCACTATGACAAAGACGTTGGTACTATTCATAAGCGTGGTTTCCAATGTTGAGATATTAAAGTTACAAGCAAAGGTCACTGTTCCAACACGTGAGCTTATTCTATCCGTTGGGATATAACCGTTGGAATTAGAGATGAAATTTCTACCCTAACAAAGCTGCACTATAAAAGAAGATCATTTGATTATTTCAAATGCTGTTGTTGTTGAGTGAGTTACGCAGCTGGAGCTGCTAAAAGAAAAACAACGCTAGCATGCTAGTAAGCATGTGGAAAACAGAGAAAGATAAAGAAAAGCTTAACGAAAAGAAGCCTTAGGGCTCACATAAGAAAATCTTTTAAGCAATATGGAAACTACCATTCTACTAATCTCATAGAGATTTATCTTTAGATTAGTTTCTATATTATGAAGCAAGGAGCTGTTGCCCAATACTTGTTATGTACTTAATTAGGAGTAATCTGCTTGATAAGAAGCACTCATGTAATCTCCGGAAACACAAATTCTATTTTGAATTAGTGGTTCCTCAAGTGATCTTGTGAAGATCAGAGTACTTGAGATGACAAGTGACAGTAGTTATTTGGTGGAAACTAATAGCAGATCTTAATTGATCGGATTCTATTAGGTTTCAATGAACGTTATATCCTTAGGGATCCCTGAACGTATCATTGTCTATTTGTTAGTCACCTACAGTTGGCTTGTGCAACTGTAATCAGTTTGGTTATAGTGGATTAAGTCCTTGCTTGAGTGAGGCGAAATCACCTTGGAAGGGTGGACTGGATTAGCTTGAGAGTTACTCAAGTGAACCAGGATATATCATGTGTTCTTTACTTGTGTTATGCTTTATTATATATGCTTTTGCAATGCATCTTAAAGAACTCTATAAAAAGCAACAAGTGAAGAAAAGAGAAATTTTTTTTAATAGAGTAAATACCCAATTCAACCCCCCCTTTCTTGTGTATTTTTCACACCTTCAAAAACATACTTATCTCTGTTTTAAGTTGTCGCAACTGCGAAAAAAACCAAGCAGAAAAACAGAAGACCCACCTGTCGCTACTGCGAAAATCGGCGCCGGCTGACAGAAGAGTCGCCACCGTGCGTTATTTATCCCACAGGAGGGAAAGGAAACGCTCGAAGTAAACCTCGCAAAAAACGGGAAAGGCATGGTCGTCGCAACCAAAACCTGGATTCGGGAGTCGGTTACGCAAGGGGAAGGTATTAGCACCCCTCACGTCCGTCGTACTCGACGGGATCCACGCTTGTTTGGTTTGTCTAAAGGATGCAAAACAATCTATCTACGTCTGCTAAATCTAAACGGAAGGGAATTGACTCGATAGAGCGTCGCACTCTATACCTACGTATTCTCAAGAGAGAAAGTCAGAGTCAACGTAGTTCGGGAAACTACGGGGAATTGGCTCGCCAAGACTTCGCGTCTTGTGCCTACGTACTTCCACACTGCATGGAAGATCAGAGCTTTCATAGTTCAGGCTAACTACGGCTAAGCAGGGTGTTCTCACACAGAAGTGAGAAATCAAACTGGTTTTACAGGTACGGGAACCTATGGGAACTAAAGCTACGGTCTGGTCTCAAATGCCCTCGGGCAAGAGAAAAGGATAAAAATCAGTCGTCAGCGGGAAAGTCTCGATCGCACAGCAGCGAGAGAAAACAGAAGTTAGTCGTTAGTGTGCTCGCTAGGATATCGCATCCTATGCCTACATATTCTCGTCTGGTACGAGAAATCAGAGCAGCTGTAGTTCAGCTACTTTCGGGACCACAGCTCAAATCTCGTTTTATTAAAATTCTGAAAAATGGTTACAATGATTGAAAACTGGAAAATAAACTCCCAAAAATACTATCCAAATATCATGGAAAAAATCAAATGGAAAATAGTCCCCTAACAAGTGGACTTCAAAAAACTATCTCTAAAAGTGTAAAAAGTCCTAAGAGAAAATATATCCTAAAAAGAACATATTAAAATCTACACTCTTATTTTTTCCATATTTCTCTTCTCTTTTTCTATATTCTTTTTCATTTCTTTTCTCAATATTCTTTTCTTAAATCTTTTTTTCCTTTTTTCAAATATTCTTTTTCTCATTTCTTTTCATATTTCTTTTTCAAAATATTTTTTCAATATTCTATTTCATATATTTTTCAATATTCTTTTCCCATTTTTTTTCTAAATCTTTAAACAAAAGAAAAAAGGAAATAATAAAAAGAACAAAGAAAAATACAAGAGAGGTTTAAACAGCAGCCAGGGGGTACAGCAGTAAAACACAAAACAGACCAGAACTGGGCCCAGCCCAAATAGACCTGAAACGGAGGGGGGTGTTGTGAGTGAAAACAAGGGGTGAGATTAGCAAAGGGCCCAGCCCAATATCCATCAAAAAACAGAACAGGGTGCAGAGAGGAAAAAAACTCGGGCATTGGGCTCTCAGGCCCAAACGGAACCGGTCCAGCTTTCCCTCACTCTCTCATCTGAAACCCTAGCCTCTCATCTCTCTCTCCCTCTACTGTTCATTCTCCTCTCCGCTTGCGCCGCCCCAACTCTCCTCTCTTACTCTCGTTCTCTCTCTCTCAACCTTTCTCTCAATCTCCATCTCAACCTTCGTTCTCCTCTCCGTTTCAACCTTCTGGATCATGAAGACTTGAAAGTTTGCTGAGGATCCACGCATGTATATGAGGTTTGAAGATCTTGTTGAAGATCGGTGAATCTCTGAAGGAGTCATGAAGGTTCTTGAGGGAAGATCTGACGAACACGACGAAGACCTAGGCACCAGATGACGGAGGATGAAGATTCTTGAGAGAAGTTGTTGTTGAAGACGTGAATGGATCTTGGAAGATTCTGGAGGTTTTCTTGAAGACGGTTGAACATTATGACGTGAAGATTCTTGGAATTTCTGGTGATGATGAAGTTCTTGGAGAACTTCTTTGTAATCTGTTGAAGAACCTGGGAAACCGAAAGTGTTCTTGATGGATATTGTTGAAGACCTTGTAGTTTTCTGCACGAGGCTCTGATGGAGATCTTGCAATCCGTTGATGAACGCACGGAGATCTGAACTTTAGTAGTCGTTCTGGAACTGATATGAATACGATGAAGATTCGAAAGAACTTCAAGAATTTCTGGGAAAATCTTTTGAAGGTTGATGAGTCCGGTGACGATCTGAGAATGATGATGAACGTGTTGAACGTTTGGTTAAATTCTGGAGATCTTGATGTAGATGTTGTTGTAAATTTTCTGGAAGCTTTCTGGAGAAGATAAATCTTGATGATGATTTTGATGATCGGTGAGGAAATTGATGAAGGTTTGAAGCCACTCTTGGTGATTGCTGATGAATTCTGGAAACGTTGATGAACATTGATGATGATGATTTGATGATTAATCAGAGAAGATGGATGTTAGAGGAGAAAGATGAAGATTCTGGTTTTTTTTCCAGTTTTCCGGCGAGTTTTCCGGCGGCCGGAAGAGGTTAGGAGTCTGTTAGGGTTGCCGGAAGAGGTTGAGGCGGTGGTTGCATGGCCGCCGGCCATGCAACCGGTGAAGCTCCGACGAAGGTTGGGGTGAAGACAGGTGTCAAGGGAGGAGCTGCATGTGTGCCAAGTGTGGTGTTGGCGTGGCAGAGTGTGGGTGATAGTGGAGCGATGGAGGACGCGTGGCTCTCTGAGTGTGAAGTGGGAGAAAATGAAGTGGCCCTCTCCTCTGATTTACACGTGGTGACAACTTTTATAGTGCTGGCAAGGATTTGCAGATCTGGACTTGCGGAAGTTTTGGGCCTCCAAACCCTGAACTGGCCCAACAAAAAACTAATTAGACTGAATGATGAATTGATTAATGGACCTTAATGCTGAATTAAATGGGAATGAACGGATTAAACAAAACTGAATTAAAATGCCAATGGATTAATGACCTAATTAATGACTTAAAATCAGAATAAAACTAATTAACATCATCTAATTAATCCTACCCAATTAATAAAATCTGTAAACTCTAAAAAAAAGATTAAATCTAAAATATACCCTAATCTTATTCTAGCAATTAATATTCTAAAAACCTAATTAAAAATCTATTAACAAAATCTATTAAAACCTATATTAAAAATATATCTAAAACTATTATATTCTATATTATCTATTAAAAAAATAATGTCTAAAAACCTATTAAAAATATTAAAAGAATCTACTTAAATTCTAGAAAATTTATAAAACCTATTTAAAATCTATAAAAGGCTATTAAATCCTAAAAAATGCAAACAAAGGCAAATAACCAACATGAAAAAGAGAGAGTGAGACCAGATCGACACAAACAGTAAACCCGGACACCAAGAATCTCCAAAATCACTGCGTAGGCTGAAAACACCCAGGAAGCGCGCAACTTCCCAAAATAACCTCCGATTACCCGAACCGGTCTGAGATACCCGAAAAGCGACAGTAGGGCTGTAATCCCGATAAAATCAATACAACTGAAAAAATGCACTGTATGCGATATGCGAATGCGAATGCAGAAATGCGTCGAACATCGAGCCAGATACGGGACCCGGTTGGTCAAATTTTAGGGTGCAACAGCTGCCCCTATTCAAGCGGCTTAGACCTGAATGGTTGAAGAGCGCTCAGCCTTCAAACATTCAAAGGTAGATGACGGTTGAATACCAATGAAACCCTGAAATTTGCCAACCGTGGGAATATACTGCAAAACTGCTTGAGGAATAGCCTCCAATGGACTGAAGTTTGGTTGTCACGGCAACAACTGGTCAATTATCTGATAAAAATTTCTCTCCTTTTCAACATCAATCACCTGTGTGACGCCACAAGTATTGAAATAATGCTTCAGACAACAAACACCTTGATTCCCATCTTACTTATGGGATCAAATCCTGTCATCTCACAGTTCACGGCGAACTTGAGGACAATTCTCCTGGGGAACTTCTGAATCGACTGCTCGGCACCCATTCTGTCAACAGGAGGCAACTTCAGAAATCTGATATATGTCAATCTTTTTTCAGTGCCGACGTAACAACCAAATGTGAAGAATCACTCCGCTGGGGGAGAAGAGAAGCTTAACCAAACAACTCTGCAAGGGAACATACTCGAACGCCATGAGGTAACCAACCTGGTCCATGTTTCGAAATGCGTATGTCTGAGAATGATGCAATGTCCCATACAGCATGGAAATGCTATGCGTTCTGTTTGAAAATGCGAGGCCCAGACGGCATGGAAATGCTATATGTTTGTATAAATGCTATGACGATATATGCAAATGCTAATGCAGGCTCGAGCTGCCAGAGAACACTAGGTCTAAAAACCGTTTGGCAAAATAAATGCCGAAGGTAGACGTCAACTCCAACTGAGGGTAACCTGATATCACAGAATCATCTCAGCAAAATAAATGCTGGAAAAGGGAAACCAAATCCGCTGGGGATAACCATCCTACTGGAGAAATGGAAAGGCAACCCTGCTTGGGGAGAAATAAAAAAACAAACCTGCTTGGGGATGCTCTCTTCAAACCATTGGCAACTGATTGTGCTCTGTGGGGATTGACCCAAACTGGGGTTGATTGTAAACGGCTCACTGCTAGAGGATGCCCCTTCTATTACGGATATCAATCTTAATCTGTTGGGGGATACTCCTGATCCTATTCTGATGCGGGATAAAATACAATCTCAACTCTTCCGGGGATAATACGTAACTTTCATCTGCTGAAGAGGAGTAATTCTGATTTAACAACATCCACACAGAATTCAAACCTTAATCGGGGCACTGGTATCCGTCGAGCTTCGTATCAGGGAACATGACAACATGCGAGTCATTGGGAACTACTGTGTCAGATACCCTTAGGTTTTTGTTTTTCTGGTTTAGGATAAACATGGATTATATACACAGTGGAAGATATAGAAAATACTAGACGAGAACTAGCATTCAAAGGTAGGCTACCAGACGAGAACTGATAGGAAAATAGGTTATCGGACGAGAATTGATTTGGTTTGGACATCAGACGGGGCTGACTGGATAACAGGCTGAGGCATAGACAACCAGACGAGAACTGGTTGAAAGCTGACGCATACCAGACGAGAACTGGTATAACACATAGGTTAAAACACACGATGACCAGACGAGAACTGGTTACGCGATGACATGTACCAGACGAGAACTGATACAACACTTGAAGAAACGGTGACCAGACGAGAACTGGTTACAATAAACTGCACCAGACGGGAACTGATGCTTACAATAAACCACACCAGACGGGAACTGATGCTTACAATAAACTACACCAGACGGGAACTGATGTTTACAGAAGGGTGGGCCAGACGAGAACTGGTTACCGGTTTGCCAAGCGAGAACTGGACTTTGGAAACGACTGGTTACTGACACGTAACAGGTTTAAACTGTAGGATAACGATCCAGCGATAACAAGGCCTTTTCCGGAAGGCTAATGTTTTCTGATAGAGTAATGACATGATTCCCCGATACTCAACTCTTGCTGGGGATAAACAAACTTGCTTGAACAACTTGCCCCAGTACAATTCAACTTGCCCCAATCCAGCTCTTGGGAATATTGCTCTGAACAACTCTCTACGAGACGACCTCGAGATTATTTGCCCCGATATCTGTACCACAAAAGGATCCAACTTCAATTAAACAGCTATCAACCCAGTTGGTTTCAACATTTCCGAACTGGCTTGCCCCGGAATGAGCGTATGAGCGACTTAACCTGATCTGATTACCCACTGGAAGGTTCTGCTTTCAAATCACAACATTCTAGATGATTGCCCCTGATTGGGTCTCGAGAAAATTCATTTTGATCAACTGCTTCTCAAATAAACTGCCCCATAATCAACTGATGCTTCGGGACTTGTCCTCAGACTAACTGATTCCGAACTCACTGGAAGTCAATGCCCCAGATTTACAGGGCTTCACAACATACACCATCCTGGTTCAGACTGCTGAATTACTCAGTCCTGTTTGATTATTCCCGGTTGGAATTTCCTTCGTGTCAACTACTGACCTGCAAGTAAAAATTGTCTATTCACGAATGGTAATCTCAATGCAATGTTTATGCAGATTTTGAAAATTTTTGCCTTGTCACTCATTTATGTGCCATGATTGTGAGTGACGAATGAACCCGAGTTCAAACGTAGTACTGATTTGATCAGTGAAAAATACAACAAGGAAATGACTAGCAAATCAAGAAGGAGTCAGGTTACTCAACTTTATCGTAATGCGCTTTTAGAATAAACCCTACCTCAATTAGGTCTTTTGAGGGTTGTATCGTGGTCGGGTTCACGGTTCGTGAAACAAAGGATATTTGGCTCAAATTTTGATTTGTACCCACCCCTTCTACGTGATGATCTCCGATCCTAAGGTTCAGTTAACCTGGCACAAGCGCTCGCCTCTTCGAGAGGTATGTTGAATGGTAAGAACCACAATTAAGGAACTCATAGGGCTTTTCCGGAGTGATAGTTACTCCTTCTTCGCTTTCGGTGTCTGTATACACAACTTTGTGCTTCGCTGGGGATCTATTTTTTTTTATCCCTTCTTTTTCATTCTTTTTGATTCCCTAACTTTTGCCTGGACTGACTCCTTTTGAGTTCTTTTCGATT
The DNA here is from genome assembly GCA_963859935.3 of Lathyrus sativus. NCBI lineage: Eukaryota > Viridiplantae > Streptophyta > Magnoliopsida > Fabales > Fabaceae > Lathyrus > Lathyrus sativus. The sequence goes on along the minus strand of OZ012737.1, from coordinate 403,731,364 downwards.
TTTTTCGTTTTCATTTGAAGTCCAGCGGGATGCCCCGATTTTTGCCTAAGTATTAGCTTTCCAGCTTTTTCTTTCTCTTTACTTAGCGGGCTTTCTTTTTCTTTTGGAACAAAGTCGTGTGACACTGGTTGTCTTGATTGCTCCGAAAGGATTGTAACCGTCTCACTCCTGATTAGTGAGGTTTAACCACTGTGGTTGACGAGGTACGACCTCTTGAGAGGCATAAACTGTAATTGGTCCTTGAAAGACAACACTCCTCTGTAAGACTTGAATGCTCGGTCAAGCTAACTGACAACTAACCTACCCCGGGTTAAGATGTGAGGGTTTAAAAGTCCAAAAAAAACTTCTACTTCCTGGCTCGAAGTGGTTAACAAGGGACTAACTCCTTATATCTCCAGTGTTTAGGGGATTTGAAACAATGCCTTGTACGTCATCGGCAAGGTTTTATCTGAAAGCATACGATCATCGGTTATGAGTTTATTTCGTCATCCTCCCTCCCATCTTTGCTAATCATGTGACAAAATGGAGTGAATAAAATGCAAGTGTCAGTGCAATGCAGTAAATGAGCGACAGCGACATGATTAATTCAGAAAAATGCATAGTCACTTTATTATTATTACCATTTGAAACAAACAATGTTTAAAAACAACTAGTAACTAACAGAAAAGAAACTACAAATGCAAATGATAAAAAGTCTGAGGATTGCCAATGCTGAGGGCGCTTGCCTGTCTGGACCACTGGCTTTTGCTGGGGAATACTTTCCGAGTCTACGAGCTTAGACAGCTGAGAAGTTAGTATGAACAAACAGAAATCCTTCTCGAAAGGAAATGCAATCCTGGTCGATCAACTGTTGTACCTTTGCCTGAAATGCTTTACAATCTTCAGTTGAATGCCCCGGTGATCCGCCATGATAACCACACTGAACATGGGGATTATACCCAGGAGGGTAAGGTTCTGGCACGGGCTTGAGAGCTTTAGGTTCCACCACAGAACTCTGGACCAACTGTGGCAAAAGATGACTGTACGGCACAGGAACTAGGTGGGAAGGACCATTCCTTCGTTCCAAGTTGTTACGAGGTCGATTCTGAATCTGATGCTGATTCTGATAACCTCGGCCACGAGTTCGCTGATTTGCAAGGGAAGTGACATAAGACTCCTGATATGGTGCCCCAGGTACAGCTGTCTGTCCAGCATAACAAGGCACAGGAGATACTGATCCAACAGATTTCACCGATTCATCTCGAGAATACCCAGCATCTAGCATGACTGCATTGATCACAACTCCTTCTTCATTCTGATAGTCATGAAGAGATTCAGTTTCACTAGCCTAGCTGCTTGAATCAATTTGGATTTTCCCGATCCTTATAGCATTCTCAATACGTTCTCCCACTCCCACTAATTCAGAGAAGTTCAGCGGAATCCCAAGCAATCTCTCGAAGTACGGGCTTTGCAAGGAGTCTACGAACATGCCTGCTAACTCTCGGTCAGGGATCGGTGGTTCCACTCTGGAAGAAAAATCCCTCCATCTCCGAGCATACTTTTTGAAAGGTTCATTGATCCCCATAGACAAAGATTGCAACTCCATGCGAATGGGATCTATGTCCATATTGTAATCATACCGCTTCAGGAAAGCTCTGGCTAAATCCACCCATGATAGAATCTGATCCTTCTCTAACTGCATATACCAACGTAGAGATGCCCCAATCAAACTGTCCTGAAAACAGTAAATCATCAACTTGTCGTTTTGCACAAACGAAGTCATCTTTCTGCAGAACATCACCAAATGTAGCCTCAGACAGCTATCTCCTTCGTACTTCTCAGATCCCGGCACTTTGAAATTATAAGGCAATACCAAGCCAGGGACCAAGCACAGGTCTGCAGCATTCAGGTTAACAGCATCTTTGACCTTCAAAGCTTTAACTCTTTCTTCCAATACTCGGAGCCTTCTATCACCTTCAAGAGCTCTTGAGTTTACAGTCCTGGCTACCGGGATATCTCTGCGTGGATTCCTCTCAGGGAAAACAACACCTTGATTGTTAACAGGAGGAGGGCGCTCATTTCGGACAACAAACTGCTCATGTCGATCTTGGTCCATAACAGGAGGCTGTACAACTTGATCTGCAGTAAGATTGTTCACTTGCGGAAAGTCTGCCATAGAAACATACAGAGGGTTGGACGTCACAGTGAACCCTGACAAGGCGTTAGCAGGCTGGAAGTTGCTCTCAGACATAGCTATCAATTACCTTCAACTGACTACACTGCTTGATTCTCAAATCTGCTCAAGTCTGTTCCAACCCCTTGGTCGTCTTCTGACAATCAACAGTTGCCTCGAACAATCCCTCGAGAATCACCCTCTGAATCAAAACAAAGGCTGGATAAGAGCTCTGGCCAGCTAGAGAAATGCTATGCAATATGATGCAAAGATGCTTATGCAAATGCAATGCAATGCAGCAAACACGGGATCACAGCCCCCACAACACACTCTGAAAACTGCTGTACTGCTGACGGAGATAATCACTCTGAAGCGAAAACCGAAAAACCGGGTCGTCTGGAGGTTATGTTTCCTGCAAAAACCTTCCCACTCACAGGTATGGACCTAATCTGACAAGGTACGGCATCCTATGCGGTCATCAGCATCACAGACTTTCATAAGCGACGATACGATTCCTAGAAGGAGTGGCACCATCATCTCATGAAGGGGCCTCACTTAGCTGACTTCCAATTGATCGGTCCCCAGAGTCGACAATCCTCACGTCTGGACTCCTCTCAGATCCTCAGGACCGGAAAGAAGCACCTCAGAGAGAATCTCATTTGAGCGCGGATTTCGTAGGGAACTTGTGTCTGCTCAACAAACAGGTTCGTCTACTAATCTCCACAACTATGTCTAAAATGCATACTCAAGCCCAGGTCCGGCTCCTCACTCAAAGTATCACCCTCTCCAGCACAACAGCAAAAAATAATAGCAATGCAAAAATAAACACCAAAAAGACAAGCAAACAAGCGCTAGGATTGACTCTCTTAGGGGACGTTGGATCCCACATGCATAGGGAACTATCGTAGTCCCCAGCAGAGTCGCCAGCTGTCGCTACTGCGAAAATCGGCGCCGACTGACAGAAGAGTCGCCACCGTGCGTTATTTATCCCACAGGAGGGAAAGGAAATGCTCAAAGTAAACCTCGCAAAAAACGGGAAAGGCATGGTCGTCGCAACCAAAACCTGGATTCGGGAGTCGGTTACGCAAGGGGAAGGTATTAGCACCCCTCACGTCCGTCGTACTCGACGGGATCCACGCTTGCTTGGTTTGTCTAAAGGATGCAAAAAAATCTATCTACGGCTGCTAAATCTAAAAGGAAGGGAATTGACTCGATAGAGCGTCGCAATCTATGCCTACGTATTCTAAAGAGAGAAAGTCAGAGTCAACGTAGTTCGGGAAACTACGGGGAATTGGCTCGCCAAGACTTCGCGTCTTGTGCCTACGTACTTCCACACTGCATGGAAGATCAGAGCTTTCGTAGTTCAGGCTAACTACGGCTAAGCAGGGTGTTCTCACACAGAAGTGAGAAATCAAACTGGTTTTACAGGTACGGGAACCTATGGGAACTAAAGCTACGGTCTGGTCTCAAATGCCCTCGGGCAAGAGAAAAGGATAAAAATCAGTCGTCAGCGGGAAAGTCTCGATCGCACAGTAGCGAGAGAAAACAGAAGTTAGTCGTTAGTGTGCTCGCTAGGATATCGCATTCTATGCCTACATATTCTCGTCTGGTACGAGAAATCAGAGCAGCTGTAGTTCAGCTACTTTCGGGACCACAGCTCAAATCTCGTTTTATTAACATTCTGAAAAATGGTTACAATAATTGAAAACTGGAAAATAAACTCCCAAAAATACTATCCAACTATCATGGAAAAAATCAAATGGAAAATAGTCCCCTAACAAGTGGACTTCAAAAAACTATCTCTAAAAGTGTAAAAAGTCCTAAGAGAAAATATATCCTAAAAAGAACATATTAAAATCTACACTCTTATTTTTTCCATATTTCTCTTCTCTTTTTCTATATTCTTTTTCATTTCTTTTCTCAATATTCTTTTCTTAAATCTTTTTTTTCCTTTTTTCAAATATTCTTTTTCTCATTTCTTTTCATATTTCTTTTTCAAAATATTTTTTCAATATTCTTTTTCATATATTTTTCAATATTCTTTTCCCATTTTTTTTTCTAAATCTTTAAACAAAAGAAAAAAGGAAATAATAAAAAAAACAAAGAAAAATACAAGAGAGGTTTAAACAGCAGCCAGGGGGGTACAGCAGTAAAACACAAAACATACCAGAACTGGGCCCAGCCCAAATAGACCTGAAACGGAGGGGGGTGTTGTGAGTGAAAACGAGGGGTGCGATTAGCGAAGGGCCCAACCCAATATCCATCAAAAAACAGAACAGGGTGCAGAGAGGAAAAAAACTCTGGCATTGGGCTCTCAGGCCCAAACGGAACCGATCCAGCTTTCCCTCACTCTCTCATCTGAAACCCTAGCCTCTCATCTCTCTCTCACTCTACTGTTCATTCTCCTCTCCGCTTGCGCCGCCCCAACTCTCCTCTCTTCCTCTCGTTCTCTCTCTCAACCTTTCTCTCAACCTTCGTTCTCCTCTCCGTTTCAACCTTCTGGATCATGAAGACTTGAAAGTTTGCTGAGGATCCACGCATGTATATGAGGTTTGAAGATCTTGTTGAAGATCGGTGAATCTCTGGAGGAGTCATGAAGGTTCTTGAGGGAAGATCTGACGAACACGACGAAGACCTAGGCACCAGATGACGGAGGATGAAGATTCTTGAGAGAAGTTGTTGTTGAAGACGTGAATGGATCTTGGAAGATTCTGGAAGTTTTCTTGAAGACGGTTGAACATTATGACGTGAAGATTCTTGGAATTTCTGGTGATGATGAAGTTCTTGGAGAACTTCTTTGTAATCTGTTGAAGAACCTGGGAAACCGAAAGTGTTCTTGATGGATATTGTTGAAGACCTCGTAGTTTTCTGCACGAGGCTCTGATGGAGATCTTGCAATCCGTTGATGAACGCACGGAGATCTGAACTTTAGTAGTCGTTCTGGAACTGATATCAATACGATGAAGATTCGAAAGAACTTCAAGAATTTCTGGGAAAATCTTTTGAAGGTTGATGAGTCCGGTGACGATCTGAGAATGATGATGAACGTGTTGAACGTTTGGTTAAATTCTGGAGATCTTGATGCAGATGTTGTTGTAAATTTTCTGGAAGCTTTCTGGAGAAGATAAATCTTGATGATGATTTTGATGATCGGTGAGGAAATTGATGAAGGTTTGAAGCCACTCTTGGTGATTGCTGATGAATTCTGGAAACGTTGATGAACATTGATGATGATGATTTGATGATTAATCAGAGAAGATGGATGTTAGAGGAGAAAGATGAAGATTCTGGTTTTTTTTTCAGTTTTCCGGCGAGTTTTCCGGCGGCCAGAAGAGGTTAGGAGTCTGTTAGGGTTGCCGGAAGAGGTTGGGGCGGTGGTTGCATGGCCGCCGGCCATGCAACCGGTGAAGCTCCGACGAAGGTTGGGGTGAAGACAGGTGTCAAGGGAGGAGCTGCATGTGTGCCAAGTGTGGTGTTGGCGTGGCAGAGTGTGGGTGATAGTGGAGGGATGGAGGACGCGTGGCTCTCTGAGTGTGAAGTGGGAGAAAATGAAGTGGCCCTCTCCTCTGATTTACACGTGGTGACAACTTTTATAGTGCTGGCAAGGATTTGCAGATCTGGACTTGCGGAAGTTTTGGGCCTCCAAACCCTGAACTGGCCCAACGAAAAAACTAATTGGACTGAATGATGAATTGATTAATGGACCTTAATGCTGAATTAAATGGGAATGAACGGATTAAACAAAACTGAATTAAAATGCTAATGGATTAATGACCTAATTAATGACTTAAAATCAGAATAAAACTAATTAACATCATCTAATTAATCCTACCCAATTAATAAAATCTGTAAACTCTAAAAAAAAGATTAAATCTAAAATATACCCTAATCTTATTTTAGCAATTAATATTCTAAAAACCTAATTAAAAATCTATTAACAAAATCTATTAAAACCTATATTAAAAATATATCTAAAACTATTATATTCTATATTATCTATTAAAAAAATAATGTCTAAAAACCTATTAAAAATATTAAAAGAATCTACTTAAATTCTAGAAAATTTATAAAACCTATTTAAAATCTATAAAAAGGCTATTAAATCCTAAAAAATGCAAACAAAGGCAAATAACCAACATGAAAAAGAGAGTGCGAGACCAGATCGACGCAAACAGTAAACCCGGACACCAAGAATCTCTAAAATCACTGTGTAGGCTGAAAACACCCAGGAAGCGCGCGACTTCCCAAAATAACCTCCGATTACCCGAACCGGTCTGAGATACCCGAAAAGCGACAGCAGGGCTGTAATCCCGATAAAATCAATACAACTGAAAAAATGCACTGTATGCGATATGCGAATGCGAATGCAGAAATGCGTCGAACATCGAGCCAGATACGGGACCCGGTTGGTCAAATTTTAGGGTGCAACACCGCCACCGAACGTTATTTATCCCGACGAAGGGAAAAGAAACGATCAAGAAAACCTCAAAAAGGGAGAAGACATGGTCTTTCAACGAAATCCTGGGTTTGGGAGTCGATTACGCGAGAGGAAGGTATTAGCACCCCCTCGCGTCCGTTGCACTCAATGGGATCCACGTTTGTTGTCTAATCAAATGGCCTGTCATCTAAAGCCTACTGCTAAATGGAAATGAAAATGAAAAGGAAAAAGACAAAAAGAGACTCAATAGGACTTTTCCATCCCATGCCTACGTATTCCCTTGTGCAATCAGAAAGTCAGAGTCAACGTAGTTTAGAAAACTACGGGTGAAGGGGGAAGGGTGCTCACCAAGACATCGCTGTCTTGTGCCTACATATCGTCATATGGAATGAGAAATCAGAGCAGTCATAGTCCGGCTTACCATGGGTTGCTTAGTGTTTTTTATGAGCGGCGTTAAGTTTCCATTCTAGCAGTTAGGATCAATGTCTGTTTGCGATAGAACGGAAAAATAACGCACTCTTTCTGAGAATGATTTGACAAATGATCCCGAAGGATGAAAATGATTTTAATTTGTTTGTGAGTTTTAGAGAAGTGACTTAAATTGGTTGGAGATTCACTTTGCACTAAAGTCTATGATATAAGAGCGAATACGTTGCATGATCTCCCCCAGATGGGACGTACGCTAAACACTCTAGACGAAGCCAGGAGAGACCCCTCACTCATCATTTCCCATATACTTAAGGCTCGTGGCACACAATGTTCATCGTAATTATTACGTGTTTTGATGTTGTTTTAAGAGAGAAGGAGAGAAATATGCACGAAAGATCTAAGGGAAACTCAGTCCTAATGTTGTCATGCGAAAAGGCCCTAAGGTCGGGATGCGAAAGGAAATTATATTCTAATGTTAGCATGAAAAAGATGGACCTAAGATTGGGGTTAAAATTAGCATGAAAAAGATGGACCTAAGATTGGGGTTAAAATTAGCATGAAAAAGATGGACCTAAGATTGGGGTTAAGAGGGACTAACATATTGTTATCATGCATGGATTAAACTCCTAATGTCTATCCTACTCTAAGCTTAATCAAAAATTAAGTTGGACTAGGAGGCCTTAAGGGGGCATGCAAGAACAAGCCAAAACAAAGAAACAAAAAAAACAGCAGCTACAACAGCGCTTCAAGCTCAGAACAACAATAAAATCCAACACACAAGCAAAACAACTTTTAACAGCACATGTTTTCAGGAAGAAACAGGTGTAAAAGGCAGCAAGGCAGAACATGTACATTTAACAACATATATGCAACACAACAGTTGTGTATACAACAACATGTAATGCATCAAGACAAATGCATATGGATATGCAACAATCATGTACAATCATGTAACAACATAATATCAAGTATGCATCCAAGATAGATCAATCAATAATGAACATGTTTAAACACCAAGCATAATCATGCATCAAAAGAAAAGATCAAAAGCATGCCTTCACATTTAAGCAAAGACACATGAATTTCAAACATAAACGAGTATCAAGCAAGAGCAATTGATTCACATTTGTGAACAATTAAGCAACCAAGAGTTGGAACAAAGGATACTAACCAAAAGTTAGGATTCAACAAAGGAAGAATGTCGACCGAAGGTGAACTTACATCAAAAGTTACCAACCAAGAGTTGGAATAACAGAATGTTAACCAAAAGTAGAATGATCACAACACCGACCGAAGGCGAGACTACGATATGGGCATTATGAGTATTTGGTGATGCCTTTTGGACTTTGCCACCATCAATTTTCATGGATTATATGAATTGTATCTTCCATCTATTCTTAGACAAGTTTGTTATGGTTTTCATTGATGATATTCTTATATACTCAAGGAACACTTGCGCCTAGTGTTGCAACTGTTGAAGGAGAAGCAATTGCATGCTAACCTAAGGAAGTGTGAATTTTGGTTGGAGAAGGTGAAATTCTTAGGCCATGTAATCTCAAAGGAAGATATTGCAGTTGACCCTTCTAAGGTTGAATCTGTAGTTTCTTGGGAACAATAAAAAACAGCCACCAAAATTAGAAGCTTTGTGGGATTGACAAGATAGTACAGAAGATTCATTGAAGGATTTGCCAAGATTGTATCCCCATTGACACAACACACTCGAAAGAATCAAATTTTTGCATGGACAGAGGAGTGCAAGAAGAGTTTCCAACTAATGAAACAGAAATTGACCACATCACCAGTGTTAGTGCTACCACAACCAGAACAACCTTATGAAGTTTATTGTGATGCTTCCTACCAAGGATTAGGATGTGTACTCATGTAACATAAATAAGTTGTGGCTTATGCTTCGAGACAATTGAAAATTCATGAGAAAAATCATCCCACACATGATTTTCAACTCGCTTCTATAGTATTTTAACTTAAGATCTAGAGACATTACTTATATGGTTGTAGCTTTCAAGTGTTTAGTGATCACAAGAGCTTAAAATATTTGTTTGATCATAAAGAGCTTAACTCTAGACAAAGGCGATGGATGGAATTCATCAAGGATTATGACTTCACTTTGCAATATCTCCCAGGAAAGGAAAATCTATTGGCTGATGCATTGAGCAGAAAACGAGCTCATCTCTCAACTATTACATTGAAGGGATTGGAACTATTAGAGAAGTTTAGAGACATGAACCTGAACTTGGATTCTTCTGCCGAGAAAATGTATTATGAAATGATCACTATTGAGAATGAATTGATGAATAAGATTGCGACCCTGTAGAGGGACGACAGAGAAATTCAGGAGAAGAGGAAGTTGATGGAGACCGAGCACCAGAGTTTAAATTTGGACCAGACAACATCTTGTGTTGTAACGGGCGTGTGTGCGTTCCTAATGATGCAGAGTTAAGGAAGACTATTTTGGATGAAGCCCATAAAAGTAAGTTGAGTATTCACCATGGAGTGACTAAAATGTATTAAGACTTAAAGCAGAGATTTTGGTGGTCAGGAATGAAGAAACATGTGGAAGAGTATGTGGCTTCTTGTCTGACATGTCAAAAAGCTAAGATAGAACATCAGAAGCCTGCTGGATTACTACACTCTTTAGATGTTCCACAGTGGAAGTGGGATAACATTTCTATGGACTTTGTTGGAGCTTTACCAAAGCCTCAGAGTAAGTTTGACTCTATTTAGGTGATCGTGGACAGGTTAACGAAATCAGCTCACTTCATACTAGTGCGAACCACTTATAATATAGCCAAGCTTGTAAAGATATATATCACAAAGATTTTGAAACTACATGGAGTTTCGTCTATCATTGTGTCAGATAGAGATCCAAAGTTTACTTCCAAATTTTGGGGAGAATTACAAGAGGCTTTAAGTATGAAGCTAAGACTGAGTTCTGCTTATCATCCTCAGACAGATGGACAAACTGAGAGGACTATTTAAACCTTGGAAGACATGTTAAGGGCATGTGTCTTAGATGATCAAGGTAGTTGGGAAAATTCATTACCACTTGTTGAGTTCACTTACAACAACAATTACCATTCGAGCATCGAAATGGCACCATATGAAGCCTTATATGGACGCAAATGTCAGACCCCATTATGTTGGTATATGGATGGTGCGAGCATGTTAGTAGGCACATAATTAGTTTAACAAACAACTGAAAAGTTCAAGTTGTCAAAGAACGAACAAAGACAGCTCAGAGCAGACATACAAGTTTATACAGATCAGTGGAGGAGACCTTTAGAGTTTCAAGAAGGTGATCATGTGTTTTTAAGGGTGACACCTACAACTGGTGTAGGAAGAATGGTGAAGTCAAAGACGCTTACCCCTAAGTTTATTGGACCATACGAGATTCTTAAGCGTGTTGGTCTGGTGGCGTATGAGATTGCTTTGCCTCCGAATTTGCCTAACGTTCATAGCGTATTCCATGTGTCCCAGTTGAGAAAGTATATGCCAGATGATTCACATGTTATCACACCAGACGACATTCAGTTGAAGGATAATCTTTCGTTTGAGGTTCTTTCGATGAGTATTGATGGTCGACTGAGCATACTTTTGAGATGCAAGGAAATTCCGTTGGTCAAGATAATTTGGAACCAGAAGATCAGTGACGCTACATGGGAGCGAGAAGATCAAATGCAGGACTTTACCCGAATCTTTTTGCAACTATCTAGTTTCGAGGACGAAACTATTTTAAAGAAGTAATAATTGTAACACACTTTATTTTAATTAATTAAGTTAAAATCTATATTTTCAATGTAATAAATTTTACTAGCTAACTTTGTATGATTATGATAAATAAATGAATAAAAAAATTAGTCTAAGGAAAATTATGTAAATTAAAATTTAAGCATATTTGTGTTACCATAAATTAAATTTAAATGAATGTATTAATTTGATACTTAAGAATACATGTAGTATTATTATTGCTATAAGCTGAGTTTGAAAAACAAAATATATATGTGTACATATATGGAATGCTAGTAGTGGTAAGGATTTAGAAAATAACAATAGGTAGTTATGTGAGATGTTTCAAATGGAGAAATATAGATATTAACTAAGTAGGTTTGGTTCCAAACAAAAAGTGGGCTTTTTGGACTATGTGTGAGTTAATAAACTTAATAAGAAAATCAATTACCTTGAGGAAGTCACAATCATTCCATAAATTTCTCAAGTTTAGTTAATGGATGTTCTTATACTTTTTAGAAAGTTGGCATGATGCTCTAAAACATTGATGTTCATAGTTTACATTGATTCAACTTGGATTAGAATGAAAAATGCCTTTAAATATTGGCGTTTCATGCTGAAAAATAACTTAGGCAGATTTTCACTAAGTATAAAATTTTTACAACTTCTCTTGATTTTGATCAATCCATAACTTGAAATCCTTGCATTTTTTGGATATGGCTTAGTGTAACAATCTTGTTGTATGGAAGAAAATATATCATTTTATCTTTGGAATAGAAAATTTGGTTGCTTGGATCACAAGTTATGGCCTTTGGAAGTTGGGTACTTGAACACTTTTTTCCATAACTTAGAAATTTTTTCAATTTCTTCAACTTTGCCCCTTGTACAAGTAACCTTGATGTCTTGGTTATTCTTTGATCAAATGAAACAATGAGACATATTTTATTGAATAATAGCTGATGAGGATCAATTTTGGCCAAAAATTCAAACTTTGACTTTAGGTCTCAGATGAATTTTTTGCAGAGAAACCTTAATTCCTGATTCTTTAATAGATGCATCCTCTGAGGCTATTTTGACTTTATGAATGGAATCTTGAGATTATTTTGAGCTTCTTGAATCATTTTTTGAGGTATTGGCTCATGCCAGATGAAAATTTCTCTCTGGAGACCTTGGTCGACCAAAATCCTACTTTGGTGACACATGTGATCTTGAGGTTTGATCAACTTGGAATGATGCAATCTTGTGCGTAATTCCTGATGTTGAGGATCTCTTGACCTCCATGGATGACTGAGAGACTTAATAAGTTGAAGATCATGCCAATTCTTGATTGATCCTTTTCCTGAATTCTCTGTAGGACTTAAAACCCTAATTCTTGGTCAAGGTGAACACTCAACAATCATTGAAAGGATTAGTGAGGTATGGAGATACATCCATATTGCGGTGATGATTTGCAAAATGATGTGAAACCTTATGGTCAACATTTAGGGTATGACATATACCCTTATTTAATCTTTTTGGACCTGAAGGTGTGAATGATGAAGATATTAGGAAGTTCATGGTAAAAGAGATTAAATATCAGAATACCCGAAATTTTAACTGTGGATGCGGATGATACAACAACTTGAATGGGATAAAATTTCCAATTTGATTACCAATGTTCTTTTACTAAGTAATCCTACTTAGAAAAGGGTAAAGCTTCCCCTCAATCCTGGTCTTCAGCCATGGAACTGGTCTCAGTTTCTTCATATCAAGCTATTCTCTTGACAAGGAATGCTATCTGTGAGGGTTTTCACCAAACTTCTCTCTGAGGTTCATCGGGGAGATAACCATTTGATGGAAAAATATAATTCATCATACTTCTCTTCGAGACTTCTTCGGAGAGACGACATAGGATGAGCAAAGATTTAATGTCAGACTTGTTAGGGAGACCATTTGCCTGAACTTCAGAGGTGTGCAAACTTCCCTATTGGAGATGCCTTTTGCTGGAGAACTTCCATCATACTTCACTTCAAGATGCCATTTGATGTCACATGCAAGTATACATGTATGTTTGATTTCAACAAGTAATGGAGTGGAATTGATGTAGCTTTGAACTTTAAATTATTCAGCTCTTGTTTAAAACTAGTATGAGCAAGGTAACAAAATACTAATAATAATAGCAACAAGAATTTCACACAACAAACTAAAATATTAAATAAGAGAGGATAAGATATTAGAGAGAATGATTGATGAGCTAAGATCCATTAATATATTATTGCTAAAATGTATCCATGATGTGAAGTGTCGTGCCTCAAAAGGTCAAAACATGATCTAGTGGTATCTCTCTACAACATCTAAGCATGCATAACTAGGGCAAGGGAAAACATATTTAAGCCTCACTTATAACCCTAAAATGCTTTTTTTTTTTTAATTCTGAAAATTTTTATGGTCTCAACTTCTTATCTCTAAGCAAGTTAAATTAAGTAAATATCTCTATCCTATTTTACTAACCACTTTTGTTATGAAATCCACATGTTATTGGCTCTCTCTCAACAACATGCTTGTACCTTTTTCTAAGTTGATCATTCTAAGAAACATGTGTATAGAATAAAAACACATGATAAGACAAGACACTATTCAACACATCATTTCAACATAAAAACAACTTTATATTAATTTCACTTTACTCATCAAGTACGAGTTTAGATCATAATGAGCTGAGTACAAACTACTGTAATGAAGCCACAAGATGACATATTCTTAGCAAAATTATGTAAAAGAAATGACAACCTAGTAATACTTTAAAGATCTCTTGCATTGGGTAAACAACAATAGACCTCGTCAGTCACAACAACTCCAAGAAATAAATACAGGATTAGATGAGGAGAAGAAAAACTCTCTAATTCTTCCTAACCCTCAAAGTGAAATAAACTAATACTAGAAATAATTCTGAGTGTGTGTAATTTCTAGCTCGTGGTCTCTCCCTTGCTCTGATGGACAATGCTTTCTTTTATAGACTTTGAGTATGAGTGTGGAAGTTGATGGGTCTTAGATCATGGGCTTTTGATAAGAATAATGTTCAGCCCACATCAAATCATTAAAAATTCCAGCTGTCCATTTTCCCTTTGTGAACAAGTTATCTAGTACATACAACATTGGAAGACAAGGTATCTTTGGCAGGCTGCTGTAGTAGGTAGTGGCGCAGAGCAGACGGCGAGTGGTTGGGTGCAGGATGTGCTTTTGAAGGCGTGGTCCTCACTATACTACCTTTTATCCTCAAGCTTCTTTGATCTTATCTTTATGCTATAGCTCTTTCTTGACACGAATCCTTACTACGTGTGCCCTAGTGATAATCACGCTTCCAAGCTCTTAGTGAATTTGTAGCTAACAAGACTTAACATTTTCCTTCCATTTATCTCCATTCTACTCCAAACTGTGTCTTGAGGTGTCATGCCTCATCTTGCCTTTATCAGTTTCTCTTTAAAACAAAAACACACGAAAAGCCATAAAAGGTGCACCTAGTGCACTTAGGGTAAGAACATACTAAAACAAGAAAATATAGATAAATCCTAATTAAACCTAACTAAAATCATAAGAGAAAATAGGTCATCATGACACACTAAAATAGCGTTATCACTCCCTCAAAATTGAATTATCACCTGTCCTTAGGTGATGCAAAAGTGATTGACACAAGATATTTTCAAGAACAAAGTAGGATCATATTAGTGAAAGGGCTCAATCATTTACTTGATGAATAGCCTGAGTAGGGAAATAATTGGCGCAACTCAGCCTATTTTTAGCCTGAAATGTTATTACCAAAGTGATTAGACACCTATGTCACACCACTACTCTTCAAAAGAATGAGCTAATTTTTATTTATGATTCCAATTTGAGTACTCTTGTGACTTAAGTTTTCTTCCTCTTGGGTTTTGAGGTGGAATTATATTCTGACTCTTTTATTGACTTTTGACTTTCACACTCTAGATCACACCTTTCCAATTTATTTTCTTTTTTCTTTCTTTTTTTTAGCTCAACGCTCCACCTTTTCACTCAACAGGATCTCACTTGTAATGAGTCCAACTGATTATTATGATGAAGATGCTGGTTGTTTCTCCAGTTTCAGACACAGGAACTTCTCATCAAGAGTGGTCTTTGCCACCTTTTTTCACACTTTTGTGTGTTTTTATTAGCAATGATTGAGGTGTGCTCTTTTTTTGTGTGAAGAGTCTAAATCTTTATCAAAATCAGTTCATCCTTCTAGAGCAATTCCCTAAGGTTTCTACTTGCTTCACAATTTCCCACAATTAAGTTTCTAATTTTTTATAATGATTCAACAGACTAGCGGAGCCGAGACAGGGGTTATCAGTTTTCTTTTGCAACAACACCCTAGGTAACAACTTGGCTTTGTTTCCTCAGATTCACAGGCAGACTCATCATCCAGTTTTTTATTCTAAGCACAAAAAAATATTTTTCTAATCCTTGGTTGTTCTTTACTTAACTCTTAGCTATCCTAAAAACTACTCATGCAATTTGAAATTGAATATAAACAAGAATAAACTTCGCAAACAGAAATTTTAGCATAAACTAGCTGAGTTAATTATCTAGACATCAAAATTTGGCCAAAAACACGCCCTCCAAAATACCTAAGCAAATATCCAAGCAAAATAACAAAACAAACATCCTAGCAAATTATCATCCTAACATAAGAAGAAACAAATTGAACTAGAAAATAAAGGAAAGAAAGAGAGAATCTCAAACTTTTATCTGCCTCTCACCTAAACTTAAAGTAAGGACAGTGTCCTCACTGTTAAGTGTCAAGGGAAGGCAAGACTAAGCTTGCCTCTGAATGATACCTATTAGGCCCTAAGCCTAGTGCTTTTGCATGCATGCTAGATGTCTCATCTCTTCTTCTTCTTCTTGGCCTCCTTCTTCGCTGGATGTTTCATCTCTTTTTCTTCTTAGAATCCTTCCTTGCAACCTTTGGTTCCTCAGGCTCCTTGGCTTGTTCCTGGAAGACCTTAGTTACGACAGCTTCTTCTAGCACAGGTTCTTCCATAACAATCTTTTCTTTTTTCTTTTCTTGGACTAAGCACCTGCTCTTGCACAATCTTTTCCTCACTTCTGCAGCTGCCTTCTTGATTGGGGTCACAACGGGAGTATGTCGTACGTCATAAAATATGATCCTTGCGATGGACGTGGAAAAAAAATGTTTGAACAGAGTCGCCACCGGAATTTATTCATTCCAAGGGAGGAATAGGAAAATATCGATAAAACCTTTAAAGAAAGAACATGGTCATCGCAACCAAGTTCTAGGTTCAGGAGTCAGTTACATGAGGGGAAGGTATTAGCACCCCTCACGTCCATTGTACTCAACGGGAACCTCTTGATTCAGTTCGAGAGAAAAGTTAACTATGCATGTTTGTTATCTTCTAAATAATTTGCTTCTAAGGGGAAAATGGGTGGTTTTTATTAGGGTTCTCGCCAAGGATTGGGACCCTTATGCCTATGTACTCCCTCGTGCAACGGAAAAGTCATAGAATCGTAGTTCGTGGTACTATAGTTGTTTGGTTTGTGTTTTAAACGAATGAGTGTTTAGGTCGCATTCTAACTGCTAAACATTGACTTGTCTGCTCGTTAGGGGAGGCTGACGCACTAGTTCATATGCGCGGAAGAAGAGACTAAACAATTTTCTTTTAGAAAAGAGTTTTAATCACACGACGGCGAGAAGTTGCATTAATGTGTTTGTATTTTGATTGGATGACGATCACTCGAAGCTTAAGAAAGGCTCCTCGGGCCCAAGTAATCGGGAAAGTGAATCGAAGATTCGACTCTCTCTCTCTCTCTCTCTCCCTCTCTCTCTCTCTCTCTTTTACCCTTAAATAGGAAAGAGTATTTATATAGTTAGGGTAAGTTATGAATGACGATTACTCGAAGCTTAAGAAAGGTTCCTGGGGCCCAAGTAATCGGGAGAATGAGTCAAAGACTTGACTTCTCTCTCTCTCTCTCTCTCTCTCTCTCTCTCTCTCTCTCTCTCTCTCTCTCTCTCTCTCTCTCTCTCTCTCTCTATCTTTCATCTAAGTATTAGGAAAATAGATTTTGATTTCGTTTATTATAAAATAGTTTAATGTAGAATTGGGTTATAAATTTTTTTGGGAAGACAATTGTTCGAACTTAAGAAAGGCTCCTCAGGCCCAAACAATTGGGGAGAGGAATCAAAGACTCAATTCCAACCCCCTTTTTATCCTTAATGAAATATGGTCTACGTATAGTTAAGTTTATTGGATTAACTTTGATAAAATGCTCGATGTTGATCGAGGTTTAAATTTGCGTGCAAAAAAATTAAGGTTTGAACTAATGGAAAGGAGGTCCTAGTGGTATAATATAAGGTCGACGGCGAGGAAAAAACGCTCGACTTACAAAGTAGGGTAGAACTTGATATGTTGATCAAGTGTGCTTAAGAATGAGTTGATGATTAATTGAATTTGTTTTGAAAATAATTGACGCTGGATCAAGCTTATTTGTTCTTTTGAAAAGGTTGATTTTAATCTTGTATTAAACAATCTAAGTAAAAACAAACATTACATCTCATGGGGATGAATACATTTGCTTAAATGGGGATAATATCAAGTCAATAATTAAAGCAAGTCAATCACATATATGCATGCAAACAAGTGTAAAATGTGTAACAAGTATTGTTGTATGAAGCCCAAGAGGAGGCTATGTAGGGTTGATGGCGATCGTGAAAACAATCGACTTACAAGGTATTTGAAAATGGCTTGACATTAAATCAATGTATTAGTTTAAAAAGAGTTGCTTTGCACAAACATGCGATGAAAGACATAAAGAAAATCAAGGCATGATAATAGCTCATAAGAATAAAGTGTATAAGTACCACATAAATAAGATAGGGAAAGATGTTAGTCAAAACATGTTAATCTAATTAATTAGCAAATTAAACATCTAAAGTTAATTAAAAGTAAAAGGAGTGAAATTACAAATTAATTGTTTTTCTAGATTTTTTTTGAGAAAATAGTGAAAATAATAAACTTGAGTAACTAATTAAATTAAACTTAAAAATCTTAATAAAACTAACTATTAAAGCTAAATGATATTAAATAATAAAATAAACCAAATAAGATTAGAAATGTTATGAATTAATTAAAAATATTTTTTAGAATTTTTTAAACTTAAGGAAAGGTGAGTAATTAAAATAATCATCTAATTAAATAGGATAAAATTAAACAAAATATGAAAAATGAAATAAAAACCTTTGTTTTTGGGTTTCCTAGAATTAAGGAAGCTAATTTAAAATAATTAAATTAAAATTAATTATTTAATAAAATTAATCATTAAAAAGATTAATTATTATTAAATAAAAGATTTTAATAAAATTAATAAGATTAATTAATTAATAATATTTTGAAATTTTCTTTAAAACAGAAATTAAATATTAATAGAAGCTCTTCTTTTAGATATATCATCAAAACATAAAACAATTTCAAAACAAAATATAAAATAAAATAATCAAAAACAAAAACATAAATAAAACTAACTAATGGGCAGGTTACTGTAGCAAAACAGTGGTATCAATAGCGATTCGCCCCAACCCCTCCAAGCCAGAAGCCTACAAAAAGAGGAGGGTCCATCGTGGACCCTTAGGTCAACAGTGACCTTCAACTCACATTTGCAGCGTTGATCACCAAAGAAGTCAAAAGGGACTATGATCCAAGGTCGCATAATGCGTGTATATGGTAAGGAGAAGAGGAGGAAGTACATGGGATAATAGAGAAAGCTCCATCGGTGACATCTGTCAAGGGGAAGACAAGTGTTACCGTCCCCTTACACCACTTGGACGCATCATAAGTGACGATGGATAAAAACAAAAAAGGAGAGAAACGAGTCTCATTTCAGACTCTTCATTCTCTCTCTTCTCACATGGTCTCTCTCACTAAAATTTCTCTGCAAATAAAACTACACGCCGAAAACCTAGATCAGCCGGAGAAGAGGTGGCCCACGGCGGTCGCCGCCATCTTCTCCGGCAAGACAAACCCTAAACCAAAAACTATCTACATGAACCCCTCTCAAATTTTCTCTAAAACCCAAATCTGAAACCAAAATCCACAAAAACCTTTTTAAACTCTCAGATCGACCATCTCCCAAAATAAAAACCCTAATTTTAAAATGGATCAGAAACCAACAAATCAAGCAAGATTCAAGTTACTCAGCAAGCAATAAGCAAGATATTCGGTTCTAAATATCAGATAGTTTCAAAAAACTAACCCTTGAAGAACAAATCTACGAATGCGCTCAGGTACTTTTCTTTGAATCCTTCTTCTTCCTGCTTGTTTCCCTTCTTCTCTTCTTCTTTGTTCCTCTGTAATGCTTCTGCTTGTCTTTTGTTGCCTGTTGTGTTACTATTAAAAGGTAAAGGTTTAGCTTTTTTACTTCAAATTTCAATGAGAAATTTGAAGTAGAGTTAGGGTTTTTAGAGCTTTAGTATGCTTAGAGTTAGGGCAATGAAATGCTGCTTTTTTTCAGGTGTTTTTGTGTGTGTGTTTTCTCCTCTCTGTTGAATGAATAATGTAGGCAATTTATAGGATTAGAATATGATGTGTGAATTTGTTGCAAAATACGTGTGAGAGTTGTGAGATTCGTGTGAGAATGGTGAGGTGGAATTTTGAGCATAAAACCGTTAGGGAGCTTGCTGATTTTGTGGGATACAAATTCGAGACAACATCATGTGTATTTTTGTCCTTTCTGCAGATCCCCCCTTTTGGTAATAGTGTAGTATAATTTGTGAATTTTTAATCCATCATGGTACGGTTTATGCTATTATTGTGGTCCCCTGAAAATGTATAATACCTCTTGAATTGCTCTATGTATGTAAACTTTTCACGTTATGTACCCTTGTTGACACATACTTATTGCAAATTGCCTTGTGTCCATGATTTTGACTTGTTGTGAAATGTAGTACCTTTAAATTTTGAATTCCTTTGTTCTGATTATGGCTAACCATTTTCTTCATTTTAATTTCCACGTACTTGTCCTTGATGAAAACGGAGAACCATGGCTACTTTGGCATAAGGTTACTTGGTGAGGCATGAGAATGAAGAATGATTTGAACTAGCTTGTGGGCAATGGAGTTTTAGCAACAACATTCAAATCTTGGTAAGTTTCTTAAGGACTTTGTTTCAAATTTCTTAGTGACTAGTTGACATAGTATCTTATTGATTGAGTGGTAAATTTTGTTGTTGACATAAACTGTGCTTTCAAAAATTCTATGTATGGCTGCTACTGATATGTACTAGAAAAAAAACCTCAACTTGTGATTTTGTTTGCTATTTTAAGATTCACACATGCCAACTTAGGTTCTTTCTACTGTAATGCTTAGGATTTTAAAATTTGAAAGCTCATGTTGTCGCTAATCGAAAAATGCATCGCGCAACGACGGGGAGACAAAAAAGATAGACAAAAGAGTCGCCATCGAACTTTATTTATCCCATGAGGGGAAAGGAAAATATCGAGAAAACCTTAAGAAAGAAATGGATAAGATGGTCTCGCGACCAAGAACGGGTTCGGAAGCCGGTTATGCAAGGGGAAGGTATTAGCACCCCTCGCACCATCGTACTCGATGGGAACCATTTGTTTGTCGATGTGTGATAATATTTGCTAAAATATTATGCTATAAAAGAGTGTTCCTAGGGGTAAAGAGAAGGGTTTAGAAACAGGGAAAAAGGAGATAATGTGGATGAAAGGAGAAAGAACAGACTCGGTAGGACTTCGCGGTCCTAGGCCTACGTATTCTCAACGGGTGTGAGAAAGTCAGAGCTGACGTAGTTCGGGGATATGGATATAGGGGGAATATGCTCGACAAGGATTGTGGCCCTTATGCTTACGCATGTTTACATAAAAGAAGTAAAGAATCAGAGCAGTCGTAGTTCGGCCTACGGTTTGTTAATGTTTTTGTGGATGATGTTATCGTGCGCATTCTAGCAATTTAGGTGTTTTGTCGCTCGCATGTGAGGAGATTTATGCGTTACCTGTTTGCGGTAGAATGGACGTATCATATCTTTTTTGAAATGATTAGGTTTTCTCCATGCGAGGCAAGATGTCACATTTGATTTGTGAGATTGTTTTTTAGGGGTGAGGTAGATCCTCGGATAGTAACCCTTTGCGGGTAGTACCCAATTCTTTATCTCAAAGTCGTTTGTTATGAAATGGTATGGCGAACGTAACGTCTTTGTATTGAAAGACGAGTATCACGACCACCCACAATACAGTGAATATCTTGATCTCGGAGAGGAAAAATACTACACTAAATCCTCTCTCTTTAATTCAATACAAAGAGAACTTCATTCTCTTATTAAAGATGTTTTTGGTTTTGAATGGTAAGTGTTTTTGCGACTGTAAACCCTACGGTAAATGTCAAGCACTCGGGATAGGAGAAGGCCTATGCCTAACCACTCCACGACCCTTCAAGTTTTTGTTAAGAAAAGTGTTCGAAAAAGCACTCGGTACGGGACCGAGGTTTTAGGTGAGAAGGTTGCGGAGAGAAGTTGTGGAAAGAGAAGGTGGTTGATAAAGTCACGTCTTCGTATTGAAAAACGAGTGTCTAAACCACCCACACTACAGTGAGCATCTTGACACTCGAAAAGGAAGAAGTCTACACTTAATCCTTTCTCTTTAGTCCAATACAAAGAGAAGTTGATTCTTATTGAAAGGGATTTTGAAAATTCACTCGGCGCGGGGCCGAGGTTTTTAGGAGGAAAGGTTGAAAATGGAAAGAAATGGAAAGAACGACGTCTTCGTATTGAAAGACGAGTATCGAGACCACCCCCACTATAGTGAGCATCCCAAACACTCGGAGAGGAAGGATACTACACTCAATCCTCCTTTTTTAGTTCAATATAAAAGGAAGTTTAATCTTAATAAAAGCGTTAGGAAAATGCACTCGGAACATGACCGAGGTTTTATGAGAGAAGGGATTGAAAGCGTGCAAGCGTCTTCGCATTGAAAGATGAGTGTCAAAACCACCCACACTACAGTGAGCATCTCGACACTCGGAGAGGAAGATGTCTACATCCAATTCTCTCTTTTTAATTCGATACAAAGATAATTGGATTTTCTTGTTGAAAGGTGTTTTTTTGAAAATGCACTCGGTATGGGACCGAGGTTTTAGAAGGGAAGGTTTGAAAATGAAAGCGTCTTCGCATTGAAAGACGAGTGTCAAAACCACCCACACTACAGTGAGCATCTCGACACTCGGAGAGGAAGAGGTCTACACCCAATCCTCTCTTTTTAATTCAATACAAAGATGATTTGTTTTAGGAAGGTATTTAAAATGAGCTAAAAAACCAAAAATCAAAAGAGAAATAAAATAAGAATTAAATGAAGGAAAATAAAATGGCTCTTTAAAATATGAAACAAAATGATTTTTGGTGTTTTGTGATTTTTAAAGATCTTTCTAAATAAATAAAATAGAAAAAAAGAAAGAAATAAATATTTAAAATTTAAAGAACTAAAATTAAATAAATAATAGAAAAAACATGGTATTAAAAAAAGAGGAGGAAAGGGGCTCTACCAAGGGTAGAGCCCATGCCCTCATGTTTCACAAACTAGCAAAACACCAACTTAACCAAACGCGCGTATGTAATAATATGGAAAAAGAAAATAAAAAAATATTAAAACGGATAAATAATGAAAAATAAAATAAAAACACCCCCGTTGGGGGTCAAACTCAGGACAAGGGCAATGCAAGGTAAGTTACTAACCACTGGGGTGGCGATACATCCATTGTATAACGCCACCCCAGTTGCATATGTACAAAATGGGCGCACATTTCTGGGAAAAGGCCAAGGCAAGCACTCAAGCACAAAGTTTCAAAACATGATCAATCCAATCTTAGTCAAAACAGCATGGATTTTAGCAAACCTTAAGTCTAACTCACATGAAATTTAATGAGGAATTTGATGGTGCTATTAGTTTTCTCAAATTATGCTCATAGCTTAAAATACGAAGGTTCATCCAAGTGAGAGTTTTGAAGTTCAATTTGGAGTCTATGGATAAAGACTGGTGCAATTACACACAAGTGAGGGTCTGCTCGCATTTTAAATTCAATATAGAATGAGTTACAACAGAAAGAATCAATCAAAATGCATTAAATCGAAATATTGGTATGTGAGTTGCACTGATGAACATGAATTTGATCATAACCAAAACAGAATGGAACAACATCAAGCAATACAAATTCAACATGTCAAGAGTTGCATACAAAGCATTATGACCTGAATAACAAAGCAGTTCATGGCTGGCAGCAGTATATCAAGATGCATTTGACAAAACAATATGACCTGTGAGGCTAACAAGCAGCTCATGGCAGAACTCAAACATGACTCACAAGATATAAGAAACACAAGGCAAAACAAACATGTGTTCAAACAGTTGACAAATACCAAACATAAACATGCTCACAACAAATGGTACCAACACAAAACCAAACAGACCTAGGTACTTTGTTCTAACATCCTGGCCAAGGATTGCAACAGCATGCTAAAGCAAAAGCCTCGCAGCCTAACCTACCTCAACCAGACAGCAGCCATGACATGAACCTAAACCACGTAAACTCTACAAACCAGCTGAGATTCTAATAAGAATAGAGGTTTGACAAACCTCAAAAGGAATTGGACAACAGGTAAAAACAATCAAACATTACACATGGAAATATAGCAACCACACTTGTACACAAGTAAGAAACATACCTTAGCAAACAAAAAAAATTAGACAGTAATGTTTTTAAAACAGAAACCACACACTTTATTATCAAAATGCAACACTAGTTCAAAGTATTGCAAGTAGCACCAATTGAGAAAACTTAAATCAAAACAGTTCCAAAAGCAAGATTATGAGTTCAAAACATGACAATGCTCAAAATCATCCAACAACTAGCCTAACCTACTTCATGTGATAGTCACAACTTAGCAAACAAACAAAGGACCAACTTTCAACATAGATTTAAAACAAAAGCAGCATCAAGTTTAGGACATGGAAATATCAAGCACCAGTTTAAAGTATGACTTCAAAAGAAAGTTAGTATTCATGATACCAATTAACTCAACATTCACAAGACATAATCACATCAAAACAAAAGCAAGTCCAAGGCAATTACATGTTACAAAAAAAAGCGGGTACAAAACAAAACCAAGAGTAGACCAATACAACTTGTTTCAAAATCCAAACCAAAGATTTCAACAGCAATGCATAAATTTCATAGTTCCAACAAAATAATCCAAGCAGCAGCTATGACATGAACCTATCATACATGGACTCCTACACATATAGATTTCAATAATTCTACTGAAGTTTGATAGCACAAGAGGTTAACTGAACTTAAAATAGACCATGGTAGCAAGTTGATGTTTTCACTAAATCATGTTTCAAACAGCATACACAAATGAATTCCTATATCAGCAATGCCTTCACAGCAGAGTATTCCCATCTAAACAATAGCCTAACATGCTTGTTCATACTTAACATGCTTGGAAATTCTAGTAGCAATGATCAAACACAAGTAGCAGGCCAAACAGTTTTACATCAAAAAAAATTCTTGCACAATCAAAAAAACCACATTTAAATAGACACACGAGTAGGTTTAGACATGACAATGCCAACATAAAACAATGTGTTATTTCAACATGAGAGCTTGCAACAAGCAACCAAAACCAGTATCGAACAGTGATAGTTTAACATGACAGTTTACATCCACAACCAATTCATTATAAGTTTCACATGATAATCACAACTTCATGACAGTAAACACAAACCATACTTAGCATGTTCTGATGATTCAAGGTATCCTAAACTCATGCATAATGAGTGAGATTGAAATCACCAACCTCTTTTAGAACTCCAAAGTGTGCTAGCAGCCTTTAGTTGAGAATCCTCTTGAGCAAGATACCCCCCTTTGATGCAAGCTTTGATTCTTTTCCTTCTTGAAGGGATAAGTGATTTTTTAGAGCAGTTTGAGAGAAAATACCAAAAGCTCTTCTTCTGAGTTTTCACAAAGTGGTGGCTGCCTCTGATTAGGGTTTTGCACCAACTTTTTATATGAGGTGAGAAATGTGAAAAAGGAAGTTTAATAGTGGTAAAAAAACAATGGTCCATATCTGATATGTTCATGGTTCTTGAATCAAATGGTGGATGGGAGAGGCAGTACCAGCCAGTTTGCATATTTAGCTGTTTTAGCTCAGTAGTAGGAGCAGCATAGTGTGGCTGCTTGCAACAAAAAAAGCAGTTTATCCCTTTCTTGTGTACCAAACTCAACCTCATGCGCATGGAAGAGGGATGAGGCTGATAAACCAAACAAATCAGCAAACCACACATTTCACACTTTGAATAAGATGTCCAAAACACCAACTTTGGGCCATGATAATTTTGTGCACACAACTCCAAATGTTTAGGTCTTGTGCTCAAATGAAAGAGGACATGGAGTAGAACAAATTTCATGTTGGAGTCATCTTGATTTGAGGATTGGAAGACCATGAAAAATGGTGTTAAAAATCAAGTCACGCAAACTGTCCATAAGTAACTTAGAAAAAATTCTAAGTTATGAAATTGGCTTATTTTTCCTCAACTTTGATTGATCATAACTTGAGCTCCAAGTATCATATGATTATGAATTGGTACTCAAAAGAAAGCTTGAGATACAAGGAAAAACTTTGATGTTTGATCCAAGTTCATTTGAAACCTTGATCATGAAGAAAAATGGCTTTGAATATGGTTGTTCCAAACATAAAACTTTCCATAAATAGAAAGTTCTACAACCCTATTTTCCTTAAAATCGCAACTTTCAACAATTCCTGATTTTTCATGATTCCCTTGACTTTTCTTGATCAAATTCCATCCATTGGTCATATTGAACTCAAGGATCATGATCTTGACCTCAAACAGTCAGGAGTTGACTTTTTCACCGCACAATTGACTTTTCCCCCAATCTCTTGATTTTCAATTGACTGATCAATTGAAACCCTTCTGATTAAAATTGATGGTCAATCTCCCATCCCCACACACCTTAGGACATATGCTAGACCATGAAAATAATTCTTTCTGTCAAAAACAAATTTATCCTGATTAAAATTGAAAGCCTAATTTCACTCTTTTTGCTTGGGCATTGTGCAGATGAATCAGGTGTTTATTCCAACTCTACCATGACCTCTGAGGTGCTCAATAAACTTCTGCCTCATGCCTCTACCAATGATGAAACCTCAAAATTCCTTGACAACCCTCAGATGGTTTGTACCAATGCCTTTGATCAACAAAAAAAGTATGGGCAAATTTAGGGTATGACAGATGCCTCTATCTAATCAGCTTAAACCTGGTAAGACGAGATGCTACGGCATTTATTCTTTCGAGGTAGAAGATGAATAGATATAGAAAACCCTGAAATTCCCCTAAAAAAGCTAATATGTTTGGGAATGAAACATTGAAATCTTGCAAAGGTCACTACCACCAAAAGGATGATAACAAGAGAAATCTGACACCAAAAGGATGACAAAACTATCATCTAAGGAATGATGGAGCAAAACACAAAGAAACCTGATACCCTAAAAGGATGTAGGGGGATAATCTTCTCTGAAGAGATTTCCACTTATCGCTGAAGAAAGATAAGCTTCTCTGAAGAGATTGCCACTTATCACTGAAGAAAGATAAGCTTCTATGAAGAGATTTCCACTTATCACTGAAGAAAGATAAGTTTCTCTGAAGAGATTGCCACTTATCGCTGAAGAAAGATAAGCTTCTCTGAAGAGATTGCCACTTATCATTGAAGAAAGATAAGCTTCTCTGAAGAGATTGACACTTATCATTGAAGAAAGATAAGCTTCTCTAAAGAGATTGCCACTTATCGCTGAAGAAAGATAAGCTTCTCTAAAGAGATTGTCACTTATCATCGAAGAAAGATAAGCTTCTCTGAAGAGATTGCCACTTATCGCTAAGGAAAGAAAAGCTTCTCTGAAGAGATTGCCACTTATCGCTGAAGAAAGATAAGCTTCTCTGAAGAGATTGCCACTTATCATTGAAGAAAGATAAGCTTCTCTGAAGAGATTTCCACTTATCACTGAAGAAAGATAAGCTTCTCTGAAGAGATTGCCACTTATCGCTGAAGAAAGATAAGTTTCTCTAAAGAGATTGCCACTTATCGCTGAAGAAAGATAAGCTTCTCTAAAGAGATTTCCACTTATCGCTGAAGAAAGATAAGCTTCTTTGAAGAGATTGCCACTTATCGCTGAAGAAAGATAAGCTTCTCTGAAGAGATTTCCACTTATCACTGAAGAAATATAAGCTTCTCTAAATAGAATGCCACTTATCATTGAAGAAAGATAAGCTTCTCTGAAGAGATTGCCACTTATCACTGAAGGAAGATAAGCTTCTCTGAAGAGATTTGCACTTATCATTGAAGACGGATTAGCTTCTCTGAAGAGATTGCCACTTATCGCTGAAGAAAGATAAGCTTCACTGAAGAGATTACCACTTA
The DNA here is from genome assembly GCA_963859935.3 of Lathyrus sativus. Taxonomy (NCBI): domain Eukaryota; kingdom Viridiplantae; phylum Streptophyta; class Magnoliopsida; order Fabales; family Fabaceae; genus Lathyrus; species Lathyrus sativus. The sequence goes on along the minus strand of OZ012737.1, from coordinate 403,704,094 downwards.
TCATTGAAGACGAATAAGCTTCTCTAAAGAGAATGCCACTTATCACTGAAGAAAGATAAGCTTCTCTGAAGAGATTGCCACTTATCACTGAAGAAAGATAGTCAAGTCTGCTAGAGACAAATCACTGGGGATCATCCATGGCTTTACTGAAGATGCCCCGATCTGGGCTGAATGTTGATTTGAAGATCTGATTAACCACGGGGTTAAAATACGTCGTGCGATACACCCATGGTCTTGAAAATATGCCCATGACTGGGCTGAATTTTGCTTTGATATTCTTGAATTTGCCCAACGGAGGTTGCATAACTTCGTGGGGAACACCCACTGTCTTGCGGAAGATGCCCTTGATTGGGCTGATTATGGTCTTGAAAATCTTCGAAATTGATCCTGGACCTGAGCTCGCATATGCAAATGCTTGATGATGATGATGTTCCATAACAAGTGGAAATGCAAATGCAAATGCTAACACACGGAGATGCAAGAGCTGGGGGGGATAGGATATGATTCTGGGTGTGCATATGATGCAAGATGTTTATGAAGTCACATGCGATGCGTATGATGCTTATGATGCATATGATTGCAGACAGGTAATTGGAAATGCAGGTGCCGACGTAGCGGACTTTTAGTAGTTGCCAATACGGATTGGATTTTGGATCAGGTGGGAAAGTGGAGGACAAGCCTGACTTCCTGACATCATTTCTTTATGATGTAATAAAACCTGGAGGTGCTGATACCCTCAACTTGGGGCCAGCTTTGCTAGGCTTGACGACCTTATTAGTCAAGTCATTTCAAGATTTAAAATGGTGTTCCTGTGTACTCCTTAGAGTCATGGTCACCCTTTAGTTACCCTAAGAGAGTAAGCCATCCTTTAATTTAATTTACCATAATGTCATTATATGCAAAAACTCATCATCAAATAAACGAAACTTGTAACCATATGGTAAAAAAAAATAGAGAAAACTTTGATGAAAGTAATTTTTATTGATGAAAACCCATAAATGGGAAAATTACAAAAGGAGGCAATTCCTAAAAGAGGTAACTGCTTTTGAAAGAAAATATAAAAAACTAAGACAATGTTGGAAATGCTTCCTTCCAAGTTTCAAATCCGCTATGGCCCATATGACTCTGAAGACCCTTAATGCCTTGCTTATGAGCACAACGATTGAATTGATCTTTCTCACTCAAGAGCTTGATGGTCAAGGAAGAAAGTTCGCAAATCCCCTCGAGATGCAGTTCTGCCTTTTAAATCCCTAACTTTTGCGTAGGCCGCCCTTTCGGGTTTTCAGCCTACCGGGATACATTTTCTTTTATTTTTAGTCCCTAATTTTTGCCTGAACCATTTTTATGGTCCACCAGGACGCCCATTTTTGCGTGGATTTTCTTTTTGGTCCACCTGGTCTATCTTTCAAGCATAATGTTTTTTAACTACATCCGAATTCATAGGGGATGGAAGATCGTCACCGTCCATGGTTGAAAGGATCAAGGCTCCTCCAAAGAAAACCTTCTTTACTACGTATGGACCTTCGTAGTTCGGTGCCCATTTTCCCCTTGGATCAACGTGAGTTGGCTGAATTTTTCTCAATACCAAATCTCCTGCTTGGATGTGCCATGGGCGAACTTTCTTGTCAAAGGTCCTCTTCAACCGTTTCTGGTATAACTGTCCATGACAGATGGCTGTCATGCGCTTCTCGTTGATGAGATTAAGCTGGTCGAGTCTGGCTTGTATCCATTAAGCTTCATCTAGCTTGACGTCTGCCAAAATCCTCAAGGAGGGAATCTCTACTTCAATGGGCAATACTGCTTCCATGCCATATACGAGAGAAAACGGGGTTGTCCCTGTGGAAGTGCGCACTGAGGTGCGGTAGCCATGCAGCGCAAATGGCAACATCTCGTGCTAGTCTTTGTAAGTCTTCACCATCTTCTGGACGATTTTCTTAATATTCTTATTTGCCGCCTCAATAGCTCCATTCATTTTGGGACGATAAGGTGTTGAATTGTAGTGTTCAATTTTGAAACTCTTACACAACTCTTCCATCATCTTATTGTTGAGGTTTGAACCGTTGTCAGTGATAATATTATTCGGAACTCCGTATCGACAAATAATCTCTTTCTTGATGAAGTGAGTCACCACTTGTTTAGTGACGTTGGCATATGATGCAGCTTCTACCCATTTGGTGAAGTAGTCGATGGCCACTAAGATAAAACAGTGTCCGTTCGAAGCAGTTGGCTCGATGCGTCCGATTACATCTATACCCCACATGGCAAAAGGCCAAGGCGAATTCAACACATTCAGAGGGAGTGGTGAAGTATGAACTTTGTCTGCGTAAATTTGGCACTTGTGGCATGACTGGACATGGAGACAACAATTCGTTTCCATCGTCATCCAATAGTATCTTGCCCTTAAGATCTTCTTAACCATAGTATGACCACTAGCATGTGTTCCAAAAGATCCTTCATGCACTTCGTTTATGATACGTTCTACTTCATGTATATCCACACATCTAAGTAGAACCGAATCATTATTCCGCTTGTACAACACGTCACCGCTGAGGAAGAACTTCGAGGAGAGCTTTCTAAGGTACTTCTTGTCAGTGATAGTTATGCCTTCTGGATATTCCTGTGTCTCTAGATACCGCCTAATATCATATAACCAAGGATGATCATCAACTTTAGGCTCTTCAGCATTGGTTGCCAGACAATAAGCGGGTTTGTCAAGATACTCCAGACGGATGTGTGGGGCCTCATTCTTCCAATTGACTTGAAACATGAACGTTAATGTTGCTAGAGCATCTGCCAACTGATTTTCTCCTCTGGGAATGTGATGAAAGGTGATCTCATCAAAGTATGGAATCAGCTTCAAGACGTGATCTTTGTAAAGAATCAACTTGAGGTCAAGTGTTTCGTATTCCCCTTTAATTTGGCATATGACAAGCGCAAAATCTCCATAGACTTCTAGAATCTTAATCCTATTATCAATGGCAGCTTCAATTCCAAAAATACAAGCTTCATATTCGGCCATGTTGTTAGTACATTTGAAGCATAATCTGGCTGTGAATGGTAGGTGAAAACCAGTTGGAGAAGTGATGATTGCCCAAATTCCACAACCTTTAGCATTTGCGGCACCGTCGAACACGAGCGTCCATCGCGATCTTGGTTCGGGTCCATCATTTGGGCCTTGTGTTGTATAGTCTCTAGCAAACATGACGTCTTCGTTGGGGAAATCAAAGCGCATAGACTGGTAGTTGTCCATAGGTTGGTGGGCAAGATAGTCGGATAATACACTTCCTTTGATAGATTTCTGCGTAACATACTGGATGTCATACTCTGTTAATACCATTTGCCAACGAGCCACTCGTCCGGTGAGAGCGGGCTTCTCGAATATGTATTTGACAGGGTCCATCTTGGAGATCAACAAGGTCATATGGGTGAGCATATATTGTCTCAAGCGTCTTGCTGCCCAAGCCAATGCACAACATGTTTTCTCGAGCATTGAATATCTTGATTCACAGTCGTTAAACTTCTTGCTGAGGTAGTAAATTGCATGCTCCTTTCTACCAGTTTCGTCATGTTGACCCAACAAGCATCCCATGGATCCTTCTAGCATAATTAAGTACATGATCAGGGGTCGTCCGGGTACTGGAGGCATCAAGATCGATGGTTCTTGTAGGTATTCCTTTATTTTCTCAAAGGCTTTATGACAATTATCATTCCACACCACTGCTTGATCTTTTCGAAGTAGTTTGAAGATGGGCTCACAAGTGGTCGTTAGATGAAAAGATCAAAAGCATGCCTTCACATTTAAGCAAACACACATGAATTTCAAACATAAACGAGCATCAAGCAAGAGCAATTGATTCACATGTGTGAACAATTAAGCACCAAGAGTTGGAACAAAGGATACTAACCAAAAGTTAGGATTCAACGAAGGAAGAATGTCGACCGAAGGTGAACTTAGATTAAAAGTTACCAACCAAGAGTTGGGATAACAAAATGTTAACCAAAAGTAGAATGATCACAACGCCGACCGAAGGCGAGACTACGATATGGGCATTATGAGTATTTGGTGATGCCTTTTGGACTTTGCCACCAGCAATTTTCATGGATTATATGAATTGTATCGTCCATCTGTTTTTAGACAAGTTTGTTGTGGTTTTCAATGATGATATTCTTATATACTCAAGGAACAAAGAAGAACATGAGGAACACTTGCGCCTAGTGTTGCAACTGTTGAAGGAGAAGCAATTGCATGCTAACCTAAGGAAGTGTGAATTTTTGTTGGAGAAGGTGAAATTCTTAGGCCATGTAATCTCAAAGGAAGATATTGCAGTTGACCCTTCTAAGGTTGAATCCGTAGTTTCTTGGGAACAATAAAAAACAGCCACCGAAATTAGAAGCTTTGTGGGATTGACAGGATAGTACAGAAGATTCATTGAAGGATTTGCCAAGATTGTAGCCCCATTGACACAGCACACTCGAAAGAATCAAATTTTTGCATGGACAGAGGAGTGCAAGAAGTTCCAACTAATGAAGGAGAAATTGACCACATCACCAGTGTTAGTGCTACCACAACCAGAACAACCTTATGAAGTTTATTGTAATGCTTCCTACCAAGGATTAGGATGTGTACTCATGTAGCATAAATAAGTTGTGGCTTATGCTTTGAGACAATTGAAAATTCATGAGAAGAATCATCCCACACATGATTTGGAACTCGCTGCTATAGTATTTTAACTTAAGATCTAGAGACATTACTTATATGGTTGTAGCTTTCAAGTGTTTAGTGATCACAAGAGCTTAAAATATTTGTTTGATCAGAAAGAGCTTAACTCTAGACAAAGGCGATGGATGGAATTCATCAAGGATTATGACTTCACTTTGCAATATCGCCCAGGAAAGGAAAATGTATTGGCTAATGCATTGAGCAGAAAACGAGCTCATCTCTCGACTATTACATTGAAGGGATTAGAACTATTAGAGAAGTTTAGAGACATGAACCTGAACTTGGATTCTTCAACCGAGAAAATGTATTATGGAATGATCACTATTAAGAATCAATTGATGAATAAGATTGCGACCCTGTAGAGGGACGGCAGAGAAATTCAGGAGAAGAGGAAGTTGATGGAGACCGAGCACCAGAGTTTAAATTGGGACCAGACAACATCTTGTGTTTTAATGGGCGTGTGTGCGTTCCTAATGATGCAGAGTTAAGGAAGACTATTTTGGATGAAGCCCATAAAAGTAAGTTGAGTATTCACCCTGGAGTGACAAAAATGTATTAAGACTTAAAGCAGAGATTTTGGTGGTCAGGAATGAAGAAACAGGTGGAAGAGTATGTGGCTTCTTGTCTGACATGTCAAAAAGCTAAGATAGAACATCAGAAGCCTGCTGGATTACTACACTCTTTAGATGTTCCACAGTGGAAGTGGGATAACATTTCTATGGACTTTGTTGGAGCTTTACCAAAGTCTCAGAGTAAGTTTGACTCTATTTGGGTGATCGTGGACAGGTTAACGAAATCAGCTCACTTCACACTAGTGCGAACCACTTATAATATAGCCAAGCTTGCAAAGATATATATCACAGAGATTTTGAAACTACATGGAGTTTCGTCTATCATTGTATCAGATAGAGATCCAAAGTTTACTTCCAAATTTTTGGGAGAATTACAAGAGGCTTTAAGTATGAAGCTAAGACTGAGTTATGCTTATCATCCTCAGATAGATGGACAAACTGAGGGGACTATTCAAACCTTGGAAGACATGTTAAGGGCATGTGTCTTAGATGATCAAGGTAGTTGGGAAAATTCATTACCACTTGTTGAGTTCACTTACAACAACAATTACCATTCGAGCATCGGAATGGCACCATATGAAGCTTTATATGGACGCAAATGTCAGACCCCATTATGTTGGTATATGGATGGTGCAAGCATGTTAGTAGGCACGAAATTAGTTTAACAAACAACTGAAAAGGTCAAGTTGTCCAAGAACGAACAAAGACAGCTCAGAGCAGACATACGAGTTTATACAGATCAATGGAGTAGACCTTTAGAGTTTCAGGAAGGTGATCATGTGTTTTTAAGGGTGACACCTACAACTGGTGTAGGAAGAACAGTGAAGTCAAAGAAGCTTACCCCTAAGTTTATTGGACCATACGAGATTCTTAAGCGTGTTGGTCTGGTGGCGTATGAGATTGCTTTGCCTCCGAATTTGCCTAACGTTCATAGCGTATTCCATGTGTCCCAGTTGAGAAAGTATATGGCGGATGATTCACATTTTATCACACCAGACGACATTCAGTTGAAGGATAATCTTTCGTTTGAGGTTCTTTCGATGAGTATTGACGGTCGACCGAGCAGACTTTTGAGAGGCAAGGAAATTCCATTGGTCAAGATAATTTGGAACCAGAAGATCAGTGACGCTACATGGGAGCGAGAAGATCAAATGCGGGACTTTACCCAAATCTTTTTGCAACTATCTAGTTTCGAGGACGAAACTATTTTAAAGAAGTAATAATTGTAACACACTTTATTTTAATTAATTAAGTTAAAATCTATATTTTCAATGTAATAAACTTTACTAGCTAACTTTGTATGATTATGATAAATAAATGAATAAAAAAATTAGTCTAAGGAAAATTATGTAAATTAAAATTTAAGCATATTTGTGTTACCATAAATTAAATTTAAATGAATATATTAATTTGATACTTAAGAATACATGTAGTATTATTATTGCTATAAGCTGAGTTTGAAAAACAAAATATATATGTGTACATATATGGAATGCTAGTAGTGGTAAGGATTTAGAAAATAACAATAGGTAGTTATGTGAGATGTTTCAAATGGAGAAATATAGAGATTAACTAAGTAGGTTTGGTTCCAAACAAAAAGTGGGCTTTTTGGACTATGTGTGAGTTAATAAACTTAATAAGAAAATCAATTACCTTGAGAAAGTCACAGTCATTCCATAAATTTCTCAAGTTTAATTAATGGATGTTCTTATACTTTTTAGAAAGTTGACATGATGCTCTAAAAAATTGATGTTCATAGTTTACATTGATTCAACTTGGATCAGAATGAAAAATGCCTTTAAATATTGGTGTTTCATGCTAAAAAAATAACTTAAGCAGATTTTCACTAAGTATAAATTTTTTACAACTTCTCTTGATTTTGATCAATCCATAACTTGAAATCCTTGCATTTTTTGGATATGGCTTAGTGTAACAATCTTGTTGTATGGAAGAAAATATATCATTTTATCTTTGGAATAGAAAATTTGGTTGCTTGGATCACAAGTTATGGCCTTTGGAAGTTGGGTACTTGAACAAGTTTTTCCATAACTTAGAAATTTTTTCAATTTCTTTAACTTTGCCCCTTGTATAAGTAACCTTGATATCTTGGTTATTCTTTGATCAAATGAAACAATGAGATATTTTATTGAATAATAGCTCATGAGGATCAATTTTGGCCAAAAATTCAAACTTTGACTTTAGGTCCTAGATGAATTTTGTGCAGAGAAACCTTAATTCCTGATTTTTTAATAGATGCATCTTCTGAGGCTATTTTGACTTTATGAATGGACTCTTGAGATTATTTTTAGCTTCTTGAATCATTTTTTGAGGTATTGGCTCATGCCAGATGAAAATTTCTCTCTGGAGACCTTGGTCGACCAAAACCCTACTTTGGTGACACATGTGATCTTGAGGTTTGATCAACTTGGAATGATGCAATCTTGTGCTTAATTCTTGATGTTGAGGATCTCTTGACCTCCATGGATGATTGAGAGACTTAATAAGTTGAAGATCATGGCAATTCTTGATTGATCCTTTGCCTGAATTCTCTGTAGGACTTAAAACCCTAATTCTTGGTCAAGGTGAACACTCAACAATCATTGAAAGGATTAGTGAGGTATGGAGATACATCCATATTAAGGTGATGATTTGCAAAATGATGTGAAACCTTATGGTAAACATTTAGGGTATGACAGATGCCCTTATTTAATCTTTTTGGACCTTAAGGTGTGAATGATGAAGATATTTAGAAGTTCGTGGTAAAAGAGATTAAATATCAGAATACCCGAAATTTTGACTGTGGATGCGGATGATACAACAACTTGAATGGTATAAAATTTCCAATTTTATTATCCATGTTCTTTTACTAAGTAATCCTACTTAGAAAAGGGTAAAGCTTCCCCTCGATCCTAGTCTTCAGCCATGGAACTGGTCTCAGTTTCTTCATATCAAGATATTCTCTTGACAAGGAATGCTATTTGTGAGGGTTTTCACCAAACTTCTCTCCGAGGTTCATCGGGGAGATAACCATTTGATGGAAAAATATAATTCATCATACTTCTCTTCGAGACTTCTTTAGAGAGACGACATAGGATGAGCAAAGATTTAATGTCAGACTTGTTGGGGAGACCATTTTCCTGAACTGCAGAGGTGTGCAAACTTCTCTATTGGAGATGCCTTTTGCTGGAGAACTTCCATCATACTTCACTTCAAGATGCCATTTGATGTCACATGCAAGTATACATGTATGTTTGATTTCAGCAAGTAATGAAATAAGATATCGTACCCACATGGAGTGGAATTGATGTAGCTTTAAACTTTAAATTATTCAACTCTTGTTTAAAACTAGTATGAGCAAGGTAACAAAATACTAATAATAATAGCAGCAAGAATTTCACACAACAAACTAAAATACTAAATAAGAGAGGATAAGATATTAGAGGGAATGATTGATGAGCTAAGATCCATTAATATATTATTGCTAAAATATATCCATGATGTGAAGTGTCGTGCCTCAAAAGGTCAGAACATGATCTAGTGGTATCTCTCTACAACATCTAAGCATGCATAACTAGGGCAAGGGAAAAAAAGTTTAAGCCTCACTTATAACCCTAAAATGCATCTTGTTTTAATTCTGAAAATCTTTATGGTCTCAACTTCTTATCTCTAAGCAAGTTAAATTAAGTAAATATCTCTATCCTATTTTATTAACCACTTTTGTTATGAAATCCACATGTTATTGGCTCTCTCTCAACAACATGCTTGTACCTTTTTCTAAGTTGATCATTCTAAGAAACAGGTGTATAGAATAAAAACACATGATAAGACAAGACACTATTCAACACATCATTTCAACATAAAAACAACTTTATATTAATTTCACTTTGCTTATCAAATACGAGTTTAGATCATAATGAGCTGAGTACAAACTACTGTAATGAAGCCACAAGATGACATATTCTTAGCAAAATTATGTAAAAGAAATGACAACCTAGTAATACTTTGAAGATCTCTTGCATTGGGTAAACAACAATAGACCTCGTCAGTTACGACAACTCCAAGCAGTAAATACAGGATTAGATGAGGAGAAGAAAAACTCTCTAATTCTTCCTAACCCTCCAAGTGAAATAAACTAATACTAGAAATAATTCTGAGTGTGTGTGATTTCTAGCTCGTGGTCTCTCCCTTGCTCTGATGGACAAGGCTTGCTTTTATAGACTTTGAGTATGAGTGTGGAAGTTGATGGGTCCTAGATCATGGGCTTTTGATAAGAATAAAGTTCAGCCCACATCAAATCATTAAAAATTCCAGCTGTCCATTTTCCCTTTGTGAACAAGTTATCTAGTACATACAACATTGGAAGACAAGGTATCTTTGGCAGGCTGCTACAGTAGGTAGCGGCGCAGAGCAGACGGCGGGTGGTTGGGTGCAGGATGTGCTTTTGAAGGCGTGGTCCTTACTGTACTACCTTTTATCCTCAAGCATAATCACCATGAATTTCAAAAGAAAAGATCAAAAGCCTGGAATCAGCTTCAAGACGTGATCTTTGTAAGGAATCAACTTGAGGTCAAGTGTTTCGTATTCCCCTCTAATCTGGCATATGACAAGCGCAAAATCTCCATAGACTTCTAGAATCTTGATCCTATTATCAATGGCAGCTTCAATTCCGAAAATACAAGCTTCATATTCGGCCATGTTGTTAGTACATTTGAGGCATAATCTGGCGGTGAATGGTAGGTGAAAACCAGTTGTAGAAGTGATGATTGCCCCAATTCCACAACCTTTAGCATTTGTGGCACCGTCGAACAAGAGCGTCCATCGTGATCCTGGTTCGGGTCCATCATCTGGGTCTGGTGTGGTATAGTCTCTGGCAAACATGATGTCTTCGTCGGGGAAATCAAAGCGCATAGACTGGTAGTTGTCCATAGGTTGGTGGGAAAGGTAGTCGGAGAGTACACTTCCTTTGATAGATTTCTGCGTAACATACTGGATGTCATACTCTGTTAATACCATTTGCCAACGAGCCACTCGTCTGGTGAGAGCGGGCTTCTTGAATATGTATTTGACAGGGTCCATCTTGGAGATCAACAAGGTCATATGGGTGAGCATATATTGTCTCAAGCATCTTGCTGCCCAAGCCAATGCACAACATGTTTTCTCGAGCATTGAATATCTTGATTCACAGTCGTTAAACTTCTTGCTGAGGTAGTAAATTGCATGCTCCTTTCTACCAGTTTCGTCATGTTGACCCAACACGCATCCCATGGATCCTTCTAGCATAATTAAGTACATGATCAGGGGTCGTCCGGGTACTGGAGGCATCAAGATCGGCGGTTCTTGTAGGTATTCCTTTATTTTCTCAAAGGCTTTATGACAATTATCATTCCACACCACTACTTGATCTTTTCGAAGTAGTTTGAAGATGGGCTCACAAGTGGTTGTTAGATGAGATATGAACCTAGCAATGTAGTTCAAACTCCCAAGGAAACCTCGGACTTCCTTTTCAGTTTTGGGTGCCGGCATTTCTTGGATAGCTTTGGCCTTATCTGGATCGACTTCAATCCCCTTTTGGCTCACAATAAAACCTAGCAGTTTACTAGATCTTACACCAAAAGTGCATTTGTTGGGATTTAATCTCAGCTGGAATTTCCTTAATCTGGAAAATAGTTTTTCCAAGTGAATGAGGTGCTCTTCCTCAGTCTGGGACTTCGCAATCATATCGTCTACATAGCACTCAATCTCTTTATGCATCATGTCATGAAACAGAGTGACCATTGCTTGCTGATATGTCGCGCCTGCGTTCTTGAGCCCAAACGACATGACCTTGTAACAGAAAGTTCCCTATGGGGTGATGAAAGTCATTTTTTCCATATCTTCGAGTGCCATCTTAATCTGGTTATATCCAGAAAAGCCTTCCATAAACGAGAAGACAGAGAACTGGGCTGTGTTGTCTACTAGTACGTCAATGTGTGGTATAGGGAAGTCATCTTTCGGACTCGCTCTGTTGAGGTCTCTATAATCGACACACATTCGCACCTTCCCATCCTTCTTTGGTACTGGGACAATATTCGCTACTCATTGTGGATAGCTGGATACTGCCAGAAAACCAGCGTCTAATTGCTTTTTCACTTCTTCTTTGATCTTGAAGGACATCTCTGGCTTTGTTCTCCTTAACATTTGCTTCACCAGCGGGCAACCTTCCTTGAGAGGTAGCTTGTGTATCACAATCTCTTCATCTAGACCGGGCATATCCTTGTAGGACCAACCAAATACGTCAACATACTCTCGAAGCAATATGACCAGTTTTGACTTAATCTCTGACTCAAAAGCTGCACCTATCTTGATCTCTTTGGCATCCTCTTCAGTTCCCATGTTGATGACTTCGACCTCTTCTTGATACGGCTGAATGACCTTTGACTCTTGCTTTATTAGTCTAGCTAGCTCTTTTGAGAGATCACAATCTTCCTCGCAGTCTTCGTCGGCTTGGTAGATCGGGTTATCAAAGTCATATCGGACCATAGCGGGGTCGTTATCGACAGAAGCAGGGGAGGATCTGCACGATGAATGGCTTCATGCTTTTATTTTTTTAGAAAAGATTGACAGAAAGAAGAAAAGTAAAACAAAACATTGTCTTTTAAAAATAATTTTATGTGCAAAAAGTAAAAATGAAAGAAAGAGAGCATAACTGGATGCGAAAGTTTATTTATTGATGATAAGTTGTGCTTTAAAAGCAAAAAACCTACAACATGATCCATATGCCTTGGGCAGAGCATATGATTTTTTTAGGTAAAACGAAAAAAAAACAGGGAATTACTCGTCTACTAAAGTAACTTCGGGGATTTCGACGACTCTCCAATTGTTCAAAGTTTGATTAGGCGCCCTAGGATACACCATGCACAACTCCTCATGTTCTTCAGCTTCAGTTTCCAAAAATATGACTTGACTATCGACAAGGGGGCCCCCACTAGTAAAAACCAATGGAGTTGTAAGCCTTTTGCCCCTATTAGTTGCATTCTTCTGCTTGTAACCCAGACCATCTCCATTTTTGTTAACGGGCAATTCCAACACTCTGCCCCATCCTCGCGGATGTCCTTCCTCTATCACTATCCTTGCGTCCTTCCAAGTCACTATTGAAGACGCTGGCTTTTCGTAAATCATTTCAACATTGATTACATCAAAGGCTAGAAACAGGGTCTCATGCACTTCATCTCCTACTTCCACACAGCGGAAAGAAGCAACATGGCTCACAAGAACATCTTCTTCACCCTCAATGATGACCATATGATTGTTAATCATAAATTGATCTTTTGATGCAAGGTTGAAGTTACAGCACCTGCGGAATGAATCCACGAACGACTAAGAAGGCAACTGTAGGCGGGATATATATCCATTACATAAAATGTAATGATAAAAGTATGAGGTCCAATCTTGATCGGGAGATCAACCTCGCCTACCACAGTTCTCTTAGCTCCATCAAAAGCTTTTACAATGGTTTGAATTGGCTTCATCACAAGTGCTTCAATTGACATCTTGCACAACGAGCTCTTTTGTAGCACATTCAGGGATGATCCAGTATCAACAAGCACTCTAGAGAATACAACATCCACACATTTGATAGTAATGTGCAAGGCCTTGTTATGATTTTTACCTTCGGGAGGTAATTCACTATCATTAAAGCTCAAAATATGACTTGATGCTATATTCCCCACCACTTCTTCAAACTGCACTAATGATATCTCTTCTGGCACGTGAGCTGCCTTCAAGAGTTTTAACAATACTTCTTGATGGGCTTTCGAACACATTAATAATGATAGCATGGATATCTTCGAGGGAGTCTGATTGAGCTGGTCAATCACTTTATAATCGCTTTTCTGAATGATTCTTAGAAACTCCTCTGCTTCATTATTTGGGACGTCTTTCTGTTTAGATGACTGCGCTTGTTCACTAGTGCTTGGTCTGACAGTATCTTTCCTTGTATTGCCACTGCTGTTGACAGGTGGTGCAGTTGTACCGAAGATCCGACCACTTCTGGTAACGCCACCGGTTCCCAAGATGTTTTCTACAGTCTTCTTTTCTTCCAAGATATCTTCTTCTACCACCTTCTATTCGTTGAGTAAAACAGTCTCGTCATATAGCCAAGGTACAACATTAGTGCTTTCGTATGGAAACGAAGCTGGGGCCAAAATGACAAGTTGGTTCATTGATGGTGGAGACATAGGTATCTCAACCGGATTATACGAGATCTGCGGTGGGATAGAAGTTTGTCCATACATGTTGTCCCATTCTTCCTCATCGCGCGGTATGGTCAATGGTATACGAGTCGAATTATCAGATGGAATCCAAAATTCATATCCATCATCATATGGTATCTCCATTGTTTCAAATGGAATCTCAAGAGTAGAAACTTCTTCAGACTTTGACAATTGTTCTGCTACTAACACACATTGATCAATCATTCTTTGGATACCTTTCTTCAACTTAGTGCATCTTTGAGATCATTCCAAACAAGCGTGGCAATTGGTTGGACAACCTGGATAAATGTTCTTCAACAAGAGTTGCTCCTTAATAGTGGAAAGAGGGGTTCTCAATTTGTCAATATCCGAAATTAATCGGATCCCCTTAGAGCCTTCAATCATGTTTGTTGAGTGGTGAGGCGACATTGGATTAGTCTTGATGTTCGGAGTATTTCGGGTGAAGTTTATCGCTTTTGAATCAATAAGATTCTGCACAATGTATTTTAGAGCCTTGCAATTCTCAATGCTATGGACTGGGGCGCCAGAATGGAATTCACATCTTGCATTAATGTCATAACCGTAGGGGAGAACAGCTGGAGGGTCTTTCATTTCCCTAAGTTGAACGAGACCTCCTTTTAACAAGAACGGAAGTAATTTGGCGTATGTGGATGGAATTGGATCAAGCCTTCTTTCTTGCTTCCTCGGCCCTTGATACTGATTTTGTCTTGGTTGGTAGGATTGTTGTTGTCGATTCTGCTGAGCTGCAGGCTGACTTGCTGGAATGGAAAGTGGTTATTATGGAGCAATGGCAGCAATATGGTGATAACCTTGGTGAGTTCTCCCTCTATTGGTGAACACAACACTAGTTTCTCCTTCTTTCTTCTTAGAGAAACCTTGATAGGGCTTCTTGATCCCACTTGAAGATCCACCAGCATTCTGAATCTTTCATGCCTTCATAAAACTCTCTAGTCTTTCTTCAGCCGTGATAAGTTCAGAAAACACTGTAGAGGTTGTAGATGCTAGACGCTCAAGGATCGGTCCTTGCAGCGTGCCCATGAAGTGGTCTGTCAGCTCTTTCTCCATCAACGGGGGTTGTACTCTTGCAGCTACTCCCCTCCACCTCTGAGCAAAGTCTTTAAAAGACTCATTCGGTTTCTGGGTCAAATTCTGGAGTTGCATTCAATTTGGAGCCATGTCAGTATTGTACTGATAATGTTTCACAAAAGCGTCTGCTAACTCCTTCTAGCTTTTCACATTGGATCGTTCAAGATGCATGTACCATTCTAGAGAAGCTTCTGTCAAACTATCTTGAAAAAAATGGATTAACAGCTTCTCGTCATCGGAATATGCGGCCATCTTCCTGTAGTAAGACCTTATATGGGTCCTAGGACAATTGTTACCCTTGTATTTCTCGAAGGTTGGGATTACAAACTTCGGAGGTATCTTAAATCCGGGTACAAGACATATTTCAGCGGCATCTAGTCCCAAAACATCGGGGCCTTGCAGCGACCTTACCACTTCTTGTAAAGCGTTGAACTTCTTCTCTAATTCAGTGGTCTGTGGTGCATATGCTTCAGCTGAATTCTTGTAGGAACCTTCATGCTCATCGTACTGGACTGGTATTGGGATCGCAGTACCATAAGGGTGAGTGGCACCGGCTGGTGGATGGACTGTGTTGATAGGTACTGCACCTGCAGAAGTAGGAATTGCCCCAACAGGGGTTGGGATGGCATCGATAGGAGTTGGAACTGCGCCATTTGCGTTAGGAACTGCACCAGCCAAAGTCTGATTAGCGTTCCTCTCTGTTGTTTGCCTTATCTCTTCTTGACTCCTGGCCAAGTTCTGAATCACCTCCATGAGTTGATTCATCTGTGTCTTCATACCTAGCATCTCGTTCCTCATAGTCGCCTGGTCTTGCTCTAGTTGATCTATGACTCTTTTCTGATTATTCCTTGTGTTGTACTGATGTCGGGAAGTTATCTTGCTTTACTCTTTGAAAGGGAAAGTGGCGCGTAAGGTCGGGTTGTAGGGAATGCAAAAACAAATGATGTGCAAACGTATGCAATGTTCAAGAGACTTTCGAGGCTTATGATTATCATCGGTATTATAGAACTCTGACTGAATAATAAAGAATGCACAATTTAGACCAAAGAGCAAGCTTTCATTAATTTGAGAGAAAATTCAATACAAACGATTGCTGAATAAGCTGAAACTAACAATTCATGCTACAAGAAAAATACTGAATAACTAAAACTCTTTCTTTTGGAGACATTCTTCAAGCTTTTTTGTCTCGAACATGAATCTTCTAACCATTTGGTCACAGAGCTGGATAAAGTGGAGAATAGAAGGAAGGATATCATTTCCTTCCAAGTCTTGAATTGTTCTTTCCAACCTCCATGGGATATCACGGATCATAAGGTTGCAATGCTCCACCAGATTGTTATACCTAGCGCGACACATGTCTAGAGTCGACTGGTAGTAACAAATAGAATCCACATGGGTGTCCAACAATTCATTAAGCTGAGCCTCCTTCTTGAGCCACTGTGCACTATCCCTTTGCAAGGCGTCGAAACGATTCCTCCACAGAGTAGCTGATTCTCAGGCAGTCTCCAATTCCAAACATTTGTTGTTCCACATGTCAGGAGTGACATATGAAGCCCTTAATGCTTCCTCCTTGAGTCGTCGTTCACCTTCCACTAGGGTCAAGGAATTTCTCAGTTTCTTTTCAAGATCCCCAATATCAGCCTCAAGATTCTCTCTTGTCTCCTTCTTCTTAGTAGAAGCTAGTTCAAAGAAATGTCATGCTCTATCACAAGAAGCCTTAGTTTCCTTTAGGCGTTGTCGAAGAGTTGTCAATGATGTATCAGCCCCTTCGAAACCCTGCTGGTACTTGACTCTCATGTCTGTTTCTAACTTCAATTTCTTGCTATTCTCAGCCGCTTGGTCTTGTTCAAACTCTACTTTCCTTTTATATTGGCCTTTCTCCACATTTGCTTGGTGAATTTCAGCCTCGAGGTTTTAATTTTCTTTAGTCAACCTTTCTACCACTAGCTTTAGTTTCTCGTACTCTTCCATAGATACATGGGTGGGAGCAGGAGGTCCTTCTCGCATAGATGTTT
The DNA here is from genome assembly GCA_963859935.3 of Lathyrus sativus. Lineage (NCBI taxonomy): Eukaryota > Viridiplantae > Streptophyta > Magnoliopsida > Fabales > Fabaceae > Lathyrus > Lathyrus sativus. The sequence continues at coordinate 403,687,449 of OZ012737.1, read as the reverse complement.
CTGAGGGAAACGGCAACAACCTTTCAGCCACTCGGGCTAGCAACCATTGGTTGTATGGCTCTTTCGCCATACAATTCTTTTCCTTCAACTCTTTCCTCCCCTTCGTATGAATCTTGGCCCATGCTTTTGAGATCTTCCTAGAAAATGCAGGATCTTCTGCTATGGCAAGCAAAAAGAAGCCTTGAACTTTCTCTGCTTCAGGCTCATCTTCCATAGCATAGCCCAACTGGTGCAATGCCATGACTAGGTTGTAGTTGATGCAACCAGACCCACTGATTAGAGGTACATTACCGAACTCCCCACAACTAAAGATAATATCCACATCGTAGTACTCATGAGAGTACCAAGCAATATCATTGGCCTCTAGAGACATAATGTGTTGAGACCACTTCAGCTTTTTCTTGTTTTCCACAAACGGTCCTCCTTTCGGTAGATGGGAGGTGTACCATTTGAATAGTAGATGAGAACAACATTGGACCATTCCTCTCTTCTTTTCACTTCTCCAATGAATAGAGTGGTAAACATCAGCGAGGAGGGTAGGGATAGGATTCTTTTGCATGAAGAGAATGATAGCAGCGATGTCTATGAAATTGTCTACATTTGGAAAGAGGACAATCCCATAAATCATTAAAGCAACAACAATGCCAAACATTTCCCAATCTCCCACAGTCTTGTACTGAGCAACTTTATCTAGCAGAAACTTCAAAGGAAAGCCTTGGACCCCTCCTTTATTGGCTAGCCCATCTTTGACTTCCTCCTTGGTCATACGAAGAGTAAGAGCAATGGCAGAAGGCTTTGGTTTTTCTTCCAAGCCGGTGTAGATAGGTTGATCCTTAATCTTGATATTCAAAATGTGAGAATATTCTTCAAGAGTAGGGGCCAATTGATAGTTTTGAAAAGTGAAACATCTGAGAGGCGCATCATAGAACTGAGCCATGGCGAACAAAGCCCAAGTATCAACCTCAGAGTGGAGGAGATCAAGAAATTTCCCATACTTCCCTTGAAATTTGATCTTGATAGCCTTCGGCACGTCAATCAGAATGTCTTGAATCAATTCCAACTTTGGTTCTCTAAACTTGATGGAATTTGTGCTTCTCTTTCTCTAATCAGTCATTGTGTTCACCAATACCTGAGATAATCATAGTCTCTTAAGTCCCTTGATATGCAAAAATGCTATGCAATGCAATGTTTTATGAATGCACATGATAAAAGAACAATAGCGAGATCAAAGTCATAGGTCCTGCAAAACAACACAAAAGGTATCTCTCCCATCGGGTGGGCAATCTATTGGTTTAAGAGAGGGTGTCCCAAAGGCTTTAAAACAAAGTCCCATGCACTAACCCTCAAAAGTTTCCCATCAGAACGACTACTCGTAAGATGGCAAATCTTTCAAAGGATGAACACAGAGTTATGTTTTAGTAACCTTCGGAACAAGGTTCTACAAAAGGTCCTCAAAATCACGGATTCCCACGTCGAAAATAAAAACGCCATTATAACTACACGTAAGACATAATCATCCCAACGGGGTCTCATCTGAGCAGTGGAATTCGATCCAACTCAACGAGTCCTAAGTCTCACAAATCAGAAAAAAAAACATCTCCTAACTTAGTGTATACTCGAAAGCTCGGGTAGAAAGCTTTATTCTCATAAACCAATCCCAAATAAACTCAACAGGTTAGAAGGAACACAACACAAACAAATAAAAAAAGTAAATAAATCACATATGCGACAAGCAAACTAGGTTTGGCTTGCTAGGATTCCCCAGCAGAGTCGCCAGCTGTCGCTACTCAAAAAATGCATCGCGCAACGATGGGGAGGCGAAAAAGATAGACAGAAGAGTCGCCACCGAACTTTATTTATCCCATGAGGGGAAAGGAAAATATCGAGAAAACCTTAAGAGAGAAATGGATAAGATGGTCTCGCGACCAAGAACGGGTTCAGAAGCCGGTTATGCAAGGGGAAGGTATTAGCACCCCTCGCATCCATTGTACTCGATGGGAACCATTTGTTTGTCGATGTGTGATTATATTTGCTAAAATATTATGCTATAAAAGAGTGTTCCTAGGGGTAAAGAGAAGGGTTTAGAAACAGGGAAAAATGAGATAACAGGGATGAAAGGAGAAAGAACAGACTTGGTAGGACTTCGCGGTCCTAGGCCTACGTATTCTCAACGGGTGTGAGAAAGTCAGAGCCGACGTATTTCGGGGCTACGGATATAGGGGGAATGTGATCGGCAAGGATTAAGGCCCTTGTGCCTACGTATCTTTACTTAAAATAAGTAAAGAATCAGAGCAGCCGTAGTTCGGCCTACGGTTTGTTAATGTTTTTGTGGATGATGTTATCGTGCGCATTCTAGCAATTTAGGTGTTTTGCCGCTCGCATGTGAGGAGACTTATACATTACCTGTTTGCGGTAGAATGGACGCATCATATCCTTTTTGAAATGATTAGGTTTTCGCCATGCGAGGCAAGATGCCACATTTGATTTGTGAGATTGTTTTTTAGGGGTGAGGTAGATCCTCAGATAGTAACCCTTTGCAGGTAGTACCCAATTCTTTATCTCAAAGTCGTTTGTTATGAAATGGTGTGGAAAATGTAGCGTCTTTGTATTGAAAGATGAGTATCACAACCACCCACACTACAGTGAATATCTTGATACTCGGAGAGGAAGAAGACTACACTAAATCCTCTCTCTTTAATTCAATACAAAGAGAACTTCATTCTCTTATTAAAGATGTTTTTGGTTTTGAATGGTAAGTGTTTTTGCAACTGTAAACCCTACGGTAAATGTCAAGCACTCGGGATAGGAGAAGGTCTACGCCTAACCACTCCACGACCCTTCAAGTTTTTGTTAAGAAAAGAGTTTGAAAAAGCACTCGGTACGGGACCGAGGTTTTAGGTGAGAAGGTTGAGGAGAGAAGTTGTGGAAAGAGAAGGTGGTGGATAAAGTCGCATCTTCGTATTGAAAGACGAGTGTCTAAACCACCCACACTACAGTGAGCATCTCGACACTCGGAAAGGAAGAAGTCTACACTTAATCCTTTCTCTTTAGTCCAATACAAAGAGAAGTTGATTCTTATTGAAAAGGATTTTGAAAATGCACTCGGCGCGGGGCCGAGGTTTTTAGGAGGAGAGGTTGAAAATGGAAAGAAATGGAAAGAACGACGTTTTCGTATTGAAAGACGAGTATCGAGACCACCTCCACTACAGTGAGCATCCCAAACACTCGGAGAGGAAGGAGACTACAATCAATCCTCTTTTTTTAGTTCAATATAAAGGGAAGTTTAATCTTAATAAAAGCGTTAGGAAAATGCACTCGGTACAGGACCGAGGTTTTAGGAGAGAAGGGATTTAAAACGTGCAAGCGTCTTCGCATTGAAACACGAGTGTCAAAACCACCCACACTACAGTGAGCATCTCGACACTCGGAGAGGAAGAGGTCTACACCCAATCCTCTCTTTTTAATTTGATACAAAGATAATTGGATTTTCTTGTTGAAAGGTGTTTTTTTGAAAATGCACTCGGTATGGGACCGAGGTTTTAGAAGGGAAGGTTTGAAAATGAAAGCGTCTTCGCATTGAAAGACGAGTGTCAAAACCACCCACACTACAGTGAGCATCTCGACACTCAGAGAGGAAGAGGTCTACACCCAATACTCTCTTTTTAATTCAATACAAAGATGATTTGTTTTAGGAAGGTATTTAAAATGAGCTAAAAAGCCCAAAATCAAAAGAGAAATAAAATAACAATTAAATGAAGGAAAATAAAATGGTTCTTTAAAATATGAAACAAAATGATTTTTGGTGTTTTGTGATTTTTAAAGACCTTTCTAAATAAATGAAATAGAAAAAAAGAAAGATATGAATATTTAAAATTTAAAGAACTAAAATTAAATAAATAATAAAAAAAAACACGGTATTAGAAAAAAGAGGAGGAAAGGGGCTCTACTAAGGGTAAATCACGTGAAATTTAATGAGGAATTTGATGGTGCTGTTAGTTTTCTCAAACTATGTTCATAGATTAAATTTTGAAGGTTCATGCAAGTGAGAGTTTTGAAGTGCAATTTAGAGTCTATGGATCAAGGCTGGTGCAATTACACATAAGTGAGGGTCTGCTCACATTTTAAATTCAATATAGAATGAGTTACAACAGAAAGAATCAATCAAAATGCATTAAATCAAAATATTGGTATGTGAGTTGCATTGATGAACATGAATTTGATCATAACCAAAATAGAATGGAACAACATCAAGCAATACAAATTCAACATGTCAAGAGTTGCAAACAAAGCATTATGGCTGAATAACAAAGCAGTTCATGGCTGACAACAGTATATCAAGATGCATTTAACATGAATAACAAAACAATATGACCTGTGAGGCTAACAAGCAGCTCATGGCAGAACTGAAACATGACTCACAAGACATAAGAAACACAAGGCAAAACAAACATGTGTTCAAATAGTTGACAAATACCAAACATAAACATGCTCACAACAAATGGTACCAACACAAAACCAAACAGACCTAGGTACTTTGTTCTAACATTGTGGCCAAGGATTGCAACAACATGCTAAAGCAAAAGCCTCACAGCCCAACCTACCTCAACCAGATAGCAGCCATGACATGAACCTAAACCATGTAAACTCTACAAACCAGCCGAGATTCTAATAAGAATAGAGGTTTGACAAACCTCAAAAGGAACTGGACAACAGGTAAAAACAATCAAACATTACACATGGAAATATAGTAGCCATACTTGTACACAAGTAAGAAACATACCTTAGCAAACAAAAAAAATCAAACAATAATGTTTTTAAAATAGAAACCACACACTTTATTATCAAAATGCAACACTAGTTCAAAGTATTGCAGGTAGCACAAATTGAGAAAACTTAAATCAAAACAGTTCCAAAAGTAAGATTATGAGTTCAAAACATGACAATGCTCAAAATCATCCCACAACTAGCCTAACCTACTTCATTTGATAGTCACAACTTAGCAAACAAACAAAGGACCAACTTTCAGCATAGATTTAAAACAGAAGCAGCATCAAGTTTGGGACATGGAAATATCAAGCACCAGCTTAAAGTATGGCTTCAAAAGAAAGTTAGTATTCATGACAGCAATTAACTCAACATTCACAAGACATAAGCACATCAAAACAAAAGCAAGTCCAAGGCAATTACATGTTCAAAACAAAGCTGGTACAAAACAAAACCAAGAGCAGACCAATACAACTTGTTTCAAAATCCAAACCAAAGATTTCAACAACAATGCATAAATTTCATAGTTCCAACAAAATAATCCAAGTAGCAGCTATGACATGAACCTATCATACATGGACTCCTACACATATGGATTTCAATAATTCAACTGAAGTTTGATAGAACAAGAGGTTAAGTGAACTCAAAATAGACCATGGTAGCAAGTTGATGTTTTCACTGATCATGTTTCAAACAACATACACAAATGAATTCCTATATCAGCAATTCCTTCACAGCAGAGTCTTCCCATCTAAACAATAGCCTAACATGCTTGTTCATACTTAACATGCTTGGAAATTCTAGTAGCAATGATCAAACACAAGTAGCAGGCCAAACAGTTTTACATCAAAAAAAATTCTTGCACAATCAATAAAACCACATTTAAATAGACACAACAGTAGGTTTAGACATGACAATGCCAACATCAAACAATGTATTATTTCACCATGAGAGCTTGCAACAAGCAACCAAAACCAGTATCGAACAGTGACAGTTTAACATGACAGTTTACATCCACAACCAATTCATTATAAGTTTCACATGATAATCACAACTTCATGACAGTAAACACAAACCATACTTAGCATGTTCTGATGATTCAAGGTATCCTAAACTTATGCATAATGAGTGAGTTTGAAATCACCAACCTCTTTTAGAACTCTAAAGTGTGCTAGAAGCCTTTAGTTGAGAATCCTTTTGAGCAAGATACCCCCCTTTGATACAAGCTTTCATGTTTCTCCTTCTTGAAGTGATGAGTGACTTTTTAGAGCAGTTTGAGAGAAAATACCAAAAGCTCTTCTTCTGAGTTTGCACAAAGTGGTGGCTGCCTCTGATTAGGGTTTTGCACTAAGTTTTTATATGAGGTGAGAAATGTGAAAAAGGAATTTTAACAGTGGTAAAAAAATATGGTCTAGATCTGATATGTTTATGGTTCTTGAATCAAATGGTGGATGGAAGAGGCAGTACCAGCCAACTTGCATATGTAGCTGTTTTAGCTCAGTAGTAGGAGCAGCATAGTGTGGCTGCTTGCAACAGAAAAAGCAGTTTGTCCCTTTCTTGTTTGGGCAAAGATTCAAAAAAAATCCTCAATGTAGTACATGCTTTGGTTTGACTTGAAATGGCAATGTTTCTTGTGTACCAAACTCAACCTCATGCGCATGGAAGAGGGATGAGGCTGATAAACCAAACAAATCAGCAAACCACACATTTCACACTTTGAATAAGATGTCCAAAACACCAACTTTGGGCCATGATAATTTTGTGCACACAACTCCAAATGTTTAGGTCTTGTGCTCAAATGAAAGAGGACATGGAGTAGAACAAATTTCATGTTGGAGTCATCTTGATTTGAGGATTGGAAGACCATGAAAAATGGTGTTAAAAATCAAGTCACGCAAACTGTCCATAAGTAACTTAGAAAAAATTCTAAGTTATGAAATTGGCTTATTTTTCCTCAACTTTGATTGATCATAACTTGACCTCAAAGTATCATATGATTATGAATTGGTACTCAAAAGAAAGCTTGAGATACAAGGAAAAACTTTGATGTTTGATCCAAGTTCATTTGAAACCTTGATCATGAAGAAAAATGGCTTTGAATATGGTTGTTCCAAACATAAAACTTTCCATAAATAGAAAGTTCTACAACCCTATTTTCCTTAAAATCGCAACTTTCAACAATTCCTGATTTTTCATGATTCCCTTGACTTTTCTTGATCAAATTCCATCCATTGGTCATATTGAACTCAAGGATCATGATTTTGACCTCAAACAGTCAGGAGTTGACTTTTTCACCGCACAATTGACTTTTCCCCCAATCTCTTGATTTTCAATTGACTGATCAATTGAAACCCTTCTGATTAAAATTGATGGTCAATCTCCCATCCCCACACACCTTAGGACATATGCTAGACCATGAAAATAATTCTTTCTGTCAAAAACAAATTTATCCTGATTAAAATTGAAAGCCTAATTTCACTCTTTTTGCTTGGGCATTGTGCAGATGAATCAGGTGTTTATTCCAACTCTACCATGACCTCTGAGGTGCTCAACAAACTTCTACCTCTCGCCTCTACCAATGATGAAACCTCAAAATTCCTTGACAACCCTCAGATGGTTTGTACCAATGCCTTTGATCAACAAAAAAAATATGGGCAAATTTAGGGTATGACACATGTGTATCAATTTTTTGTGTGTTTCGTTGCTTGCATATGATAGCATAAACTTCTACTGTGAACCTTATGCACTTGAATTTTGAATTTCATGTTTTTTCATGTATTCCAAATAGTTGTTATTGACATGTATTTGGAATGCTCTCAAATTGTTCTTTTGCTTTGAATTGTACATGGTCCTGCTTGTTTATTGCAACAAACATTTATTTCACTTTCTCTCCATGTGTGTATTAATATTAGCATGAAGGGCTTGATGATGATTGAAGGAGTTGAAGAAAACTTGAAGGTGGAAGCTTGGATGGATGAGGTTTAATTTGAAGGAGTTGGTATGAAGAGAAAAAGACTTCAATTCTGCTTGGTTGAGGGAAACTTGGACATGAAGAAGAAATTGGTAATTTGGTAAGAAGTCTCTTAGGAAAGAAACAACCCGTGGCATTGCACATGAAGCTCAAAGATGGATTTTTGTTTTACAATATCTTAGGCTTAGATTTAACTAGAATTTATTGAACTAGGACTTAGCAAGAACATTATCATGGAATGTGTCCTTTAAACCTCATTAAGCTTTTTGTAATTTAAACATTGTAGCATTTATGAAATATTTGTAATTTGTACCATGATCAATTTTGCCTCAACCTTGATTTTATTTCTAAATAGTAAGGCTTGGGTCAAGGGAGACCAAAACACTACACATAACGTGTATTGGACACGATTTGGTGTGATGGAGTGATATTTGGCTACATTTTCCTCATTCGACCCTCATAATCCACCAGAACAATTGGAACCAAATTGAAGATGACTTGTGTTAACGTGATGTCTTGGCTGCAAAACTTGTTATCATCTTGCAAATCTACATAATCATATAATCTCAAAGTAATTGTGTACCGTGACATAAAATATCTTCCTTTAATCAAACATATTTTCCAAAAATATTTTTCATAGCTTGAGTTACATATTCAAAAATTATCACCACATGTGAATTCAAAATTGACTGGTGTTGTCTTGAATACTATCCAAGATTTACACAACTTTGACTACATATTAAGAGCAAAAGTTGATTATATCATGAACTTCTTGAATTATCCACAAATTTGAGCAAACTAGGATCAGAATAAACATGACTCAAGGATGAAGCTTGAATAATCCTTTCTTGACCAAATCTTGAAATGGATCTAACCATGTAACTTATGCCATTGATCATACCATAGCTGCTTGGCCATAAAAATAAGGGCACATCCTTCCCTAGGAATTCAACATACCTTTCAAAGGACTATAATCACAATGAGCACACACAAAAACCTTATGACCTAAACCCTAAAGGATCATGGCCAAAGGCCAGATAATCATTTTGAGAAAAATCCCGAAGCAACACAAATTCTTGGTATAGGAGAATGGGAGGGTAGGACAAATTTCGGGTATGACAAAGTGGTCATAGTAGTGATTGTCACTACTTCGCCCTTGCTTGACTCACTATCAACTTCCTCACCTTAAGCTTTTTCTTCAATCTTTTTCTCTTCTGCCTTCAAGGATCCAGGGGAGGATTCCTTAGTGATAGAATAATACTTAGGTAAACTATCATCCACAAGCTGATCTTCATCTTCCATATATTCTTCCTCTTCCTTGTTGTCATCAAATTTTCTTCCTTGATTTTAATTCATCTTATTGTTATCCTTGTCAGCTTCTTCAATTAATTCTTCTAGAATATCGTCCTTCTCAACTGGGCTCAAGTCTGGGTTAGTTTGATTTAAATCAAAGTCATTTAGAGGATTGTTTTTTAGGGTCTTGACATTAGGGGTCTCTTTCTTCTTCCACTCTTGCCTTAAATTTTTCTTCCTTGGAGTGCTGCGAGTGTCCCTTGGGGGCTCAACTCCAGCTTTCTCAGTTTTCCAACTCTTTTTCTTTTTGGGCTGAACTAGGTTGTCCTGAACAGGCATGTCTCCACTTGCCCCAACAACTACCTCTTAATTTTTCTTCTTTAAACTCTTTTCTCTTTTCTCCTCTTTCTTTTTCTTTGACTTCTCCTTCTTTTTCACCTTCTTCTCTTCAAAGACTGGTTTTTTCTTCTCCTTGTTTTTTTTATTTCTCCCAATATGTGATTAGGTAAAACTTGTGGATCCAATAAACTAGACAGGAATTGCAAAGCAACAACTTTTTCATGCATCTTGAACTTGTCTTTTTGAAACTTGAAATAGTCCCTTTTGTCTTTCTGCATTTGCAGAATGACATCCTACAACACCCTCTCTCTCTCATGCTCTTTAGCAGCTTCTGTCGACACCTGTCGTACCTCAGCTGGCCTCTTCCTTCCTCTTGACTTCATAAGTGTTTGGATCAAAGCTTTATCAAATGCAGCTTGAGGCTGTCCAATTTCGTCAGTGCCAAGTTTTGATACTCCGTGCCTTCTACACAACATAGTGATCACACATGGGAAGTATAACATTCCTTCTTTCTTTCTTGAACAAGCCTGGATCTCCTGTATAATCATCTTTCCTACATTGATCTTGCTCTGTGTTGTGATATGGTGAAGCAAAACAAGTCTTGCCCTGCTCACCGTTTCATTGTGAGCAGCGGGCTTCAATTTATGTTTCACAAACTGATATCACACTTTTACTTCAGGAAAAAGATCCATCCTCTTTACAGCCTTTTCATAACTGAATTCCACCCACCTAGTTCCTAGGGTGCATAATGATTGCATAATCACATCAAAATCCTCCTCGTCCAATTTCAACATCAACTCTTGATACTCATCACATGTTTCCTTTATATTCAGAGCAAAGTTTATAGTGGCCTCATTGTATATCACTTTTGTGCCTCTCATAACCACTTTAATCCTTTTTCGCCCAGGATCAGTTAGGTTAGAATAGAACTCCTTGACCAGAGAGATGTTATATGGGTCTGGCTGGCGGCATAGCTTCATCCACCCCAGAATTTTGATGGTTGTTCCTAAATCCCCATCAAGTCCTAGGTTTTCTTCTTGTTTGTCGAAGGCAAAACCTCTTTCAGCGTGAAAACCCATTTTGCTGAAATATTCCATGAAGTGGCGAGAAGCTTTGCTATTGATAAACTTCTCAAGACCTTCTTGTTCCTCGTTAGAATACACTACGTATTGTGTAGCATTCTTCCTTGCTGCCATTTTGATACGTTTGGTACTTCCATTATGTTTAGGGTGAGGGAGGAATAATGATTAGGGTTTGGATAGAGGTAAAGAGAAACTACAAGAAAGATGTTGTTTGGGAATTTGAGAGAGAGAAAGTGAGATAGTGTGATGGTGAAATAAAAATTGTTCAGAAAGAGAAAAGTGAGAATTATCTTTTTGTGAAAATTAGGGCAAGAAACTAAAAGGTCTGGTTGATGTAACGGGTGAGAAAAGACAAAAATTTGAATTTTTAGCATGGAAAAGGGTTGAGGTGCTGCTACGTCCATCCAGTCTGACGTGTCTTACTGGTCATCATGATATGTATAACACAAGGCTCTAGATGAGTACAATCCATCCATTCAATTTCTCTTTCCATAATTCACAACTCTTCAATTCCCTTCCAAGAGAATAAAATAAAAAAATGCCAGCTCAACATTTTATTTAGTGCTATGGACTTAGGAATATTTGCATTGAATGTCACTTTGTTCTTTTCTCATTTGTTACTGTTCCAACTGCCATGACTCCAAATGCCTGTTGTTGCCATCAAAAACTACTCAACTGTACAAACTAACAAAAATTTCATTAAGTTGGGCTGCCTCCCAATAGCTCTATTTTAAGGTCTTATAGCCTGACAAACACAAAAATCCTTAATCAATAAAATGAATGGTTCCACTAGTGCTACTTGAAGGGTCACCAAAATAGGTTTTAATCCTTTGGACATTAACCTTGAATTTTTCACCATTTTTTTCATTTAACAATTCCGCAGCTTCATGAGGATAAATTGTCACTAACTTGAAGGGTCCTGACCATCTTGACTTTAATTTTCCAAGGAATAATTTCAGTCTAGAGTTAAAGAGCAAAATTCTTTGATCTTCCACTAATTCCCTTTTCTAGAACTTCCTGTAATGCCATCTTTTAGTATTTTCCTTATAGAGTTCAGCATTTTCATAAGAGAACAACATATATTCTTCTAACTCATTGAGTTGGAGCATTCTAGCTTGTCCAATAGTTTTTAGGTTGAAATTTAATTGCTTAACCGCCCAAAAATCTGTGCTCTAATTCAATGGGTAGATGATAAGCCTTCCCATAAACAAGTCTATAAGGATACATGTCTAGGGAAGTCTTGTAGGCAGTTTTGTATGCCCAAAGAGCCTTGTCCAAATGATTGGACCAATCCTTCCTTGTGGGGTTGAAACTTTTTCCAAAATCCTTTTGATCTCTCTATTAGATAACTCAACTTGGCCGCTTGTTTGAGGATGATAGGTTGTAGCAACCTTGTGTTTGATCCCATATTTTGCCATTAAATTCTCAAAAATATTATTGCAAAAATGAGACCCACCATCACTAATGATTGCTCTAGGCGTGCCATGCCTTTTCAAAATATTTTTAAGCAAAAATTTGGCCGCAACTCTAGAATCATTACAGGGTGTTGCTACTGCCTCTATCCATTTAGAGACATAGTCTACAGCCACAAGAATGTATAAATTACCAAAAGATGGAGGGAAAGGCCCCACGAAGTCAATGCCCCACACATCAAAAATTTCAATTTCAAGTATGTTGGTGAGTGGCATATCTTGCCTCATGGAAATATTTCCTATTTTCTGGCATCTATCACATCTCTTAACTAATTCATGAGCATCTTTAAAATGGAGGCCAGACATAACCTGATTGTAACACTTTTGCAGCAGTTATAGGTCCTCCAAAGTGTCCTCCATATGGAGCTTCATGACATGATGACAAGATCTGGTGTGCCTTTGGATGATCTACACATCTTCTTAACAATTGGTTTGCACACTTTTTGTAAATGAAAGGTTCATCCAAAAAATAGCTCTTGGTTGTATGAAAGAACCTCTTCCTTTGCTGGAAGTTGAAATCAAGGGGCACATATCTACTGACCAGATAATTCATTATATCAACATATCATGGTGTCACGTCAGTGCTTATCAGCAGTAACTTCTCATCAGGAAAAGTTTCTTGAATGTCTCCACTATTATTGTTTTGAACTTCTTCTAGTAATCTTGAGAGATGATCAACAACCGAATTTTCTATCCCTTTCTTGTCTCTTATCTCTAGATCAAACTCTTGCAATAAAAGAATCCATCTTATGAGCCTTAGTTTAACATATTTTTTAGCAATGAAGTACTTGATGGCTGCATGATGTGTGTATACAATGACTTTTGTTCCAACCAAATAGGGTCTAAACTTATCAAATGCAAACACTATGGCCAACAGCTCTTTCGCAATTGTGGTGTAGTTGATTTGTGCTTCAATCAAGGTCTTACTAGCGTAGTAGATGGTGTGAAAAACCTTGTTGTACCTGTCATGCCCCAAATTTGTCCTACCAGTATAGTGTTATGATCATCTGTATTTCTTGATTGACTATTTAAGCTCAGATTGTACGAATTGGCTGCCAAGGGTTAGGTAAGGTTATAAGTTTTAAGGTTTGAGAAGCGAGGACTAAAAATTAAGTCAAGTGCACCATAATCCATGTCAAATAAGAGGGTTGCCCATTACCAAGTTGTCAGGATAAACCAAATTGAGCGCTTCATATGCATCATAAAACAACCTATTTACCAATTAAGGTTTAGGCAATATGTCGAGGTTCTTTCCCCCAGCTTATAGCCCTCTGTTGTAAAAGTGCTTTCTTGACAAGAGTTTAAAGTTGGTTCGGTTGGACAACATTAAGGTTCAGGGACCATGACATGTTCAATGATCAAGATGGATTTGGGATTCACCAGTCTCACTCACTCCAAAGAAGATGTGAAGTTTGTTTAATAATAATTAATGAATATAATTCAGGCATGACAAGCGTCAGGTTTCACAAGTGTAAATTCAGCTTCAATTCATCCAATTCTAGCATTGATACAAGTTTGGTTTCTCATCAAACCTTGGTATTATTCTTGAAAATAAATCAAGAATCATGGATCATTAGTCTACCAAAGTTTTCAAACATTCAAGTAGATTATTTTCTTTCCCCAAGGAAGTAAGGTGCAAGTTTATTTGTGAGTTTATTCTCAAGCATCATAAGTGTGTTTAGACGTGAGGAATGCTTTTCTTTGAATAAGTTGCAAGTAATAAAGCAAACCATGTTTAGATCATTCATGTGACCTCCAATTTTTTTTTTCTTATCTAACCAAGACACGGGCATACTTGTTGAGGCAACGTCACTATGTTTCAAAGTGATACCAGGTGGATGCGCTTTATGAGGGGCTAGTATTACTATGCATATAGGATGTTTCAAACAACTTCAAATGACATTTGACGTAAATATTTTATTGAATTTGTTGGAATTTTATGGTTTTGTCACATCCACCAAATTTTTTAAGAAGAGGGTGTTGTTGTCATTGAACAAATTCGTCTGTTATTATCTTTTTTTTCTTCTTTCTCATAAAAAAGAGTACATGACAGAGGTTACAACAGCAAGCGGGAATGGATACGATAACATCAAAAATGAAATTTCTGGAAATCTCTTTTATGACAACAGAAAAATGTCCATAGAAAACAACTTTCCATTACAGCTATATTAACTTGTAAGCTCACCTCCCTTTAGGCCATCCTCCAAAACATGTTGGGCCACGAACCTGCAGCAAAGGACAAAAGTAAAAATAGCAACATAAGGTGTTGTTTCCTGCAAATATGAAATCTTCAAAGGCCACACGCATCATTTGCAGAAAAGTAGGACCACTAGTCGTACCGTAGAGACCAAGTAGAATTGCACAAAAAACCAACAGACCACACACCACAGAAAACCTGCTACAACAGTGTTGTACCGCTGCACACCCGTTTGCACGAAAACGGCAAACTACAATTGCAACAATTCACCGACATGTATTGCAACAACATCACATGTCTGCTATGAAAAATGCAAAAAGCCCTGCGTATCCCAACAACCAACAACCTGTAGAGAAAAAAAAGAATAAGATGTGTTTAAAATAAAGCAGAGCCTACAAGAAGGCAAAAAGAAAAAGAGAAAAAAAGGGAGGAACCCAAAAGCACATTTTCGGTTTTTCAATGGGTGTCAACTTTCAAAGTCAAAAAACCAGATCCACATCCATCAACAACATTCTTTTTTGAAACCCTTTATCACAGTAACCAAACAACCCCAAATTCTTAAAAATCCAAAACCCATTCAACAACAACACTAAACCGGCTTTGAATCTTCTCCGACAAACCTCAAACCCTTTCATTCAACAAATCGCAAAACCTCTTCAAACTTCCACACCATAACCGCAACCCCTTCACAGTGGTTTTCTCTTTCAAACCTTCATTGTCTTCTTCTTTCCAATCTCCATCTCAAAGAGCTTTACTCTAAATCTCAAACACAGCCACTAAAGCGATTGAGAAGTGCAGAGAAAATAGAAAACGAGACGAACTTCGAGAGTCCAGATCGAACCAGGGCCAAAGTAAGGATGAGAGATTGAGCGAATGAAGTTGGTGGATCGAGAAATTTGGAGTGTTGTTCCTTCTGCCGTTATCATTGTGCGTATTTCATCCTGTCATATTGCATATACGGTCATCTAACACTTCTTTTGTTTATTTACATTCAAAATACCAAAAACATGATAAGATGGTCGAGACCCTAAACCCTAGTTCGTTTACTTTGTTCGAACTTTTCTCTGTTATTTAGTTTAGGACACCTTACACACATACGACTTTGTCTTGGGCTACCTTACAATGAGAACATTTATTTCTCGGCAATCCCTTGCATTTTGTATGTATCCCTCTCCCGTTACCGTGTAATAGTTTAGTTTCTTTTCTTGCTTGCTTGCTAATTTCTAAGAAAGATAAAAATTGAATTAGGTTAGATTACATTTTCAAAACAAAGAACAAATAAAGCTTGATCCAACGTCAAGTCATTTTCAAACTCTTTTCAAATTGAACCACCTTAGGGTTTCGCCTCTCTTCCACCACATCACTAAACCTTGTATGTTTTCAACCCTCGTAATTCGACCGCTTCACGCATTGCCAACAACCTACCACGCTCTATTCACTACCTTCACTTTTCAAACATCTCTTACAACGTTTCTCCTAAAACCTTGGTCTCGTACCAAGTGCTTTTTCAAACTCTTTTCTCAATAAAACTTGAATGGTCGTGGAGTGGTTAGGCGTATGACTTTTCCTATCCCGAGTGCTTGAAATTACCTTTAGGGTTCACTATCGTAAAACACTTACCATTCAAGATCAAAAACATTTTTAATAAAAGAATAAAGTTCTCTTTGTATTGAACTAAAGAGAGAGGATTGAATGTAGACTTCTTCCTCTCCGAGTATAAGCATATTCAATGTAGAGTGTGTGGTCTCGATACTCGTCTTTCAATACGAAGACATACTTGTAATCGCCACACCATTTTCACAATAAATCTTTGATATAAATAATTGGGTACTACCCGCAAGGGGTTACTGTCTGAGGACCTATTTCATTCCTAAAAATAACTTCCACAAATCAAATGTGACATCTTTCCTCGAAGGCGAAAAACTCTCTTTTCAAAAGGATATGTTACATCCATTCTACCGCAAACAGGTAACGCATAAGACTCCACAAGCGAGCAGCAATACACCTAACTTCTAGAATGCGCATGATAGCATCATCCAACAAAAATATCAGTTAACCGTAGGCCGAACTACGACTGCTCTGATTCTTTACTTTTTTTAAGTAAGGGTATGTAGGCACAAGGGCCCAATCCTTGTCGAGCACATTCTTCCATCTTTTATTTGTAGTTACCCAAACTATGTTGACTCTAACTTTCTCATATCTGTTGAGAATACGTAGGCCTAGGACCGCGAAGTCCTACCGAGTCTCTTATCCCTCTTTATCTCTCCTTTCCCTGTTTCTAACCTTTCTCTTTATCCCTTGGAACATTCTTTCATAGCAATAATATTTTTCAGCAGATATCATCACACGTAGGCCAACAAATGGTTCCCTTCGCATAACCGGGTTCTGAACCCTTTCTCATGGTTGCGAGACCATCTTATCTGTTTCTTTCTTGGGGTTTTCTCGACGTTTCCCCTTCCCCTTTTGGGATAAATAAAGTTCGATGGTGACTCTTCTGTCTTTTCTTTCTCGCCTCTCCATCGTTGCATTTTCGAGTATCGACAACTTGGCGACTCTGCTGGGGACTCCTAGCAAGCCAAACCTAGTTTGTTTGTTGCGTTTGCGTTTTATTTGTTTTTTATTGTTTATTATGTTGTGTTCCTCTTACCTGTTAGGTTTATTGGGGATGGTTTGTAAGGATAAAGGCTTTCTACCCGAGCGTTTTAGCATACACTAAGATTAGAAGGTGGATTCTTTCTGATTTGCGAGACTTAGGACTCGTTTTGTTGGCTTGAATCCCACCGCTCAGTTGAGGCCCCTTTGGGATGATTATGTCTTACATGTAGTCATAATGGCGTCTTTATTTTTGACCTGGGAGTCCGTGATTCTGAGGACCTTTGTAAAAACCCTATTTCAAAAGTTACTAAAACATAACTCTGTGCTCATCCTTTGAAGGGATTACCGTCTCATGAATCGTCATTATGATGGAAAAATTTTGAGTGTTAGTGCATGGGACTTTGTTTGAAAACTCTTGGAATTCCCTGTTACAAACAAATAGATTGCCCACCCGAGGTGAGGGATATCTTGTTGCGTTACCTTGCAGGACCTGTGACCTTGACTCTGTTGTTTTTCCATTATCATATGCATCTATAAAGCATTGCATTGAATATAATTATTACATATCAAGGGACTTAAGAGACTTTGAATATCTCAGGTATTGGTGAACACAATGACTGATCAAAGGAAAAGAAGCACAAATTTCTTAAAGTTCAGAGAACCAAAGTTGGGATTGATCCAAGATCTTTTGATTGATGTGCAAGACTATCAAGATCAATTTTCAAGGGAAGCATGGGAAACTACTTGATCTTCTCTATTCTAGAGTAGACACTTGGGCTTTGTTCGCTATGGCTCAATTTTTATGATGCTCCACTCAGATGCTTTACCTTCCAAGATTATCAGTTGGCTCCTACTCTTGAAGAATATTCTCACTTGTTGAATATCAAGATTAAGGATCAACCTATCTGTACTGGCCTGGAAGAATAACCGAAGCCTCTTACCATTGCTCTTGCTCTCCATATGACTAAGGAAGAAGTTGAGGCTGGTCTAGCCAATAAGGGAGGTACTCAAGGATTTCCTCTGAAGTTTCTACTCGACAAAGTCGTCCAGTACTAGACTATTGAGGATTAGGAAAGGTTTGGTGTTGTTGTTGCTCTGATGATCTATGGGACTGTTCTCTTCCCAAACATAGACAATTTCATAGACATCACTGCAATTACTCTCTTTATGCAGAAGAATCCCATTCCTACCCTCCTTGTCGATACTTACCACCCCATTCATTAGAGGATTGAGAAGAAGACATGAATGGTCCAAAGCTGTTCTCATTTACTGTTCAGATGGTATGCGTCCCATCTGCCAAAGGAAGGGCCGTTTGTGGAAAACAAAGAGAAGCTGAAATGGTCTCGACGCATTATGTCCCTAGTAGCCGATGATATTGCTTGGTATTCCCATGAATACTATGATGTGGAGACCATTTTTAGTTGTGGAGAGTTTGGTAACGTGCCTCTGATTAGTAGAGCTGGTTGTATCAACTACAACCCGGTCATGGCATTGCGTCAGTTGGGCTATACTATGGAAGACGAACCCGAAGCGAAGAAAATTCAAAGCTTCTTTTGCTCACCACAACTAAAGATCCTGCTTTGTCAAGAAAATTGCTAAAGCATGGACCAAAACCCATACGAAGGGGAGGAGAGAGCTGAAAGTGAAGAATTGTGTGGCTAAAGAGCCATACAATCGATGGTTGCAGGCTAGAATGGCTGAAAAGTTGTTGCCATTTCCTCCAAAACACTCCATGCGAGAAGAACCTCCTGCTCCCACTCATGTATCTATGGAAGAATATGAGAAGATGAAGCTAGTGGTAGAAAGGTTGACTAAAGAGAACCAAGACCTTCAGGATAAAATTCACCAAGCAGGTGTGGAGAATAGCCAATACAAGAGGAAAATGGAGTTTGAACAAGACCAAGGGGCTGAAAGCAGCAAAAAGTTGATGCTAGAGATGGATTTGAGAGTCATGTATCAGAATGGTTTCGAAGGGGATGACACATCAGTGAAGACTCTCCAACAACTCTTGAAGGAAGCTAAGGACTCTTGTGATAGAGCAAGACATTTCTTTGAGCTAGCTTCTACTGAAAAGAAGAAGGCGAGGGAGAAGTTTGCAGCTGAAATTGATGATCTCGAGGAGAAGTTGAGAAATGCTTTGACCCTAGTGGAAGATGAATGACAACTCAAGGACAAAGCGTTAAGAGCTTCATATGCCACTCCTGGCTTGTGGAACAACAAATTCTTAGAGTTGGAGACCGCTCAGGAAACAGCCACTCTGTGGAAGGATCATTTTGATGCTCTTAAAAGGGACAGTTCAAATTGGCTCTAGAAAGAAGCTCATCTCAACAAGTTGTTAGATACACACGTGGATTCTCTCCAGTATTATCAGCTGACTCTAGACATGTGTCGTGCTAAGTACAATGATCTAGTGGAGCATTGTAACCTCATGATCCGTGATATCCTATGGGGGTTGGAAAGTGCGATTCAAGACTTGGAAGGGAACGATGTCCCTCCTTTAGTCCATCACTTCAATCAACTCTGCGATCAGATGGTTAGCAGATTCATGTTTGAGTCGAAGAAACTTGAAGAGTATCTCCGAAAGAAGGCTTTTTAATTATTCAGTACTTTCTCTTGTAGCATGAATTGTTATAGTCAGCTTATTAAGCAATCACTTGTATTAGATCATCTCTCAAATTAATGAAAGTTGCTTTTTGGTATCAGTTTTGCATTCTTATTATTCATTCATAGTTCTCTAATACCGACGATAATCATAAGTCTCGAAAGTCTCTTGAGCAATGCATATACCTTCACATCATTTTTGCATTCCCTGAAACCCGACCTTACAAGCCGCTTGCCCTTTCGCAGTAAAGCAAGATGACTTCCTGACATCCGTACAACACAATAAATAATCATAAGAGAGTCATGGATCAGCTAGAGCAAAACTAGGTTGTTATGATGGAAGAAATGCAAAGTATGAAGACACAGATGAATCAACTCATGGAGGTGATCCAGAACATGGCCAGAAATCAAGAGGAGATGAGGTTAGCAGCAAAGAGGAACGCAAATCAGACCCTGGCTGGCGCGACTCCAAATGCAGGTGGCGCAGTTCCAACCCTTGCCGGTGCTATTCCAACCCCTGTTGGTGAAATTTCTACTCCCGCAGGCATAATACCTATTAGCACAGTCCACCCACCGGCTGGTGCAGTTCATCCTCCTGGTGCTACGATTCCACCACTAGTCCAGTACGAAGATCATGAAGCCTTCTACAAATATTCAGCTGATGCGTGTGCACCACAGAATGCTGAATTAGAGAAGAAGTTTAATGCTCTACAAGAAGCAGTGAGAGCAATGCAAGGCCCCGATGTTTTGGGATTTGATGTTACAGAAATATTTCTTGTGCCAGGGGTTAATATACATCTGAAATTTACTATCCCGACTTTCTAGAAATACAAGGGTAGCAGTTGTCCCAAGACCTATATAAGGTCTTACTGCAGGAAAATGGTCGCATATTCTGACGATGAAAAGCTATTAATCCATTTCTTTCAAGATAGTTTGATCGAGGCTTCCCTGGAATGGTACATGCAGCTCGAGTGCTCTAATGTGAAAATTTGGAAAGATCTACAAACGCTTTCGTGAAACATTATCAATATAACACTGATATGGCTCCGAATCGAACGCCACTCCAGTGTTAGAACACAGATTGACTCTTAATAATATCTCTATGTTTTGATGATAACTATTATGATATTTTGTAATTAAGAATTATGTACTCTAAAATTTTCTTGTGAGTTTTTACTGCAGATAGTAAAGGAATTAACACTCCAGAAGCAAATCAGAATTGAACATAAGAAATTTGCTAGACTCTGAAGTGCCAGGTGCATCCATTAGAAGATTCTGATTGCTGCCAACAGAAGATCCTGAACGTAGCCTCCAGAAGATTCTGAAGCAGAAGCTCCAAAAGGTTCTGAAGCAGAAGCTCCAGAAGGATCTGAAGCAGAAGCTCCAGAAGAATCTGAAGCAAGTCAGAAGCATCTGAACCAAAGAAGAATTCTGTATGAAGAGTTTTCTAAGCATAGTTACTACAGAAGATTCTGAAAGTACTAAAGCTGCCAGTACTGAAAATCTGTCTCAAATATGCTCTGATCTTAAACACGCTAAAAGCACACCTGCTGCAGAAGACTCTGACTCAGCAAAACTCTGATCAACATCAGAAGGCTCTGATTAATTTAGACTCTGATGGAACTTGCTGAAAATTGAAGAAGAATTATTCAAAGATTATATCCGTTGGAATGATCCAAATGACTCTTTCCTTATTTATGCTAGACACAAGAACACAGACAAAAAGGATTTATCTGTGCTTTCTTCTTCTAGGAAAGGTCACTTGATGTGAAGACAAAAAGGCTCAGACCTTTTGGACACTCTTCTCAACGTGAAGCTCCCATTGGATCAGCTGCCTATAAAAGCAAGTCTTCACCTCTTCTTCCCTTGACGTTTTATCAAAAAAAGAAATCAATATTCAAAGCTCTCATACTATTCACATTCTTTCAAGAATTTATTTCTTTGTTCTTAATATTTAAGTGAAAAATCACAATTGTGATAAAGCTTTCTAGAAGCAATTTTAAACACTTGTATTTTGTATTACATTTGATTGTAAACCTTAAGAAGATCCAGTTAGGATCAGTAGTTCTAGAGAAGACTTTGAACAGTTGTTCTTAGTGCTTACTATTGTAATCAGTTGATTAAATAGTGGATTAAGTCCTTGATTGAGAAAGGCAAATCACTCTAGGAAGGGTGGACTGGAGTAGTTGAGTTCAACGAACCAGGATAAAAATACTTGAGTTTTTATTTCTAAGTTTTTATCTTCATACTTATTCAACCCCCCTTCTAAGTATTTTCTCACCTTCAGTTGGCATCAGAGCTCCGGTTCTGTGTGTGCTACCACTTAACAGTGACAGTAAAGATCCAGTGAGAAATACTTTGATATATATTTGGTTGTTGCTATGGCTGATAATACAATGTCTAACATTAACAACAAATATGAAGAAAGGGACAGAATCAGCACCAAACCCCTATGTTTGATGGGGAGAAATTTGATTATTGGAAAGACAGGATTGAAAGTTTTTTCCTTGGATATGATGCTGATTTATGGGATCTGGTCATAGATGGATATGTTCATCCCACTGATGCGAATGGCAAGAAAATAGACAGAAAATCTATGACAAATGCTCAGAAGAAAGAATTTAGAAATCACCACAAGGCCAGAACAATATTGTTAAATGCAATATCTCACACTGAGTATGAAAAAATTACAAACAGGGAAACTGCATTTGACATGTTTGAATCCTTAAAGATGACTCATGAGGGAAACTCTCAAGTCAAAGAAACAAAGGCTCTGGCTTTGATCCAGAAGTATGAAGCCTTCAAGATGGAAGAACTCTGAATCTGTTGAAGCTATGTTCTCCAGATTTCAAATACTTACAGCTGGACTAAAGGTTCTGGATAAAGGATACTCTACTGCTGATCATGTGAAAAAAATCATCAGAAGCTTACCTATCAGATGGAGACCTATGGTGACGGCGCCGAAGATGGCTAAAGATCTGAACAAGATCTCCTTGGAGGAACTAATCAGTTCACTGAGAAGTCATGAAATTGAACTTGAGGAAGATGAACCTTAAAAGAAAGGTAAATCTGTTCCTTTAAAATCTAATAAATCTGCTAAAGCATTGCAGGTAATAGAGGAAAGCTCTGAATAATCCTCATCTGAAGATGAAGATGAACTATCCATGCTGTCCAGAAGAATAAACAAACTCTGGAAGCATAAAGGAAAGAAGTTCAGAAACTTCAGGAAGCCTGACCAAAGAAAATAATCTTCTGGACACAAAAGATCTGGCAAAAAGGAGGTTGTCTGTTATGAATGTAAAGAACCTGGACATTACAAAAATGAATGTCCAAAGGTGCTGAAAGAAAAGCCTAAAAGAAAATTTGATAAGAAGAAAAAAGTTCTGATGGCCACCTGGGATGATTCAGATACATCTGAATCTAAATCTGAGTCAGAAGAAGAATGTGCCAATATAGCTTTGATGGAAGACATAGAAGATCAGGAGGAAGGAACTTCAGGATCTGAATCTGACTCTGACGCTGAAGAGATGTTCTTAGCAGCAAGGTCAGGACGCTAATCATGGTACCTGGACTCTGGATGCTCACGACACATGACAGGAGAAAGGTCTATGTTCCAAAGCCTGGAGCTTAGATCTGGAGGTGATGTGAAATTTGAAGGGAACAAGAAGGGCAAGATCATTGGATCTGGCACCATTGGAAATGGTAAACTTCCCTCTATTACTAATGTTTTACTTGTTGAAGGGTTAAAGCATAACTTATTGTCCATAAGTCAATTAAGTGACAATGGTTATGATATTACCTTTAATCAAAAATGTTGTAAAGCTATTAGTCAAAAGGATGGCTCTATCCTATTTAGTGGAAAGAGGAAAAACAACATTTTTAAAATAAATCTTTCAGAACTTAAGGTTCAGAATGTTAAATGCCTCTTGTCTGTTAATGAAGAGCAATGGGTCTGGCACAGAAGATTGGGGCATATTAATATGAGACGTATATCTCATATTAATAAACTTAATCTTGTCAGAGGACTTCCTAATCTGAAGTTCACCTCAGATGCTCTTTGTGAAGCATGCCAAAAAGGGAAGTTTTCAAAATCATCTTTTAAATCAAAAAATGTTGTTTCTACTTCCAGACCACTAGAATTACTTCATATTTGTCTGTTTGGACCAGTGAAAACTGCATCCATCAGAGGCAAGAAGTATGGATTAGTCATTGTTGATGACTATAGTAGATGGACATGGGTAAAGTTCTTAAAACACAAGGATGAGTCACATTCTGTGTTCTTTGACTTCTGCAAGAAAGTCCAGAATGAAAAAGATTTCAAAATTATAAAAGTCAGAAGTGATCATGGTGGTGAATTTGAAAATAAATGTTTTGAAAAATATTTTAATGAAAATGGCATTGCTCATGATTTTTCCTGTCCTCGAACTCCATAACAAAATGGGGTTGTAGAGAGGAAAAACAGAACTCTGCAAGAAATGGCCAGAACCATGATCAATGAGACAAATCTGGCAAAACACTTTTGGGAAGAAGCAATCAACACAGCCTGTTACATTCAGAACAGAGTGTCTGTAAGACCTCTTCTGGAAAAGACTCCATATGAACTGTGGAAGAACAGAAAGCCCAACATTTCATATTTTCATCCTTTTGGATGTGTTTGCTATATGTTAAATACTAAAGAAAATCTTAACAAGTTTGATTCCAAAGCACATAAGTGTTTCATGCTTGGATATTCTGAACGCTCTAAAGGCTACAGAGTATACAACACTGAGACACATATTGTGGAAGAATCTATTCATGTTAGATTTGATGATAAGCTTGACAATAAAAAGCCAAAGCAGTCTAAAAACTCTGCAGATAGAGAAGTAGTCTTCACAGACTCTGAAGTCCCAGAGGCAGACAAAGCTCAAGTGAAAGAACCAGAAGCAACGCCAGATGCTATTCCTTTAACTTCTCAGATGAACAATCTAAACATTTCTGAAGAATCAACTGTTAGAGGATCATCATCCAGAATTAAAGCTTCTCATCTAGAGAATGTTATAATTGGAAAGACGGATGATCCCATCAGAACAAGATCTTTTCTAAGATCATCTGAAGCATCATTATTTGGACTGGTGTCAGAAATTGAACCATCTTTTGTAGATGAAGCTCTGCAAGACAATGATTGGATTATTGCCATGCAAGAAGAGTTAAATCAATTCACCAGAAATGATGTGTGGGGTTTAGTTCAAAGACCAAAAGGATTCAATATAATTGGAACAAAATGGGTCTTCAGAAATAAGCTAAATGAGAAAGGAGAAGTTGAAAGAAATAAGGCAAGGCTTGTTTCTCAAGGGTATAGTCAACAAGAAGGTATTGATTATACTGAAACTTATGCTCCAGTGGCAAGGTTAGAATCTATACGCCTTCCTATTTCATTTGCTGCACAAAATAACATCACTCTGTATCAGATGGATGTTAAAAGTGCATTTCTAAATGGTATTATAGAAGAAGTTTATGTCCACCAGCCTCTTGGTTTTGAGAATGAAAAATTTCCAGATCATGTTTTCAAATTAAAGAAATCTCTGTATGGTTTAAAACAAGCTTCAAGAGCTTGGTATGAGAGATTGAGCAATTTTCTTCTGGAGAAAAATTTCATCAGAGGCAAAGTGGATACAACACTCTTTTGCAAATCAATTAAGAAAGATCTTCTAATTTGTCAAATTTATGTGGATGATATAATATTTGGATCTACCAATGCTATGCTGGGAAAGGAGTTTGCTATATGTATGCAGGCAGAATTTGAAATGAGCATGATGGGAGAACTCAGATTCTTTCTAGGAATCCAAGTAAATCAAACTCCAGAGTGCACTTACATACATCAGACCAAATATGTTAAAGAACTTCTGAAGAAATTTAACATGACTGATAGTAAGCTGGCAAAGACTCCCATGCATCCAACTAGCTCACTTGGTAAGGAAGAGGTAAGTAAGAAAGTAGATCAGAAACTCTACAGAGGTATGATAGGATCTCTTCTTTACTTAACTGCTTCTAGACCTGACATATTGTTCAGTGTATGCTTGTGTGCTAGATTCCAATCAGATCCTAGAGAATCACATTTGACAGCTGTCAAGAGGATTCTAAGGTATCTGAAAGGTACTTCTAATGTGGGTTTGTGTTACAGAAAATCTGATAATTTTAAATTAGTTGGATTCTGTGATGCTGACTACGCTGGAGACAGAGTGGAAAGGAAAAGTACTTCTGGAAGTTGTCAATTTCTAGGAAGAAATCTAATCTCTTGGTACAGCAAGAAGCAACCCACAATTGCACTTTCAACCACAGAGGCATAATATATTACTGCTGCTGGATGTAGCACGCAGATGCTCTGGATGAAAAGTCAGCTAGAAGATTATCAGATATTTGAAAGTAACATTTCTATCTTCTGTGATAATACTTCTGCTATATGTTTGTCTAAAAACCCCATTTTACACTCTAAGGCAAAACATATAGAAATTAAGCATCATTTCATCAGAGACTATGTTCAGAAGGGAATCATAAATTTGGCCTTTGTTGATACAGATCATTAATGGGCAGATATTTTTACAAAACCCCTTATTGAAGATAGATTCAAATTTATTCTGAAAAATATTGGTATGGATTTTTGTCCAGAATGATATTTGTCAGAAGAAAATTTTACAGATGCAAAAATGCCTAATGCTCTGAAGTATTTCTTCTGATTGCTTATTCATTTTCTTTAATTATTTTCTTGTGAAACTCTGAACTAACAATCCTTAGAGGATCTGAACGTTGGTTAACGTTTCATTTCTCAAGATAATTCAGAAGCACATGCAAGCAAACACGTGTCACTCCAAATCTGCAAAGGTGGCGTGTACACTACTGAAGAGACGTTTGAGGTGAAGTTTGAATAGTGAAAATCTTGATTTTCCCCCCAAATTGTCAGAAGCAATAAATGCTTGAAATGATTTTATTCTTTTTCTTTAAATGCTTACTGTGAACGTGCTTTCTTCTGACTGTTTGTATGCCTAAGTGTTTAGTATAAATACATCATTTCTCTTCATTTTCTCACTTTTCACATTTCAAACCTTTATGCATTTCTGTCTTCTCTTCTCTCTTCACAAAAACCCTTATCCTAAGCGTGTGACAAATTCATCTTCAATGGCAACTTCATCATCAACGGCTGCATAATTTCAATCTACCATGGCTGCAGTTACCTCTGCTAATATGGGTGTAACCCCTTACACACCACCAAAAAGAACATTGCTAACACCTGTTGAAAAACTGGAGGTTCTCTGTGAATCAATGGTGGAATTTGATTCACTTTCTGAGAATGGGTTTGAATTTCGCTCCATTATAGATGCTCAAGGATGGGTGAAGTATTTTGACAGACTTTTTGGACCAGTCTACCCCCTTCTGGTAAAAGAATTCTGGACACATGCTTCTGTATACCCTAAGTTCATTTTATCTTCTGTTCTGGGAAAAGAGATAATTATAATAGAAGATCTGATTAGAAAACTCATTGGATATGAGGAAACAGATGGAGTATCACACTTGCCAGCTGGGCGTGTAGATATGGATGAAGTATATGAGGAAGTGATGACTGCTGGACAAGCTTCTAATAAGTTCAAAGATCTGAAGCCTGACTACAAGATATGGGCTAAGATTTTCATGGGATGCATTTATCACAGAAAGTCAACAAACTCTCCAGACTATGTCAATAATGAACAACTCTACTTTATGTATTGCTTAAGTCAGAGCACCAAGGTAGATCTTCCATATATTCTTTTTATGCATCTATGGAATCATATAAATTCCTCTAGGATCAGTAGTTCTTGAGAAGACTTTGAACAATTGTTCTTAGTGCTTACTATTGTAATAAGTTGATTAAATAGTGGATTAAGTCCTTGATTGAGAAAGGCAAATCACTCTAGGAAGGGTGGACTGGAGTAGTTGAGTTCAACAAACCAGGATAAAAATACTTGAGTTTTTATTTCTAAGTTTTTATCTTCATACTTATTCAACCCCCCTTCTAAGTATTTTCTCACCTTCATCCAGAATTTGACCCAGAAACCAAACGAGTCTTTCAAAGAATTTGCTCAGAGATGGAGAGGACTAGCTGCGAGAGTACAACCTCCGTTGTTAGAAAGAGAGCTAACAAACATCTTCATGGGTACGCTGTAAGGACCGATTCTTGAGCGTCTGGCATCTACTACTTCTATAGTTTTTTCTGAACTTGTTATGGCTGGAGAAAGGCTAGAGAGCTTAATGAAGTCCGAAAAGATTTTGAATGCTGGCGGATCCTCGAGTGGGGTCAAGAAGTCATATCAGGGTTTCATTAGGAAGAAAGAAGGCGAAATTAGTGTTGTGTCTATAGACAGGGGGAAAACCCATCAGGATTATCACCATGTTGCCGATGTTGCTCCGCAACAACCACTTTCCATTCCAGCAAGCCAACCTGGAGGTCAGCAAAACCGACAACAACAATCGTACCAACCGAGGCAAAATCAATATCAGGGCTAGCAAAGACTGAGGAGGCCAGAAAGAAGGTTTGATCCAATCCCGTCAACATACGCCATACTACTTTCATTCTTGCTGAAAGGAGGTCTTGTGCAACGGAGGGAAATGGGGGACCCTCTGACCGTTCTTCCTCTCAGTTATGATGTCAGTGCAAGATGTGAATTCCATTCTGGCGCCACATGCCATAACATTGAGAATTGCAAGACTTTGAAATACATTGTGTAAGATCTTATTGATTCTAAGGCAATAAACTTCACCTGAAATACCCCGAATATGAAGACTAATCCGATGTCGTCTCATCACTCAACAAACATGATAGAAATCTCTAGAGGGATCCGATTAATTTTGAATATTGATAAACTGAAGACACCCCTTTCCACTATTAAAGAGCAGCTTTTATTAAAGAGTATTTATCCTGGCTGCCCAGCCAACTGTCACGTTTGTTTGAGCAAATCACAAGAATGCGTTGAATTGAAGAAAGGCATTCAAATCCTCATTGATTAAGGCGTGTTAGTAGTGGAAAAACTTTCGAAGACCGAAGAAGTTGCTACTCTTGACATTCCGTTTGAGAAGTTGGAGATACTATATGATGATGAAAGTGGGTTATGGAATCCTTCCAGTAGTTTGAATCGCATTCCGTTAACTATACCGTATAATGAAGAAAAATGGGACAACGTGTATGGACAGGCTTCTATCCCTCTGCAGATCCCTTACGATGAAACATATATGATTCCTTAAGGCCAAGGTGGAAGACCTTTAAACATAGTTGAGATACCTATGTCTCCACCATTAATGAATCAGCTTGTCATTTCAACGCCAACTCCATTTCCATATGAGAGCACTAATGTTGTACCTTGGCTATACGACGAGACTATTTTTCTCAACGGACAGAAGGTGAGAGAAGATGATATCTTGGAGGAAAAGAAGACTGTAGAGAACATCATTGGAACTGGTGGTGTCACCAGGAGTGGTTGGATCTTTGCACCAACCCCATCACCTGTCAACAACAGCAACAATGCAAACAAAAATACTGCTAAGTAAGGCACCATTGAACAGGGGCAGTCCTCTAAACAGAAGGATGTCCCTAATAATGAAGCAGAGGAGTTTTTGAGAATCATTCAGAAAAGCGATTACAAGGTGATTGACCAGCCCAATCATACTCCTTCGAAAAACTCCATGTTGTTGTTATTAATGTGTTTAAAGGCCCATCAGGAGACACTGTTAAAAATCATGAAGACCGCTCACGTGCCTCAAGAGATATCAATACTGCAATTCGAAGAGGTGGTTGGGAATATAGCATCAGGTCATATTCTGAGCTTTAATGATAGTGAATTACCTCCCGAGGGTAAAAATCATAACAAGGCCTTGCACATTACCATTGAATGTGTAGATGTTGTATTCTCTAGAGTGCTAGTTGACATCGGGTCATCGCTGAACATACTCATGAAAAGCTCGTTGTGTAAACTATCAATTGAAGGACTTGTGATGAAGCCGAGTCAAACCATTGTAAAAGCTTTTGGTTGGGCTAGGAGACCTGTGATAGGCGAGGTTGATCTCCCGATCAAGATTGGGCCTTATACTTTTATCATTACATTTTATGTAATGGATATATATCTCGCCTACAGTTGCCTCCTTGGTCGTCCGTGGATTCATTCAGTCGGTGCTGTAACATCAACCCTGCATCAGAGACTTAAGTTTATGATTAA
Organism: Lathyrus sativus; assembly: GCA_963859935.3. NCBI lineage: Eukaryota > Viridiplantae > Streptophyta > Magnoliopsida > Fabales > Fabaceae > Lathyrus > Lathyrus sativus. The sequence goes on along the minus strand of OZ012737.1, from coordinate 403,657,918 downwards.
TAATCAGATGGTTATCATTGAAGGCGAAAAAGATGTTCTTGTGAGCCATCTTGCTTCTTTCCGCTACGTGGAGGTAGGAGACGAGGTGCATGAGACGCCATTCCAGGCTTTTGAAGTGATCAGTGTTGAAATGATTCATGAGAAGCTGGTGTCTTCGATAATAACTTGGAAAGATGCAAGGACGATGATAGAAGAAGGTCACCATCGAGGATGGGGTAGCGTGTTGGAACTGCCTGTTAATAAGAATGGAGCCGGTATGGGTTACAAGTAGAAGAACGCCTCTGATAGGGGTAAAGGACTTGCAACTCTGTTAGTTTTTACAAGTGGGGCCATCTCGCTGATGGACAAGTCACATTTTTGAAGACTGAAGACGAAGGTCATGAAGAGCTGTGCATGGTGTATCCTAGGGCACCCAACCATACATTGAACAACTGGAGAATCGTCAAAATTCCCGAAGTTACTCTAGTAGGGGAGTAATTCCCTGTTTTTCATTTTACCTAAGATCCTATGCTCTGCCCAAGGCATATGGATCATGTTGTAGGGCTTTTTGCTTTTTGAAGCACAACTTATCATCAATGAATAAGCTTTTGCATCCAATCACGCTCTCTTTCTTTCATTTTTTTTTTACTTTTTTGAAAATAAAAATATTTTTGAAAGGCAATGTTTTTGTTTTCTTCTTTTCCAATTTTATTAAAATAAAAGCATGAAATCATTCATCGTGCAGATCTTGCCCTGTTCCTATTGATAACGATCCTGTTATGGTCCAATATGACTTTGATAACCTGATCTTCCCATGTTCCCCTTCACCGCAGTTTTCTCTTTCAAACCTTCATTGTCTTCTTCTTTTCAATCTCCATCTCAAAGAGCCTTACTCTAAATCTCAAACACAGCCACTAAAGCGATTGAGAAGTGCAGAGAAAATAGAAAACGAGAACGAACTTCGCGAGTTCGAGTCGAACCAGGGCCAAAGTAAGGATGAGAGATTGAGGGAATGGAGTTGGTGTATCAAGAAATTTGGAGCATTGTTCCTTCCGCCGTCATCTGCTCGTCGCAGGGTTTGTGTGAGGGATTACCAGTTTTAGGTTATTTACGTTTGTTTTCTTTGTTGAACGTGATGAGTCTTTTATTTTACTTGTCTTTGCACTCCTTTTGTGATGGTTCGCTTGACCCCTTGGGAGATGATGGGCTTTACAAAGCCCAAGTGATTCTATTTTTTTTCTACACATTTATTGCCGAACTTACCCCCTATCCGAGTTCAAGGAGAGGTGATGGGCTTAGCCCAAATGATCCTCTCCCTTGATTTACACCCTCTATGTATATTCCACCCCCTACTGTTTTTTTTTTAAATTTTACTTTTTTTTTAGCAAAGCTTTTTTAGTTGACATTTAATATAGTTTTAAGCCTCATAATTTGATTTAATTTTAACTTGATTTAATCATAATTTATCTCATTTTCAACTTAATTTCTTTTTATTCTTTTTTTCCTTACCGTTTTGGGTCTATGAAGAAACTCTAAGAATGGCTATCGGTCAAACTATTGATAAATGACAATTTATCCGAGACCACTTTATTTTCATTTCATTTCTTCTTTATGTTCGATTTTGTTTTATTTTTCGAACCGATGAAGTCTCCGATTCACAAATGTTATTTTTCGAAGTTGCTGAAACCTTCATTATTTCAAATCTATAGAAAATGACCATTTGGGTCATTTTCTCTACTTTGGGATCGTGAGAGGATCCCTTCGATTAGCTAACATGAAGTTTGCGATTAAGATGAGGTTAAACTTTATTTGCAAATTTCATCTCGATTTTATCCTGTTTTTATCGGTCAATGAAGTCTTTATATTCGTAAATGTCGACTTATCGAAGTCGCTAATCTTCATTATTTGAAATCTGTAGAAAATGATTCTTTGGATCATTTTTTATACTTTGGGGTCGTGAGAGATTACCTTCTATTTAATCGACACAAATTCATGATTAAGACGAGATCCCACTCCTTTTGACCTTTTTCATTTCACTAATTATTAACCTCTAACTTTAATTTCTGTTAATATCTCACTGTTTTATATTCCTGCACATATTTTCTGTTTTTATTTTCTGTTGATATTATTTTGTCCATTATCTTGTTCATATTATCATCATTGTACATATTTCATCCTTGTCACACCCCAAAATTTTCCTACATAGTATATTGCTTTCATCTGTGCATCTATCCACCAACTACTGATCGAGGGATTGAAGATTTAGATCGTTTTGTTCCACGGTTCCATGGTTTATGGGTCAAAATTGTTACAAGAACAAATTGAGGTTCATCTGAGGTTTGAGTGTGTGCATTTGCCTCTAATATAACCTTGGTTAGGCAAGTCTTGTTCAGGCAATATGGTTTGAGTCTTCATTTAGAGGTCTATTTGCTCAAGGTGTCTATGAAGGAGTCAAGTTTTCAGGAGGTATTTAATTCAGTTGTTTCATGATCAAAGACTGACATGATCCATCATATATTAGGATATTGTTCATTAAAGCACAGGGTGATGTTTTTGGCTCGTCGTGGCTCAAAGTGGAAAAGTTTGGATGAATTCATGTTGATTCAATAATATGTTCAAAGTTAAAGGTCGATTCGCGTTTGAATATTTATTTCTCAAAGATTGATTTGTGGATTATTTCAAAGCTTCATTCAATTTAAATGAAGAACTCAAGAAGGGTGTGGTTTGACTAATGAAGATTTTGGAATGACATGGAAACTTCAAGTCAATGATCAACAGTTCAAGGATTTTTCATTAATTTAAAGCATGATTCAAATAACAAAGTGGATGTGAAAATTCAAAGTTCAAAGCCCATCTTTACAAGAGAAAGATACATGAAAATTACATCATAATTTAATTTCCTAATCATTTTTCATATGACCCACAAATTCTAGCAATACGCAGCCATCCAAAGCGTCGGTAAAGGAAGAAAGCAAGAGCCAAGTTTCTGGTCAAGACTCCATATCGAGCTCAGTCAACTCCCCAGGTTTCGGTCAAAACCCAGAGGCTTGAAGAACTTGCTCTTAAGCAGGCAAGACAGTTGATTCCAGTGACACCATCCTTGCCTAAGGCTTTGGTTAATAACTCTAAAAAAAATCAAAACCGAAGACAGCACTCAAAAATGCTGAGATGAATATGGCTGCCAAGAGTGTGCCATAACAACCTGCTGCATTGCGTATTGTTAATATTTCTGTCCGCAGTGGAAATGCTAAAGGTGATGCTCCAAGGACATCTGGGAAGTTTACTGATCTTAAGTCTGTGGTGTGGGAAAATGGTGTTTCTGCAACGGCAAAGGAAGCTTCAGCTCCAACAAATTACAAATAACCACCACTGGATTCACGCAAATGAGGCACAACAAGGACAAGCCTTCACCTCGCTTGTGTAACTTTCCCGCACGTAACCACTTGATGCACTGACACGATTCGCAAACCTGTAAACCACAACCTTTTCCGCAACTATCATGATTCAAATTAGCGAACTCACCTGGAGTAAACCAAAATCAAATGAGAAGATTAATAAATCAAGAAAATTGATTCACTTTGCAACACACAAAAAAACTATTGGCAGGAAAATAACCATTTTAACTCCCAGCTGCAAAGAATGAATATCCAAGCACTCACCGTAAAACAGAAAAGTTCTAACCTATTTCATAACGGTTCATATCCTACTTCAAAAATGCTTCATCTAGCTGCCAACACATACCAGAATTGCAAATCTCTTCAAAGTTGTTGCTGATGCTAGTGGTACAACCTACCATATCCGATGTTGCCGGGATGGTGATTTAGAGTTATTTCGGAACGTTGTAGGAAAGCATGCTATCACTTTCAATACAGCTTGTCGAACCACACTGCCATGATTGTCCAACAATTGTCACAAGTTACCAATACAACAAACCATTATGAGCACCAGCCTTGCACCAGCCTGCATTTAAAACCTTACCCCATCCACGATGTACAACTCGCCTCAATAGCCCCGAAATGCATAGTTTGTGAAACAAAGTCCACCGTACGAAGTGCTTCTGAAAATTGGTGATTTGATGACAACAAACTCCACTTTTATCTGCAAATAGAAAACGAAATATCAATATCAAGAATTATCAAATTCAACTCATGTCGTCGTGCTACAACAAGCTCCAGCTCCTTATGTTGAGAGTTCACTTGTGCATGACCTGAACAGCTCCAAAGAGGAATCCCACATTGTGCAGGATTCTGTTTGTGACTATACTTCTAAGTCATTGAAGCAGGTACCGGACAGCACTTTAAGATCTGTTGGTGTTGCCATACCAGCAATATCTATGCCTTCTGTACATTTACAACATGATGCACCTTCTGTTGATAAATCTTCAACAGGATCCAGTGGGATTGAGTTATCCCCAGCTAGTCTGGCTGAAATAGACAGCTCCAATGCAGTGCATGTTGAAACACATGAACCCAAAAAGGCTACCGAGAAGAAATCTAAGAAGCAAAAATCTAACAAACCTCAGGCTTCTGACCAAGCAAATGGATTGCTAAAACACGACTCTGCAGCCATCAAAGCAGTCAGAAATTGAAACACCACATTTTAATGAGTTGGGGAAAACAAACGGTGGATCACATGAAACACATCTGCAAAAAAACCAGAAGTAAGGCTAGTCAGATTGAAGAAAATGTTGTACTAGAGACAGCTGGTCAGCACGATGTCAGTGTTACTAGAAGCATCACTGAAATAATCTTTTCAGGCGATTTTGTGGCAGTTGGTTCTGTTTCTACTCACAATGCCAAAGTTCCTGCTGGATGAGCTTGGAAACCTGCTCCAAGTGTCAAGGCCAAGTCTTTATTAGAAATTCAGCTGAAAGAACAGAGAAAGGCACAGACAGAAACGCTTGTAACTGATGTTGTTGCTTCTGTCAATTCCATGAGTTTGGCAACGCCCTGGGCTGGGGTTGTATCATATCCAGACTTGGTTAAGGTATCTAGTGAAAGTCACGAAGGAGACAATACAGAATATCCTGTTAATTCTCAAACTTCTCAGAATATGAAGAGCAAGAAAAGTCGGTTGCATGATCTATTAGCTGAAGAAGTTTTGAAAAAATCTAGTGAAACGGATGCGGAGATTCTAAGATAACTTCAATCTCGGATCAACAATCCTTTACACCTCTTTCATCTATTCCGTTATCAAGAACAAATGGGCTAGAAGAAATTAGAGGCAGTTTCCATGGCAGCAGTGCCTCATTGATGCAGTTGCTGTGTGATGAAACGCATCTGAAACTGAACACTTAGTTCACTTTCTGTTTGAAAAGTCATGTTAATCAACTCGAGATGTGATCCACGTTATCGCACCTTCAACTCGCATCAGTAACCTTGCACCATTCCTTTCGTCGAAATGCGACGCAAGATCAGCCACTTTCAAACTCATCTCAAAACATCATGCGACTCTGTTCACAAAGCCTACCCACAATTACGTATGGCAGCCAGAAACCCATGGGCAAGCCTCATCTTCATCAACAGCAACAGCAGCAACTTGACTACACACACGTTGCACGTTGCAGCCACAACAACTGAGTCATATCTCATAACCACAGGCTGCTGACATCCAATAACAGAAACGAGAAGGAAGTGCGAGACAGGATTGAGAGCAATGGGCAAGTTTCAAATAACAATGCGGTCTTGCCGTCGACGATATTCATAGAAAACAACGTAGAATCAAGAAGCTTACAATTATGGATTTGCTATCTCCACAACCTTTCGATGTCGATTCCCTGCGATACTTGTTTGCCTCTACTCATCCTATGCAGTAGTGGCTCATACGATGAAAGGACCTCTTCTGTTATAATCAATGAGCTGGGTCTTCAAGACATTGATAACTTACGGGTCTGTAGCTTTCTTGTTGTTGTCCTCAGGGAAAACCAGTAGATGAAACACTCAAATGGATTTTTCAGTGATACCCGTTTAAGAGAAGGACTACAATGGCTGGAAGGTGAATCAGCTTCGCAACCCAACCTCCACTGTGTAAAAATAAGAGAACTTGTTCACACACGCATTAGTTCCTTTTCAGGGGCGCAGGACATCATTAGTAACTCCAAGTTGGGCCCTAATGACTGCATCTTATTGCTCAATAAGGCTTTGGATTATTCAATACAGGAAATTGTTGCTGCTGCCAATTCAAATCCTGCTGGTTGGTCATGTCCAAAAATTGGCTTACCTGACAAGTCTTTTGATGAAGATAGAGTAGTAAAAAAGTTATTTGCCAACTTTGGGATGGAGCTCAAATGAGAAGACTCAACCAATCATCCATGCCTTGCAAAACTGTAAGCTCCTTACTTTTACCGATGATTTATCTTGGTGGGCCAAAGGTTCGAAAGTTGGGCAGGAGATCAAGAATCAGAGGACACAGCTTGAGAATTGCTTGATCCAGTACTTGACTCATACTGGTAACATGATGGGAATTTCATTGGCAGCAAAAGAGGCACGTGTCATAACACAAGCATGTGCTAAACTTGAGTTGTGTGGTTCAAGTTACCGTGTAGTTCCACATTGGGGTTTGATATTTCGTCAAATTTAGCAGGGAGATTTCCACGGCCTACATCTTAGAACGACATCATGATGTTGATCTTCAAAATGTGGGCTTTTCAGCATGTTTATCCTCTTACTATCCAGATACATCTTTAGATGAAATGATCAGTGTTATCTGTAACTCTCCTCTTACTGCTAATGACAGGAAGCCTAGGCCCAAAGCAATTCAACTTTCCGCCATGGATTTGTTCATGTAGTCAGCTTACTGCCGCAAGCTCTATTTGTAACACATGTAAGTTTTCTCAGCTCGCTTGATTCAAGCCTTGGCAACTGGTTCATCGCCCTCGTTCAACATCAGTGATTTAGTAGCAATCAGTACAACATGCATATGTTCTCATCGAAAACTCATAACTCAGCACCAAGTAACAATCTTCAAAACAAGTTCACGACACTGATTTCACCACAAGTTTGCACGTGTTTCCGGTTTTATGCAATAATGATTCCAACAGCAGAGATTCGACATCGTAAACCATACCCAAAGCATTTTCACAAATAGTTGGTATGAATAGATTCACACACATGGGAATATGAGTTATCTTCTAAAAAGAGTTGTAATTAACCTATCCCATAACAATTTCATTGATCGGTAATTCCCTGCAAAATATGACAAGCATGTCAAGTTTAGTGGATATTTGAAAGTAAAAGGGCTAAAGTCAGAGTGCATTTGAAGTCAACAAATTGCCCCATCAGCATAAATCAAAGCAGTAAAAAAATCACAAACAAAGCAGTAAAAATTCAGGGTAAAAATATCAAATATTTTCAATTTAAATGAACAAAATTCAGGGACATGAAAATAAGACAGCAGAGACACGTTCACGAAAATGACAAATACAGAGCAGCAGTAAGCAATTACAGTACCACAGTCTTAACACAGAAATGGGAATAGGACAGATTAGTAGCAGACCAAACCTAAAACCTAATGTGCAGAGGATTTCAGAGCCTCAAGGGTTGGTCTGCTAAACCTAATTGACTTCACTATAAAGGCTTGATTTTTGGAGAGAAGGGGGGGGGATTCTGAAAAACGGCCGCCTTCTCTCACAGCTCATCTTCATCCCTCAACCAAAAAAGCACACATAAACAAAATTAAAAAGAGATTGAAGGAGAGAGCTTATCTGTTTTCGGTATCGACAATCTGGTGGAATCGGTTCAACGAAAGCTGTGCATCATCCAAACTCTTCATTGCTAGCGTGAGAACTTGTCGGATTCGCTCCAACTCTGTAAGCATTCTATTACTTTTCTGTCTTCATAGGCTTAGTTTGTGTTAATCTGTATCGTTTTGTTTCCTGGCGTTGAGTTTTCTTTTTTCGAAAAAAAGAAGAAGAGCAGAAGAGGCTCTTCGAAACCATTCGAAACCTTCCCCCATTTGTCGTCAAACCCAGCTTCACCTTCACCGAAAAACACCAACATCACCTTCCACCTTTGAAACAACCTTCAAAACCAAATATCCAACTTCATCTTCAACATAATATCCATAAACAACCCGTCTTCATCCATAAACACCGAAACTCCACCGTGAAACTCAAACTTAGACTTCCAAAAATCATCCTCACCTCCCAAACTCACGTTCCATTTAACCCACTCGAATCAATCCACAATCCAGAAACGAAAAGATGAAACGAGATAAAGAGAGAATGATTTAGCGTAAAAACGAGACGAGTTTGAATCTAATCTGAAGCCGTGCGGAGAGAGAGAATGAGAAGAAACTGAGAGAGTGGAGAGATTCGTTGCTGGCTTGATCTTTTTCTTTTTTTTTTATTATTTTATTTTAAGATTTGTTAATGATATTTTCTGTTTATGTATAAATTTATATGTTAGTTTTGTTAAATAACATTTTATAAATAAGTTATGTATTTTATGGAATTTTGTAAGTATATACTAACTTTAGTTATTATTTTATTTTTTATAATTTCTAGCTTACAATATTAAAGTTTTAAAGTTTTTATTTTAAGAGTAGATTTTACTTCGCATTTGTTATTGGACATTTTTGTCCCATTTCATCTGTTTTGGTCGATGACGAGACCTCCGTAAACCGTTATTAAGTCAAGTTATTGATAAATAACGTTGGATCTGAGACCATTTCCTTTCAACGCTTTTCCTCCTAAAAACCTCGGTCATGTACCGAGTGTATTCTCGAACCTCATTTTCAAACAAATAATTTCTTTGTATTGAATTAAAAAGAGAGGATTGGGTGTAGACCTCTTCTTCTTCGAGCGTTGGGATGCCCACTGTAGTGAGGGTGATCCCGACACTCGTCTTTCAATACGAAGACGCTTCTAAACTTTTCTCTCCTAAAAACCTCGGTCTCGTACCGAGTCCATTTTCAAACCATCTTTCAATAAATTATATTCTCTTCGTATTGAATTAAAGAGAGCGGATTGGGTGTAGACCTCTTCCTCCCCGAGTGTAGGGATGCCCACTGTAGTGAGGGTGGTTCCGACACTCGTCTTTCAATACGAAGACGCTTCCCATCCATTTTCAAATCTCATCTCCTTAAAATCAATTCTTGGTATTAAATTAAAAAGAGAGGATTGGGTGTAGACCTCTTCTTCTTCGAGTGTTGGGATGCCCACTGTAGTGAGGGTGGTTTCGACACTCGTCTTTCAATACGAAGACGCTTCCAACTTTTCCTCCTAAAACCTTGGTCCCGTACCGAGTACACTTTCAATAATAAACTGACTTCTTTGTACTGAATTAAAAAGAGAGGATTGGGTGTAGACCTCTTCTTCTTCGAGTGCAGGGATGCCCACTGTAGTGAGGGTGGTTTCGACACTCATCTTTCAATACGAAGACGCGACTCCTTCCACCATCTCGCTTTCACAACTTCCTTCCACAATTTTCACACCTAAAACCTCGGTCACGTACCGAGTGCATTTTCAAATTCCTTTTCATACAAAAACTTGAATGGTCGTGGAGTGGTTAGGCGTAGGCCTTCTCCTATCCCGAGTGCTGACGTTTACCGTAGGGTTCTCTGTCGCAAAGCACTTACCATTCAAAACCAAAAACATCTTTAATAAGAGAATGAAGTTCTCTTTGCATTGAATTAAAGAGAGAGGATTGGGTGTAGACCTCTTCTTCTCCGAGCGTAGGGATGCCCACTGTAGTGAGGGTGGTTTCGACGCTCGTCTTTCAATACGAAGACGCCTCGTTCGCCACACCCTTTTATAACAAAAACTTTGAGACAAAGAATTGGGTACTACCCGTAGGGGTTACTATCCGAGGACCTATCTCGCCCCTAAAAAAAAATTCAACCAATCAAACGTGACTTCTTGCCTCGCATGGCGAAAACTAATCAACCTTTCAAAAAGGATATGTTACGTCCGTTCTACCGCAAACAGGTAACGCATAAGTCTCCTCACATGCGAGCAGCAATACACCTAAACTGCTAGAATGCGCACGATAGCATCATCCACAAAACATCAGCAAACCGTAGGCCGAACTACGACTGCTCTGATTCTTTACTTCCTTCGAGTAAAGATACGTAGGCACAAGGGCCACAATCCTTGCCGAGCACACTTCCCCCATATTTGTAGTTCCCCGAACTACGTCGACTCTGACTTTCTCATACCTATTGAGAATACGTAGGCCTAGGACCGCGAAGTCCTACCGAGTCTGTTCTCTCTCTTCTTCCCCCCGTTACCTCTCTTTCCCCGTTTCTAAACCCTTCTCTCTATCTTTTAGAACACTTTTATAGCATAATGTTTAAGCAAATAAATTCACACATCGACAAACAAAAGGTTCCCATCGAGTACGATGGATGCGAGGGGTGCTAATACCTTCCCCTCGCATAACCGGCTTCCGAACCCGTTCATGGTTGCGAGACCATCTTATCCATTTCTTTCTTAAGGTTTTCTCGATATTTTCCTTTCCCCTCATGGGATAAATAAAGTTCGGTGGAGAATCTTCTGTCCTTTCTTTCTGCCTCCCCGTCGTTGCGCGATGCATTTTTCGAGTAGCGACAGCTGGCGACTCTGCTGGGGACTACCTAGCAAGCCAGGCCTAATTTGTTTGTCGTGTGTGTGATTTTGTTTGCTCTTATCTGTTTTTTATGTTGTGTTTATTCCTAACCTGTTGGTTTTATTGGGTTGGTTTGCAAGCATAAAAGCTTTCTACCCGAGCTTTCGAGTATATACTAAGATAGGAGGTGGGTTCTTTCTGATTTGCGAGACTTAGGACTCGTTGAGTTGGATCGAATCCCACCGCTCAGATGAGACCCTGTTGGGATGATTATGTCTTACGTGTAGTCATAATGACGTCTTTATTTCCGACGTGGGAGTCTGTGACTCTGAGGACCTTTGTAGAACCTTATTCCAAAGGTTGCTAAGACATGACTCTGTGTTCATCCTTTGAAGGGATTACCGTCTTACGAGTAGTCGTTATGATGGAAAACTTTTGAGGGCTAGTGCATGGGACTTTGTTTAAAAGCCTTTGGGATGCCCCCTTGCAAACCAATAGACAACCCACCCGATGGGAGAGATATTTTTTGTGTTGTTTTGCAGGACCAGTGATCTTGATCTCGCTTTGTGTTCTTTATCATGTGCATTCATAAAACATTGCATTACATATCATTTTTCGCATATCAAGGGACTTAAGAGACTGTGATTATCTCAGGTATTGGTGAATACAATGACTGACCAAAGAAAGAGAAGCACAAATTCCATCAAGTTTAGAGAACCAAAGCTGGAACTAATTCAAGACATTCTGATTGACGTACCAAAGGCTATCAAGATCAACTTTCAGGGGAAGTATGGGAAATTGCTTGATCTCCTCCATTCTAGGGTCGATGCTTGGGCTTTGTTCGCTATGGCTCAGTTCTATGATGCACCTCTCAGATGTTTCACTTTTCAAAACTATCAGTTGGCCCCTACTCTTGAGGAATATTCTCACATTTTGAACATCAAGATTAAGGATCAACCTATATACACAGGCTTGGAAGAAGAACTAAAACCTCCTGCCATTGCTCTTACTCTACGTATGACCAAAGAGGAAGTCAAAGAGGGGCTAGCCAATAAAGGAGGGGTTCAAGGTTTTCCTTTGAAATTTCTGCTAGATAAAGCTGCTCAGTACAAGACTATGGGAGATTGGGAAAGATTTGGTATTGTCGTTGCTCTAATGATCTATGGGATTGTCCTCTTTCCAAATGTAGACAATTTCATAGACCTAGCTGCTATCATTCTCTTTATGCAAAGGAATCCCATTCCTACCCTCCTCGCTGATGTTTACCATTCTATTCATTGGAGAAGTGAAAAGAAGTCAGGAATGATCCAATGCTGTTCTCATTTACTATTCAAATGGTATGCCTCTCATCTACAGAAGAAGGGACCGTTCGTAGAAAACAAGAAAAAACTGAAGTGGTCTCAACGCATTATGTCTCTAGAGGCCAATGATATTGCTTGGTACTCTCAGGAGTACTACGATGTGGAGATTATCTTTAGTTGTGGAGAATTCGGTAATGTGCCTCTAGTCAGTAGGGCTGGTTGTATCAACTACAACCCAGTCATGGCATTGCGCCAATTGGGCTATGCTATGGAAGATGAGCCCGAAGCAGGGAAAGTTCAAAGCTTTTTTTTACTTGCCACAACAGAAGATCCTGCTTTTGCCAGGAAGATTGCGAAGGCATGAGGCAAGATTCACACGAAAGGAAGGCAAGAGTTGAAGGCGAAGAATTGTGTGGCGAAAGAGCCATACAACCAGTGGTTGCTAGCCCGAGTGGCCGAAAGGTTGCTGCCATTTCCCTCAGAACCATCGATGCGAGAAGGACCTCCTGCTCCCACCCATGTATCTATGGAGGAGTACGAGAAACTGAAGCAAGTGGTAGAGAGGTTGACTAAAGAAAATCAGGACCTCGAAGCTGAAATTCACCGAGCGAATATGGAAAATGGTCAGTACAAGAGGAAAGTAGAGTTTGAACAAGATCGGGCGGCTGAGAGCAGCAAGAAATTAAAGTTAGAAACAGACATGAGAGTCAAGTACCAGCAGGGTTTCGAAGGAGCTGATACATCATTGACAACTCTTCGACAACACCTAAAAGAGACTAAGGCTTCTTGTGATAGAGCATGGCATCTCTTTGAACTAGCTTCTGCTGAGAAAAAGGAGACAAGAGAGAATCTTGAAGCTGATATTGGGAATCTCGAAAAGCAACTGAGAAACTCCTTGACCCTAGTAGAGGATGAACGAAGACTCAAGGAGGAAGCATTTAGGGCTTCATATGTCACTCCTGACATGTGGAACAACAAATGTCAGGAATTGGAGACTGCCCAAGAAACAGCTACTCTATGGAGGAATCGCTTCGACGACTTGCAAAGGGATAGTGCTCAGTGGCTCCAGAAGGAGGCTCAACTCAATGAATTGCTGGGCACCCACGTGGATTCTATTTGCTATTACCAATCGACTCTAGACATGTGTCGCGCTAGGTATAACAATCTGGTGGAGCATTGAAACCTCATGATCCGTGATATTCCATGGAGGTTGGAAAGCACAATTCAAGACTTGGAAGGAAATGATATCCCTCCTGCTATTCACCACTTTCTCCAGCTTTGCGATCAAATGGTTAGAAGATTCATGTTCGAAACGAAGAAGCTTGAAGAACGTCTCCAAAGGAGAGAATTTTAGTTATTCAGTTATTTTCTTGTAGCATGACTAGTTAGTTTTGGCTTATTCAGCAATTGTCTGTATGAAATTTTCCTAAAATTAATGAAAGTTTGCTTTTTGGTCTAAATTGTGCACTTCTTTATTATTCAGTCATGATTCTATGATACCAATGATAATCACAAGCCTCGAAAGTCTCTCGAGCATTTTGCATACGTTTGCGCATTTTTCTTTTTGCATTTCCTACAACCCGACCTTACACGCCGCTTACCCCTTTCAGAAAGAGTAAAGCAAGCTGATTTCACGACATCGGTATAACACAAGGAATAACCAGAAGAGAGTCATGGATCAGATAGAGCAAGACCAGGCTACTATGAGGAGCGAGATGCTAGGCATGAAAACGCAGATGAATTAACTCATGGAGGTGATTCAGAACATGGCCAGGAGTCAAGAGGAGATGAGGCAAGCAGCAGAGAGGAGCGCTAATCAGACTTTGGCTGGTGCAATTCCCAATGCAAGTGGTGCAATTCCAATTCCTGTTGAGGCCACCCCAACTCCTGTTGGGGCAATTCCTACTTCTGCCGGCGCCGTACCTATCAACACCGTCCCTCCGCCAGTCGGTACTACCCAACCTCATGGCACTGCGATCCCAATACCAGTCCAGTATGATGAACATGAAGGCTTCTATGAGAATTCAGCTGAAGCATGTGCACCCCAAACCGCTGAGTTGGAGAAAAAGTTCAAGGCCTTACAAGAGGTGGTAAGGGCATTGCAAGGCCCCGATGTTTTGGGATTGGATGCTGCTGAAATATGTCTTGTACCCGGAGTTAAGATACCTCCGAAGTTTGTAATTCCAACCTTCGATAAATACAAGGGTAACAGTTGTCCTAAGACCCACATAAGGTCTTACTGTAGGAAGATGGCCGCCTATTCTGATGACGAGAAGCTATTGATCCATTTCTTTCAAGATAGCTTAACAGAGGCGTCCCTAGAATGGTATATGCACCTTGAACGATCCAATGTGAGAAGCTGGAAAGAGTTAGCAGACGCTTTCGTGAAGCATTATCAGTATAATACTGACATGGCTCCGAATCGTATGCAGCTTCCGAATTTGACCCAGAAGCCGAATGAGTGTTTTAAAGACTTCGCACAGAGATGAAGGGGAGTAGCTGCAAGGGTACAACCTCCAATGATGGAGAAAGAACTGACAGACCTATTCATGGGCACGCTACAAGGACCGATCTTTGAGTGGTTAGCATCCACAACCTCCACGGTGTTTTCTGAACTTGTCATGGCTGGAGAGAGATTAGAGAGTTTCATGAAGGCGGGAAAAATTCAGAATGCAGGCGGATCTGCAAGTGGGGTCAAGAAGCCCTATCAGGGTTTCGTTAAGAAAAGGGAAGGCGAAGCTAGTGCTGTGTTCACCAATAGAGGGAGAACTCACCAAGGTTATCACTACATTGCTGCCATTGCTCCACAGCAACCACTTTCCATTCCGGCAAATCAGCCTGCGACTCAGCAAAATCGACAACAACAACCCTATCAACCAAGACAAAATCAGTATCAAGGGCAGAGAAAACCAGAAAGAAGGCTTGATCCAATTCCGTCCACCTACGCCAAATTGCTTCCGTTCTTGTTGAAAGGAGGTCTCGTTCAACTTAGGGAAATGAAAGATCCTCCGGCTGTTCTCCCCTACGGTTACGACGTGAATGCGAGATGTGAATTCCACTCTGGCGCCCCAAGCCATAGCATTGAGAATTGTAAGGCTTTAAAATACATTGTGCAAAATCTTATCGATTCAAAAGCGATAAACTTTACCCGAAATACTCCGAACATCAAGTCTAATCCAATGCCACCTCACCACTCAACAAACATGATTGAAGGCTCTAAGGGGATCCGATTAATTTCGGATATTGAGAAATTGAGAACCCCACTTTCCACTATTAAGGAGCAACTCTTGTTGAAAAACATTTACCCAGGATGTTCAACTAATTGCCATGTTTGCATGGACGGATCTCAAGGATGCACTGAGCTGAAGAAAGGCATACAAAGCCTGATTGAGCAGGGTGTATTAGTAGCAGAACAACTATCAAAGATTGAGGAAGTTGCTACTCTTGAAATTCCGTTCGAAACATTGGAGATACCATATGATGATGGATATGAGCTTTGGATCCCATTTGACAATTCGAACCACACACCATTGACCATACCGTGCGATGAGGAAGAATGGGACAACATGTACGGACATACTTCTATCCCACTGCAGATCCCGTATGATCCAGTTGAGATACCTATGTCTCCACCATCAATGAACCAGCTTGTCATTTCGGCCCCATCTCCGTTTCCATACAAGAGCACGAAAGCTGTACCTTGGTTATACGATGAAACTGTTTTTCTCAACGGACAGAAGGTGGCAGAAGAAGATGTATTGGAAGAAAAGAAGACTGTAGAGAACATCGTGGGAACCGGAGGCGTCACTAGAAGTGGTCGAATCTTCGCTCCGACTGCACCTCCTGTCAACAGCAGTGACAATACAAGGAAAGGTACTGCCGTACCGATCACAAATGAACAGGGGCAGTCATCTAAACAGAAAGGCGTCCCAAATGATGAAGCAAAGGAGTTTCTAAGAATCATTCAGAAAACCGATTACAAAGTGATTGACCAGCTCAATCAGACACCCTCGAAGATATCCATGCTGTCATTGTTAATGTGTTCAAAGGCCCATCAAGAAGCACTGCTAAAATTCTTGAAGGCAGCTCATGTGCCAGAGGAGATATCAGTAGTCCAGTTTGAAGAAGTGGTGGGAAATATTGCATCAGGTCATATTTTGAGCTTTAATGATAGTGAATTACCTCCCGAAGGTAAAAATCATAACAAGGCCTTGCACATTACCATCGAATGTGTGGATGTTGTATTTTCTAGGGTGCTTGTTGACACTGGATCATCGTTGAATGTGTTACCAAAAAGCTCGTTGTGCAAGCTGTCAATTGAAGGACTTGTGATGAAGCCAAGTCAAACTATTGTAAAAGCTTTTGATGGAGCTAAGAGAACCGTGGTAGGCGAGGTTGATCTCCCGATCAAGATTGGACCTCATACTTTCATCATTACATTTTACGTAATGGATATATACCCCGCTTACAGTTGCCTTCTTGGTCGTCCGTGGATTCATTCCGCAGGCGCTGTAACTTCAACCTTGCATCAAAAGATTAAGTTTATGATTAACAATCAGATGGTCATCATTGAGGGTGAGGAAGATGTTCTTGTGAGCCATCTTGCTTCTTTCCGCTATGTGGAAGTAGGAAATGAAGTGCATGAGACACCGTTTCAAGCTTTTGAAGTAATCAATGTTGAAATGATTTACGAAAAGCCAGCATCCTCAATAGTGACTTGGAAGGACACGAGGACGGTGATAGAGGAAGGACATCCGCGAGGATGGGGCAGGGTGTTGGAATTGCCCGTCAACAAAAATGGAGTTGGTCTAGGCTACAAGCAGAAGAATGCAACTGATAAGGGCAAAGAGCTTGCAACTCCGTTGGTTTTTACTAGTGGAGGCCACCTTGTCGATGGTCAAGTCATGTTTTTGGAAACTGAAGCCGAAGATCATGAAGAGCTGTGTATGGTGTATCCTAGGGCGCCTAATCAAACTTTGAACAATTGGAGAGTCGTTGAAATCCTCGAAGTTACTCTAGTAGACGAGTAATTCCCTTTTATTTTATCTAAAAAAAAAGTCATATGCTCTGCCCAAGGCATATGGATCATGTTGTAGGGCCTTTTGCTTTTAAAGCACAACTTATCATCAATAAATAAACTTTCGCATCCAATTACGCTCTCTTTCTTTCATTTTTACTTTTTGCACATAAAATTATCTTTGAAAGACAATGTTTTGTTTTATTTTCCTTTGTTATGTCAACCTTTTCTAAAAATAATAAAAAATAATAAAGCATGAAGTCATTCATCGTGCAGATCTTCCCTTGCTCCTGTCAATAACGACCCCGCTATGGTCCAATATGACTTTGATAACCCGATCTACCAAGCCGACGAAGACTGCGAGGAAGATTGTGATCTCCCAGAAGAGCTAGTTAGACTATTGAAGCAGGAGTCAAAGGTCATTCAGCCCTACCAAGAAGAGGTCGAAGTCATCAACATGGGAACTGAAGAGGATGCCAAAGAAATCAAGATAGGCGCAGCTTTGGAGTCAGAGATTAAGTCAAAACTGATAATATTGCTTCAAGAGTATGTTGACGTATTTGCTTGGTCTTACAAAGATATGCTCGGTCTAGATGAAGAGATTGGGATGCACAAATTACCTCTCAAGGAAGGCTGCCCGCCGGTGAAGCAAAAGTTGAGGAGAACAAAGCCAGAGATGTCCTTCAAGATCAAAGAGGAAGTGCAAAAGCAATTAGACGCTGGTTTTCTGGCAGTATCCAACTATCCACAATGGATAGCGAATATCGTCCCAGTACCTAAAAAGGATAGGAAGGTGCGAATGTGTGTAGATTATAGAGACCTTAATAGAGCGAGTCCGAAAGATGAGTTCCCTTTGCCACACATTGATGTGCTAGTAGACAACACGACCCAGTTTTCCGTCTTCTCATTTATGGATGGCTTTTCTGGATATAACCAGATTAAGATGGCGCCCAAAGATATGGAAAAGACAACTTTCATCACTCCATGGGGAACTTTCTGTTACAAGGTCATGCCGTTTGGGCTTAAGAACGCATGCGCAACATATCAGCGAGCAATGGTCACTCTTTTCCATGACATGATACATAAAGAGATTGAGTGTTATGTAGACGATATGATTGCGAAATCCCAGACTGAGGAAGAGCACCTCATCCACTTGGAAAAGCTATTCGCCCGATTAAGGAAATTCCAGCTGAGACTAAATCCCAACAAATGCACTTTTGGTGTAAGATCTGGTAAACTGCTAGGTTTTATTGTGAGCCAAAAAGGGATTGAAGTTGATCCAGATAAGGTCAAAGCTATTCAAGAGATGCCGACACCCAAAACTGAAAAAGAAGTCCGAGGGTTCCTTGGGAGGTTGAACTATATCGCCAGGTTTATATCTCATCTAACGGCCACTTGTGAGCCCATCTTCAAGTTACTTCGAAAGGATCAAGCTGTGGTATGGAACGATAATTGTCAGAAAGCTTTTGAGAAGATAAAGGAATACCTACAAGAACCGCCGATCTTGATGCCTCCAGTACCCGGACAACCCCTGATCATGTACCTGACTGTGCTAGAGGGATCCATGGGATGCGTGTTGGGACAACATGATGAAACCGGCAGGAAAGAGCATGCAATCTATTACCTCAGCAAGAAGTTTAATGACTGTGAAACGAGATATTCAATGCTCGAAAAGACATGTTGCGCATTGGCTTGGGCAGCAAAACGCTTGAGACAATATATGCTCACCCATACGACTTTGTTGATCTCCAAGATGGATCCTGTCAAATACATATTCGAGAAGCCCGCTCTCACCGGGCGAGTAGCTCGTTGGCAAATGGTGTTAACAGAGTATGACATCCAGTATGTTACGCAGAAAGCTATCAAAGGAAGTGTGCTCTCTGAATACCTTGCCCACCAACCTATGGACAACTACCAGTCCATGCGCTTCGATTTCCCCGATGAAGACGTCATGTTTGCCAGAGATTATGCCACGCCAGGCCCAGATGATGGACCCGAACCAGGATCGCGATGGACGCTCGTGTTCGATGGTGCCGCAAATGCCAAAGGTTGTGGAATTGGGGCAATCATCACTTCTCTAACTGGCTTTCACTTGCCATTCACCGCCAGATTATGCTTCGAATGTACTAACAACATGGCCGAATATGAAGCTTGTATTTTCGGAATTGAGGCTGCCATTAATAATAGAATCAAGATTCTAGAAGTCTATGGAGATTCCGCGCTTGTCATATGCCAGATTAAAGGGGAGTATGAAACACTGGACCTCAAGTTAATTCCTTACAAAGATCATGTCTTGAAGTTAATCCCGTACTTTGATGAGATCACTTTTCATCACATTCCCAGAGGAGAAAATCAGTTGGCTGACGCTCTAGCAACACTAGCATCTATGTTTCAGGTCAAGTGGAAGAATGAGGCGCCATCCATCCGCTTGGAATATTTGGACGAGCCCGCTTATTGCCTAGCGGCCGATGTGGAGGAAACTAAAATTGATGATCATCCTTGGTTCTATGACATCAAGCGATATCTAGAGACACAAGAATATCCAGAAGGCATAACTATCACTGACAAGAAGTATCTCAGAAAGCTCTCCTCAAAGTTTTTCCTCAGTGGTGACGTGTTATACAAGCGGAATTACGATTCGGTTTTACTCAGATGCGTGGATAAACACGAAGCAGAACGTATCATAAATGAAATGCATGAAGGATCTTTTGGGACACATGCTAGTGGTCATACTATGGTTAAAAAGATTTTGAGGGCGGGATACTATTGGATGACGATGGAAACGGATTGTTGTCTCCATGTCCAGTCATGCCACAAGTGCCAAATTTACGCAGACAAGGTCCACACTTCACCACTCCCTCTGAATGTTTTGACTTCGCCTTGGCCTTTCGCTATGTGGGGTATAGATGTAATCGGACGCATCGAGCCAACCGCTTCAAATGGGTATCGTTTTATCTTAGTGGCCATCGATTACTTTACCAAATGGGTAGAAGTTGCGTCCTATGCCAACGTCACTAAGCAAGTGGTGACTCGCTTCATCAAGAAGGAGATTATTTGTCGATATGGAATCCCGAACAAGATCATTACAGACAACGGTTCAAACCTCAACAATAAGATGATGAAAGAGTTGTGTAAAAACTTCAAAATTGAACACCACAATTCAACACCTTATCGCCCTAAAATGAATGGAGCTGTTGAGGCGGCAAATAAGAACATTAAGAAAATCGTCCAGAAGATGGTGAAGACTTACAAAGACTGGCACGAGATGTTGCCATTTGCGTTGCATGGCTACCGCACCTCAGTGCACACTTCCACAGGGGCAACCCCGTTTTCTCTCGTATATGGCATGGAAGCAGTATTGCCCATTGAAGTAGAGATTCCCTCCTTAAGGATTTTGGCAGACGTCAAGCTAGATGAGGCCGAATGGATACAAGCCAGACTCGACCAACTTAATCTCATCGACGAGAAGCGCATGACGGCCATCTGTCATGGACAGTTATACCAAAAACGATTGAAGAAGGCTTTTGATAAGAAGGTTCTCCCACGACACATCCAAGCAGGAGATTTGGTACTGAGCAAAATTCAACCAAATCACGTCGATCCAAGGGAAAATGGGCACCAAACTATGAGGGTCCATATATAGTAAAGAAAGTTTACTCCGGAGGAGCCTTGATCCTTTCAACCATGGATGGTGATGATCTCTCATCCCCTGTGAATGCGGATGCAGTTAAAAAATATTATGCTTAAAAGATAGGCCCGGTGGACCCAAAAAGAAAATCCACGCAAAAAATGGGCGTCCTGGTGAACCATAAAAATGGTTCAGGCAAAATTAGGGACTAAAAAAAAAAGTATCCTGATAGGCTGAAAACCTGAAAGGGCGGCCTAGGCAAAAGTTAGGGATTCGAAAAGGCAGAACTGCATCTTGAAAAGACGAGTGAATTATCCTCCATAACCATCAAGCTCTCGACCGAGAAATATCATTTTGATCGTGGCGCTCAAAAGCAAGGCGTGAAGGGTCTTCAGAGACATATGGGCCATAGCGGATTTGAAACTTGGCAGGGACCATTTTCAACATTGTCTTAGTCTTTATATTCTCTTTTAAAAGCAGTTACCTCTTTTAGGAATTGCCCCCTTTTGTAATTTTCCCATTTATGGGTTTTCGTCAATAAAATTACTTTCATCAAAGCCTTCTCTATTTTTATTTACCCTTTGATTGCAAGTTTCATTTATTTGATGATGGGTTTTGCATATAATGACATTATGGTAAATTAGATTAAGGGATGACTTACCCTCTTAGGGTAACTAAAGGGTGACCATGACTCTAAGGAGTACGCAGGAACATCATTCCAAATCTTGTAATGACTTGACTGACAAGGTCATCAAACCCGGCAGAGCAGGCCTCGAGTTGATCCTCCTACATCCTTTTGGTGTTAGGGTTGAGATTGTTTCGCTCCATCATCCTTTTGGTGATGGGTATGACATCCTCTTTGGTGTCAAGTTTTCTCTGTTAACATCCTTTTGGTGTTAACGACTTTTGAAAGGTACCAAGCACCTCATTCCCAGACATTTTATTTATTCTCGGACAAATTCAGGGTCCTCTATATCTAATCACCTTCTACCTCGAAAGAATGAATGTCATGGCATTTCATCTTACTCGATTTAAGCTAATTAGATATGGGCATCTGTCACACCCCAAAATTTTCCTACATAGTATATTGCTTTCATCTGTGCATCTATCCACCAACTACTGATCGAGGGATTGAAGATTTAGATTGTTTTGTTCCACGGTTCCATGGTTTATGGGTCAAAATTGTTACAAGAACAAATTGAGGTTCATCTGAGGTTTGAGTGTGTGCATTTGCCTCTAATATAACCTTGGTTAGGCAAGTCTTGTTCAGGCAATATGGTTTGAGTCTTCATTTAGAGGTCTATTTGCTCAAGGTGTCTATGAAGGAGTCAAGTTTTCAGGAGGTATTTAATTCAGTTGTTTCATGATCAAAGACTGACATGATCCATCATATATTAGGATATTGTTCATTAAAGCACAGGGTGATGTTTTTGGCTCGTCATGGCTCAAAGTGGAAAAGTTTGGATGAATTCATGTTGATTCAATAATACGTTCAAAGTTAAAGGTCGATTCGCGTTTGAATATTTATTTCTCAAAGATTGATTTGTGGATTATTTCAAAGCTTCATTCAATTTAAATGAAGAACTCAAGAAGGGTGTGGTTTGACTAATGAAGATTTTGGAATGACATGGAAACTTCAAGTCAATGATCAACAGTTCAAGGATTTTTCATTAATTTAAAGCATGATTCAAATAACAAAGTGGATGTGAAAATTCAAAGTTCAAAGCCCATCTTTACAAGAGAAAGATACATGAAAATTACATCATAATTTAATTTCCTAATCATTTTTCATATGACCCACAAATTCTAGCAATACGCAGCCATCCAAAGCGTCGGTAAAGGAAGAAAGCAAGAGCCAAGTTTCTGGTCAAGACTCCATATCGAGCTCAGTCAACTCCCCAGGTTTCGGTCAAAACCCAGAGGCTTGAAGAACTTTCTCTTAAGCAGGCAAGACAGTTGATTCCAGTGACACCATCCTTGCCTAAGGCTTTGGTTAATAACTCTAAAAAAAATCAAAACCGAAGACAGCACTCAGAAATGCTGAGATGAATATGGCTGCCAAGAGTGTGCCACAACAACCTGCTGCATTGCGTATTGTTAATCTTTTTGTCCGCAGTGGAAATGCTAAAGGTGATGCTCCAAGGACATCTGGGGAGTTTACTGATCTTAAGTCTGTGGTGTGGGAAAATGGTGTTTCTGCAACGGCAAAGGAAGCTTCAGCTCCAACAAATTACAAATAAACACCATTGGATTCACGCAAATTAGGCACAACAAGGACAAGCCTTCACCTCGCTTGTGTAACTTTCCCGCACCTAACCACTTGATGCACCGACACGATTCGCAAACCTGTAAACCACAACCTTTTCCGCAACTATCATGATTCAAATTAGCGAACTCGCCTGGAGTAAACCAAAATCAAATGAGAAGATTAATAAATCAAGAAAATTGATTCACTTTGCAACACACAAAAAAACTATTGGCAGGAAAATAACCATTTTAACTCCCAGCTGCAAAGAATGAACAGCCAAGCACTCACCGTAAAACCGAAAAGTTCCAACCTATTTCATAACGGTTCATATCCTACTTCAAAAATGCTTCATCTAGCTGCCAACACATACCAGAATTGCAAATCTCTTCAAAGTTGCTGCTGATGCTAGTGGTACAACCTCCCATATCCGATGTTGTCGGGATGGTGATTTAGAGTTATTTCGGAATGTTGTAGGAAAGCATGCAATCACTTTCAATACAGCTTGTCGAACCACACTGCCATGATTGTCCAACAATTGTCACAAGTTACCAATACAACAAACCATTATGAGCACCAGCCTTGCACCAGCCTGCATTTAAAACCTTACCCCATCCACGATGTACAACTCGCCTCAATAGCCCCGAAATGCATAGTTTGTGAAACAAAGTCCACCGTACGAAGTGCTTCTGAAAATTGGTGATTTGATGACAACAAACTCCACTTTTACCTGCAAATAGAAAACGAAATATCAATATCAAGAATTATCAAATTCAACTCATGTCGTCGTGCTACAACAAGCTCCAGCTCCTTATGTTGAGAGTTCACTTGTGCATGACCTGAACAGCTCCAAAGAGGAATCCCACATTGTGCAGGATTCTGTTTGTGACTATACTTCTAAGTCATTGAAGCAGGTACCGGACAGCGCTTTAAGATCTGTTGGTGTTGCCATACCGGCAATATCTATGCCTTCTGTACATTTACAACATGATGCACCTTCTGTTGATAAATCTTCAACAGGATCCAGTGGGATTGAGTTATCCCCAGCTAGTCTGGCTGAAATAGACAACTCCAATGCAGTGCATGTTGAAACACATGAACCCAAAAAGGCTACCGAGAAGAAATCTAAGAAGCAAAAATCTAACAAACCTCAGTCTTCTGACCAAGCCAAGGGATTGCTAAAACACGACTCTGCAGCCATCAAAGCAGTCAGAAATTGAAATACCACATTTTAATGAGTTGGGGAAAACAAACGGTGGATCACATGAAACACATCTGCAAAAAAACCAGAAGTAAGGCTAGTCAGATTGAAGAAAATGTTGTACTAGAGACAGCTGGTCAGCACGATGTCAGTGTTACTAGAAGCATCACTGAAACAATCTTTTCAGGCGATTTTGTGGCAGTTGGTTCTGTTTCTACTCACAATGCCGAAGTTCCTGCTGGATGAGCTTGGAAACCTGCTCCAAGTGTCAAGGCCAAGTCTTTATTAGAAATTCAGCTGGAAGAACAGAGAAAGGCATAGACAGAAACGCTTGTAACTGATGTTGTTGCTTCTGTCAATTCCATGAGTTTGGCAACGCCCTGGGCTGGGGTTGTATCATATCCAGACTTGGTTAAGGTATCTAGTGAAAGTCACGAAGGAGACAATACAGAATATCCTGTTAATTCTCAAACTTCTCAGAATATGAAGAGCAAGAAAAGTCGGTTGCATGATCTATTAGCTGAAGAAGTTTTGAAAAAATATAATGAAACAGATGCGGAGGTTCCAAGATAACTTTAATCTCGGATCAACAATCCTTTACACCTCTTTCATCTATTCCGTTATCAAGAACAAATGGGCTAGAAGAAATTAGAGGCAGTTTCCATGGCAGCAGTGCCTCATTGATGCAGTTGCTGTGTGATGAAACGCATCTGAAACTGAACACTTAGTTCACTTTCTGTTTGAAAAGTCATGTTAATCAACTCGAGATGTGATCCACGTTATCGCACCTTCAACTCGCATCAGTAACCTTGCACCATTCCTTTCGTCGAAACGCGACGCAAGATCAGCCACTTTCAAACTCATCTCAAAACATCATGCGACTCTGTTCACAAAGCCTACCCACAATTACGTATGGCATCCAGAAACCCATGGGCCAGCCTCAGCTTCATCAACAACAACAGCAGCAACTTGACTACACACACGTTGCACGTTGCAGCCACAACAACTGAGTCATATCTCATAACCACAGGCTGCTGACATCCAATAACAGAAACGAGAAGGAAATGCGAGACAGGGTTGAGAGCAATGGGCAACTTTCAAATAACAATGCGGTCTTGCCGTCGACGATATTCATAGAAAACAACGTAGAATCAAGAAGCTTACAATTATGGATTTGCTATCTCCACAACCTTTCGATGTCGATTCCCTGCGATACTTGTTTGCCTCTACTCATCCTATGCAGTAGTGGCTCATACGATGAAAGGACCTCTTCTGTTATAATCAATGAGCTGGGTCTTCAAGACATTGATAACTTACGGGTCTGTAGCTTTCTTGTTGTTGTCCTCAGGGAAAACCAGTAGATGAAACACTCAAATGGATTTTTCAGTGATACCCGTTTAAGAGAAGGACTACAATGGCTGGCAGGTGAATCAGCTTCGCAACCCAACCTCCACTGTGTGAAAATAAGAGAACTTGTTCACACACGCATTAGTTCCTTTTCAAGGGCGCAGGACATCATTAGTAACTCCAAGTTGGGCCCTAATGACTACATCTTATTGCTCAATAAGGCTTTGGATTATTCAATACAGGAAATTGTTGCTGCTGCCAATTCAAATCCTGCTGGTTGGTCATGTCCAGAAATTGGCTTACCTGACAAGTCTTTTGATGAAGATAGAGTAGTAAAAAAGTTATTTGCCAACTTTGGGATGAAGCTCAAATGAGAAGACTCAACCAATCATCCATGCCTTGCAAAACTGTAAGCTCCTTACTTTTACCGATGATTTATCTTGGTGGGCCAAAGGTTCGAAAGTTGGGCAGGAGATCAAGAATCAGAGGAAACAGCTTGAGAATTGCTTGATCCAGTACCTGACTCATACTGGTAACATGATGGGAATTTCATTGGCAGCAAAAGAGGCACGTGTCATAACACAAACATGTGCTAAACTTGAGTTGTGTGGTTCAAGTTACCGTGTAGTTCCACATTGGGGTTTGATATTTCGTCAAATTTTTAACTGGCTGTTGACAGTTTTATCTAGCAGGGAGATTTCCATGGCCTACATCTTAGAACGACATCATGATGTTGATCTTCAAAATGTGGGCTTTTCAGCATGTTTATCCTCTTACTATCCAGATACATCTTTAGATGAAATGATCAGTGTTATCTGCAACTCTCCTCTTACTGCTAATGACAGGAAGCCTAGGCCCAAAGCAATTCAACTTTCCGCCATGGATTTGTTCATGTAGTCAGCTTACTGCCGCAAGCTCTATTTGTAACACAAGTAAGTTTTCTCAGCTCGCTTGATTCAAGCCTTGGCAACTGGTTCATCGCCCTCGTTCAACATCAGTGATTTAGTAGCAATCAGTACAACATGCATATGTTCTCATCGAAAACTCATAACTCAGCACCAAGTAACAATCTTCAAAACAAGTTCACGACACTGATTTCACCACAAGTTTGCACGTGTTTCCGGTTTTATGCAATAATGATTCCAACAGCAGAGATTCGACATCGTAAACCATACCCAAAGCATTTTCACAAATAGTTGGTATGAATAGATTCACACACATGGGAATATGAGTTATCTTCTAAAAAGAGTTGTAATGAACCTATCCCATAACAATTTCATTGATCGGTAATTCCCTGCAAAATATGACAAGCATGTCAAGTTTAGTGGATATTTGAAAGTAAAAGGGCTAAAGTCAGAGTGCATTTGAAGTCAACAAATTGCCCCATCAGCATAAATCAAAGCAGTAAAAAAATCACAAACAAAGCAGTAAAAATTCAGGGTAAAAATATCAGATATTTTCAATTTAAATGAACAAAATTCAGGGACATGAAAATAAGACAGCAGAGACACGTTCACGAAAATGGCAAATACAGAGCAGCAGTAAGCAATTACAGTACCACAGTCTTAACACAGAAATGGGAATAGGACAGATTAGTAGCAGACCAAACTTAAAACCTAAGGTGCAGAGGATTTCAGAGCCTCAAGGGTTGGTCTGCTAAACCTAATTGACTTCACTATAAAGGCTTGATTTTTGGAGAGAAGGGGGGGGGGGATTCTGAAAAACGGCCACCTTCTCTCACAGCTCATCTTCATCCCTCAACCAAAAAAGCACACATAAACAAAACGAAAAAGAGATTGAAGGAGAGAGCTTATCTGTTTTCGGTATCGAAAATCTGGTGGAATCGGTTCAACGAAAGCTGTGCATCATCCAAACTCTTCATTGCTAGCGTGAGAACTTGTCGGATTCGCTCCAACTCTGTAAGCATTCTATTACTTTTCTGTCTTCATAGGCTTAGTTTGTGTTAATCTGTATCGTTTTGTTTCCTGGCCTTGAGTTTTCTTTTTTCGAAAAAAAGAAGAAGAGCAGAAGAGGCTCTTCGAAACCATTCGAAACCTTCCCCCATTTGTCGTCAAACCCAGCTTCACCTTCACCGAAAAACACCAACATCACCTTCCACCTTTGAAACAACCTTCAAAACCAAATATCCAACTTCATCTTCAACATAATATCCATAAACAACATGTCTTCATCCATAAACACCGAAACTCCACCGTGAAACTCAAACTCAGACTTCCAAAAATCATCCTCACCTCCCAAACTCACGTTCCATTTAACCCACTCGAATCAATCCACAATCCAGAAACGAAAAGATGAAACGAGATAAAGAGAGAACGATTTAGCGTAAAAACGAGACGAGTTTGAATCTAATCTGAAGCCGTGCGGAGAGAGAGAATGAGAAGAAACTGAGAGAGTGGAGAGATTCGTTGCTGGCTTGATCTTTTTCTTTTTTTTTATTATTTTATTTTAAGATTTGTTAATGATATTTTCTGTTTATGTATAAATTTATATGTTAGTTTTGTTAAATAACATTTTATAAATAAGTTATGTATTTTATGGAATTTTGTAACTATATACTAACTTTAGTTATTATTTTATTATTTATAATTTCTAGCTTACAATATTAAAGTTTTAAAGTTTTTATTTTAAGAGTAGATTTTACTTCGCATTTGTTATTGGACATTTTTGTCCCATTTCATCTGTTTTAGTCGATGACGAGACCTCCGTAAACCGTTATTAAGTCAAGTTATTGATAAATAACGTTGGATCTGAGACCATTTCCTTTCAACGCTTTTCCTCCTAAAAACCTCGGTCCTGTACCGAGTGTATTCTCGAACCTCATTTTCAAACAAATAATTTCTTTGTATTGAATTAAAAAGAGAGGTTGGGTGTAGACCTCTTCTTCTTCGAGTGTTGGGATACCCACTGTAGTGAGGGTGATCCCGACACTCGTCTTTCAATACGAAGACGCTTCTAAACTTTTCTCTCCGAAAAACCTCGGTCTCGTACCGAGTCCATTTTCAAACCATCTTTCAATAAATTATATTCTCTTCGTATTGAATTAAAGAGAGCGGATTGGGTGTAGACCTCTTCCTCCCCGAGTGTAGGGATGCCCACTGTAGTGAGGGTGGTTCCGACACTCGTCTTTCAATACGAAGACGCTTCCCATCCATTTTCAAATCTCATCTCCTTAAAATCAATTCTTGGTATTGAATTAAAAAGAGAGGATTGGGTGTAGACCTTTTCTTCTTCGAGTGTTGGGATGCCCACTGTAGTGAGGGTGGTTTCGACACTCGTCTTTCAATACGAAGACGCTTCCAACTTTTCCTCCTAAACCCTCGGTCCCGTACCGAGTACACTTTCAATAATAAACTGACTTCTTTGTACTGAATTAAAAAGAGAGGATTGGGTGTAGACCTCTTCTTCTTCGAGTGCAGGGATGCCCACTGTAGTGAGGGTGGTTTCGACACTCGTCTTTCAATACGAAGACGCGACTCCTTCCACCATCTCGCTTTCACAACTTCCTTCCACAATTTTCACACCTAAAACCTCGGTCACGTACCGAGTGCATTTTCAAATTCCTTTTCATACAAAAACTTGAATGGTCGTGGAGTGGTTAGGCGTAGGCCTTCTCCTATCCCGAGTGCTGACGTTTACCGTAGGGTTCTCTGTCGCAAAGCACTTACCATTCAAAACCAAAAACATCTTTAATAAGAGAATGAAGTTCTCTTTGCATTGAATTAAAGAGAGAGGATTGGGTGTAGACCTCTTCTTCTCCGAGCGTAGGGATGCCCACTGTAGTAAGGGCGGTTTCGACGCTCGTCTTTCAATACGAAGACGCCTCGTTCGCCACACCCTTTTATAACAAAAACTTTGAGACAAAGAATTGGGTACTACCCGTAGGGGTTACTATCCGAGGACCTATCTCGCCCCTAAAAAACAATTCAACCAATCAAACGTGACTTCTTGCCTCGCATGGCGAAAACTAATCAACCTTTCAAAAAGGATATGTTACGTCCGTTCTACCGCAAACAGGTAACACATAAGTCTCCTCACATGCGAGCAGCAATACACCTAAACTGCTAGAATGCGCACGATAGCATCATCCACAAAACATCAGCAAACCGTAGGCCGAACTACGGCTGCTCTGATTCTTTACTTCTTTCGAGTAAAGATACGTAGGCACAAGGGCCACAATCCTTGTCGAGCACACTTCCCCCATATTTGTAGTTCCCCGAACACGTCGACTCTGACTTTCTCATACCTATTGAGAATACGTAGGCCTAGGACCGCGAAGTCCTACTGAGTCTGTTCTCTCTCTTCTTCCCCCCGTTACCTCTCTTTCCCCGTTTCTAAACCCTTCTCTCTATCTTTTAGAACACTTTTATAGCATAATGTTTAAGCAAATAAATTCACACATCGACAAACAAAAGGTTTCCATCGAGTACGATGGATGCGAGGGGTGCTAATACCTTCCCCTCGCATAACCGGCTTCCGAACCCGTTCATGGTTGCGAGACCATCTTATCCATTTCTTTCTTAAGGTTTTCTCGATATTTTCCTTTCCCCTCATGGGATAAATAAAGTTCGGTGGCGACTCTTCTGTCCTTTCTTTCCGCCTCCCCGTCGTTGCGCGATGCATTTTTCGAGTAACGACAATCCTGTCATATTGCATATACTGTCATCTAACACTTCTTTTGTTTATTTTCATTCAAAATACCAAAAACATGATAAGATGGTCAAAACCCTAAACCCTAGTCCGCTTACTTTGTTTGAACTTTTCTCTGTTGCTTAGTTTAGGACACCTTGCACACATACGACTTTCTCTTGGGCTACCTTACAATGAGATCATTTATTTCTCGCAGTCCCTTGTATTTTGTATGTATCCCTCTCCTGTTACCATGTAATAGTTTAGTTTCTTTTCATGCTTGCTTGCTAATTTCTAAGAAAGATAAAAAAATAAATTAGGTTAGATTACATTTTTAAAACAAAGAACAAATAAAGCTTGATCCAACATCAAGCCATTTTCAAACTATTTTCAAATTGAACCACCTTAGGGTTGCCCCTCTCTTCCACCACATCACTAAACCTTGTATGTTTTCAACCCTCGAAGTCGATTGCTTCGCGCATCGCCATCAACCTACCATGCTCTATTCACTACCTTCACTTTTCAAACTTCTTTTACAACTTTTCTCCTAAAACCTTGGTCTCGTACCAAGTTCTTTTTCAAACTCTTTTCTCAATAAAACTTGAATGGTCGTGGAGTGGTTAGGCATAACCCTTTTCCTATCCCGAGTGCTTGACATTACCTTTAGGATTCACTATCGCAAAGCACTTACCATTCAAGATCAAAATTTGTTTTAATAAGAGAATGAAGTTCTCTTTGTATTGAACTAAAGAGGGAGGATTGAGTGTAGACTTCTTCCTCTTCGAGTATTAGGATATTCACTGTAGAGTGTGTGGTCTCGACACTCGTCTTTCAATTCAAAGACATACTTGTATTCGCCACACCATTTTCATAATAAATCTTTGAGATAAAGAATTGGGTACTACCCACAAGGGGTTACTATCCGAGGACCTATTTCATTCCTAAAAATAACTTCCACAAATCAAATGTGACATCTTGCCTCGAAGGCGAAAACTCTCTTTTCAAAAGGATATGTTACGTCCATTCCACCGCAGACAGGTAACGCCTAAGACTCCACATGCGAGCAGCAATACACCTAACTGCTAGAATGCGCATGATAACATCATCCAACAAAAATATCAGTTAACCGTAGGGCCGAACTACGGCTGCTCTAATTCTTTGCTTCTTTTAAGTAAGGATACGTAAGCACTAGGGTCCCAATCCTTGCTGAGCACATTCTTCCATCTTTTATCTGTAGTTCCCCGAACTACGTTAACTCTAACTTTATCATATTTGTTGAGAATACGTAGGCCTAGGACCGCGAAGTCCTATCGAGTCTCTTATCCCCCTTTATCTCTCCTTTCACTGTTTCTAACCTTTCTCTTTATCTCTTGGAACACTCTCTCATAGCAATAATATTTTTCAGCAGATATCATCACACGTAGACAAACAAATGGTTCTCATCGAGTATGATGGATGTGAGGGGTGCTAATACCTTCCCTTTGAATAACCGGGTTCTGAACCCTTTCTCATGGTTGCGAGACCATCTTATCCGTTTCTTTCTTGGGGTTTTCTCGATGTTTCCCCTTCCCCTTTTGGGATAAATAAAGTTTGATGGTGACTCTTCTGTCTTTTCTTTCTCGCCTCTCCATCGTTGCATTTTCGAGTAGCGACAATACCTTTGACCTAGCACATCCCTAATAGCAAAATCACTTGCATCACACATTAACTCAAAGGGTTTTGATCAATTAGGAGTCTTCACAATGGGCGTATAAATTAGGGCCTTCTTTAATAGATTAAAGGAATCCAAACATTCCTGACTGAAAACATATGGCACGTCATGCTGCAGCAGCTGGCACAGAGGTTTTGTAATTTTTGAAAAAATCTTTGATGAACCTTCTGTAAAAGTCAGTATGCCCTAGAAAACTTCTAATTCCTTTTATGTTCACAGGGGGTGGCAATTTCTCTATTACCTCTACTTTTTCTTGATCTACTTCTAAACCCTTCTTTGAGATTTTGTGCACAAGCACAATTCTCTCTTGTACCATAAAATGACACTTCTCCCAATTAAGAACCAAATTATTCTCTTCACATCTAGCCAATACCAGATCTAAAATTTCCAAGCAATTCTTGAAAGATTCTCCAAAAACAGAGAAGTCATCCATGAAGACTTCCATTGAATTCTCAATGATATATGAAAATATGGCCATCATACATCGTTGGAAGGTGGTCGGAGCATTGCACAATCCAAAAGGAATTCTTCTGAAAGAAAAAGAGCCATAAGGATAAGTGAATATTGTCGTTTGTTGGTCTTCCGGGGCTATGTCAATTTGATTGTACCCCGAGTATCCATTTAAGAAACAATAGTATTTTTTCCAGCCAATCTATCCAACATCTGATCAATTAAAGGTAGGGGAAATTATCCTTCCTTGTTGATTTGTTCAACTTTCTATAATCCATACAAATTCACCAACCAGAAACTGTTCTTGTGGGAATTAGTTCATTCTTCTCATTGACAATCGCAGTCATGCCTCCTTTCTTTAAAACACATTGAATGGGACTTACTGACACACTATCAGAGATAGGGTAGATAATTCCAGCATCCAACCACTTAATAATTTCCTTCTTGACAATTTCCTTCATAATTGGATTCAATGTTCTTTGACTTTCAAGGTTATTCTTAGCATTTTCTTCCAACAAAATTCTATGCATGAAAATTGTTGGGATGATCCCTTTAATGTCTGAGATCTGCCAAGCAATTGACTTTTTGTGCTTCTTCAACAATGTTATTAATTTCTCCTTCCGATGTTCTTTCAAATCTTTAGCTATGATACTGGAAACTCATGGTCTGCCTTTAGATAAGCATATTGTAGGTGCTCGGGCAGTTGTTTTAGTTCCAATTCAAGAGGTCCTTGTAGATACTGCTTGTGAGCAATAGTTGTTGATTCTATTACTTCCATAGATTCCTCCTCATGCTTCTTCATTGGACCATAAATGATTCCACTTTGTGACTCTTCTTCTTCTTTTAATTTCCCTAGCTCCCTTTTCAACACATCACTATACTAGAGAAGGTTTTTATGAATTATTCCTTCCCATCTAGAGATCATGGAGCAGTCAACTACATCTTTTTTAGGATATTCTAGGGCATTGAGTACATTGAATACTACTTGTTGTCCATTGACTCTCATTATGAATTCTCCTTTTTCCACATCAATCAAGGTTCTACCCGTTGCTAGGAATGGTCTTCCCAACAATATAGGGATTTCCTCATCAGCATCAAAATCCAAGATAATGAGATCAGCAGGGAAGACAAATTTGTCAACCCTTACTAGCACATCTTCTATCTTTCCTTGGGGGTAACAAATACTCTTATCCGCCAATTGTAAGGTAATAGTTGTAGGCCTAGCAGCTCTTATCCCTAACTTTTTAAAGATGGACAGGGGCATAAGGTTAATGCTAGCCCTAAGATCACACCGAGCCTTTCCACAGAAGGTATCTTCATTGGTGCATTGAATAGTGAAACTCCCAGGATCATTTAATTTAGGTGGAAGCTTGCCTTGTACCAACTGACTACATTTTTGAGTAAGTGGAACCGTTGAAAATTCTCCTACCTTTTTCTCTTGGTGAGCACATCCTTCATGAACTTTGAGTAATTTGGCATTTTTTAAGTAGCTTCAATCAAGGGTATGTTGATATGAAGCTGCTTTATAATCTCCATAAACTTTCCAAATTGTTGGTCTTCCTTGGCCTTCCTAATCCTTTGTGGAAAAGGTGGGGGAGGCCTTTCTTGAATAAACTTTGGCTTCTTACTGGTGTTAGTCGTGGGCTCTTGCGTCTCTTGAGAAGTCAAATTTGCATTAGTGACCTCTTCATTCTGTTTCTGATGTTGAGACAGTTCTCTATCAGTGTTTTCTTTCGTTCCAGAATTGTCTAGCTCAGGCAATTATGTACTTGTCTCTTTGCTTCTTGAAACATAATTTTCAACTTGTTTCCCACTTCTAAGCTTGATAGTATGGCATGTCTCAACATTCTTTACTCTTGAGGGTGCAATTGGAGTTTCTATGGAACTTGGGAGAGTTCCCATATTTCTTGAACTCAAGGCAATAACTATTTGCCCTACTTGATTCTTTAAGTTTTTGATACTTACTCCTTGTGCTTGAAATTGATTTTTGGCTTCTTGAATAAAAGACTCCAAAACATTTTCCAACTGATTGTTTCCTTGATTTCCCCAGTATAACTAGGAGTAGGAAAACCAAGAGGAGCTTGTGGTGTTGGTGGTGCTTGAGGCTTCAGTTGATTTTGATTATTACTCCAAGAAAAATATGGATGGTTGCGCCACCCTGGATTGTATGTATTGTTGTAAGGATTATTGTATCTGTTGTTGTTGTTGCCAACATAATTGACTGAAACAGGATTTGAAGAGCATTCTTCAAACAAATGGGGTCCTCCACAGTAGACACAAGCAACTGTAGTAGTGTTAGTAACCAGCTTAACTGGCTCAGGCTTTGTCCCTTCATAGGTCATCATATTTTTCATCATTTGGTGGATTTGAGCCACCTGAGCAGCAAAACCAGTTGCCTCACTGACTTCATGAACTCCAACAGGCTTCTTGTGAGTTGAGTTTGCAGTAGTCCTAGTAACAGACCATTGATAAGTGTTGGTCGTAATACTCTCAATCAGCTTGTAGTCTTCTTCATAAGATTTAGAAAAAAGAGCTCTACAACTAGATGCATCTAGCATGTTCCTTGAGGATGGAATTAATCCATTATAGAAAGTCTTAAGTTGAATGCAGATGGGGATCCCATGATGAGGGAATTATCTTAGAAGCTCCTTAAATATCTTCCAAGCATCAAACATTGATTCATCATCTCCTTGCCTAAATGAAGTTATCTCATTTCTCATCTTTGCATTCTTCAAATAAGGAAAGTATTTGGCTAGAAATTTTTCTGCCAAAGTATTCCATGTGGAAATGGAATTTGGTTCCAAGGAATTTAGCCAAATCTTGGCTTTATCCCGTAGAGAATAAGGAAATAGCCTCAACCTAAAGGCATCACCAACCATGCTAGGAATCTTCAAATTATCAACAACATCTAGGAATTGTCTCATGTGCAAGTGTGGGTCTTCATGAGGAGAGCCTGAGTATTGACCAGTGGTTTGCAGCATTTGGAACATCATAGGTTTAAACTCAAACTGTGGTGTCGTGATCTCTGGTCTAACAATACCAGTGCTCATGGCACCAAGATCAAAGACAACATAGTCCCTAATGTTGTGCGCCATGTCATTGGCAATGCCAATGATGTCTTGCTCAGCCATGACAGCTTCGTGTTATGTCTCGACTAATGATGATGACAAAGATTCTTCTTTTGTCTCCATGTGCACGCCAACCTCTAGTTCAACCACGACCAATGTTGATGGATCTCCAGATAGTTGTTGAGAACATGAAAATCACTTTCGTGCTCTTAGAATTCTTTCAGGTTGAGGATAACCACTGTAAACTGGTTGTAACGACCTATGCATGCAATAGCTTAAGCCTGTCGTGACATTAAATCACAACAAAAATGTTAAAGGCTCAAATACAATTTTAAAACAAAAATAACAAATACAGTAGTTCAAAGTAGATCTAAACACTCCCTGACAACGGCGCCTAAAATTTGTTGTCTGCTTTCTACGTGTTTACTTTATGATGTTTATTTTAAAGCAAATGTGTCACATGCAAGTATACATGTATGTTTGATTGCAGCAAGTAATGAAATAAGAGATCGTACCCACAAGGAGTGGAATTGAGGTAGCTCTGAACTTTAAAGTATTTAACTCTTGTTTAAAACTAGTATAAGCAAGGTAACAAAATACTAATAATAATAGCAGCAAGAATTATACATAACAGACTAAAATAATAAATAAGAGAGGATAAGATATCAGCGAGAATGATTGATGAGCTAAGATCCATTAATATATTATTGCTAAAATGTATCCATGATGTGAAGTGTTGTGCCTCAAATGGTGAGAACGTGATCTAGTGGTGTATCTCTACAACATTAAAGCATGCATAACTAGGGCAAGGGAACAAATCTCTAAGCCTCACTTATAACCCTAAAACGCGTCTTGTTTTAATTCTGAAAATCTTTATGGTCTCAACTTTTTCTCTCTAAGCAAGTTGATTTAAGTGAATATCTCTATCCTACTTTATTAACCACTTTTGTTATGAAATCCACATGTTGTTGGATCTCTCTCAACAACATGATTGTACCTTTTTCTAAGTTGATCATTCTAAGAAGCAGGTGTATAGAATAAAAACACATAACAAAACAAGACACTATTCAACAAATCATTTCAACATAAAACAACTTTATATTAACTTCACTTTGCTCATCAAATACGAGTTTAACTCATAATAAGTTGAGTACAAACTACTTGAATGAAGCTACATGATGACATATTCTTAGCAAAATTATGTAAAATGAATGACAACCTAGTAATACTTTGAAGATCTCTTGTGTTGGGTAAACAACAACAGACCTCGTCACGATAACTCCAAGCAGTAAATACATGATTTAATAAGAAGAAGAAAAACTCTCTAATTCTTACTACCTTCCAAGTGAATAAACTAATACTGAAAATAATTCTGAGTGTGTGTAATTTCTAGCTCATGGTCTCTCCTTTGCTCTGATGGGCAAGGCTTGCTTTTATAGACTTTGAGTATGAGTGTGGAAGTTGATGGGTCTTAGATCATGGGCTTTTGATAAGAATAAGGTTCAACTCATATCAAATCACTAAAAATTGCAGTTGTCCATTTTCCCTTTGTGAACAAGTTATCTAGTATAGACAGCATTGGGAGACAAGGTGTCTTTGGCAGGATGCTACAGTAGGTAGTGGCGTAGAGCAGACAACAGGTGGCGGGGTGCAGGTTGCGCTCTTCCAGGCATGGTCCCAACTGTACTACCTTTTATCCTCAAGCTTCTTTGATCTTATCTTTATGCTCTACCTCTTTCTTTACACGAATACTTGCCACGTGTGCCCTAGTGATAATCATCCTTACAAGGTCTTACTGAATTTGCAGCTAACAAGACTTAACATCTTCCTTCCATTTATCTCCATTCTACTCCAGACTGTGACTTGAGGTGTCATGCCTCAACTTGCCTTTACCAGGTTCTCTTTAAAACAAAAACACACGAAAAACCATAAAAGGTGCACTTAGTGAACTTAGGGTAAAAACATACTAAAACAAGCAAATATAGATTAATCCTAATTAAACCTAACTAAAATCATAAGAGAAAATGGGTCGTCATGACACACTAAAATAGTGTTATCAAACTTCCACGATGATCGAACTCAGTGGGAATTTAGAAAAGGTATATCTTTTCTGCCTAAGACAATTCTAATGGAGAGAGAACATTTATCACTTGGGGATAAACATGACCAACGTGAATGAGATATATTATGAAATGTAAATATGAATCAATTATGCATGATGTATTTATGAATGAATGCTTATGCTGACAAAATAGACACGACATATAAATTGGTGATGAACAAAACTGGATACTCGGCCACTATGGGGATAGAAACACCACTAGAGATGGGGAAAAAAGTTTCATGAATGGAATAAAGTCCTGCTGCTAAGCTTACATACTTTTGTTGGTAAAATGATGTGAGTCCTGGGGAGTGGAAACTTCCACTGGCATCTTTGTAGGCAGCATTCTGTTGGAGAAAGGAGTTCCTGTTCTTACTCTGATTTTTGGAGGTAATACTCCACTTGGAAAGGAACTTAACATTTATCCTGATTTCAACATTCATTAGAGGAGAAATGAAACTTTTCCCTTACTAGGGATGATGATTAAGATGTCCAATATTCTCCATTTGAAGTAATGATCAGCCACTCGGAAATGTTTGTGAAATTGATCACATGAGTGCTTGATCCTGCATTTTGAGGTTGCAATCACTCTTGGAGAAATTGTTGGTATTCCTTTTTTATGTCCACAAATAAAATGAAAATTCCATATTATTTTAAAAATAAAAGTAAACTCATTTTTTTTCAAGAATGAAAATCAGATAAAAATGTCATTTTGCAAGGCAGAATAAAAGTGAGAATTGCAAACAAAAGGCACAAAGGCTCAAATTTTCATTTACAGGATGGTAATCAGCCAAATGTGTGATTCCATGGAGCATTACAAAGTTACAAAATGGTAATTTTCAATGAAAGGGCTACATTGAAACATAATGACCATTATCCTTCTACAAACTTTGAATTTTGAGTATTCTTAAGCTTCTGTTGAAAGTGACTTGATCAATGATTCCGGTGACGTTCGTATGAGATAATCCAATCTTTTGCGTGCAATTACTTGCCATAAATCCCTAACTTTTGCATAGATTTCCTTTCCAGGTTTTCAATCTACCGGGATGATTATTTTCTATTTATATCTCTAAATTTTTCCTGGACCGCCCTATCGGGTTTTCAGCCCACTGAGACGCTCTTTTTTTAAATTATTATTTTAGGCGAAGTATTTCTTGACTACATTGACATTTATAGGTCGACTGAACTCTTCACCATTCATATTGTGAGTTTTAAAGCACCACTTGAGAATACTTTCTTAACAACATATGAAAGGGTAACGAAGAACTCTTCACCATTCTAAAGGAAGTTCTATAACAAGAACAAATAAACCGAGACAGGGTAACGAAGTTGGTTATATAAAGGGAAGGTGTTAGCACTCAAAACATCTATAGTACTCCATAGGAACCTCTTTATAAATCTAGCGTTTGGCTTATAAAAAAATGTTGTCTACAAAAGATGGTGGAGGCGAGAAGAGAAGTATTGTTTTATAATTTTGTGTTTCACAAGACTTCCTGAGCCTTGCGCCTACATACCCACAAGGTGAAATGGAGGTTCAAAACCTCATAGTTTATGGTAAAAATAACCAAAATGGTTTGCTATTATTCATTTAAAATGAAAATACAACTTGTCATTTTAAGGAGAAAACTTCAACTAATCACCCACAAGTATGTGAAAATGGACCTTTGCATCACTATGAGAAGGGCTTCAACTTGGATAAAATTGACAAGTATGCCACTAACGCTCAAAGGTGGAAAAGTGTCAAAAATAACACTATGGGGATAGGAGGATCACTTATCAACTTTAAATGACTCATGTCTAATCTTTATGAAAAGTTTTTAAAGCAAAAAGTATACAAAGGCACAAGATGATTTGAATGTGTTAAATAATTTTTAAGTCTATTGAAAATAGTCTAAGTATGTTTAAGATTGATTAAAATTTATAAGAAAATGAAGTTTGAAAATGCACTTGACAAAGTCAAGGTTTATTATTAAAGAGGTTATAGTTTGAAAGAAGAAAGTTTTTGAAATAGAGAGAAGATTTTGAAAATGTAAGAATGGGGAGAAGATGGAGAGACTATCCTAAAGCATAAAAGAAAAGCTAAGAAAGGAAAGATCTAACCAAGACACAAGCCCATGACATAACAAGTCAAAACTCCCAACCTTTGGAATTAAGAAACCAAGATAAGAAAATAATAACCCATAGAGATAGCCAAACAAAGAGATGACCAAGAAAATAGAACTAAGCAAAGAGAA
This sequence comes from Lathyrus sativus, assembly GCA_963859935.3. Lineage (NCBI taxonomy): Eukaryota > Viridiplantae > Streptophyta > Magnoliopsida > Fabales > Fabaceae > Lathyrus > Lathyrus sativus. Next base: position 403,618,445 of record OZ012737.1, on the reverse strand, counting down.
CCAAGCATCAGATGAAAGCCAAAGATTTAATCCAAGGTCTTTACAGAGTTCTCTCAAGGGCTCAAAGTCTCAAAATAAGACCCAAGGTCTCAATATAATACTCCAAAGCATAGGTCAAGAGTCCTAATTATAATTCCATCATCCATGAGCAAAGGATAGTCACCAAGATATTCCAAGGAGCACATTAAGAATTTTAACATGTTTAGGCCTTTATTAATGTCTTAAAAAGAAAAATAAATTCCAAATGGTATGACAAATGAGAAGCATAAGAATAAAGAGGCATAAAGTAAATGAACATAAAAATAAAGAGCATAAGGTAAAAGTTAAAACAATTAAAAGTTAGTGTTAGTGAAGATATTTTGTCATTTGAAGTAGATTACTCAACTAAACAACCCAACAAGTGTTAGATATTTGCATCATCCTTTGATAGGGGCTCCAACTTGGATAAAATCAACAAGTATGTCGCTATCCCCCTTAGGTGGAAAAGAAATTACACATTATAGAGATAGGAGATTTACATCAAACTAAAAATGACTCATATCTAAAATTGGACAAATATGATCACTTTACGTTTAGGGACAAATTTAGCGTTATGTTAAGCAATCGTAGCACAACCTATAAGGAATGTTATACTATGGGAGGCCGGTCAATAAAAATTTATTTACCATACATGTTAGAGATATGATATAAAGATCATACTCCTAAAATTGGTCAAGACCTAAGTCAAGGCAAAATGGATCCACTACATCAATCAACCTCTCATAGTACTTTGAACAAACTTATTCATAAACTCAAAGTACCACATTTGACCTAAAGATAATCAAATGGTAGATTTGAATTGATGAAGGTTCATCAAGCACCAATTAATATCTCATGATCAAGGTGGCCTACACATCTTCCAAATTGATCAAAAAACGAAAGAGAAGGAAAGACGAAAAGAGGACCGAATTGGATTGCCACTCAAGATCATCCCATCATCAATTTTAATCACTCTTATTAGTGGATCAAGGCTCTAAACCTATCATTAACACAAAGCACCAAAAATGAATCGAAAGATTTATTTAATGATATATTTGTATTGATGAAGGTTCATCTAACCTCATAAACACTCAAAGTACATTAAAATTGAGGAGAAACTTGATCAACAAGTTATGATCCAAGGCTACAACCAGCAACAACATCAAAGAGCAATAAAAAGCAAATAAATGCATAAAGATTTTAAAAATGATTTTAAATGGAAAATAAAAGGAAAAATCCATAAAATGCCTCAAAACACCAAATAAATGTCCAAGAAAAATATGGAAGGTCAAGAAAAATATAAGAAACAAGATCTAAAAAGATTGGATTCAAAACGTTTGAAAATGATAAAAATAAAAATGTTGAAAGTTAATTAAAATGAAAATAATAAAAAAATACTAGAAATGATTTTAAAAATCTGAAGAAAAAAAATAAGGTAGACAATATTTTTATGAAATTATGAAAAATAAATTGGACTCAAAAATCATTTAGAATCTACTTTTAATGAATTTTAAAAGAAAAGGAAATAAAAAAAAGATTTGAAATGCAACGGTTGGGAAGAGGTGGCACAACCTGATTGATCAGAATTCAAAATTCCCACCCTTGCGCGCTCACAACTTCATCTTCTACCTCCGTTTAGTTGATTTTTCAAATCATGAATTTAAAGGTTTTAAGCCATCAAACCACATGGTTTAGCTTCGCCTCATGTCATTATCCATGTCTCCCTTCATTAGACCAATTTATTTGCTCTAACAAGAGAAAATTTGCAGAAACACGAAGAACCCTAAGTTTTTTCAGAGTAAAATTAAATTCCAAAGAAGAAGAATAAATTCCAGTTAGTTTAGGAGAAATGATTAGTGGAACAAGACGAACAGAGTGGTAACTTGTTTGAGTGAAAAGAAAACTCGTATCTACGTTTCCCAAATGAGCTTCAAAGTTTAACAATGATGGAATCGGGTTGAGAATTGCAGATCAAAACAAGCTTTGGTAAGGCTTCAGTTAGCTTTAGATAAGGATGGCGATGGATTCAAGGCAAAGATTTGAGGAAAAGTGAAGTTAAATTTAGAAAGTGAGTTTCTAGTTTGAAAGTGGTTTCGAGCTCTATGGAGGCAGAGTTTCTTTGGCTGTTCAAGCTTGAAAGTGAAGGAGAAATGCTCTACTTTTTATAGGAAACTTAAAAGGAGGCTCACACATGTGCAATGAGATGTAAATCGTGTAAATCGAATTTGAAAATTCTAGATTCAAAACCGTGTGAAATGAAGTGTGGAATGTGTGATTTCAAGAGCAATCCAAGTCGTTTCAAGTTGTATCATATGCGTTTTTCCATTTAGAATGAGTGTGCACATGACTGGTGGTCAAGAGAAGAGTTTATGTCACCTTGTTCTAGTTGAGGCCGAATGAAATTCCCTCGTGCGTTTTATAAATTTTCTTGTGCCAAATGTTCCTTTCATGGCAAGGAATACAATGCAAAAATAATCAAATCAAATGGATGCTTGATGAGAAGATGGGAAGCTTGGAAAGTTGGTGAAAAACCAATGTAAACTAGGTATGGCATTAAGTCAAACCCGTCATGACCTAGTTTTATGCACAAGTGGCCTTCAAGTTTTGAGGTCCTTAGAGTATGAATTGATATTTGACCTCTAATGCAAAGTTGTAGAGGACATCAAGAGGGATATTTTGCAACAAAAAAAACGCCCATAAAAGTTGAATATTGAAGGAGTTATGATCTTTGGAAGTTAGGCTTGCCAAGCTTGTCATTAGGCCAAAATTTTCTAAGTCTACAAAATGACATATAATGTCTCTAAACTTTTGAAGGCCCTTCAAGCATAATTGGTTCCTGACTTGTGAAAATAAGTTGGAGTGGGTGTCAAGATTAGTCATTTTTCCAAAGAAGCATTAAAGAATGTTGAAGTATGAAGAAGTTGCGAATTCTTGTACTTAGGCTTTAAATGTTGACTTTTTGGTCAAATCTCTTTGAATAATCTTTCAACGTTGGGACTTTTATTGCAATTGAAAGCTTATTGATGATCATATGGACCCAAAATGATGTATCTTTGATTTTCTTTTGATGAATCATGCCATGGCTTGATGAAACTTGTTCATGAAGGCATGAAAATAAACACATGAACCTTGGAAATTTCTTGAACAACAAGCCATCCAATATCGAGATATCTTTGATTAAAAATGAAGTTGGGTGATGCTTGAGACTCTATGCTTTGACGATTTTCCCTTGAAACTCAATGGTTGACCACTCTTTAGCCTGAGGAATTCAAACCCTAACTGAGGATACTTTCACTTGATGTTCTTGATCTCAAACCCCTACCTTGCAAAATAAACAAAAGAACAAGGCACGCATTTTTCTATTTTTGATTAACGGTTAGAAAAATACAAAGCACATAAGTATAAAAAGAAGGATACACAAAGAAGTGCTTGGGGATCTCTACAAATACAAACCCAAAGGTAAGAGGGCTAAGAGACAACCAAGTTTGTGATCTTGATGCATAATGAGGATGCAGATGAGGTGAGATCTTAGGGTTAAAAATTAGGGTATGACACATATGCTACAAAATTCATTAACCACAACTAACAAAACAAGGATCATGTCCCTACAATAGTGTTATTATTGTATGCAAAAATAAAAGAGGAAGGTAAGTTGCATAGATTTATTAGTTGTGTACTTATTATATGCTTAAAATATTTGTTTGATATATTTCATTTAAATGTATATATACTCATTCAAGGAAGTATCCTCTATCTGTGTCGAATACATACAATATCACAATTCTATACATCAACTAAGACCTCAATTACATTGTTGAATTTTGACAAAGGTACTTTTTGGAAACATTCAATGTTGTACATTATATACCTTAAATTTTTGTGATTTGCATAACTAACCATTTGAAAGATTCATTTTGTTGAATATAGGCTACCAAAGGACTCTCATGTTGGAACCTTAAGTCAAATTTGATGGTGAGAAAAATACACAAGAAGTGGGGGTTTGTATTGTGTATGCCAAAAAATCTCTTTTCACTAACTATTCTAGAACATCATATTCTAAACCATGTTGAGAGTAACAAAGTGAGTAATAGCAGTTGAAGATTTACTTCCTTTTCTTAATCCTGATTCAGAACCTAAGATGTCAAGCTCAAGTTCTAATTTAGGTAAGAGACTGAATCAAATTAAAGTTTGAATTCATAGTTTGTTACACAGCAGAATGTAACTGCATAAGTAAATGAAGAGACATACAACATATCCTGGTTCATGTCAATTTAGAGTAGTCTAGTCCCCTTGGAGTACAAGAGCTTTTAACTATAATCAATTAGATTACAATTGCTTAAGCCAACAACTCCAGAACCCGTGCTCAATCAAACTAGAATGAAACTTTCTTTCTTAAACCCCTGGTTCAAGACTTCTTACTCAATCACACTGATCGAGACTTCTTGCTCTGTCCTCCAGCATGAGACCTCTAATTTAACCCTTATTTTCAAGACTTTCGGCTCAAACACATAGATTGAGACTTCCTACTCTGCCCTCAAGCATGACAGTTCAATGCTCAATCACACTGATCAATACTTCCTACTCTTCCCTCAAGCATGAGACTTCAATTGTCAATCACATTGATCGAAATTTCCTAATCTTCACTCAAGCATGAGACTTAAATGCTCAATTTATCTAGAATGAGACTTGCTCTAAGCATAGAGGCTAGAGTCTTCATATTTTCTTAACATAAGAATCTAGTATTAACCTTATGTTTATATGTGCTTCTTAGTTAAGAAGATACATAAAGGATTACACCCTTTAGCAGAATATAAGTTGCTTTCTCCCGAGTGTAGAAGAATGAAGTTTTCATTCTTCATCTCTCCATGCACGAATTTTCCTTTTTGTTGTGCCTTTCTATTCTGTTGATCTTCTTGATCATACTCACGTATTATTTCTTCAGAACATATGTGAATATGTCTCACTCTACTCTCACACACCTAGCTATTCTAGTTATATTTTATATTAGAGTGTATCTCTCTCAACTGTGTTTTTTGTGTAACACAATCTCTCTCAACCCATTTATGCAAATTGGTATCACATCCTTGTGGACACAGTTATACATTATTCAACTCACATTCATTCTCTTAAGATACCACTTTAAATATGTTCAATCTTCTTCTTTAAATAGATGTTGAGAATAGATCCATTGAAGATTGAGACTACCCATGGTAAAAGTAGTCGTAGAAGGTCTTTAGCTAGAGTGTAATAAAGTGAGCTATAGACACAGATAGCATAAAGATGTTAAGAATGGCATAGCAGAGTTCAGAACAGTTGGATATATAAGATACTGATAACATTATTTTATGCTGGTTAGACATAAAGTAGTGTGCCTTTATCATGTGATCTTCTTTAGAGAACTTCTGGCCGGAGACTTCTTGTAGACGTTTGTTGAAGCTTGTTCAGAGTCACTATTATCTTTATACTTAGTTTCTTGAATCAGAAGATTTTTATAGAATTAGTAAAGCAAGGTTAGAAGCTAAAGTATGTATTTAGAACCTCGTTGGAATGAGACTTCAGAGTCTTGAGTCACGGGTTCTTGGCTTGCATTCAACAGAGTCTTGATTAGAACTAGTTTGGATGAACATTTTCATAGTTTTTGACTTGATGTAGACATATTTCCTTTGAAGCAGAATCTTCATAACTGTTGATGAAACATGTTCACAAGATGCAGAGTCATTCCTTATGACAGAGTTTGCTTGATTCAAACGATTCCAATCTTCAGAGCATTTCTGATCTTTGTATTTCAAGTAAGCTTAGGTTCTGCATTTGAAAGACTTGAGTTGACACTTCAGAGTGTGAAATCTTGGTTCTGATCCTTCAGATTCATAACAACTTTGCCTCCTTTTGATAATTCTTCTAAGTGATTAACTTGATTTATATCGAGGTTAATGTCTTCTAATCCTGCACACTTAAACAATCACTAGTAAACCATATTGTTCTTTAAATACTTTGTTATCATCTAAACCTTTTAAGGGTATCAACAAATCTTGCTCTAACAAACATAGAAGTACACATTCTAATATATGGTCACAAAACTCATATGACTCTCAACTTACTGGTTATGATAAGTTCATGTTACAAGCAACACCTCTTTGTCTGAATGATATTATAAAGCTTCCGAATATAAGTATTTTTATTGTTATTTTGAATTATTCATATATCATTTTACCTTAAACTATCAATATTGTTTTAACCTATTTCATTTTTAAGTTGACTTGATGTGTTACCATTGCTACTATTGATAAATTGAAAGCATTTGGAAACGGTTGGTATTACTAGGCATGCAACATGTGTCCAAGAGTTACTAAAGTAAATAGTCCACCTTATAAATGCAAAAGTTGCCATTTAACACAAACTGAGATTTATGGGTATTATTTAGCCAATCATTCACAGTCATATATTATTTTTTCCAATTATGAAATTAACGAAACTTGTTCAGGTACAAAGTAGAGATTGAAGTTATCGATGATGGTTGTTGTGCCATTTTCGTCTTCTGGGACTGTGATTTGTTCATAATTGTTGGAAATTTCTGCTGCTCAACTCCGTTAAACAATGCTTGAGGTCTGAGTATATATTTTATCTAATTTCAACATTTATTTTGTTTTTATTACACTTTTCATTTTCATATAGGTTGGTATTGATGATCCACTAGAATTTCCTTTGGTCCTTGATAAATTGCTTGTTAAAAAACATGCCTTGAAATTCAAATGGCAACCCAAGTAGGGTAATGCAAGTGTTAAGTCGGTCAACCATGATAAAGACATGATTAAGAAGTTACTTTCACTCTGGGATGTTTTCAAGGTATATCACAAACATATGCCTAATTTGTTTCATAATTTTGTACATATGTTTGATCCCTACATAATACTCGACCTTTTTGTTACAGGACCGAACATCCACTGAAGTTAGTGAAGATCAAATTCTGCATGTGTTATATATATGAAATTCAATTACATTTATGTATTTACTTTTATTTTCATCTAGTCATATGTTTTAGGATTTTTTAATGAACCCATGTAGATTAAGAAAAGTGTAGATGAAACAACACTTGTTGATGAATGGAATATCATCAATAAAAATTACATAATATTAACATCCTGCAATGTTGTTGTTTGCATTGTTATCCACATTTATTGATCAAAGCATTATGATTCATTTTATAACTCTATGATTTATGTGGTAGGAATTGGAAATTACCTATAAACTAAATCCACAACCATTGTGTCATGTTCCTTCTGTTAAGATGGTTGATTTAATATGAATTAATTTTATGACATTTTTATTGCATGTTAATTTGTAATGGTTTTTTTGACGTTGTATTTTATGACATGTTTATTGTATGTTAATATGAATTAACTTTTTGTAGACAGATTCCCTTTGAATGTGTTCAATCTTCTTCTTTAAATAGACGTTATGAATAGGTCCCTTGAAGATTGAGACTACCCATGTTACAAGTTCCCGTTAAAGGTCTTTAGTTAGAGTACAATAAAGTATGCTATAGACTCATCTAGCATAAAGACGTTGAGAGAAGTAGAGTAGAGTTCAGAACAGTTGGAGAGATAAGATCCTAAAAATATTACTTTATGCTGATTAGATATAAAGTAGTGTACCTTTGTCACATGATCTTCTTTAGACAACTTCTGATCGGAGACTTCTTACAGACATTTGTTGAAACTTGTTACATTTATCCTTAACTTCCTGGATAAGAGTTTTTTTTATAGAATTAGTTAAAGCATGACCTGAAGCTAAAGTATGTCTTTAGAACCTAGTTGGAATGAGACTTCAGAGTCTTGAGTTCACCGATTCTTAGCTTGCCTTCAACAAAGTCTTGATCAGAACTAGTCTAGATGAACACTTTCAGAATTGTTAACTTTAGGTAGAAAGATTCCCTTTGAAGTAAAATCTTTAGAACAGTTGATGAAGCATGTTCACAAGATCCACAATCATTCCTTATGACAAAGTCTGCTTGCTTCAAATTATTCCAATTTTCAGAGCTTTGCTAATATATGTATTTTAAGTAATCTTATGTTTAGCATCTGAGAGACTTAAGTTGACTCTTCAGAGTCCGAAAGCTTAGTTTTCATCCTTCAGATTCAGAACATCTTTGCTTCCTTTTGACGATTTTTCTAAGTGATTAACTTGATTTATATCAAGGTTAACGTCTTTTAATTCTGCATACTTTAACAATCATGGTAAACCTTATTATTCTTTAAATACTTTGTTTTCATCAAAATCTTTTAAGCGTATGAACAAATGTTTTTCTAAAAATCTCCCTCTTTTTCATGATGACAAATAAATGTATTTAAGAACAATGGCTGATGGTTTAATTAACACGGTCTAACATCAGAGTCTGAGGTTTGTAAGCTCCCCCTAAGTTAGACAGTCCATTAAGGTGAGGTTTTTAAGCTCTCCCTAAGTCTAACAGTCCATTAAGACGGGGTTTGTAAGCTCATCTTAACTCCTTATCTATGTTAAATGAATGTTATAAGTTTAACCAACAAACTGACTTTGGGTTTGAGTTTTGTAAGCTCTTCCTTAGTCTGACAGTTCATTAAGGTAAGGTTTGTAAGCTTTCCCTAAGTCCTCTCTTTGTTGATTAAATTTATCATTTAAGCCCAGTAAGATAACTTCATATAAACAACTAAGAACTTATAAATCATAAGTTGTTTTGGCATAAACTAATTTATTCAGGTTCTGATGCATTAATCTCTTCTTAAATACTCCATGCATTTATCCCCCTTTTAAAAGAAAGAAAAAACAATAAAACTGAAAAAAATGAAATTTAAACTAATTTGAATGCACATAAATTTTTGAAAGAGTTTAAGACACTGAAAAAGTTGTCACAATTGAAAACCAATTTAAAGAATTCAATTTTTTTAAGAGAAGAACACAATTTAAAGCCTTTTAACCAAAGAAATTCTTTACTTCTGATGGTAAATCACTACCACTTCAGTTTTTAAGAAGTAATTATGATCCTGTAATGACATGCTTAGTTAGTGATTGACTTTTAGGACTTTAAAGATCAATAATTGAAACACGCAAAGTGTTTGATCTTCTGAATTTGATATAAAAGCACACAGCTTGTTCAACCCAAATCACAAATCCATATACACTTAACATAAATTTGTTTCAAGATTAACACAACTTTTGAGAAATCTTCTACTCCTATTGTTTCAGAGTCTCCTATAGTCTATGAGGCAACTTCTAATCAGGAGCTCATACTTTGTGAAGATATTCCTTTAACCTCTCTTCCTCAAGCACTGAATCCACAGAAGAGGATTAGTAAGAAGAAGAAGATTTAAAGAAGTGATTCATTTTGATTTTGATGAAGAAGAAGAGTTGAATTTAGATTGGGGAAACTTTTTCGGTGCTAGAAATCTAGGGATGATTAGGATTATTATTATTATTATAAACATCCTTTTGTAATCATTTCTTTAAATCAATGAAGTTCATTTCCCTTTTTAGTTTGCATACTGACCTTTTAATCGTAATTATTTCCTCTGATGTCAAATGATTAAGAATTCCATAATCAAAACAAAACAATGCTTTTAACTTGGTATTTCTTTTTCATTAGATTCATTTGATACATTCAGTTAACCATAGTAATTGCTTTGGTTATACAATAAGAGGCTGAGACATAATACATCAGTATTACACTAAGAATCATAACATACAAGTCTTTAAGCAAAATAAATTATTTTGACATATGTGTTACACCATAAATCCATTGATTGTATATGACTTTCAAGTCTTACAATCCAAAATAAGAAAGAATATCATAAATAATGAGTCTCAGAATCTAAATAAAAAAGAGAAAAACAAAAAAATGCACAAAAGAGAAACCTAAGAAAATAAAAGAGGGAGAAAGCTAAGGCAGGTTATGAAAGACTGCAAAAGCTTGAGTGGAGGAAAAGGGAGCTGGACTCTCCTTAAGAAACAACATAATCTTTACTAGCAACTCTTCAACCCAGGGTTAAATGAAAATTTGTCCAGATTTACAACCGTTCCTTGCAGAGACCAGAGTTCACCCAAAACACTTTCAGAAGGCATGAAGAACAAATTTATCTAAAGGAGAGGAAATAGTATATTCAGGAGGCTGAAAATTACTTGAGGAAGTTTGATTTTTAATACTAAGTGAAGGAAAAGCAGAAGATCATATTCAGAGGCTCCCAATTCTTCAAGGAAGGCTAACCTTTCTTTGATGCTCTCTAGTTGGTTTTTCACACCATGGTTTGAGTTAGAGACCATCTCAGGTTAGAATAGGAACGAGATAAAAGAGATTTTGAAAAACCAGAGCAGAGTTGTACAACTATGTCAACCAGGTTTAAGAGACAGATAGTAAAACAACAATGAAAAACCTAGACTGAGGAAGATCAGTTTAAATAGCAAATGAAAAAGTTTAACCAAACGATTTAAGGCAACTAGATTTTGAATGGACAATTCTTAGAAAATCTTTTGGAAAACCAACAAGTAAGATAAACAAGTACAAAGAAAAATTAAAAAATGACAACAGAGAGAGGCAATAGAATATCCAGAGGGTAAAACATCACTGCTCCATAGGTTCTGCATGTACAACTGTAGAGCATGCATGATAAATTTACAAACCCATGAATTTTTAATTGAGATAGCTGTCAAAAAGAATTTTCACTTAAATGGTATTTCAAATTTCTTATTCCTTTGCTGAGTCTTAGAGTATGATACTTTTCAGAAGCCACACGTCATCAGAGACTATTCTAGTTTTTGATGAGACAACTCTTGATCAACATCAATCTTTGATACTCTTTATCCTAATCATGACTTTAAATATTAGGAATAATAATATACTCAAATAGCTATAATATTTATCCAAAGGGTATAATATTATTTTCATAGGATTGAAAATCCTCACATGAGTAAGTTGTCCAAACTGGTTATATACAGATATATCATATACTTAGACCAGATAAAGATAACCTATCATGCATATAAGCTGTCTATAGAATGAGGATGGCTGAAAAAACTTTGTAAACATTCTGAACATCCTTTGTAGATTCTCTCCAAAAAGAACCAGTCTTCAAGATTATATGATGTTGAAGCAGATTCGTGTTCAGCAGAGTCTTGAAGTTTAGAAGATTGGAGATGATAGCCCTTTTTTCCTTCTTCTCTCTTGTTGTAGGTTGTAGATGTTTATCATCTAGACTCCAAAACAAATTCCTGACCTTTTACCTTAGTTTCTGAATCATTTAGAAACTAGGATCCAGATGTCTTTGGTTTAGGATTCCTTTCACCTTTTAATCTAAGGATGATAGTGTCTGATTTCTTCAGAAACTACTGACTTTAAAGTTTTAGGTTCTATTCGAAACAAATATTTTTACTTCTCTATCATTGATTTCGATGCATTCAGAATCTTGCTACACTCAACAGCAGATGCACCAAGATCTTTAAACCTTTTATAGCTTGAAGAAGAGGATTCTTTCCATGTCAAGGTTTTGGAAACAATTTTTTTTCCACGAAAGCCCAAAATTTCTCCTTTTCTCTTGCTTACTCAATAGATCATGGATGCAAGCTAAATTCTGTTAAGACCCATTGTAAAGGAATATTGGAAAGTCATATCTTGCTCATTTAAGGTTTCTTAGAATCCTTTTTTTAGTTTGAGCAGCTAGATTTCTTTCCTATGTCTCAACAATATCTTTAGAAGATTTCAATTCTTATAAAAGAGAATCAAGCTATTTTTTAACAACCTCATATTCTTCATCAGATTCTGAGCCAGAACCTGACTAGGATTCAGAATCAGAGAGTGTGTCAGACATCAGTGCAAGGTTGACTTTATCAGCTTCTCTGTCTGAATCTGGCCTTTTGTAGACCAGGACAATTGTTTCTGAAGTGACCAGGCTAGTTGTAGTTGTAGTAGATCTTGTCGTCATCTTCCCTGTTTTTTGAACTTGAACCTTTGAAGTTAGAACTTTTACCAGATAATCTTTTATTTCTATTGGATAACTGTTGAAAGCTCTTGATGATGGAAAGCCATTTCCTCATCATTAGAGTCCCCATTAGAATTTTCTTCATCAAAAGCTTCTTCTGGTTTATTTAACTATTGAGAATATGAAAGTTTTATCACCAAACCTTTCAGCATTAGGCCTCAAAGCAAGAGATTCAGGGTTCAATATAGGTTGAACATCATTCAGTTCAATTTCAAAGCTTTGAAGGTTACAGATCAACCTTTCAAGGTCTAGAGTATTCAGGTCTTTAGCCTTCTGAAGAGATGTAACTATTACAACAAGATTTGTTCATTACATATATCCTTAAGGTTTTGATGATAACAAAGTATAGAAAAAACAATGGTGTTATATAATGTGTGTTCTAAGTATGTAGGTTCCAAGACTTAAAGAGAATTTATTCAGAATATGTTAAGAGAACACATTTGAGAAGAGTTGAGCTCATGGCTTTTGATGGTTCAGAACTGAAGGATATTCTTTAGTGAAGTCTGATGATATATGATTGCATAGACTCTAAAGTTGAATGTAGCAACATCAAAAGAAAAAATATGTTATCTCTGCACTAACTGGATGTATCAGGTTTTGATAATCATTCAGAGCCATAGACAAAGCTAAGTGATTCATACTGCATAAAGCAAGCTACATTGTCAAATCAGTTTGTCAGCTAGAGTCTGTGATCACGTGGCTCAAGGAGAGTTGATATGCTTTACGGGATCCACTCTCAACGGATCTACAATATAGCTCACAAAGAAGACTCCACAGTTAAACAAGTTACACAATGGATAAAGATCTTTTTGTGTATCTATCTTTAATGTCTCTTAGTACTATAGAGTGATAAAGACACTTATGCAAGTTATCTCTTCCAACGGTTACTCTTTGTATCTGCTATTTAAGCAACTGAAGATTCAATCTGAAGAATCAACAAGGAATAAAGAAAAAGGGCCGAGCAGAAAAAGAAGCATTTTCACGCTTACATCAATATGGAAGAATAACAAGATATAAAATAAAATAAAAAACTTCGAGTATGTAGAGTTTCTATCACCTGTTGTAAATTGCACAAAACCTTAAGATTTCTTAAACAATGTATATATTAGAAATCTTAAGTGTTATGATCTTTGTTAAGAATCTTTCCTTGTACCTTTGATTGTATATCAGGTACTTCTTATTCTCTATTCTTCTAAATAGATGGTTTAGTAGTTTAGAAAGAAAGTCTCTTGCTATGTGCTTGAGCATCAAAGTTTCTTGATGTGAGTTTGAGCCAAGTAAGTCTCTTACTATGTGCTTGAGCATTAAAGCCTTGATCGAATTGTTAATTAAGAAAGAAGTCTTGTACTTGAGGGTATAAACAGGAAGTCTTGAATATGTGGAATTTAAGCAAGGAAGTCGTGGACTGTGAGTCTAAGCATGAAGTATTGTACTTGAGAGTATAAGCATGAATTTATGAATCCAAAGGGTTTAAGAAGGAAGTCTTGATCAGGTGTTAATTAAGCAAGGAAGTCTTGGACTGTATGTTTAAGTAAGGAAGTCATAAATTCGAGGGGTTAAAGCAAAAAAGTCTTGGATTCGTGGAATCTAAGCAAGAAAGTCTTAGGATGTTGGTCTGAGCAAAGGAAAGTCTTATGCTCGAGGGCATAAGCAATTGTAATCAGTTTTGATTATAGTGGAAAATCTCTTATGCTGCAAGGGGACTAGACTACTCTCGGTTTGGGAGGAACTAGGATAAATTTTGTGCGTTCATTTATCATTTACTGAAGCTATTTATAATCTTGTTGCATTCATATTATCAGAATTTAAATTACTATTTAGAATATGAACTCTGATCACAAGCAACGCAAATTGGAGAACACAATTCTACCCCCCTTCTTGTGTATTTTTCTCACCTTCAGTAACCTTGGAGTTGAATCTTACAGGAAGATTCCTTAAGATCTATTACCATGTCAACACCATTGATCTCCTAGTCAATGATATCTTCAAGAGTGTCTCACAACTCACCAACACAACCGATGATGTGAGTGGACATCTCTCTTTTCCATAACAAGCAAATTATAATTATACCTTGATTCTTGCAACAAGAACATTTTCCCCGCGAGTCAGTCTTAAGGACTAAAGAATTCTTTCATACTTACAAAGCAAATGACTTAAAGCATAAAAGATTTCTTGATTTATTCAATGATTACACTTGTCCCATGAGTTAGTCTTAAAGATTAAAAAATCTTTTCATACTCACAAAACAAATGACTTAGAGTAGAAACAAGTTTCTTGATCCATAGAAATTTGAAAGAACTACTTTGATTGTTTCAAGAGTTTATTCAAGGTCATATGCTTATGTTTAAGAACTCATCTCAAAACTAGAATGACTTCCTTCGGCTCATCTCTCTATAGTTTCCTTTCTTTGATCTAATAAAGGAAAACTTCATTAAAAGCTGAAGCTCCGACTGGGTAGTTTTTCTCATTGGATATTTTTTGTTCCATTGTTAAGTGAAAAATCAGAGCCAGACTCTAACCAACTAAAGGTTAGAAAAATACACAAGAAGGGGGGGGGGGTTGAATTGTGTATGCCCAAAACTCTCTATTCACTAACTATTCTGGACCACATTCAGAGTCTAATAACAGAGTGTAATAGCACTTGAATATTTACTTCCTTTTCTTAACACTGATTCAGAACCTAAGATGTCAAGCTCAAGTTCTTATTTAGGTAAGAGACTAAACCTGATCAAAGTGTTACTTCAGATTTTGTTGCACAACGGAATGTAATTGCAAAAGGGAATAGAGACACACACAATATATCATAGTTCCTCTCAATTGATACTAGTCTGTTCCCCTTACAGCACAGGAGCTTTTAAATATAATCAATTAGATTACAATTGCTTAAGCTAGTAGTTCAAGACTTCCTGCTCAATCAAATTAGAATGAGACTTCCTTGCTTAAACCCTAGATTCAAGACTTCCTGCTCAATCACATGGATCGATGCGTTATACTCTACCCTCAATCATGAGACTTCCTACTTAATCCCTAGGTTCAAGACTTCCTGCTCAAGCACACTGATCGATACTTCCTACTCTGCCCTCAAGCATGAAACTTAAATGTTCAATCACATTGATTGAGACTTCCTACTCTGCCCTTAAGCATTATACTTCAATGTTCAATCACACTGATGGAGACTTCCTGTTCTGACCTCAAGAATGAAACTTTAATGCTCAATCTAAACTTCAAAGCTCAATCTATCTAGAATAAGACTTACTTTAAGCACGGATGCTAGAGTCTTCAGATGCTCTTAACAGAAGAATCTGGTATCAACCTTGTGTTTATAGGTGTGCTTCTTAGTTAAGCACATACACAAAGGTTTAAAATCTTGAGCAAAATATAAGTTGTTTGCTACTAAGTGCAGAAGAGTGAAGTTTTCATTCATCTTCTCTCCCTGCACAAATTTTCCTCTTTGTTGTACATCTTTTTTCCATTGATCTTCTGGATCATATTAACATAGTCTTTCTTTAGAACATATGTGAATATGTATCAATTTACTCTCATACACTTAACCCTTCTGGTTATATTTTCTTTTTGAATGTGTTTCTCTCCTTGCATAGATTTTTTTATTTGTTATGCATCTTTGTTTTGTTAATCTTCTTGACCATATTCACAAATACTTTCTTCAGAACATATGTTAATATGTATCACTCTACTCTGAAGGTGAGAAAAGTACACAAGAAGGGGGGTGAATTGTGTTTTTCGTTTTCTTAATTTGCTTCCGATCAAAGTTTAAAATCTAAGTTGTTATTCAGATTCTAGTTATACTTAGCAGTAGAATGTTAACAGAAGCAAATAAATAATAAAAGAAGACACAAAGATTTATATAGTTTCCTCCCAAATGAGAGTAGTCCAGTCCCCTTGCTTCACAAGAGATTTTCACTATAATCAAATCATGATTACAATCGCTTATGCATTCTGCATAAGAATTTTACAATGCTAGACCCTAAGTCTGAGACTTCTTGCATAAACCTTAAGGTTCAAGACATCCTTGCTCAAGTCCTAAAGACTCAAGACTTCCTTGCTTAGACTCTCAGCCTAAGACTTTCCTGCTTAGGTCCCTCAGACCCAAGACTTCCTACTTAAGCTCCTCAGGTCCAAGACTTTTTACTCAGACCCACAGTCTAAGACTTCCCTGCTCAGGTTCCACAAACCAAAGACTTCTTGCTTAAACCCCTCAGGTTCAAGACTTCTGCTTAGACCCTCCATCTGAGACTTCCTTCATTAAATCCCACGAATTCAAGAATTTTTCTCAATCAATCCACTTGATTAATTATTTCATTGCTCTAGCACATAGCAAGAGAATTACATGGCTTAAGCATGTTTGAGAGAAACTTAGTTGCTCAATCAATCCACTTGATTAAGACTTTCAATGATCTAGCACATAGTAGGAGACTTACAAGGCTCAGACATCTTTCTCAGAGACTTGGTTGCTCAATCAATCTACTTGATTAAGACTTTCAATGCTCTAGCACGTACTAGGAGACCTACACGACTCAAGCATCTCGGTAAGAGACTTAATCTAAACTGCTAAACAACATGTTCAACAGAATAGTGAACAAGGTGTAATTGATACAAATATTAGAGGTATAGGGAAATCACCGTAGCAAAGACCTAAAGCTCTTAACATTTCTAAGATACTAGATGTTTAAGAAATTATGCATTCTCTATTGTGTTGATAATTGTTGATCTTGTTACTCCTTCATTAGGTTAATCCTTGTTAGAGATTCAATTTGAGCCTTTAGCTACTTATATAGAATTTGCTTAAGACTAGTCATTTGGAGAGGTAACTTGATCAAGTGTCTTTTCTTTCTCCATAGTACAAGAGACGTTGAAGATTGATACAAAGATCTTGATCCATTACGTAACATGTTTAACCATTTAGTCTTCAAAGAGATCCTGTACTATAGAGCCATTAAGAGTAGATATCTGTAAAGCATGCCAGATTTTATTGAGCCTGATGAACTAAGACTCTAGCTGACAAACTAATTAGCAAATTAGCAAATGTCCTAATATGCAAATGTAGTAATAAAAAAAACAGAAATCCCCAATATCGATCTCAAGGACTACTGAATGATATTTCATCTAAACAAAAGCTTGGGGGTTTGGGAATAATTTGGTGATATTATAGAAGCAATTACAAATAAAATAAATGAAGTACGTGAACGGTTAAAACAGATATCATTAGTATGCTAGGGATGGTGTATGATTCAATTATGTAACAATTTCGAACTAACAGTGCAATAACGAATTTTCAATAATTGATTATCAGTTCTTAATGGTGTTTACTCCTAAGACCTTAGTGAGAAAAACCTTTCATCATTCAACCAAATTAATATGTCCATAGAAAATCACGGCTGAAATTAAGCATTATGATATCAAGAATAATTCGGTTATTATAGGGTATCCCTAGTCTTAGGTGATATCTACTATAATATGTTCTCAAACAGATCAAAAATAATGGTGGTCCAACCTAATTGTGTCACATACATCAAACTCCATTTGTCTGACAGAGAAGGCAATAAGAATAGTTAAGAGAATAAATCAAATATAAGAAAACAAGATTGATATTGCACACATAAAAACAAATTCATTACAAATCTGAACCAGGGACACCCCATAGCAATGAGGGGTTTAGCTACTTATAGTAAAAAAAATAAAAACACAGTAAAAATTGTTGTCATTATAGAAATCGTATATGAAAAGGTCTTCAATCGCGGAAAGCTCTAGAAAATCTAAATCCCCTTTGAAAATTTGAGTTCTCCAACCTTTAGAACGTGTTTTTCCAATGTAAAAACGTCCAACCCTTGGAAATTCACGTTACCATGTTAAATAGCAATTTTATAGGCTTTCAGGAAATTTTGGGCCTCCATATGCGTATTACACGACCCCATACACGTATGTATGGACCGGTTTTCGTGACCCCACCAATCCTGAGATGGTGAGATCCTTGTGAATCGTGCTTGTGTCGCTCTTGAATTTCTAATATTTATCCTAAGATGCTTAAAAGGAAAGGGAAGGAATCTAAACTAACCCTACGTGCAAATGTTTTTACTACAAATGCAAAGAGATCTAGAATCGGAGGTCGGTTATACTAAGGGAAGCTATTAACATCCTAAGTATCTATAGGAACCTTTTGTACACTTTTTACTATTAGTTATCTTATCTACTTAATTTTTTTACTATTGATTGAGAAAGTTTTAACTTATGGATGAGAATGAGAATGTGAGATGTTTTCAGGAGTTTTTGTTTTATGAAAGGTACGTGAAACTAAGGGGTTTTATTTAAAGGTGTGCTTGCTAAGATCTCGCGATCTTATGCCTACGTATTCCCAAAGAAGAGACCTTGGGAAATCAAAGCGTTCGTAGTTCTCTCTAACTATGGGTGGAATTTGTATCTTGTTCAAAGCCCATGAAGTTAAAGCTAAAAGGGTGTTTGTGGGTCTTGTTCAAATCCCAAGATGATGAAGCTAAAAAGTTTTGTTGGTTTTGAAAGAAAAGACAAATTGTCATTTTTAAGGGAGATATCCCACCAATTCATCACAACGTTTGTGAATAATATCATAAGGGAAAATGCTTTGAAATTGGATGTTAAATAATCCTAAGCAATGCCACATCTTCCTCTATGAGCCTTTGCATGGTAAGAGAAGGACATTAACTTGGATATAGTATCAACAAGTGTGCCACTTACATCACTTAGATGAAAGAAATTTTTGGACCATGATAAGAGAAGGACTCCATCTTGGATTTTGAATCAACAAGTGTGCCACTTACATCACTTATATGGAAAATGCTTTTAATGTTTGATTTTGAGTTGTGGTGTATAGAAGGGATATCTTCCTACAAAGATGACTCAATGTCCTATCTCTGGGGAGAAGTTGAATTATTTGAGTATCTTGTTCAAATCCCAAGATGAGAAGCTAAAATTTTGTTTGTATCTTGTTTAAAGCCCAAGATGTGAAGCTAAAAGTTTATTTGTATCTTGTTCAAAGCCCAAGATGTGAAATTAAAAGTTTATTTGTATCTTGTTCAAAGCCCAAGATGTGAAGCTAAAAGTTTATTTTCCTGAGAGGAGGCTGACTTAACTGGGGGGAGTTTTGAATTGGTGGTCTCTGTATAAAGCCCAAGATAGAGGCTATGATGCATTTAAGAAGCCTGAAGGGTCCTTGTATGAAGCCCAAGAAGAGGATGTGGTGAAGTTGACTTCATCCAGAGGAACTAGGGTTTAAACTAAGTTATAGCCAAGGGAAGTCTAATGTTCTGGGATAAGTCTAAACTAAGGATTAGGTGTTATAAATGTCAAGAGAAACTTAATATGAATAAGTACATGACAAGTATTTGACAAGTATAGATATGAGTTGAAAGTGGAGGATCTTACACTCTAATAGAGGTCCATGTCTAAGCATGGTTGAATTGAAAAGGTGATGGGTCTTACACTTTTATAGAGGCCCATGTCTAAGCATGGTTGACTTGAAAAGGTGGTGGGTCTTACACTCTTATAGAGGCCCATGTTTAAGCATGGTTTAATTGAAAAGGTGATGGATCTTACACGATTATAGAGGCCCAATGTCTAAGCATTGTAATACTTAAAAATGTGATGGGTCTTACACTCTTATAGTGCCCAATTTCTAAGCATTTTTAGACTTGAAAATTTGATGAATCTTACACTCTTATAGAGACCCAATGTCTAAGAATTATTAGACTTGAAAAGGTGATGGGTCTTACACTATTATAGAGGCCCAATGTCTAAGCATTGTTAGACTTGAAAATGTGATGGGTCTTACACTCTTATAGAGGCCTATGGGGTTTGAAATTTGAATGCCACTAGGGTTGTGTTTGATTAGAATTGAAGATTGAGATTTAAAAGATTGAAAGCTTTGAGAAATTGAAGAAATTTTGAGGAGGAGGGGAGGGACTTACACTCTAATAGAGGCCCAAAGAGTTTTGCTTAAGAATCTTGAAAAAGTTTTTAATCAAGATGAAACCGTAATGAAAGATTTAATCAAATGTATTTTTATAAAGGAAATGATTTAAAGATGGTATAAATGATGTGTAAGTCAAGATAAGTATGTTGTGATCTTGTATCAATGTTTTAAACAAAGTTTATTTATCCATGTGAGAATAAAAAATGAATTAGGTTCGAAAAAAATTAGAAAGAAAATCAAATTTTCAAAGTTTTAAACCTAAAAAAATCACTTCTTTTCAACTTAATAAAAAATGTTTAAATAAATTCTTTTTTTGGAATTTTTTGATGGATTAAAATAATAGATTGTGTGAGTGATATGTGTGAAAACAATTGGGTGAAAAAGAATTAATTTGATAGGAGAAATAAATGTTTGAATTTGGAAAGAAAAATGTGAAAAATAGGGAAATGTGGTAAAAAATGGTGTGGATGGGATTTGAACCCACGCCACCAAGGATCCAACCAAAAAAACACGCCCTTGCAAACTAAGCCAACGTGCGTTGGTGATAACAAAATATAACCATTTGAATAAATATGAAAATTGTGTGCCAAATTCAAAAAATGCGCGCAATGAACTTCATCTTCTTCCTTGGGCTCCAAATTTACAGATAGGGGTCTATCTCCCTCAATATGCAATAATTTTGAAAAATGTAAACATGAAAATTGTTCATTTTTAAATAAGAAATTGAATGGTGGTATTTAATTTCATTTATTTTTAGTTTAGAGTGAATGATCAAGCATGAACCAGATGAAGTCTAGTTTTGCAAAAACTATAATGAAATCATATACACGTAATATAAATGACAATTGATTATGGGTAAATGATCAATGAACTACCAGAAACACATTGACAACTTAAAATAACATTTATGATGGATGAATTATAGAGTTTGAAAAGTTCAGGCTTACCTTGTAAGAGGAAATCGAATCCTCAGTTGGAGGTGTTACAAATGTGAAATAATGATCCTAACAGCTTCCCTGGACCTCAAGGATTGTGTTGAGATACTTAGAACAAGTTGAAACCTCCGGGATTTCTTGGCTCAAATCCAACTGCAACTTGATCATGGTGAGATGTGATCTTAATGAATTTGATGTTATAGAAAGTGTTTAAGTGTTTGTATCACTTATACATGATGTATATAAAGTGTTTGAATCAAAAGTTTGAGTGGAGGAATAGTGATGGCTGAAGGATGAGCTCAATGTTCAACGGTGTTGGCAATGCATCATTCATTCTATCTCAAGGTACATTATCTATTCCACTAGCCTAGCTCTCCTTTTAACTAATTCCATATTCTGCAGATGTTTTTATTGTTGTTTAAGAGTACATATTGACTGGTGGGAGTGGTTTCTTTGAAAATGCATTATTCCACGTAAATGCCTCTTGAATTTAAGGCTTAAGTGATAATGCCTCATCATTTCAAAGGGATTCCTCTTGACTTAGTGGCTCTATCTTCCAGGTTTTGTATGATTCATTCAAACTCTTGTTGAATTAGCATTGCATGATCATCACACTTGGACTCAAAAAACTGTGCATTACAAGTAATACCAAATCTGTCTTGCCAAAACAGTTGCATCAAGGCATATTGTGCACTCCATGTCTCCTTGCTCAAACGAAATTAGATTGTGTTCTGGGACATTTTGGAAAGCTGAGATGTCATACTTCAACTTTGATGTTCGAAATTGGTCTTGATTCATCTTGGATCATGGTGAAAAATAGCCTCAAAGTTGGCTCCAACACAAGACAGATTATGTCTAAAATTTTTCAAAGTGTTGAAGTTCAAAAAGTGTTGAAACCCTAACTTGATGGCCTCATATCTTAAAATCCATGCACTTTTTGGAAATCCACCCTAAGTGACAAATTTGTAGTATGTAACAAGCTCTTCAATTTGGTCTTTGGATCAAAGAAAATGGTTACTTGGTTTGTAAGTTATGACCTTGGAAAGTAGGGCAAAAATCATTGTTTTTCATGACTAAAAAAATTTCAAGTTCTCCATTGTTGCCCTTTTTACAAGTAACCTCACTTTCTTGATTTTTTTAGGACAATCATGATTCAAATCATATATTAACACTGTTCTTGTCTAGAAGAGACCATTTTGACTAAAAACTCCAAAAGTCAAACTTGATTTTGACCACAGTTGACTTTTTTTATCAGATGAATTTTGAACTTTGTGATCCTTTATGAAATCACATCTTTGGGCTAAATTAAACATCATGGATGGACTCCAAAGGTGTTTTTGAGTGTCTTGAATCCTGTCCCAAGGTTTGTGACCATGCCTTGCTTAAAAGTCAAAGGTATAGTTGACTTTTCATCGAAACCTTAGTTTGTGGCCCAGATGAATTTGAATTCTTGCATTGTTTATGAATCAATTTATTTGGATCAATCCAATGATATGAATGGACTAGTATTAGGCATTTGATGTCCTTGAAACATATCTTGAGGTCTTGGATCATGCATTGCTCCAAAAAGCCAACCCAGGGACTGAATTAGGTCAATAAAAAACCCTAATTTGAAACAAACAATAATCTTTGTATCTCCAAATGAGTTAGTGATGCATAAAATTATACACACATATAATTTCAATGAAATGAAAATGATATGGGATCTTAGGGTCAAAAATTAAGGTATGATAGTATGGGCGTGATCATAAGTAAAAAACACCTAAGCGTAAGGCACATGGTGTCATTAGCACACATGAAATATGCATATGATGCGCGTAACGGCAGAATACCCTTTTTTTCCTCCTTCTGACCATTCTCGTATGGAACGCGTAAGGGATTGGGTCCATACGCGTATTGCCTCGGTGCACACGCGTATGGACATAAGCTTTTTCTCCTCTTCTTCCTCTCGTATGGAACTGTCACGGTAAGAATCAGAGACCATAACTACTAAATTAACTAGGCTCACAAATCTTAATTCACCACCGATCTTTAATTTAATTAAGGCAAGGGAAAGAGAACAAATAAACCCATAAGTATGCAATGAAAAAAACAAAGCAACGGAGAATCTAAGGTTCAGGGGTTGGTTATACTAAGGAAAGGTATTAACACCCTAAGTATCTATAGTACTTTATAGGAACCTTTTGTCTTATTGTGTTATTTGTTATTTGTTTGTTAAAGGTGAAAAGATTAGTAAAGTAAAAAGGTGGAAAAACAAAAAGGTAGCTCGCTAGGATCATCTTAAATCCTATGCCTACGTATCATGTACAGGAAGTCATAGCACGTAGTTCGACTCACTACGGATTAAACAAAGTTGATTGGTTTTAGGAGAAGAGACAACTTGTCATCATACGAAGAATACTCAAATGAACCAACACAAACATGTGGAAGATGGATCTTTGCTTCATATTGAGATAAGATCTCCAACTTGGATATAGAATCAACGAGTATGCCACACACCTCCCTCAAGTGGAAAAGAAATCAACATCTTTCTCAACTATGTCATGGGGTAAGAGAATTACATCTCAACTAGGGATGACTCGATGTCTAATTCTCATCATGAGAAAAGGGAACCTAAATGTAGGTTATCTAAATTTGGGAATGCTCTAATGGTAACTACCTAAAAGGATAAACAAACTATGTATGTACAACTTTAAGTGATCAACCTAAATGGGAAACAAGGATCACACAATTGGTGAAAGGAATAAAAGAGAAATGAAAAATGTAATGCACATGACTATGAAGTTAACATATGAACCCTTCCCTTGGATTTAAACATAGGCGTCGCAACTGCGAAAAAGGGCTGACAGAAACAAACAGAAGAGTCGCCACCGAACGTTATTTATCCCAAAGAGAGGGAAAGGAAATGATCAAAGAAAACCTAAGAGAAAGGGAAAGACAAGGTCATCGCAACCAAATCTTGGGTCCGGGAGTCGGTTACGCAAGGGGAAGGTATGAGCACCCCTCACGTCTGTTGTACTCAACGGGATCCATGCTTGTTGAATAATATATGGGTGAAAACTATTTAATTCTACTGCTACACTAGGGTAGAAAGAAAGAAGAGACTCGATAGGACATCGCCGCCATATGCCTACATATTCCCTCGTGCAATGGGAAAGTCAGAGTCAACGTAGTTTGGGAAAGTACGGGTGATGGAGGGGAAGGTTGCTCGCCAAGAAATCGCCGCCTTGTGCCTACATATCCTCATCTGGTATGATAAATCAGAGCAAACGTAGTTCGGGAAACTACGATACAAGGTTTGTTAAGAGTTTTATGAGCAATGTTGAATCTCCATTCCAGCAGTTAGGGATGATGCCTGTTTGCAGTAGAATGGAAACGTAAAATACTCTTCTGAAAATAAGGTTTGAAAACAATCCCGAAGGATGAAAAGGTTTGAGTTTGGTTTGTGAGTTTTAGAAGAAGTGAATTGAGTTGGTTTGAGACTCATGTTGTACTAAAGATCATGACACAAGAGCGAATGTGTCGCATATCGCCCAAAGGGCATACGCTAAACACTCTAGAAAGTGTGAAGAGAGACCTCCCTACTTATCATTTCTCATGTACTTAAGGCTCATAGCGTACGACACTCGTCATTTTTTATTAAGTGTCTTAAAAGAGTTTGAGATGAGAAGAGAAGACACAAGAACTCTAAAGGGGACTGAGAACCCTAATGTTATCATGCAAAGTGGTCCTAAAGTTGGGATGAGAGGGGACTACCTAATGTTATCATGCAAAGGATTGAAAGCCTAATGTCTCTCCTACTCCCATCTTAAACAGAGGGACTAGGAGTCCTAAGGGATCATGTGAGCAAGCACAAGTAAACACAATACTTAATCAATCATAGATGAAACAAAAGGGAAGACTTAAACAAGTCATGAAAGATGAGAGGGAATGAAAGGAACAAATGCACACAATCAAATACCACAAATAACTTAAGATGAAAGATGTTACACAAATGAACCACGATCAAAGAGATGAGGGGAGAAGGAGAGTGGGGCAGTAACTATATCATGAACATCTAAACCAAACACCCACTCATGATCACATGAAGAAAAGCACATAAACAACTCAAAAGAACTTCAAGTGTTCACAACATTCTCAAAGTGAAAAAAAACATCACCAAAGCATCAAAAACATGCACATAAGCATCAACATCAAACTCAAGTTATCAAACTAACTCAAGAAAGATCAAACCCAAATTAGAGGACCAAAGTATCACACTTCAAACACAAGTGGAAACACATGATCATACAAGACTTGTGAGGCAAGGCACACATCCATTGGACATCAAATCTTGCAAGGCAACACCTCAAACATGTTAACAAGAGCTAACAAGACTCAATAGGGCCTCAAGGGATCACAAAAGATCACATCCCAAAACTAGGTCATGGTTTGCATGCATACACAAAGTTAAAACACTTGAGGTTTTGAAACAACAAACAAAAATAAAAATGAGTCCAAATAAAATCCAAATAAAAAACTAAACTCAAGTTAAACCTATCCAAAATCAGTGTGCAAGAGATCATGGCAATAATTGCATCAAGGCATCACCAATTGTGTCAATCAAGACAAGGGTTCAACTTATCGAGCAAGCATCGAGGGACAAACAAAAACCAATGAAAAACAATCAAGGGATGATCATAAAGACCTCAAACCAGCCCTAAAATGTACCTCAATCAAACACCTAAGTATGAGAGGAAAATTGGTCAAAGGGGGTATTCAATTGAGGTCAAATATCACACCTAAAACCAATGTATAAACCATAAAACCACCTCACAAATTAAATTGATTAAAAATAATAAAAATAATTGAAAAATAAAATAAAAATAAGGAAAAATATCTCGACATCCTAAAATGTCAGAAACATATTTTTGGGGATTTTTTTAATAATCAAAACTATTTTTAAGTGAATTGAAATGAAAATGTAATAAAACTAAAATAAAATGGAAATAAAAAAACAAAGGGAGGTGTAATAGTAATATGGGATGAACTGAAGTCATGTTCAACCTATTTGGGCCCTAAAAGAGGGGGTGCGGAAAGCAAAAAACGCTAAGCCCAGTCTATCAGAACTTCAGATTTAATAAAACGAATTGTTTCATTAATCCAGGTGGACACGCACCTCAGATTCAACCCAACCACGCGCGCAGGTCAACACACACCTCAGACATCGGAATCCTAGCTCCGGTCGTCTTCCCCGGTGAGCCTCATCGGCGTTGGCTGAAAAATGTCATAAAATGGAAACCAAAAGCATCATTTTAAAGGATTCTTCACGTAGATTCCAAAAATGCTATTAGTTTTTCATAAAGGTTCCTTAATCATGAAAAAATCAGGCCATGAAATTTTAACATTCAAACTGAAATTGATTCAAGCAAGCATGAAAAGTATCCAAACATTGCCTACACGAGGTAGGTTTTCAGATGCAACCAGAATGAGCTTAAATGCAAGTCTATAATGGAAGGTTCAGTTCTAGGAAATTTACCTAACGGAGCAACTTCGTTGGCCCTTCAAACCTTGTGCAAGCTTCACTCTGAAGCTTCTAGTCTCGTCCTTATGCTTCAGTGATGATGAAATGAGCAAGATATGGAAGGAAAACTCATGAGAAATGAAATTCGAAGAGAGAGAATTCTTGGGAAATTTTGGATAGAAATCACTCTTTCATGCAGTTGCTCATGCTCTCCTCATCTTAGGGTTTGATTATGTCTTATATATGAAGGCTTTGACTCATTTTTTGAAGGCACTTGATGGATGATTCTCTTAATTTCAAGAAATGGCCAAAAATACCAAAAATGGAGTACACACGGGTTATGGCCTCTTT
This sequence comes from Lathyrus sativus, assembly GCA_963859935.3. Classification (NCBI taxonomy): domain Eukaryota; kingdom Viridiplantae; phylum Streptophyta; class Magnoliopsida; order Fabales; family Fabaceae; genus Lathyrus; species Lathyrus sativus. Next base: position 403,591,673 of record OZ012737.1, on the reverse strand, counting down.
CCACTTCCCTTTGGTTGTCATTCAACATCAAGGACGATGGTGAAAGGATATCTGGTGGTTTGGAAAGTTGAAAATGAATTGGTCATGTGTTTTGAGTGGTTACCTCATATGGTACACAATTTGAAAATGCCTTGAAAATGAAGGTTTATGTTGGCTCATTTTAGGTCAAGATCTCATGTGGTCATGTGATGATGTTAGAATGGTATCAAAAGATCAAAAGTAATCTCACTTAATGACTTGAAATGGAAGAAAGTATAATTAGGTCTAAAAACTCATGTTCTCATGCTTACCATGGCTTAATAGTCTCATAATTTGTCAAACGCTATGGAATTTTAGATCAAAATGAAGTTAAGATCATGTGACACAACTTTCTTGTTGCAAGAATTTGGATTTGAAGTCTTGAAGTCCATGAATTTGGTCTTTGAAGTGAATGACTTAAAACTAGGTTTTCCAAAATTACCCTTGACTTGTGATGACCATAACTAGAGCTCCACACATGAGAATGATTAGTTCCAGCACTTTTTGGAAAGCTAAGACAATGAGGAACAACTTTCATGTTTTTTGGAAAATGCGGAAGAGCTTGGTTCCATGTGAAATATTCCTTTGAAGTGAACTATCTTTGAGTGCCTATAAAATCTCTTCATTTTGTGACATCAACTTGTTCACACCATAACTTGAGATGCATGAATCCAATATATGAGTTCTTGTACTCAAAAGAAATCTTGGAAGATGAGGAACAAGTCTCATTTTTGATGGAAGATGAGATGGGACTTGCATCATAGTGAGAATTGTCATTGAACTCAGGACAAAATAGGGGATTTTACACTGAGGATCATTTGAAACCCTAATTTAGCAACTTCTTGAGCTTTTGAATCTCCTTGACCTAGCCTTAACATGAAATTTTAGATGATTTAGGATGACTTCTCATGGCTTCAATGATCAAGAACCAAGCCTTGAGCTCTCTTGAATCCACAGTTGACTTTTTGTTGACCAGATGAAACCCTAACACCTTATTCATTGACTGAATTTCTTGCAAATGATTTGTGTGAGCATAGGACCCTCATAAGGAACCCTCAAGGTGTACATTGAGCTCTTGAACCATGTATCATCCAAGGAGATGACCTCATGTACCTCCAATAATCCTCAAGATAGGAGGTAATACCCACACACATACTTTCTCTCCTCAAGAAACCTTGAGATCCATCCTGATAGCACTGAAGATTTGTTGATTTGTAAATGTACCCTTGTTTGATCTTGAACATAAAACTTCTCTCTTGAATGGAAAATACAACATCTTGATCCCCTGTCTAGAACCAATGATATGCATAAATGCAAATGCAAAATGCTATGAAACATAAGCCAAGATAGAAGAAAAGGTTGGGCAAATTTCTCTCCTCGAGACGCATGATAGTGATCATTGGAGCTTCATTCCAGTAATTCACGTTATACATCGATGATAATGTTGCCAAAGCGTCTGCCATCTGATTCTCAGCCCTCGGCACATGATGAAATCCCACCCTGTCAAAGAAGGCTAGCAATCTTCTTGCATAGTTCATATAAGGCACCAGATTGGGCTGACGGGTTTCCCACTCTCCTTTGATCTGATTGACGACTAAAGACGAATCACCATATACGTCAAGATTCTTGATTTTCAAATCAATAGCCTCTTCTATACCCATGATACACACTTCATGTTCAGCTTTATTATTGGTGCAAGAAAACGTTAACCGAGCGGTAAACGGTATGTGGGAACTGTGAAGAGTTGTAATGATTGCCCCAATTCCATTGTCATATGAATTAACAGCACCATCGAAAACCATCTTCCATTGAGAGCCAATTTTGGGACCTTCGTCTGGTAGAGGCTCATCACAATCTTTCATCTTCAAAAACATTATGTCTTCATTGGGAAACTCAAACTTCATTGGTTGATAATCCTCAATCGGCTGTTCTGCAAGATATTCTGACAAAACACTTCCCTTAATGGCTTTTTGGGAAACATATTGAATATCGTATTCTATCATAACCATTTTCCATCTAGCAATTCTCCCTGAAAGCGCCTGCTTTTCAAACACGTGCTTCATATGATCCATCTTCGAAATCAACATGGTTGTGTCATTTAACATATACTGCCTTAGGCGCTTGGCTGCCTAGAGGAGATGGCTACTGAGGAAATATTCCTCCTAGCTGAATCAAAGAGTCAACATCATGCTGCATAAAATGCCCAAAATGTGGAGCTGGTGGTGGTCCTGAAAAGCGGTCGCGGAGCCTCTAAGCAGTGGCCCACTTATCCACCTGATGGGTGAGGTACCTTCCCGGAAGCATAAAGTGGGCAAACATGTTCTACCGCATGCAAAAGGTAGTCATGCGATCAATGTGTACCTGGGAATCCTCGTCATGAATGGAAGGGGTTTCCAAAGGCACTTCTTGAGGGATCTCCCGTCCGTGAGGGTAACTCGAACCTGAACCATCTTCTTGTGGTTGCCTCGTATCTCGAGCTCTGCCACCCCAATCCTTATCCACCACTGTGTTATCCTTCATCCAACCTGGTCCTAATGGATGGGCTGGCTTCACTATCTGACCTCTATCTAAATCCTTCACCCCTTCTTTCTTACGCAATAGTAAGATGACTGTAGCATGCCCCAAAGATTTTGACGGGGACTATGATATCAAATCCATATCTCCATGAATGATCCTACCAATGTTGACAGGCTGGTGTTTCAAAAGCATGTAGAACTCCAATGCTCGCTCAACAATAAACTTAGAACCGCTCTGGTTCGTGTTGAGGGTATGATGCAAGAAGTAGGCACATGCTTTGGAATGAGAGCCATATCCCCCACCAAAATTTTAGAGGGACTTTGCTTGGAGGTGGGCTGGAAATCCTTACCCCATTGTGATAATAACTTCCACATATCAAAATACAACCATCATGTCCTCTATGATAATTTCATCGACTGAAATCTGCAGTGTGACTCAAGGAATTCACACTATAAGATTTTGTTTATTTTCTTCCAATGGAATTTGATTGTTTTCCCTCATACCCAAGATTCTAAAGTAGTCACAACATCATCAGAATTTTTGAAGGCATTGGCATTGAATTCCAAAACCAAATCACATGCCACAGGTTGGATTTGTTCATTCAATTAGGTGAGCTTGTGCTTCTTGAGCATTTCCTGGACCTCTGGGTACTAATCATCTTTCAAAATCCATGAGTGTTCTTTAATTACTTTTCGTGTAGAGATCTCATGAAATCTGTCAACATGAAGGGCATATTTGAATCTGGATGCATCAAAAGATGAAGTGGCCATAATTTTGAGGTAGGGGAAGAGATGAACTTGCGCAAAATGATAAGAACAGAAAGAAAATGCAGAGAACAAGGGGTGATACATAAAATTCGAATAGGAGAAAAGATGAAAATGGCCATAATTATATGGGAAAAATATAAATTGCATGACACAAAACTCATAAGCGTATGATACGCAAAGCCAGAGGGACATACGCGTATGATACACAAGTTACGTGTACGAGCAGAAGCAAAATCACGTTGGAAAAAATAGATCACATGCCATATCCCGTATCATCACTCAATACACGTATGATACGCGTAAGACACATGATACGCGTACTATGCCTGGCCCATCCGTGTAGCATACGTGAAGCAACAGAAGGCCGATATTCGAGCTTTCCCATATGCATATGACTATGGTTCATATGCATATGGGCAGAACATGATTTAAAAAGAAATCAATTTTTTCTTTGTTCAGTTTTCCTCATTGTTGACCTGCTTTCAACACAACATGGCCAAAACAAACGAAATAAACATACAAACCAAAAGGAAATGAATTGTACCACCCTTAGGTTACCTTCCAAGAAGTTCTTTTTTACGTCCATAGCTAGACGGTTTACCATACTATCCTTCCAGTCGAACCTCTTCTACCGGGCTACCTTCCTGCCCTTGGTATTTAGATTTAAATCTCTGTCCGTTGACCTTGAAAATTTCCCCATTATTTTAATTTTTCAGCTCTATTGCTCCATGAGGTAACACTTTGTAAACCACAAATGGTCCAGACCATCGAGACTTCAACTTTATAGGAAACAACTCCAACCTGGAATTAAAAAGCAACACCAATTATCCTTCACAGATTTCCTTTCTCTGGATCTTTTGATCATGCCTTTTTTTGTTTGTTGTTTATAAATTTTGGCATTCTCATAAGTTTAATTCCTAAATTCTTATAACTCATGGAGTTGAAGAATTTGGGATTCACTTGAAAGATCATAGTTTAGGAATTTGGAAGCCCAAAATGCTTTGTGCTCTAACTCGAATGGAAAATGACATGCTTTTCCATAAACTAACTGATATGGAAATATACCTATGGGTGTTTTAAACACAGTTATGTACACCCACAGTGCATAATCCAACTTTATTGACCAGCCCTTTCGAGAAGCACTCACAGTATTTTAAAGAATCTGCTTTACTTTCCTATTCGACACTTCAACTTGCCCACTCGTCTGAGGGTGATTAGGAGCGGCAATCTTGTGCTTCACATTATACATCTTCAACAGATTTTCCGTTAATTTGTTTAGAAAATGGGTTCCTTCATCATTGATTAATGCTCTTGATACCCCCAAACCTCGAGAATATACAGTTTCTAAGAAAATTAACCACCACTTTAGCATCATTAGTGGGTAATGTTACAGCTTCTACCCACTTTGAGACATAGTCTATTGAAACCAATATGTAATTCTTCCTAAAAGATGGTGGAAAAGGTCCCATGAAATCTATCCCCCATACATCAAACAACTCTACCTCTAACATGGCATTCTGAGGCATTTGATTCCTTTTTGAGATATTACCTCTCCTTTGACATCAGTCACATTCTCGAACTATGTAATGAGCGTCCTTGAATAGAGTGGGCCAATATGAGCCTGACTGGAGAACTTTTTTTGGTGTCCTATCTCCACTAAAGTGTCCTCCATACTCTAAATCATTACACGATTTCAGTATATATCTCTGTTCTTCTTCTGGATCACATCTTCTAATAAGCCCGTCCGCTCCCCTTTTGTACAAGAACTGGTCATCCCACAGATACAACCTACAATAATGTCACAACTTTTTCCTTTTTCTATAATCAAAATCATAAGGTATCACCCTACCTACCAAAGAGTTTCGTTAGTCTGTAAACCATGGAATACTAGTAATTGCCAAGATACACTCATCAGCAAATGCATCCTAAATTGGGTGTTCCTCTTCTGTTTCATCAATTGGGGACATGCGGGACAAGTGATCTGCAACTGTATTCTCATAGCCTTTTTTATCTCGTATTTGGAGATCAAATTCCTAAAGCAGGAGTATCCATCTCAAAAGTATGGGCTTTGATTCCTGTTTAGAAAACAAATACTTTAAAGCAGCATGGTCAGTATAAACAATAATCTTAGACCCTAGCAAATACGATTTGAATTTGTCAAAAGTATAAACAATGGCCAACAACTCCTTTTCGGAAGTTGTGTAATTCATCTGGGTCAGGTTAAGGACATCACTAGCATAATTAATCACATGCAAAAGTTTGTACTTCCTTTGTCCTAATACAGCCCCCCGCAGTAATGTCCTTGGAATCGCACATGATCTCAAAAGGAAGAGACCGATATGAGGTTATCACAATAGGTGTAGAAATTAATTTACTCTTCAAATTCTCGAATGCCACCCTGCACTCATTATCAAAAGTAAGTGGCTTGTCCTTAAAAAGCATATTTGTCAAAGGTTTGGCATCTTCGGAAAATTCTTTTATGAACCTGCAATAGAAACCTGCATGTACTAGGAAACTCCATATCCCCTTTTCATTCACTTGGGGTGGGAGATTAGCTATTACCTCCACTTTTGCTTTGTCAACTTCAATCTCCTTATGAGAGATTTTATGACCTAGCACAATACCTTCCTGTACCAGGAAATGTCATTTCTCCTAGTTAAGAATAAGGTTAGTTTCCTGGCACCTTTCTAAAACAAGAAACAAGTTAGTTAAACAATTATCAAAAGAAGATCCAAAAATAGAAAAATCATCAATAAACACCTCCATGTGCTTTTCAAGCATGTCGGTAAATATAGATGTCATACATCTCTGAAAAGTAGTAGGGGTGTTGCATAGTCCAAATGACATCCTTCTATAGGCAAAAATACCATAAGGGCATGTAAACGATGTCTTCTTCTGATCTTCTGGAGCTACAACAATCTGGTTATACCCTGAATATCCATCTAAAAAGCAGTAGTACTCATGACCTGCAAGTCTCTGTTACACACTCTCCAACCTGTTACTGTGGGAGTGGAAATCAATTCATTTTTCTCATTTAGAATCACTATAGTTCCTCCCTTTTTTTGCACCACATCTACTGGACTCACCCATGAACTATTAAAAATAGGGTAAATTAACCCTGCATCCAACAACTTCACCATTTCTTTTGTCACAACTTCCTTTATTACTAGATTTAACCTTCTTCGGGGTTGTACCATTGGTTTATGATTGTCCTCCATCACTATTTATACATGCATACTATGGGGCTAATCCCTTTCAAGTCTCCGATGGTCCATTCTATAGCACTCTTGTATTTCTTCAGCACCTGTACCAATTTTTCCTCTTCCCTTGCTTATAACCTAGAACTTATTATTGTAGGACAATTATTTTTAGAGTCCAGAAAGATATACTTCAAACTTGTAGGAAATTGCTTCAATTCTGTATTTGTACCTATTTCAACTTCCTTTTTGGTCTCGGTTTCCTATGGAGCTCTTAAATCCTCCCACCGATGTGGTTTGGATCCCAACCAAGGTGGTTGCGCATCCAACATGGAAAGTACTTCCTTCTTTCTTTCATCCTCATTATCCTCTATTTCATGGGCGGACAAACTAAGAACTCTTTCCAAAGGCAACTTAGCAACTTGGCTTTGAATAGCTTTGACTACCATTTTATCTATCACCTCCAGTGCATTACTTGTCCCTATCTCTTCTTTGTGTTTCATGGTACTTCTCACATCAACTTTTAGCTCTTCATCATAAACTTTGAGGTTCATGGTTCCTTCCTTAATGTTTATCATGGATCTCCCTGTTTTTAGGAAAGGTCTTCCCAGAATCAGAGGGATCTCTTCATCTTCTGGCATCTCAAGAATCAAAAAATCAACAGGGAACACAAATTTCTTTATCTTAATCATAACATCTTCAACTACCCCATAAGGTCTCATCACTGAGTGATTTGTAAACTGGAGTTTCGTCCTGGTATCCTGAACCATTCCTACTCCCAACTTCCTGTATATGGATAAAGGCGCACGACTCACACTAACTTCCAAATTAATAAGTCCCTTTTTGAATGATCCATCTCCAATGGTGCATGTAATAGTTACAAAACCTCTATCTTTCTTTTAAACATGGATCTTCATACCCTGCAAAATAGCACTACAAGTTTTAGTTAGAAGTATAGGTTCAGTGTCAATGGTGCATTTCTTATAGATGATATCCTTCATGAACTTGGCATATATTGGCATCTGCTCAAGTTCCTTAGAGAATGAAATGATGATTTCTAACTTTCTAAACATCTCTAAGAATTTCTCAAAAAATTTCTCATTTTGGCCCTTTTTCTTGTTCCTTGTAGGAAACATGGGTTTGATGATTAGTTTTGGTTCTGTGGGTTTGTCTTTCATAACCTGTGTTAGTGTAACTTCTTCCTCAAGAGTGGTATGATTTTCTTTGATTTCTAGATCCACTTCGAGCAATTGGTATTCTTCCTCAGATTTGTCTTCAGACACTTCAAGTGATTTCCCACTTCTTGTTGATACTACGCTCACATTATTATGGTCTCTCAGATTTGTCACAGTTGCACTAGTGTCGCTTCCGCGAAAATAAGGTGCCGGCAAAACAGAAGAGTCGTCACCTTTTTTTATTTATCTCTCAGAATGGGAAAGGAAACGATCGGAATAACCTGACGAAAAAGGTATAAGACAAAGTCATCGCAACCATTGTCTGGGTTCGGGAGTCGGTTAGGCAAGGGGAAGGTATTAGCACCCCTCACGTCCATCGTACTCGATGGGATCCATGCTTGTTGTGTTTATCTAACGGGTTGGTTTTATCTATCTACCTATCAAGGCTGGCTTAAAAAAAAAGGAAAGAAAATGACCCGGCAAAGCGTCGCGCTTTATGCCTACGTATTCTCATCAGAGAAGGAGAAATCAGAGTCAACGTAGTTCAACTAACTACGGGTGATGGGGAAGGTGGCTCGCCAATACGTCAGTATTGTGCCTACGTACTCTCAACAGGCAAGAGAGATCAGAGCTTCGGGCTAATACGGATTACGGGTGTTTAGATTCATCTGTTTTTCGAGTAGGGTTAACAAACAGCTCCAGCTGTTTGGCGTACGCAGCTCGACCCTTGGAGACTTAGGCGTTACCGTTTGCGGTAGAACCGGGAGTTAACGACACTCTTTTCTTCAGAAAAGCTTCCTTTGAATTATGGGCCCACGGGGCAAAAAGGTTTGAAGTTTGTTTTCTGTCTTTTACGGAAGAACTGTTTTTATGGTTGTCTGTAGTTTGTATAGCACTAGAGACTATGACCTGGGAACGAATGCGTTGCATATCGTCCAAAGGACGTATACCAAACATTCTAGACGATTGAGAGGAGGCCGCTCAATTATCATTACCCAAGTAGCTTAGGGCTCGTATCGCGCTTATACTAACTTGCCTTTATTATGTTTTTACTGTTGTTTGAGATGAGAAGAGAAGAAAGGTTCAACTAAGGGGAGACTATCAAGCTCTAATGTTATCATGCCGAGGATTCATCCTATGGTTGAGGCTTGAAACAGGGAACTCCTAGAAGTTATCATGCATAGGTTTCAACCTAAGGTTCTAATCATCACTTCCTTATCAAAGGAAGTGAGATTCCTAGGGGATCATGTCAATGATAAACAGAAACAGATAAAGCATCAGCTTAAACAATAAACAGTAAACGACTGTAAAAGGCATGCAATGCAAGTGAGGAAGGAAAGATGTGTGGGGCATCAGCCTCCACAAGCTCGTCTCAACCTCAAGCCAAATATGAACAACTGCAATCATATAGAAAAAATAAAATGCCATCAAGCAAATCACAAACCACATAGGCAAGGGAGCAGGGCTCTACCGAATACCCTAAAGCAAAGCCACACAGTAAAAATACAAGCAGAGGGAGCAACTTAACCTCTAGTGCAATCATGCTCCTAGCTTAACACAATCTAAACATGAACGTATTCAAATGCATCAAGCAAATCAAACAATTCACATCAATACAGTTGCACAACAAGCAAACAGACAGGAAAGAAAGCAGATCAACAGCTTCCACAGCTTCACAGCAAAGCAGTCCTCTGACAGCAGTTCAGTCCTCAGTCTGGAAATGCTCTTCAACGCTTTCATCTTCAATAGAAAGTTTCAAATTGCTTCTTCAAGCTTTCAATGCATCAAACACAAGTATCAACTTGTTCTCCATCTTCTTCAAGCTTCAGTTCTTTCTTCAATCTCAATTTGATCTTCTTCACAAGTGTCAACTTGTTCTTCTTGATCTTTAAGCTTCAGCTCCAAGGGCAGTCTTCAAACAAAGGGGAAGTGGCAACCTCTAGCATCTTCAATCTTCTAGCAAGGAACTCCATCCTCTAGCAAGGGAGAAAGATTCATCTAACAAGAGCAAGGTGGGGATAGGGAGCAGCAAAGTGAAGACCAAAGGTCACCTCTAAGCAATCCACCATCAAGGAAAGAAACCCTCAAAGGTTCTACCAGTTTGTGGGGAGCCACTAATCCTACCAAAGGAGGGATGGGGCCTTCACGATGGGACCTTACATCGTAGGGAGGAATGGAAGTGATCAACACCTTCCATGTTTCATGAAGGAAGAAAATCTATTCTAAGAGATCTCCCTAAAACCCTAATCCTTAACCCTAAACAAACTACACCAAAGGGAGAGAGATCTTCAAGTCCAAGCTCCACCATGCATTCCACAGCCGCCCACACAAGTCTTCATCATCCTCCAAGAGCAAGAAAAACAAAACCCTAATCTAAGGGTACTAACGAAGTCACTCTAGTTGAGTTAGCAAGTTAGGATCACCTAAAACCTAGTATTAAAGTTAATTCTAACTAAAATACTAAAACCAATTATAAAATACTACAAAAATTACTATGGGAACCTATGTCAATCATGACTCTACCATGCTAATTCCAGAGATCAAATCCTCAAATAAGACCTAGATATAAATTCTAAACTACAAGGTACTAAACTTAAACCCTAAAAGGAAGCACTTAAAGTTCAACCTAAAAATAACAGCTAATTTTTTCACAAAAATGTGAGAAAAATACTATGGGAGCATACATGTCTAAGCTAATCACACACAAAATATCAAGCCAAAAATCATCACCAAGTGATCACATTAAAAGCATCAAACAGAGGTATCAACCATGGCAATTTTATTGTCAAATAAAATGTAAAAAAATGCACAAAAATTGAAAATGCATGATTTTCCTAATATTTTTATTCAATAAAATTCTAGATTCAATCACGAATTAGGGGGAAAAAACCTGGAATTAATTGACCTATTTTCCTATTTTTTATGAATTATTATCAAACTAATATGAAATGAAGAAAATAAAAGAAAAACAATTGAAAATAATAAAACCAGTGTGCTGAATAGCAATTACAATCAGTTCATATCCTTGGGTTGGGCCAAAGTGGGGGTGTGAATATCAGTTCAGTCACTAAGCCCAGTGCTTCCAATTAATGAAACTGTGCGTTTTGCAAAGGGGTCAAAGTCAGAGTTTTCAAACTCAATCGTGGCCGTGGATGAGGGTTACAAGGTCAAGATTCAGACAAGATCCAATGGCTCAGGTGCATCTTCACCATTTGAACTTCAGTTTGGGGGGAAAACCAGATGGTGGCCAAGACAGTGGTGCCACCGTCTTCTTCGGCGAAGACAAATACACAGGTCATCCAAAATTCACAAACCATACATCATTCTACTCAGATTTCAATGCTGATCACGAATATCACCTTAGAATCATCTAACTCCCTATGGATCTTCAAACCCGATAGCCTTTTCAAAATATGCATCAATCTTGAATCTCATTAGAACTTCAATTAAATGCACAGATGTAATCCTCATCTCATGGTGATCATTCTACACTATCTAATCTTGATTAACAGTCCAAGAATCACCTAATCCAAGGTTCCACAGAAATTGATCATCATCCTAACTTGTCTTTATTCCATGAATCAATCATCTCAAATCCATCTACACATTGCAAGGATCCTAACCACCTACAGATTTCTATCTATCTCCTCCTAAATTATGCATAGGGGTGAAAAGTACCAACCTGAGTTCAGAGGTGTAACAGAAGCAGTTCTTGATCACTTCAACCTCCAAGATGATGCAGATACACTTCTGAAGCCAATGCAACCTTCAGTTTCTCTTGATTTGGCCTGGAACTCAGAACTCGATTTCTACTTACAGCTCTGAATTTTCAATGGCTCTCTCTGCTACCAGCTTCAAACTCTTCCAAAAAAAATGGCTGAACACACTCAACCACTTATATAGAACTAATTAGAATCATCTAGAACTTTCTCAAAGCTTCAGAATGAGATTTTGGTTTTTCAAATTCTCACCAAAATCTCCTCCACACCAGTCACGATATGCACTCTGTTTTGGCTTCAAAATGCTTGCTTTGCACTCCTCATGAGATATTGAATCTGAATGGTGATGATTCACTCCTTGTTTTCATCCAATGGCTCATGTTTGATATGTTACTTCATCATGAAGAAACAAAGAAAAAGGGCATGATATGGGACTCAAACCAAAATTCTAACATTTCCAAAGTTTCCAAAATGCTATTTCCATTCAAAAAATGATATTACTTTGCTTCATTTGCACATAAAATAATTTATTTGGATTTTTGGTCATTTAATCCATTTTAATCCTTCCTTTTTCACCACTTCTTGAACCAAGTCTTTCCTTGAGCCATTTCAATGTCTCCTTAATACATGGTCAAGGTTAAAACCCCATTTTGAGCAACTTTCAAGTTGCATAAAATTTCATTTGAGATGTCTAAGTTGGTGAAAATGACCCATAACCAAAAATGACCCATAATCACAACTTCCCAAAATACCCTTGACTTGTCAAAGCCATAACTTGAGTTATACAAATCCTATCAAGGACTTATAGCACTCTATGGGAAGCTAAGAGAATAAGGAACAAGATTCATGTTGACTAAAAGTTCATAGGAATCATCCTTCTTGGGCAAACGTTTCATGCAAGTTGGGTAACTTTCAAGCTCCAAATTCACATTCCTCAGATGACTTGTAACTTTTCTGGCTCATAACTTGAGTTCTATAAACCCTATCAAGGACTTTTAGTACTAAAATTAAAGCTAAGATCATGCCCTACAACAATCATGTTGGGGTCAAGATGAGATGAAGATCACATCTTGAGTTAAATGGCCTTGAAGATAGGGGTCAAACTAGGGGATTTTACACTGTCAAGTCTTAGACCCTAGCTTGAAACTTCTCAAACTCTTCAATCATGATGAGTTAACCTTGGAATTATCCTTATAACATCTTAATGCATCAATCCATGATCACATGGCTCTTGGATTAGGTCTCAACCTTCTTCAAATCATCAGTTGTCTTAGGGTTGACCCAGTCAAACCCTAGTTGCACCACTCATGGCTGAGCCTTCTTAATCTTGCACAATGACCTGTCTAGGCCTCAAAGTGATCTTCAACACTTCTCATGAGCTCTCTCAAGACCTCAAGTCCATCCTCATGAACTGCAAATCATCTGATTGCTTCCCACAACTCTCAAGTTAGGAGACCTACACACTTGGTTTCGACCACTCTTTCTGAGGCTTTTTCAACTTCTCTGACAAGGATATCAACCCTTGAACACTTGAATAACCTTCTTAGCTAGATTCATAGTCTTGTATAGCTCTGAATTGGTAATCATACCTCTTGATCTCCTTCACACATGTCTATGAAATGAAAATTATAATGCTAATGTGAATGAAATGAAACACAAGCTAGGTGAAGAAATGTTGGGCAAATTTTGGGGTGCAACAGTTGCCCCTATTCAAATGGCTTGAACCTGACTGGGTGAGAAGCGAACGGCTTTCAAACAATCAAGGTAAAAGACGGTTGAATACCAATAAACCCGGAAATTTGCCAACTGCGCAAGTACACGGTACTCTGATGGGGACAAATCTTCGGAAACTGAAACAGTAACTGCACGACAACTAGCTGGAGAAATACTTATCTGAACCTCCACCAGGATGATTCTCTGATTTATCTGATACCATTGCGTCCTCAAATCATCAAGGGATCACTAGTTACATGGTGACAGGTGATTTGCCAACCACGCATAGGTAAACGATACTCTGATTGTTAGGAACATCTTCAAAAACTGAGCATGACAGTTGCACGGCAACTCTGCTGGGGAATTGGTCACACGATAACCGGTGAAGGGTCAAACCTCAAATCTCCGTCAGGATGATCATCTGATTTTTCTGTAGATCTTTGTCCTCAAGTCATCAAGGGATCACCAGTTACATGGTAACTGGTAATGGATGGTTGATCATGCCGTCGGGCGTTCTGCGTCACTGCGGCAGAATTCCTCGGGACTCATCAGGTCGTTAGGGACTTTTTGACAATCAAGTTAATTATGCCTTCGGGCATTCAAAGAACATATAGGGCGCCAGCCGGACTTCGTTGGTAAGTCGGGAATAGGATTCTCGGTCAATCATGAACCAATTGGGGATATCCAAACTTCTGCCATCAGGCACTCCGCATCAGCTGAGAGAACTGCGTCGGCTTCACAGTTGGACTTCGTCAGTAAGTCTTAAAATGGGATCCTTAATCCATCATGGACTAATAAGGATATACATTCTTTTGCCATCAGGCACCCTACGTCAGCTAGGGAAACTGCTTTGACCTCGCAATTAGACTTCATCAGTAAGTCTGGGGTTTCGGCACCGCTGTCGGACTTCAACCATTAAGTCTTCAAGGAAATTTCAACTTCTCTGTTTAAAAACTTGCTGGGGATGACACATCTCCGCTGGGGATTCTGGAGAACTATCAAGTAGCTCTGCTTCGGGGATTCAGAAATCATTCTGGACAAATAAACTCAGCTGAGGAAATCAAGAATCATCTTGAACAAATAACTCCGTGGGAACTTCAAGAATCATCCTGAACCAATAACTCTGTGGGGACTTCAAGAATCATCCTGAACCAATAACTCTGTTGGAGATTTCAGGAATTATCCTGAGCAATCACTCTGCCGGGGACTCTAAGCATCAACTTGAGCAACCAACTCTAGCGAATTCACTGGGGATTTTAAGAATCATCTTAAACAATCAACTTCGTTGGGGAATTCAAGAATCATCTTGAGCAAACCATTCTGCGGAGGAACACCTGCAAAACAAGAACGGTAACGACCTAGCTCATGTTTCATATGCATATGCTTTGACAATGGTGTAATGCTCCACACGGTGGAAATGCTACGCGTTTAGGGTAAATGCTATGCAATCATGCAAAATGCTATGACCCCATCAGCAAAACAAATGCTGAAGGGAAAATCCTCCTGTCAAGGAGAAAGGACCACTCTGGTGGAGAGGAGGAATCATCCTGCCGAGGAGAAGAAGTCACACCAATCTCAATTGGATTCCGCCTGGGGAACGAACTTCAGCCGACTGCTGCAGGGGAACAAAGTTCTACGAGAACCTGGACCTGCTCATCTAGGTGTATGAACCACCACTGCTGAGGAAAACGATGTCAATCGTAGAAATAAACTGCACGGCCTTCGCGGCTAAAACTTTCTTGGAGATAACGACTCCGATGGGGTAATACAGCATCAGCTAATTAACACGCTACTGGGTAAAACCAATCATGGCCCAAACGACTCCCGGGGACTCGACTCTCTTGGGGAACTATAAATTTGGCTGAGGTAGAAGGTATCATCCTGCTAGCTGGGGAGAATACAACTCTATGGGGAATCTCAACTCCGCTGGAGACTTCAGTCTTGATCTATCAAGTGTTGCATACTTGTGGATAGTCTTCTACGAAAACTGCACTTTGACCCGGTGCTGGGGAACGAACGTACACTTCAGTGTATGACTCAGCTGGGGAAATGATGATCCTTCAGGATACATCTGATTGGGGAGAATCTTCTCTGCCTGGGGGAGACATATCAATGCTCTTGGTCCTATGTTCTGGCTCCGTGGGGAGATGCTGTTGAACTTGCTGGAGAAGAAGGAATCATCCTGCTTAGGAACGCATACGGCGTACTGCCTGGAATATGCCATACCTGCAACAACACAAACAAACAGACAAGATACCCTTCTCAAAGGGACCTATCAAGGTTATCATCTTGTGACAATGTTCAAGTATTTCATTGTTTCAACAATCAGTGGCCTAGGCCAGTAAGTTTATGTATGCGCATTTTATCAAAAACATCGGCGTTCTTTTTCGCAGACAAAACAGATAGATGTTAAACAGAATTGCTGAATAGTATATATTTTATTGATGACGAACCCCTGAATGGGTGAAAATGTTTTACAACAGATGCAAGCTCCTGGAATGAGGAAGCTGCACAAACATAAAACATAAATATACATCAGTATATACACAAATGTCGGCAATATGGCGTAGACGAACACCATGAGTTGATCCCTCTATGACCCACTCGACTTCGCCACTTCTCCGATGCTTCAGCTTCAGAAGAGATTGATTCAGATAAACGGCCCTCAGGTCTTCCAAACCACTAAACAATGAAAGTCCCTACGCGGAACGTAGTCATTTGCTTTTTCAAATCCCTAACTTTTGCCTGAATCGCCCTTTCGGGTTTTCGATTCACCGGGATACCCTTTTTTGCCAAAGTCGCCCTTCTAGGTTTTCGACTTTGCGGGTGTACGTTCTTTTCATTTATATCCCTAATTTTTGCCCGAACCTTTTTATTTTTTATGGTTCGCCGGGATGTCCCATTTTTTCCTGGATATTCTTTTTTCTTTCCAGTGGGTCGTTCTTTTAAGCAAAGTATTTTTTAACTGCGTCCGCGTTCACCGGGGATGCAAAATCTTCGCCATCCATCGTGGATAACAACAAGGCTCCTCCCAAGAAGACCTTGCTAACAATGTACGGACCTTCGTAATTGGGAGTCCACTTGCCCCGGTGATAGGAGTGTGGAGGAAGAATCTTCTTCAGGACGAGATCACCCGTCTGAAAGCTTCTTGGACGCACCTTCTTGTCATAAGCTTTCTTCATTCGGCTTTGGTACAGAAGACCATATGCAATCGATGCTAACCTCTTCTCGTCCATCAGGCTGAGTTGGTTTAGTCGGTTCTTGATCCATTCTGCCTCATCGAGTTTTACGTCAACCAAAACTCGTAAAGAAGGAATCTCAACTTCTAATGGTAGGACAGCTTCCATACCATACACCAAAGAGAAAGGAGTCCCCCAGGTTGATGTACGTACCGTTGTACGATAACCGTGCAGTGCAAATGGCAACATCTCGTGCCAATCCTTATAGGTCACAACCATCTTCTATACAATCTTCTTGATGTTCTTATTGGCCGCTTCAACGGCGCCATTCATCTTCGGCCGGTAAGGAGATGAGTTGCGGTGTTCAATCTTGAAACTCTGGCACAGCTCCTTCATCATCTTGTTATTTAGATTCGAACCATTATCGGTAATGATCCACTCGGGAATTCCGTAATGACAGATGATGTCCCTCTTTATGAATTTAGACACCACCTGCTTGGTCACATTAGCATACGAGGCTGCCTCCACCCACTTGGTGAAGTAGTCGATGGCTACTAAAATGAAGCGATGACCGTTAGATGTGGTGGGCTCGATTTTTCCTATCATGTCGATTCCCCACATGGAGAACAGCCACGGGGAGGACATGACATTCAACGGGCACGGCGACACATGAATCTTATTAGCATAAATCTGGCATTTATGACATCTCTTCGCAAATTTAAAGCAATCTGATTCCATCGTCAGCTAGTAATATCCTGCTCTCAGGATCTTTCTTGTCATAGCATGCCCGTCGGTGTGCGTACCAAATGTGCCTTCATGGACTTCTTCCATGAGCATACTCGCTTCTTTCTCATCTACACATCTGAGTAGCACGAGATCGTAATTTCTCTTATACAACACTCCATCAGGATTGAGGTAAAAGTTTCCAGATAGCCTCCTCAGAGTCTTCCTATCCTGGGTTGACGCTCCCGCAGGATACTCCTTAGTCATAAGGAAGGTCTGGATATCATGGAACCATGGCTTGCCATCGGAGGCTTCCTCGATCGCAAAGACGAATGCAGGTCTATCTAGACGAGAAAGAACAATCCTTGGAGCTTCATTCCAAAAATTGACTTTATACATCGAAGCCAACATGGCTAAGGCATCAGCCATCTGATTTTCGGCTCTGGGCACATGATGGAGTTCTACTCGATCAAAGAACGGAAGTAGCCTTCTGGCATAGTTCTTGTACGGCACCAAATTCGATTGACGAGTCTCCCACTCCCCTTTAATCTGGTTGATCACAAGTGCTGAGTCACCATATACATCTAGGTTCTTGATTCTCAAATCAATTGCTTCTTCTAGACCCATGATGCATGCTTCGTACTCTGCTTCGTTAATGGTGACTGGAAACGTCAGTCTAGCAGTTAACGGGATGTGGGATCTATGGGGAGTTGTGATGATTGCCCCAATGCCACTTCCGTAAGAATTAACCGCCCCGTCAAATATGAATTTCCATTGGGATTTCCTATCTGGACCCTCGTCGGGCAACAGTTCATCACAATCTTTCACCTTGAGAAACATGATATCCTCATCAGGGAATTTGAATTTCATCGGTTGATAATCTTCGATCGGCTGTTCGGCAAGGTATTCAGACAATACGCTTCCCTTGATGGCCTTTTGGAAAACGTACTGAATGTCATATTCCGTCAACACCATTTGCCATCTGGTAATCCTGCCCGAAAGCGCTTGCTTCTCGAAGACGTACTTGATCGGATCCATCTTCGAAATTAGCATGGTTGTGTGGTTGAGCATGTATTGTCGTAAATGTTTGGCAGCCCAGGCTAGTGCACAACACGTCTTCTCCAGCATCGAGTAACGAGATTCACAATCTGTGAACTTTTTACTCAAATAGTAAATGGCATGCTCTTTTCTGCCCGTCTCATCGTGCTGACCGAGAACACACCCCATACTATTCTCAAGAACTGTCAAGTACATGATTAAGGGTCGTCCGACCATTGGGGGTATCAAGATCGGAGGTTCCTGTAGATATTGTTTTATCTTATCAAATGCCTGCTGGCAATCCTTGTTCCAGATAATCACCTGATCTTTTTTCAGTAGTTTGAACATCGGTTCACACGTGGCCCTGAGCTGAGAGATAAACCTTGCAATGTAGTTTATTCTGCCCAGGAAACCACGAACTTCTTTTTCGTTTTTTGGCGCTGGCATTTCTTGTATCGCTTTTATCTTCGCAGGATCAACCTCAATGCCTCTTTCACTCACGATAAACCCCAGTAGTTTTCCCGACCGTACTCCGAAAGTACACATGTTAGGATTCAGCCTCAACCTGAACTTCCTAAGCCTCTCAAAAAGCTTCAACAAATTGACCAGATGCCCCTCCTCCGTTTGGGACTTCGCAATCATGTCATAAACATAGACTTCAATCTCATGATGAATCATGTCATGAAACAAAGTAACCATTGCTCGTTGGTAAGTGGCCCCTGTGTTCTTCAGACCGAAAGGCATTACCTTGTAGCAAAACGTTCCCAAGGTGTAATAAACATAGTTTTCTCCATGTCCTCCGGCGCCATCTTGATCTGATTGTAGCCGGAGAAGCCATCCATAAACGAAAACACGGAGAACTGAGCTGTATTGTCGACCAAGACATCAATATGAGAGAGCGGGAGATCATCTTTAGGGCTCTCCCTATTTAAATCCCGATAATCGACGCACATCCGCACCTTACCCTCCTTCTTCGGTACAGTCACTATGTTGGCGACCCACGGAGGGTAAGTAGTGACCGCTAAGAAGCCAACATCAAGCTGCTTTTGCACTTCTTCTTTGATCTTAACGGCCATATCTGATCGTGTCCTCCTAAGCTTCTACTTAACGGGAGGACAATCTTCTCGCAACGGCAAGTGATGGACCACAATGTTAGTATCAAGTCCGGGCATATCTTCGTATGACCAAGCAAAGATGTCACTATACTCTCTCAGCATCTCGACTAATCTCTGCTTGACATCACTCTGCAATGCGGCCCCTATCCTGACGTTCCTGACTAGTTCTTCAGAACCCAAATTCACAATCTCAATCTCTTCCTCGTGAGGCAGAATAACTTTCTCCTCTTGTTTCAACAAGCGGGCCAACTCTTCGGGAAGGTCTTCGTCTTCATCAATCTCTTCTTCGGCTTGATAGATCGGGCAATCGAAGTCAAAGTGAGTCATAGAAGGTCCAGAGTCGATGTCATCTGCTATGTGGATCCTGCAATAATAAGGGTTAAGCTTAAAACAAGGATATGCAGGTTAGCACAAACCCTATTGCCATTTTATTGTTTTTCAAAACAAATATAAAACAGGAATAACAGAGATCTCAACATTTGAATGCGAAGAATAACGCCTTTTAATTTATTGATAAAATGCATGTACATAATCAAACAAGGCCCTGACAATAAAACCACTATGCCCCGGGTAGGCCATAGGGTTGTACAACGATTGGAGAAAGTAAGTCATTACTCTTTGTCTGTCACTTGGATGGTATCCCTGATGGACCAATTGTTGAGTCTCTGGCCTGGTTTGCTTGGCTGGATCCAAGAGTCTAGGTCGCAATCGCTGTCTTCGCCCTCTTCAGACACTGCGTTGACACTTTCAAATATCACCCCGCCACTGGTAAACTGGATCGGCCCGTTACCTCGTGACGCACTGTGAGAAGAGGAGGCTTCAGCCATAGGAGAGTATCCTAACCCAAACTTGTCCTTTTTGTTAGGTATTTCTAGAACCTGCCCCCAGCCTGGGGTAGACCTAGCTTGAACAACGGCCCTGGCTTCCTTGAAGGAAGAGAGAGTCATCTCTGGTTTCTCAATCATTATAGGAGTCACGTCCTTGACCTTAACAACTTCGAATGCTTGACATAGGGTTTCGTGGATTTCCCCATCCATCTCAACATATTTGAAGGAGGACAAATGTCTCACCATTATGTCTTCCTCGCCACAAACAGTTACAATGCTGCCCCCTACATCATACTTGAGCTTCTGGTGCAACGTGGAGGTCACGGCACCAGCAGAATGGATCCATGGCCGGCCTAAGAGACAGCTGTAGGCTGGCATGATGTCCATAATATAGAAGACTGCGTCGAAAGTTTCCGGCCCAACTTGGATTGGCAGAGTTACCTCTTCAAAGACATGACGCTTGGTTCCATCAAAAGCCTTCACAACCAGATCACTGGGTGTGCAAATCAATCCGCGAGTATCTAACTTCATCAATGCCTTCTTCAGAAGAACGCTGAGCGATGACCCAGTGTCCATCAACACATGAGCCATAACCGTTCCCCTACACTCTATCGAGATGTGAAGGGCGTTGTTGTGGTTTCTTCCCTTCAGCGTCAGCTCCAGGTCAGTGAACCCTAACCCATTTCCAGCATTCACGTGGGCTACTACCCCTTCCAACTGGTTGACCGAGATTTCCTGCGGTACATACGTGGCATTCAAAACCTTTAACAGCGCGTTGCAATGTGACTCCGAACACATCAACAAATTCAGGATGGAAATTTTCGAGGGTGTTTGATGGAGGTGATCCACGATCTGGTAATCACTCTTCTTGATCAACCTCATGAACTCTTCAGCGTCCTTTACAAGTAATTCCTTCTCTACCCCTTGAGGGGTTTCCTCAATGACTTTACTCTTTCCCTTATCAGTTTCATCAGCTTTGTCCGCCACGATCTTAGGTGGAGCAAATAGTCTTCCGCTGCGCGTGATTCCGCCAATTCCCACTAGGTTATCCACAGACTGCCCAGATGGTTCCGGTTCTAACTTCTGTCTGTTACAGTAGATATCTGCCCCATAGTGCCATGGGACAGCATTGGTGCTTTCAAAAGGTGTCGGCCCAGCTTTGGTGATGGTAATTATGGGCGGCCTGAGTGCAGAAATGGTTATCGTTTGGTGAGGGATGGTGATGGTGGCAACCTCATCGTCTTGCTTCAGCATTACCTCTCCAGATCCACATTCGGCCCTTCGGCTAAACTGTAAGATTCCTTCGGTCATCAGACTCTGAATCCCTTCTATCAACTGTTCACATCCATCAAAACGAGTCGCACAGCCCATACACAATTCTCCACAGCCTGGAAAGAAGCCTTTCTTCACCAGCTTGGCTTTAACGAAGCTAAGCGGTGTCTTCAGATCCTTGACATCAGTCAACACATCTAAATCCTCTTCTTCAATAATGGCATTCACCCCACCTCCCCTATGATTCGGCATAGGGTTCTTTGTGACATTCGGCACATTATCGGAGAAATTGATGATCTTAGCGTCCACCATATCTTGCACCTTGTGCTTGAAGGCTTTGCAGTTTTCTATCGTGTAGCCAGGTGCCCCTGAGTGAAAATCACATGTTGGATTCGCATAATAACCCTACGGAGGTGCCCGTGTCAAGGGAGCCAGGGTTCTCTTCTGGACTAGCTGTAACTGAAGCAGAGTTTGTAATAGCTGTGCATAAGACATGGGTGGTGTCTCGAGGTGACGACTTGATAGAGGTGACCTGTTCTGATACTTTCTGTACCCTTGCTGATTTGGCTGCTGCTGCTGCTGCGGCTGCTGCTGTGGCTGGGGTTGTTGGACAGCAGGGATGGTTATGCTAGCCACCTGCAGGCGCTGGCTTTTACCCTTCCTTCGAGCGTTGGACACGGCGCTCGTCTCTCCTTCACTCCTTTTGTTACCATATGGTTTCTTTCCTCCTCCTGCTGAGGACAGGTCACCACCTTGAATTTTCCCCAACTTGATCCCATTTTCAACGTGCTCGCCAGTAATGATGAGTTCTGAGAAACTCCCTGACATACCGCTGACCAATTTCTCGTAATAAACCCCCGGGAGAGTGGCTACAAACATCTCAACAAGCTCTCGTTCAACCATTGGCGGCTGAACTCTAGCTGCTAATTCACGCCATCGTTGGGCGTATTCTTTGAACCCTTCGTTGTTCCTCTGCGACAAGTTCTGCAGTTGAACCCGGTTCAGAGCCAAGTCACTGTTATACTGATAATGGTGCACAAAGGCCTCAGCAAGTTCCTTCCACGTGCGCACACTGGTGGGTTCCAAACTCATGTACCATTCCAAGGATGGCCCGGACAAGCTGTCCTGAAAGAAGTGCATCAGCAGCTTCTCGTCTTCAGAGTGAGCGGACATCTTTTGGTAGTATGACCTTAAGTGGACACGAGGGCAAGTGGTGCCCTTGTATTTCTCAAAGTCAGGTACCTTGAATTTAGGAGGCACCTTGAAATCAGAAATCAATCCCAATTTAGTCATGTCGACCCCCATAGTATTCAAGTTCTCGAGATTCCTCATTTTATCCTCGAGTGCTTTAAACCTCAGACGTGCTTTAGCAGTCAGTTCTCCTTCAGCACTCCTCTGTGGGAACAAATCTTCTTGATGATCTTCTAGCCATGGCTGAGGCCCATACAGATTTCCAGCACCTATGTTGCCATTGCCTAGTCCAGTGTTGCCATTAGCTTCGAAGTTTCCGTTACCAACATTAGTCGTATTACCATTGAGCCCGATGTTAGTGATCACATTGTTGTTACCACTTCCATTCCCCCTGGTCACGGGGATGCCACCCTAGGGAGTTTCAACAGGAGGAGGGGTCGGAACACTCCCACCATGAAGCACACCGTTGCTGTCAACCCTTGAGATCAAAGGCTGGACCAATGTTCTGAGCTGGTCTTGGCCGTTGGCAACCACTTGCATGAGCTCCATGAAGCGATCCATCCTCTCTCGGAGTTCCTGGATGTCATTTTGCACTTGTTCCATTGCTCTAGCTTGATTCGCTCGGGCCGGATAGCGGTGGATCGGTCTTCGATCAATCCTGGAACAACCTGCATACACAAAGGGTTAGAAGAAAAACAACAAGGTGCTCGTTATGCAGATGCTTCATGCAAATGCAAACGTGTGTCTGTGCCTTAGGGAGATCCCCCCCCCCCCCCCCGATCCTAGCTTCCGAGACAAATAAAGTCTATGATCCAATCATGGAAAAGAAATCTTCATATATTCATCTGAAAAGCCCGCTCGGGTAGCGTACAACTGTAATCACATACAACTGAAGCAATAAGGCATGACTCCAACCAAAAGACCTGGCGGTGATCAGCGTATCAATGTATAAAATGTACAAAGAAAGATACAAAAGATCAGGCGCGGCCACGGGCACAAGCATCTTCTATCAACTTCTTTGTAGGGGGATGAGCTGACTGAGTAAGCAAACCCTGGGCCAGCAGGTCCCTCTTCCTGATGGACTTTGGGAGGTTCTCGGCAACGCTCCTAGAAATACCTTCTTCTGAATGGTTCTCGACTCTTCTCCTTTTAGCATCAGCTCGGAGTTGAGAATCTTGCAAATCCGCCTCGGCCTCAGCCAATCTATACTGGACGTCTCGTAGCAGCGAGGCTTCAGCCTCTGTCTTCTCGTCTTTCACCATAATCTGAGCTTCTAGCTCGGCTACTCGCTGCTTCAGCTTTTCTTCTCGCTCTTTGTACTTGGCGATGGTGTTGCTCCAGACCCTTTCGTATTGGGTTAGCTTCCGGTACACCCTGTCTAGATCCTGTTTCTTGGTTATCAACATGCCATGCACTGACTTTAGATCCAACCCCATACGTTCCCTAGCATCAGTTTCTTTGGTTAGGTTGGAGCCTAGATGGTTGATCATCTCAGTCTACCTCTTGCAGGTATAAACGGCTTCGCTTTTCTCTTTCCGAAGTTGAGCGATCTCTTTCTCCAACTCTTCGTTGGCTTTTCGTAGCTCTTCCTTCTCTTGGAGTACCTGGTTGAATTTCTGAATATCAATTGTAGTAGGCTCTTTGTGCACAAGAGGATACAATGGTTCCACAGCAGGAAACGGCATTAGAAACTTGGCGGCTCTCTCTCGAACCCAAGTCACGTACGGATCAAAGGCCTTGTTGTTGCTTTTTCCCAGCAGGACGTTTCCCTTTCGGTGAATTTTACTCCAAGCATTATGTACCTTGATCAAAGCGTCACCTTCAAGCAACCCTGTGAGATACAGAGATTCCCGTATCTCTTCCTCTTTAGGAGGACCCCGTAGTGCATACCCAAATTTTCGTACCAGTAGAGATGGATTGTAGTTGATACATCCATTCCTTCCGACCAGGGGGACGTTAGGAAAGCCACAGCAGCTATGTACAATATCTTTGCCCAGCAGATCTCTATCAAACCAGATAATATTGTCAGCAGTCAAACCCATCAAACGTGTAGACCAAGGCGAAGACTCAGCGGAATCAATGAACGGCCCCGACTTAGGAAGATGGCTAGCAAACCACTTATACAGTAAAGGAGCACAACATACCACGTTCTTCCCCTTTCTATTTTCATTCTTGCTGTGAACTGAATGGTAGACGTCTCTGAGGAGAGTCGGCACTGGATTCCTGGAGGCAAATATATGGCAAGCATCCATACTGATGAAGTCCGGATGACTTGGGAATAGCACAATCCCATAGATACAAAGGGCTAAGAAGGCATTGAATACATCCCAGCGATCCTTCTCGGCAAATTTTTTGGCTTTTTCCATCAGGAAAGACAAAGGGAAACCATGAACTCCGCTCTTTCTGGATACCATCCCTTTCAACTCAGACTCATCTACATGAAGAGCGTTAGTCAGCTTACTCAATTCGAGTTCACCCTCAACACGATAATAGGGCATTTGATTCATCAAAGGCACCCCCAACAAGTCAGAGTACTCTTCTAAGGTCGGGGCTAGGACATACTCTGGAAACACAAAGCATCTGAGCTGTGGGTCGTAAAACTGCAGTAGGGCGTAGAGGCCATTCAACTCATACGTAGGAAGCTTATACACAATACTCAGAAGTCTCCCATAACTCTTTCTGAAACTCTCCATCACTTTCTTATTAGCCAAAGAAATCAAAGCTCGCAATTCTCGGATGTCAGGTGTTGGTATCTTGTAAGCCACAGTCTTCTTCAGAGGTGCCATATCTGCCATGAGGATCAAGGTCACTAGAACCAGGGGAGAAATATGCACCTGCAACACAGACACACGTTAATGACATGCAAATGAGGATGCAAGTAATGCAAAATGCAATCATGCAGCAGGAGATCAAGACGACTGTGCTGTTGAGGAGATGAAGGCTCTGTATCAACAAAACCACAATACTGCTCTGTCAAGAACAACCATATCTCTGATGAGAAGAAACCCCTGATACCAGACCAAAAATCTACTCTGTCAAAAACAACCATATATCTGATGATGAGAACCTCTGATACCAACAAAACTGATTCACTATCAAGAAAACCAGGTAATCTGAAGGTTAAGGTTTCCTGCAATAACTTGACCCTGCTCACAGGTACGGACCTAATCACGGAAAAGGTTCGGCATCCTATGCGGTCATCAGCGTCACAGACTTTCAAGAAACGATGATATGATACCCATAAGGTGTGGCATCATCATCTCTTGAAGCGGCCTCACTTAGCTGAATTCCAAATGATCGGCTCCCAGAGTCGACAATCCTCAGATCCGACAACCCCTCGAGTCCAAAGGACCAATAGGAAGCCATCAAAGAGAACCTCGTCTGAGTGTGGATTACATGGGAACTAATGCAAGCAAAGCAAGCACGTCCTCCACTAACCCACTCTAATACTATATAGCTCTCAAGCCTGGGTCTGGCTTCTCACTCATCAGAATGCCCCTCCCACAACAGTACAGATAATCATATCATACTGAAAATAAAGTGAGGGAAATAAAATGTGATAAATAAAAACAACCGAACAAGTAAACATACAAGCGCTAGGTTTGACTCTCGCAGGGGACGTTGGATCCCCACATTGACTCGCATAAGGGACGTTGGATCCCTAGGAAACTATCAAGTCCCCAGCAGAGTCGCCAACTGTCGCTTCCGCGAAAATAAGGTGCTGGCAAAACAGAAGAGTCGCCACCTTTCGTTATTTATCCCTCAGAACAAGAAAGGAAACGATCGGAAAAACCTGACGAAAAAGGTATAAGACAAGGTCATCGCAATCATTATCTGGGTTCGGGACCGGTTACGCAAGGGGAAGGTATTAGCACCCCTCACGTACATCGTACTCGATGGGATCCACGCTTGTTGTGTTTATCTGACGGGTTGGTTTTATCTATCTACCTATCAAGGCTGGCTTAAAAAAAAGGAAAGAAAATGACTCGGCAGAGCGTCGTGCTTTATGCCTACGTATTCTCATCAGAGAAGGAGAAATCAGAGTCAACGTAGTTCGACTAACTACGGGTGATGGGGAAGGTGGCTCGCCAATACGTCAGTATTGTGCCTACGTACTCTCAACAGGCATGAGAGATCAGAGCTTACGTAGTTCGGGCTAATACGGATTACGGGGATTTAGATTCATCTATTTTTCGAGTAGGGTTAACAAATAGTTCCAGCAGTTTGACGTACGCAGCTCGACCCTTGGAGACTTAGGCGTTACCGCTTGCGGTAGAACCGGGAGTTAACGACACTCTTTTCTTCAGAAAAGCTTCCTTTGAATTATGGGCCCACGGGGCAAAAAGGTTTGAAGTTTGTTTTCTGTCTTTTACGGAAGAACTGTTTTTTATGGTTGTCTGTAGTTTGTATAGCATTAGAGACTATGACCTGGGAACGAATGCGTCGCATATCGTCCAAAGGACGTATACTAAACATTCTAGACGATTGAGAGGAGGCCGCTCAATTATCATTACCCAAGTAGCTTAAGGCTCGTATCGTGCTTATACTAACTTGCCTTTATTACGTTTTTTACTGTTGTTTGAGATGAGAAGAGAAGAAAGGCTCAACTAAGGGGAGACTATCAAGACCTAATGTTATCATGCTGAGGATTCATCCTATGGTTGAGGCTTGAAACAGGAAACTCCTAGAAGTTATCATGCATAGGTTTCAACCTAAAGTTCTAATCATCACTTCCTTATCAAAGGAAGTGATATTCCTAGGGGATCATGTCAATGATAAACAGAAACAGATAAAGCATCAGCTTAAACAGTAAACAGTAAACGACTGTAAAATGCATGCAAGGCAAGTGAGGGAGGAAAGGTGTGTGGGGCATCATCCTCCACAAGCTCGTCTCAACCTCAAGCCAGATATGAACAACTGCAATCATACAGAAAAAATAAAATTCCATCAAGCAAATCACAAACCACATAGGCAAGGGAGCAGGGCTCTACCGAATACCCTAAAGCAAAGCCACACAGTAACAATACAAGCAGAGGGAGCAACTCAACCTCTAGTGCAATCATGCTCCTAGCTTAACACAATCTAAACATGAACTTATTCTAATGCATCAAGCAAATCAAACAAGTCACATCAATACAGTTGCACAACAAGCAAACAGATAGGAAAGAAAGCAGATCAACAGCTTCCACAGATTCCCAGCAAAGCAGTCCTCTGACAGCAGTTCAGTCCTTAGTCTGGAAATGCTCTTCAAGGCTTTCATCTTCAATAGCAAGTGTCAACTTGCTTCTTCAAGCTTTCAATGCATCAAACACAAGTATCAACTTGTTTTCCATCTTCTTCAAGCTTCAGCTCTTTCTTCAATCTCAATTTGATCTTCTTCACAAGTGTCAACTTGTTCTTCTTGATCTTCAAGCTTCAGCTCCAAGGGCAGTCTTCAAACAAAGGGGAAGTGGCAACCTCTAGCATCTTCAATCTTTTAGCAAGGAACTCCATCCTCTAGCAAGGGAGAAAGATTCATCTAACAAGAGCAAGGTGGGGATAGGGAGCAGCAAAGTGAAGACCAAAGGTCACCTCTAAGCAATCCACCATCAAGGAAAGGAACCCTCAAAGGTTCTACAAGTTTGTGGGGAGCCACTCATCCTACCAAAGGAGGGATGGGGCCTTCACAATGGGACCTTACATCATAGGGAGGAATGGAAGTGATTAGCACCTTCCATGTTTCATGAAGGAAGAAAATCTATTCTAAGAGATCTCCCTAAAACCCTAATCCTTAACCCTAAACAAACTACACCAAAGGGAGAGAGATCTTCAAGTCCAAGCTCCACCATGCATTCCATAGCAGCCCACACAAGTCTTCATCATCCTCCAAGAGCAAGAGAAACAAAACCCTAATCTAAGGGAACTAAAGAAGTCACTCTAGTTGAGTTAGCAAGTTAGGATCACCTAAAACCTAGTATTAAAGTTGATTCTAACTAAAATACTAAAACCAATTATAAAATCCTACAAAAGTTACTATGGGAACCTATGTCAATCATGACTCTACCATGTTAATTCCAGAGATCAAATCCTCAAACAAGACCCAGAAATAAATTCTACACTACAAGGTACTAAACTTAAACCCTAAAAGGAAGCACCTAAAGTTCAACCTAAAAATAACACCTAATTTCATCACAAAAATGTGAAAAAATACTATGGGAGCATACATGTCTAAGCTAATCACACACAAAAAATCAAGTCAAAAATCATCACCAAGTGATCACATTAAAATCATCAAACAGAGGTATCAACCATGGCAATTTTATTGTCAAATAAAATGTAAAAAATGCACAAAAGTTGAAAATGCATGATTTTCCTAATATTTTTATTCAATAAAATTCTAGATTCAATCATGAATCAGGGGGGAAAAACCTGGAATTAATTGACCTATTTTCCTATTTTTTATGAATTATTATCAAACTAATATGAAATGAAGAAAATAAAAGAAAAACAATTGAAAATAATAAAACCAGCGTGCTGAATAGCAATTACAATCAGTTCATATCCTTCGGTTGGGCCAGAGTGGGGGTGTGAATATCAGTTCAGTCACTAAGCCCATTGCTTCCAATTAATGAAACGGTGCGTTTTGCAAAGGGGTCAAAGTCAGAGTTTTCAAACTCAATCGTGGCCGTGGATGAGGGTTACCAGGTCAAGCTTCAGACAAGATCCAATGGCTCAGGTGCATCTTCTCCATTTGAACTTCAGTTTGGGGGGAAAACCAGACGGTGGCGCCACCGTCTTCTTCGGCGAAGACAAATACACAGGTCATCCAAAAGTCACAAACCAAACATCATTCTACACAGATTTCAATGCTGATCACGAATATCACCTTAGAATCATTTAACTCCCTATGGATCTTCAAACCCGATAGCCTTTTCGAAATATGCATCAATCTTGAATCTCATCAGAACTTCAATTAAATGCACAGATGTAATCCTCATCTCATGGTGATCATTCTACACTATCTAATCTTGATTAACAGTCCAAGAATCACCTAATCCAAGGCTCAACAGAAATTGATCATCATCCTAACTTGACTCTATTCCATGAATCAATCATCTCAAATCCATCTACACATTGCAAGGATCCTAACCACCTATAGATTTCTGTCTATCTCCTCCTAAATTATGCATAGGGGTGAAAAGTACCAACCTGAGTTCATAGGTGTAACAGAAGCAGTTCTTGATCACTTCAACATCCAAGAAGATGCAGATACACTCCAAAACACCTTCTGAAGCCAATGCAACCTTCAGTTTCTCTTGATTTGGCCTAGAACTCAGAACTTGATTTCTACTTGCAGCTCTGAATTTTCAATGGCTCTCTCTGCTACCAGCTTCAAACTCTTCCAAAAAAATGGCTGAACACACTCAACCACTTATATAGAACTTATTAGAATCATCTAGAACTTTCTCAAAGCTTCAGAAGGAGATTTTGGATTTTCAAATTCTCACCAAAATCTCCTCCACACCAGTCATGATATGCACTTTGTTTTGGCTTCAAAATGCTTGCTTTGCACTCCTCATGAGATATTGAATCTGAATGGTGATGATTCACTCTTTGTTTTCATCCAATGGCTCATGTTTGATATGTTACTTCATCATG
Source organism: Lathyrus sativus (assembly GCA_963859935.3). Taxonomy (NCBI): domain Eukaryota; kingdom Viridiplantae; phylum Streptophyta; class Magnoliopsida; order Fabales; family Fabaceae; genus Lathyrus; species Lathyrus sativus. The sequence goes on along the minus strand of OZ012737.1, from coordinate 403,561,584 downwards.
AAGAAACAAATAAAAAGTGCATGATATGGGACTCAAATCAAAATTCTAACATTGCCAAAGTTTCTAAAATGCTTTTTCCATTCAAAAAATGATATTACTTTGCTTCATTTGCACATAAAATGATTTATTTGGATTTTTGGTCATTTAATCCATTTTAATCCTTCCTTTTTCACCACTTCTTGAACCAAGTCTTTCCTTGAGCCATTTCAATGTCTCCTTGATACATGGACAAGGTTAAAACCCCATTTTGATCAACTTTCAAGTTGCACAAAGTTTCATTTGAGATGTCTAAGTTGGTGAAAATGACCCATAACCAAAAATGACCCATAATCACAACTTCCCAAAATACCCTTGACTTGTCAAAGCCATAACATGAGTTCTACAAATCCTATTAAGGACTTCTAGCACTCTATGGGAAGCTAAGAGAATAAGGAACAAGATTCATGTTGACCAAAAGTTCATAGGAATCATCCTTCTTGGGCAAACGTTTTATGCAAGTTGGGTAACTTTCAAGCTCCAAATTCACATTCCTCAGATGACTTGTAACTTGTCTGGCTCATAACTCGAGTTCTATAAACCATATCAAGGACTTCTAGTACTCAAATTAAATCTAAGATCATGCCCTACAACAATCATGTTGGGGTCAAGATGAGATGAAGATCACATCTTGATTTGAATGGCCTTGAAGATAGGGGTCAAACTAAGGGATTTTACACTGTCAAGTCTTAGACCCTAGCTTAAAACTTCTCAAACTATTCAATCATGATGAGTTAACCTTGTAATCTTCCTTAGAACATCTTAATTCATAAATCCATGATAACATGGCTCTTGGATTAGGTCTCAACCTTCTTCAAATCATTAGTTGACTTAGGGTTGACCCAGTCAAACCCTAGCTGCACCACTCATTGCTGAGCCTTCTTAATCTTGAATAATGACCTATCTAGGCCTCAAAGTGATCTTCAACACTTCTCATGAGCTCTCTCAAGACATCAAGTCCATCCTCATGACCTCAGAATCATCTGATGGCTTCCTACAACTCTCAAGTTAGGAGACCTACACACTTGGTTTCAACCACTCTTTCTGAGGCTCTTTCAACTTCTCTGACAAGGATATCAACCCTTGAACACTTGAATAACCTTCTTAGCTAGATTCATAGTCTGGTATAGCTTTTAATTGGTAATCATACCTCTTGATATCCTGCACACATGTCAATGAAATGCAAATGATAATGCTAATGTGAATGAAATGAAACACAAGCTAGGTGAAGAAATGTTGGGCAAATTTTGGGGTGCAACAACTAGGTAGGGAACCTTGTGCTTGAGAAACTTCTATTTATTGTGCTATCTGACACGTCTGATCCTTCAGATTTTTTATAGAAGTAGTAGTGTTCCTATGATTATTCTTTGTCTCTTCTTGTAACTGAGAATTTTGAGTTGCCAGCTTTTCAATGGCAATTTTCCAATCGACTTTTTTAGGTGCTTGTTGCTGATACTGTTGTTGTTGTGGTTGGTATTGTGGCTGATACTGCTGTTGTTGTTGTGGTTGATATTGTTGTTGCTGTTGCTGATTCTAATATTGTTATGGTTGGTTATGATACTGAATAGGACCCTATTTTAAAACATTTTCTTTCTGATCTTTCTAGGAGAAATTTGGATGGTTCTTCCTGTCCGCATTATATGTGTTAGAATATGGGTTGTTCTGCTTTAGATGGTTCTTCTCTTTAATTTGTTACACATTTGTAACACAATGCATAGCAAAATGGGATCCCCCATAAATCTCACAATTAACAGCTTGAACTTGAAGGTGAGATAATACTTAGAAGGGGGGTTGAATAAGTATGAAAGATTAAAACATAGAATTAAAAACACAATTATTTTTATCCTGGTTCGTTGAACTCAACTACTCCAGTCCACCCTTCCTAGAGTGATTTGCCTTTCTCAATCAAGGACTTAATCCACTATTTAATCAAACAGATTACAATAGTAACACCTAAGAACAACTGTTCTTAGTCTTCTCAAGAGCTACTAATTCCAACTGAATCCTCTTAAGGAAATCCTTTACAATCAATGTAAATCTAATACAAGAGTAAGAATGCTTCTAAAAAGCTTTTATCACAACTGTGATATTTCTCTTAAGTTTAAGTACAATGAAATTAATTCTAAGAATGAATATGAAAGTATGAGATCTTTAATGTTTTAATTTCTTTTCAGCAAAACGTCTAACTGAAGAATTTGGTGGAGTCATGCTTTTATAGGCAGCTGATCCAAGGTGAGCAGCACGTTGAGAAGAGTGTCCCAAAAGGTCTAAGCCTTTTTGTCTTCACATCAAGTGACCTTTCCTAGAAGAAGAAAGCACAGAAAAATCCTTTTTGTCTGTGTTCTTGTGTCTAGCATAAATAAGGAAAGAGACGTTTGATTTACTCCAACAGATATAATCTTTGAATATTTCTTCTTCAGTTTTCAGCAAGTTCATCAGAGTCTAATTGAGTCAGAGTCTTCTGATGATGATCAGAGCTTGCTGGATCAGAGTCTTCTGCAGCAGGTGTGCTTTCAGCGTGTTAGATATCAGAGCATATTTGAAACAGAACCTCAGTACAGGCAGCTTTAGTACTCTCAGAATCTTCTGTAGAAACTATGCTTTGAAAAACTCTTCATACAAAATTCTTCTTTGCTTTAGATGCTTCTGACTTGCTTCAGATCCTTCTGGAGCTTCTGCTTCAGAATCTTCTGGAGCTTCTTGCTTCAGATCCTTCTGGAGGCTTCTGCTTCAGATTCTTCTGGATGCTACGCTCAGAAACTTCTGGAGGCAGCAATCAGAATCTTCTAATATATGCATCTGGCGCTACAGAGTCTATCTAATTTCTTGCATTCAATTCTGATTTGCTTCTGGAGTGTTAATTTCTTTACTATCTGCAGTAAAAACTCTCAAGCAAATTTTAGAGTATATAATTCTTAAATACAAAATTTCATAATAGTTATCATCAAAACATAGAGATATTATTAAAAACCAATCTGTGTTCTAACAATCTCCCCCTTTTTTATGATGACAAAAACATCAGAAATTTTGTTTAATTGAAAATATTAAAATTATAACTCCCCATGAGATGTTGAATCTCCCCCTGAGTTAAATACAGAAAAGGAATAGAAACTTCCCTTTTGTCTTGAGTAATCTTCAGAGTTAGATCTTGTTTGTTCTTTTAACATTTTAAAAGTCAGAATGTCTTGCAAAATTAATATTCAGAGTTTGATAATAGTCAAAAGATCTGAGAGACTCAGAGTTTCTTTTACAGAGTGTACTTATCAAGTGTTCTGAAATACTCAGATTAAATGTTAGATAGAATAAATATGTCTGAAGTTTCATTCTGGTGAAGTTATTTAAACAGTTCATATCTATATTTTCTCCCCCTTTTTTGTCATAAGCAAAAAGTAAAAACTTTTAAAAAAGGCAAATAAAAGGAAACAGTAAATAAGATAATTCAGTGGAGAAAACTTTGATTCATTCAAGAAGTTCAGATCAAGAGTACATGCATCATAAGGTATATCAAAAGTACACTAGCAAACATCAGATGCAAAAACAATCAGAATGAAAAAAAATGAAAATCTAAGAGTGTTTGGACAAAAGCATCTTCAATAGATCTGTAATCTCAGAGGAGGACTGCTCTTGCTTGGACATCCACTTAGCCATTGTTTCATTCTTTTGATCCTGCTTTGACATCCATTCTGTCATGTCCTCATACTTCTTATCCTGTTTTGCCATCCAGGACTTGATCTCTGATTGACCAGCTTCCAGAGCAGCGATCTTATCTTCAAAATCTGGATGTTCTTTCTTTATCTCAGATGAAGAAGTATGATCAGGTTCTGGGGCTTGAACAGAGTCAATTTCCATGTGATCTGTAGAGTCTGGAGCATTGGAGCTAGAAGGGAGGTCTACCAGAGTCATGGCCAAATGATTGTCTTCAGATACAATTTCAGTAGTTTCTTCTGATGATGGAGGAGCATCTGTAAGGAGCAGAGGTTCAGATTTCTTGACAGTCCAGAATAGAGTTCTTGCAGCCTCAGCAAATATGAGCTTCGCATCATCAGAACATATGTTCTTCAGATTTGAGGCCACAGAGTTGAATCTGTTGATGAATCCATTCCAGATGATATCAGATTCTTGGGCATCCATTGTTGCTGAACATTTCTTCTGAACAGTACCTAAATACAACTGTATTTCTTGCAAAAAGGATTGAAATAAATGATTAAAATTAAGTCTGGGCTTAGGATGTAACAGAGTTTCCAGAGTTACAGGTTTTGGTTGGGGAGTTGGTGGAAAAATTGATTTTTGGATGGAGATCAGAGGTGGAGGATAGTATGGAATGAAAGGAATTTCAGGAGCTTTTTCTTTGGATCTGTTTAAGGAATTTAATAGATGAGGTTTTGCTCTGGTGTGTAAGGTAACCACATCAAAGGGTTTATTTGAGTAGGGTTGGAAGGCAGATTTGGGAGGTTCATCAGAAGCAACAGTGTTATCAGATGAAATTGGTATAGCTGAAGCAACAACTTTATCAGATTTAGCAGAACAAGATATAGTTGCTAATGAATCTACATCTGACTTAGATTGAATGTAGGTGAGAATCACAGATGGAAGGGTCATTGTGAGTTTGGGTTTCAGAGGGGTGATAGGGTCAGATGGTTCAACACTGTCATAAAAGTCTTTGAGTTTGAAACCATAAGCCATATTATGAAACAGTGATGAAACTTGGGCACAAGAAATAGATGATCTTGGGTTCGAACATGGAATCAGTATTTCAGATGATGGTGCAGATGTGGGAATAGGATCTGGAATGGAAGCTTTAGAAGGTATAATGGGTTATGGTTGGTTTACCTCAGAGTCTTGGTGAGATGGAGAGACTAGAAAGTCTGGGTGGATGTCAGATTCTGAGGAGTTTGAAGAGGTTGTTGGTGTGCAGGAGGTAGAAGATACTTGAAACACAGTTTTTAATGGTGTGACATCAAGAACTTCTGTCTCAGGAATGTTGGGTTCAGAAGTATTGGTTGGTTCTGAAGGAATTTCAGAGGGTTTTGAAGGTTGTTCTGAGGTAGGTGGATCAGATGAAATTGTTATTGGTTCAGATGAAACTGGAACAGATGTTGTTTTGGTAGGTTCAGAAATAACAGGTACAAATGCAGTGGGTTCAGATGATTTGGATGGTGGATTATCTGATGGTGGTTGATGTTCAGAGGCTTTTTCTGGTAGGGTTTCAGATGATTTTTCTGGTTTCTTTTCTTGTGGGTGCTTTTGTTGTTCAGATGGCTTTTGTTTAGATGGTTCAGAGGATTTTTGTTGAGCAGATGGTTGTAGTTGTTATTCTGTAGGTTGTTATTCTGTAGGTTGTTATTCTGATGGTTGTTTCTGTGGTACAGATTGTTTGATTTGAATTTTTGGTTGAGTTGTTTGTGGTACATAGACTTTTGGTTGAATTGTTTTTGTTGTTGTCGGTGTTGGAACAACTGCTTTTTTTGTGGTGATTTGGAAATAGGAGCAGTAACAGAAGTATTTTGAGTAGAGGGTGGTTTAGGAACAGACTTAATATTAGAATCATTTAAAACAACAGTATTTGCAGAAGATACAGAAGATTTAGTACCTTTGATTTTGATTCTCTTGGCTGGTACAGAAGAAGTGTCTCCAGAATCTTTCCTCTTCAAGAGCTTCTATGGCTTCTCAACAATCTTGACCTTCTTCTGAATAGGTGCAGCTTTTGCTTCTGGTTGAGTCCTCTTTCTTTGTAGTTGTTCTTCTTCTTCTTCTTCTTCTGCTTCAGGGAGTGGTTGTCTTGCTAGCTGAATAATGTTTGCAGGAACAGGCTTTCCTTCTTTCTTACATTCATCAATGTACATCACAACAATGTGCCTTGGTTCTTCAGCAAAGAACAGTGGAAAATCATCTACAGGAATCCTCTTCTTACTTAGTTCAGAAACATTCAGCTTCTTGGGAGCTGTTGTGAGTTCATCCACTATTTTAAGTCTCTGAAGACTTTTGGCATTCAGAGGCTTTCCCATTATGAATTCCAATTCCTCTGTAACTCCAGCAGCGTACAGAGCAGTGACCAATCCATTCTCAGTTAGAAGATCTGAGATTAACCTTCCAAAAGGGATCCAGGTTCGGATCTTCTGTCCTTTTTCTTTCACATACTCTCTAGAGGCATTTATATGGTTCCACAGATGCATAAAGAGAATATATGGAAGATTTACCTTGGTGCTCTGACTGAGGCAATACATGAAATAGAGCTGTTCATTATTAACATAGTCTGGAGAGTTTGTTGACTTCCTATGATGGATGCATCCCATGAAGATCTTAGCCCAGATCTTGTAGTCAGGCTTCAGATCCTTAAACTTGTTAGAAGCTTGACCAAGAGTCATCACTTCTTCATACACTTCATCCATATCCACACGCCCAGCTGGCAAGTGTGAAACACCATCTGTTTCTTCATACCCAATTAGCTTTCTAATCAGATCTTCTGTTATAATGATTTCTTTTCCCAATACAGAAGATAGGATGAACTTAGGGTAAACTGAAGCATGGATCCAAAATTCTTTCACAAGGAGGGGGTAAACTGGTCCAAAGAGTCTATCAAAGTACTTTACCCATCCTTGAGCACCTATGATAGAACGAAACTCAAAGCCATTTTCTGCAAGTGAATCAAATTCTACCATTGATTCACACAAAACCTCCAACTTTTCAATAGGGGTCAACAACGTTCTTTTAGGTGGAGAATAAGGAGCAACACCCATGTTAGCAGATGTAACTGCAGCCATTGAAGATTGGAATTGAGCAGCTGTTGAAGAAGAAGTTGCCATTGAAGATTGTTTTGTCACACGCTTAGGCTTAAGGTTTTTATGCAGAGAGAAGAGAAGATGAAAATGCATAAAATTTTCTGAGATTGTGAAAAGTGTGAAAGTGAAGAGAATTCAAGTATTTATACTAAAACAATTAGGCATACCATCGGTCAGAATTTGCACGTTTGAACAAGCATTAAATGAAAAGAATAGTATTCATTTCAAACATTTATTGCTTCTGAAAAATTGGGGGGAAAATCAAGATTTTCACTATTCAAACTTCACCTCAAACGTCTCTTCAGTAATGTACACGCCACCTTTGCAGATTTGGTGTGACACGTGTTTGCTTGCATGTGTTCTGAATTCTCTTGAGAAATGAAACGTTAACCAACGTTCAGATCCTCTAAGGATTGTTAGTTCAGAGTTTCACAAAAAGAATATTAAGCAGAATAAGTAAGCAATCAGAAGAAATACTTCAGAGTATTAGGCATTTTTGCATCTGTAAAGATTTGCTTCTGACAAATATCATTCTGGACAAAAATCCATACCAATATTTTTCAGAATAAATTTGAATCTATCTTCAACAAGGGGTTTTGTAAAAATATCTGCCCATTGATGATCTGTATCAACAAAGGCTAAATTTATGATTCCCTTCTGAACATAGTCTCTGATGAAATGATGCTTAATTTCTATATGTTTTGCCTTAGAGTGTAAAATAGGGTTTTTAGACAAACATATAGCAGAAGTATTATCACAAAAGATAGAAATGTTACTTTCAAATATTTGATAATCTTCTAGTTGACTTTTCATCCAGAGCATCTGCGTGCTACATCTAGCAGCAGCAATATATTCTGCCTCTGTGGTTGAAAGTGCAATTGTGGGTTGCTTCTTGCTGTACCAAGAGATTAGATTTCTTCCTAGAAATTGACAACTTCTTGATGTACTTTTTCTTTCCACTCTGTCTCCAGCGTAGTCAGCATCACATAATCCAACTAATTTGAAATCATCAGATTTTCTGTAACATAAACCCACATTAGAAGTACCTTTCAGATACCTTAGAATCCTCTTGACAGCTGACAAGTGTGACTCTCTAGGATATGATTGGAATCTAGCACACAAGCATACACTGAACAATATATCAGGTCTAGAAGCAGTTAGGTAAAGAAGAGAACCAATCATACCTCTGTAGAGCTTCTGGTCTACTTTCTTACTGACCTCTTCCTTGCCAAGTGAGCTAGTTGGATGCATGGGAGTCTTTGCCAACTTACTATCAGTCATGTTAAATTTCTTCAGAAGTTCTTTAACATATTTGGTCTGATTTATGTAAGTGCACTTTGGAGTTTGATTGATTTGGATTCCTAGAAAGAATCTGAGTTCTCCCATCATGCTCATTTCAAATTCTGCCTGCATATATATAGCAAACTACTTTCCCAGCATAGTATTGGTAGATCCAAATATTATATCATCCACATAAATTTGACAAATTAGAAGATCTTTCTTAATTGATTTGCAAAAGAGTGTTGTATCCACTTTGCCTCTGATGAAATTTTTCTCCAGAAGAAAATTGCTCAATCTCTCATACCAAGCTCTGGGAGCTTGTTTTAAACCATATAGAGATTTCTTTAGTTTGAAAACATGATCTGGAAATTTTTCATTTTCAAAACCAGGAGGTTGGTGGACATAAAGTTCTTCTTCTATAATACCATTAAGAAAGGCACTTTTAACATCCATCTGATACAGAGTGATGTTATTTTGTGCAGCAAATGAAATAAGAAGGCGTATAGATTCTAACCTTGCCACTGGATAATAAGTTTCAATGTAATCAATACCTTCTTGTTGATTGTACCCTTGAGCAACTAGCCTTGCCTTATTTCTTTCAACTTCTCCTTTCTCATTCAGCTTATTTCTAAAGACCCATTTTGTACCAATTATATTGAATCCTTGTGGTCTTTGAACTAGATCCCATACATCATTTCTGGAGAATTGATTTAGCTCTTCTTGCATGGCAATAACCCAATCATTGTCTTGCAGAGCTTCATCTACAGAAGATGGTTCAATTTCTGACACCAGTCCAAATAGTGATGCTTCAGATGATCTTAGAAAGGATCTTGTTCTGATGGGATCATCTTTCTTTCCAATATTGACATTCTCTGGATGAGAAGATTTAATTCTGGATGATGATCCTCTAACAGTTGATTCTTCAGAAATGTTTAGATTGTTCATCTGAGAGGTTAAAGGAATAGCATCTGGCGTTGCTTCTGGTTCCTTCACTTGAATTTTGTTTGCTTCCGAGACTTCAGAGTCAATGAAGGCTACTTCTCTATCTGCAGAGTTTTCAGACTGCTTTGGCTTTTCAGAGCCAAGCTTATCATCAAATCTGACATGAATGGATTCTTCCAAAATCTGTGTCTCAGTGTTGTATACTCTGTAGCCTTTAGAGCGTTCAGAATATCCAAGCATGAAAGACTTATGTGCTTTGGAATCAAACTTGTTCAGATTTTCCTTAGTATTTAACATATTGCAAATACATCCAAAAGGATGAAATTATGAAATGTTGGGCTTTCTGTTCTTCCACAGTTCATATGGAGTCTTTTTCAAAAGAGGTCTTACAGACACTCTGTTCTGAATGTAACATTATGTGTTGATTGCTTCTGCCCAAAAGTGTTTTGCCAGATTTGTCTCATTGATCATGGTTTTGGCCATTTCTTGCAGAGTTCTGTTTTTCCTCTCTACAACTCCATTTTGTTGTGGAGTTCTAGGACAGGAAAAATCATGAGCAATGCCATTTACAGAAAAATATTTTTCAAAATATTTATTTTCAAATTCACCACCATGATCACTTCTGACTTTTATAATTTTGAAATCTTTTTCATTCTGGACTTGCTTGCAGAAGTCAAAGAACGCAGAATGTAACTCATCCTTGTGTTTTAAGAACTTTACCCATGTCCATCTACTATAGTCATCAACAATGACTAATCCATACTTCCTGCCTCTGATGGATGCAGTTTTCACTGGTCCAAACAGATCAATATGAAGTAATTATAGTGGTTTGGAAGTAGAAACAACATTTTTTGATTTAAAAGATGATTTTGAAAACTTCCCTTTTTGGCATGCTTCACAAAGAGCATCTGAAGTGAACTTCAGATTAGGGAGTCCTCTGACAAGATTAAGTTTATTAATCTGAGATATACGTCTCATATTAATATGGCCCAATCTTCTGTGCCAGACCCATTGCTCTTCATTAACAGACAAGAGGCATTTAACATTTTGAACTTTAAGTTCTGAAAGATTTATTTTATAAATGTTGTTTTTCCTCTTACCACTAAATAGGATAGAGTCATCCTTTTGACTAATAGCTTTACAACATTTTTGATTAAAGGTAATATCATAACCATTGTCACTTAATTGACTTATGGACAAATAGTTATGCTTTAACCCTTCAACAAGTAAAACATTAGTAAGAGAGGGAAGTTTACCATTTCCAATGGTGCCAGATCCAATGATCTTGCCCTTCTGGTTCCCTCCAAACTTCACATTACCTCTAGATCTAAGTTCCAGGCTTTGGAACATAGACTTTTCTCCTGTCATGTGTCGTGAGCATCCAGAGTCCAGGTACCATGATTGGTGTCCTGACCTTGCTGCTAAGAACATCTGCAACAGGAATTATTTTATTTTTAGGTACCCAGATCTTCTTGGGTCCTTTAGGGTTAGTTGGTTTGTAGGTTTGTCTAAACTTCTGTTTTTCAACATAATGTTTATTCTGACTTGCCTTGGGTTTAAACACATAAGTATTCTTCTCAGAGCTTGTGTGTTTAATGTCATTTAAGTGACCAAACATAAATTGAGATTACAGAGGTGTCTTCTTGCTGAAGAGTTTATCAACAGATTTTGGATTGCTTCCAGAGGAAGATTCATATCCAATACCTCTACTGTTATTCCCACTAACATCATAGATCATAGAAGCCATCTTGCTTCTGTCTATGCTCTTAGTAAGGAATCTCTGAAAGCTAGAGTCATATTTTTCTAAGATGTTTTCACATGACTTAGTCTCAGATTCAGATTCTTGTTGAGTTATTTCAAAGTCATTTTTGATTTTCAGATTAATTTCTTTTTGCTCAACAAGTTCTGTCTTTAGAAGCTCAATCTCAAATTCAAGACTGCTTTTCAGCTTCTTGCATTTGAGTTTGATATTGTTATAACTTTTCAGAACTTCTGATAAAACTTTTATAAGTTCTTCTTTAGTAAGTTTAGTCATTACCTCTTCAGCGTCATCATCAGATTCAGAATCTGATTCATATCCTGAAGTTCCTTCCTCCTGATCTTCTGTGCTGGCCATCAGTGCAACATTAGCACATTCTTCTTCTGATTCAGAAGATGATTCAGACTCATCTGAGTCATCCCATGTTGCCATCAGAACCTTCTTCTTTTTGTTAAACTTCTTCTTGGGTTTTTCTTTTTGAAGTTTGGGGCAATCATTCTTGTAATGCCCAGGTTCTTTTCACTCGTAGCACACAACTTCTTTCTTGCCAGATATTCTGTGCTCAGAAGATTCCTTTCTATGATCAGATTTTCTGAAGTTGTTGAACTTCTTTCCCTTGTGCTTCCAGAGTCTGTTGATCCTTCTGGACAGCATAGATAATTCATCTTCTTCAGAAGAAGAAGATCCTTCAGAGCTTTCTTCAATAACCTGCAAAGCTTTAGCAGATTTATTAGATTTTAAAGCAACAGATTTACCTTTTTCTTTCTTCTGAGGTTCATCTTCCTCAAGCTCAATTTCATGGCTCCTTAGTGAGCTGATGAGTTCTTCTAAAGAGATCTTATTCAGATCTTTAGTCATCTTCAAGGCAGTCACCATTGGTCTCCATCTGATAGGTAGACTTCTGATGATTTTCTTTACATGATCTGATGTGGAGTATCCCTTGTCCAGAACCTTTAGCCCAGCTGTGAGGATCTGAAATCTGGAGAACATAGCTTCAACAGATTCAGAGTCTTCCATCTTGAAGGCCTCATACTTCTGGATCAGAGCCATAGCCTTTGTTTCCTTGACTTTAGAGTTTCCCTCATGAGTCATCTTTAAGGATTCAAACATATCAAATGCAGTTTCCCTGTTTGTAATTTTTTCATACTCAGTATGAGATATTGCATTCAATAATATTGTTCTGGCCTTGTGATGATATCTAAAATCTTTCTTCTGAGCATCTGTCATAGATTTTCTGTCTATCTTCTTGCCATTCCCATCTGTGGGATGAACATATCCATCTATGACCAGATCCCAGAAATCAGCATCATATCCAAGGAAAAAATTTTCAATTCTGTTTTTCCAGTAATCAAATTTCTCCCCATCAAACATAGGGGGTTTGGTGCTGATTCTGTCCCTTTCATCATATTTATTGTTAATGTTGGATATTGTATTATCAGCCATAGTAACAACTAAATATATATCAAATTATTTCTCTCTGGATCTTTACTGTCACTGTTAAGTGGTAGCACACACAGAACCGGAGCTTTGATGCCAACTAAAGGTGAGATAATACTTAGAAGGGGGGTTGAATAAGTATGAAAGATTAAAACATAGAATTAAAAACACAATTATTTTTATCCTGGTTCGTTGAACTCAACTACTCCAGTCCACCCTTCCTAGAGTGATTTGCCTTTCTCAATCAAGGACTTAATCCACTATTTAATCAAACAGATTACAATAGTAACACCTAAGAACAATTGTTCTTAGTCTTCTCAAGAGCTACTGATTCCAACTGAATCCTCTTAAGGAAATCCTTTACAATCAATGTAAATCTAATACAAGAGTAAGAATGCTTCTAAAAAGCTTTTATCACAACTGTGATATTTCTCTTAAGTTTAAGTACAATGAAATTAATTCTAAGAATGAATATGAAAGTATTAGATCTTTAATGTTTTAATTTCTTTTCACCAAAACGTCTAACTAAAGAATTTGGTGGAGTCATGCTTTTAGAGGCAGCTAATCCAAGGTGAGCAGTACGTTGAGAAGAGTGTCCCAAAAGGTCTGAGCCTTTTTGTCTTCACATCAAGTGACCTTTCCTAGAAGAAGAAAGCACAAAAAAATCCTTTTTGTCTGTGTTCTTGTGTCTAGAATAAATAAGGAAAAAGACGTTTGATTTACTCCAACGGATATAATCTTTGAATATTTCTTCTTCAGTTTTCAGCAAGTTCATCAGAGTCTAATTGAGTCAGAGTCTTCTGATGATGATCAGAGCTTGCTGGATCAGAGTCTTCTGCAGCAGGTGTGCTTTAAGCGTGTTAGATATCAGAGCATATTTGAAACAGAACTTCAGTACAGGCAGCTTTAGTACTCTCAGAATCTTCTGTAGAAACTATGCTTTGAAAAACTCTTCATACAAAATTCTTCTTTGCTTCAGATGCTTCTGACTTGCTTCAGATCCTTCTGGAGCTTCTGCTTCAGAATCTTCTGGAGCTTCTTACTTCAGATCCTTCTGGAGGCTTCTGCTTCAGATTCTTCTGGATGCTACGCTCAGAATCTTCTGGAGGCAGCAATCAGAATCTTCTAATATATGCATCTGGCGCTACAGAGTCTAGCTAATTTCTTGCATTCAATTATGATTTGCTTCTGGAGTGTTAGTTTCTTTACTATCTGCAGTAAAAGCTCTCAAGCAAATTTTAGAGTATATAATTCTTAAATACAAAATTTCATAATAATTATCATCAAAACATAGAGATATTATTAAGAACCAATCTGTGTTCTAACAGAACTGGTTGAACTTAGGCTACTTGTTGAGTACCTATATTCATTTCCTTGAGTCTTCTCTCAACTTCAGCAGAAACTTGGTCTTCCATCTTCACCATTTGATTTGCAAGTTTTAGATCAATCATACCCTCTGGTTTTCTTACACTTCAGTCATATAACTCTAGATGTTCATTTGCAGCGATGACTTCTATGATCTTCTTGATACTAGTGATTATTGTAAAGTTGGATGAGCCACCGGTAATGCATGTTAAATATTTATTGGTCATGGCTGTCCCAAGAATCATGCAAATAATCTTATTTTATCGAATAGGTTACTCAGAAGCCATTATATAAGAAACCAAATCCTAGTTCATTTTCATCAACATCCACCAATACATCATGGAGTCATCAGCTGAGAGAAATAAAATCTCTGTTGTGACAGAAGTCATAGAGAGATCTATGAACCTGAATATCCAAAACCTTCAAAAGCCAGCATCTTCTATTGGGTCTATGCTGTAATACCTTAATTTTTAACCCTAAGATTTGATTGACTTTTATTCAAGAGACTCCAAGGTTCATGTGTTTATTTTCATGCCTTCTTTGACAAGTAAAATAATTGAGCCAGAGCCAAGACAACACATTACAAAGGCCATTTTTCACCATTTTTTATTTGTGGTAACCGGTTACCAATATTGGGTAACCGATTACCCTGTGCGAATTTTGTGAAAATTGGGAAAATTTAAATTCTGCAGCATTTCTAGATCACTTCATTTTCATTCCCCTACCTCATCATAATTAATTCTCACCATACACCTTCACTAATCACCACTTAATCATTAATTTCCCTCCAAATTCAAATTCCATGCCTAATTTTGATTCCAAACCAAACTCTAATCCACCAAATTTTCCAATCCTAAATCCTATAAATAGAGGCCTCATTATCTCATTTGATAGCCAAATTCACCTTGCCAAATTCTTTCTTGACTCCCAATTTTCTCCAATTACCAAATTCACCAAAGTTCTTTCTTCCTTTGAAAGTTAGTAAGTTCATCATTAGAACTTACTAATCTTTGAGCTAAACCTTCATCCATTCACTTTTTCATCATCAATTCTAATAGATCAAAACTTTGAAGTGTGGTTTGTGGAGCTGATTTGAAGAATTTCCTGATTTGGAGTGGTAATTTCTTGATCCACCATTGTTGTTCGTGATACACCTTCCATAATGTGATCCATTGTTGATTCTTGTTGCTTGATCTTTGGGTCTTGCAAATTGGGCTCTATTGGTGTTGATTGCTGTTATTTTACTTGAATTTTCGTGCTCAATTGCATCCTTGATCATGAGGTATTTGAAGAAATGATTGATTAAGTTTCTGCACTTTTTAAAGTCTTTTTGTTGTTGTTTTAGCAGTGGTAACGGGTTACCTAATTTGGATAACCGGTTACCCAGTGTTAATTTTGCCTTTTTGCTGTTATTTTAGCAGTGGTAACGGGCTACCAGTTTTGGGTAACCGGTTACTTAGTGTTGTTTTTGCCTTTTTGCTGCTGTTTTAGTAGTGGTAACAGGTTACCAGTTTTGGGGAACCGATTACATAGTGTTGATTTTGAGTTTTGGGACTGTTTTGGTTCTTTCTTCTTCTTCTTCTTCCATTTCCTTTTAATTTTTTCCTTGGAATGCACTTTTAAAGGTCCTTTTCGTCTTCAAATTCATTGGACTTAGGGTGTAGATGATGTTAGATAAACATTCACTAATTCAAATATATCTTTAAAGTGAATTGTTCAATTCATTTTAGGTGTTTTGAGTTAATGATATGTTTAGTGCTTTAATCCACCAAGATGAGTGGATGAACTTAAAGATGGAATGATCTTGAACTAGTAATTCAACTTGGCATTCCCTCTCCTCTTCTCTTTTTCTTTTGATCGATGAAAATCTTCGATATCGTTTGAACTTATTTCAAGTTCTTGATGAAGATGAGATTGTTACCTATTTTCTTCTCGTGCGGCATTGCTTTCGGAGAGTGATCTACATATCACTTCTCTAGCATGCATTAATATTAACATTTTTATTGACCAGCCTCAGATAGTCGTGGTTTCTACATAAACCCGATTACGATTGCTTAACATAGCGCTAAATTGTCCCGTAATCGAAAAGTGATCATTCGTGGCTCAAACTTATGTTTGAAATTCCAAGTACAGTTGATTATTTGTCTTATGTACATCACCTATGAAACTTGTTGTTATGAGGCTTTGATTTTATCAATCCTCTAATAAGTCTTCATCGACTTTGGCTTAAGTGCATGAGTTAACCATCGTTGATCATTTGCTTTAACAACTAATCACTAACTCACTAACGATATCATTGTACTAATTTTATTTGTGTTTCCTTCTTGCTCCCTATCTCTCTTTTATCTTTATGCTCCATTATTATCATCTCATATCATATTATTGTTTATACTTCCGTTATTTTTCCTTTGCCCGTTAGACACATGTTTATGTTTTCACCATTTTTTTCTTTGTCCACTTGGACCATATCTTGTTTAAATCACTAATAAAGGATTAAACCTTTAAAAAACTTGGTGCTATTAACTTTGTGGTTATGCTCTTGGATAATTCTTAGACCTTGGACCTCTTGGACATAGAATTAGGTCTCTTTCCCTATGCTTGGAGTATAATGGATCTTTGCCTTTATTTGACTTGCTTATTGGCTTATGCTTCAAGATGGATAGAATTCTTATTTGGCTTTCTATGGAGTGTGCTACAAGTTGGTTAGATCCTTCTTATCTCTAGCTTTTATTTTGCTTTCTAGGGTAGTCACTTCATCTCCTCCCCTTTTTAAATTTTCAAAATCTTCTCCCTCTTTTAAAACCTTCTCGCTTTCAAACTTCAAACCGCTTTCACAATAAAACATTGACTTTTTGTCAAGTGATTTTCAAACTTTGTTTTCTTTAATAAATGTCAATCAATGTTAATAATATTTTGGCAAATTTCAAAAAGATATAAAAAACACTTTACCTCATTCAAACTTTTTATACTTTTGCGCACTTCTCATTTTAAAATTTTTCGTAAAGTTTAGACATGAGTCATTTCCATAGGTGAGATATAATTCTCCTATTCCCTATAGTATTAAGATGTTGACATTTTCTACTTAGTTGTTAAGTGATAGACTTGTTGATTTTAATTCAAGTAAAATCCTCCGACTTTAGGTGATACAAATGTTGTCTTATACTTGTGGGTGACTAGTCGTAGTTTTCTCCTTAAAATGATGACTTTATTTACATTTAAAATCAATCAAAACCAACAAATTTTTGTTATTTGTACCACGAATTACGAGGTTCTGATCCTATATTGCACTTTGTGGGTACGTAGGCATGAGGCGATAAGTCTCTCCAAACACAAAAATCTAAAAAATAATTCTCTTCTCATCTCCCTAATCTTCTTTCAAACAAACCTTTTTCAAACCAAAAAGCATAGGTATTTTAAAGAGCTCCTATAGAGTACTATATAAGTTTTGGGTGCTAACACCTTCCCATTGCATAACCAACCCCTTACCCAGATCTCTGTTTATTTGTTCTTCTTTTAGAACTCTTAGGTTTTGTTTGCTCTTTTTCCTTTCCTTTTTTGGATAAAATAAAAGTACAGTGGCGACTCTTGCATTTTTGAGTTAATGTAATCAATAACTTACACTCAAAAATTTCCCCGCTGCAGAAAAGTCGCGACTCTGCTGGGGATTAGCATCAGGTTCCTAGTGGGTTTTGCCTACTTTGATTTATTTATCGCTTTTTGTTTGATTTGTTTGTAATTTTTTTTTCTGTTTAGTGCCTGGTGATCTGTGTGGTGAGATAAGTCCTATACCCAGAATTGAGTGCACTTATGATAGGAGGGTGGTATAGTCTTGTTGGCTTACGTGGAGTAGTCCTTACTAAGCTGACTTGAGATCCCCCGCTCAGTGGAGGCCCCTTTGGGATTACTGATGTCTTACGGGTAGTTGTAATTGGTATTACTTTTTTCGACCTGGGAGCTTGAAAAGCTGAGGACCTTAGAACCCTTTAACCCATCTTGGCCTTACTAGGATGTGGTTTGGTGGCTGTTCAGGTGTAGACTTGAATTAGTTGTTACCTGATACCACACTCAGACGAGTTTCTCTTGAGAATGTTGTTGGTCGACGAGTAGTCATTTAAGCCGACAATATCCAAAAGATGGAATTATGACTCTGGGAAATTTTTTAGAACCATGTTCTACAGGTGATGATATAACCTTAGTACATACCATTGTGGGTTGGTTCTTACCTTTGGCTCTATGCTCGTGTCGAACCCTTGAACCTATGTGCTTTGTGTGTCTTGTTTGTGGGTGTTGCATCTTGAATTTATGCATTCATGAGCATTTTTTTCTCAGTTTTCAAGGAACTCAGAGATTCCTTTTTGCAAATACCGCAAAAATTTTTAGAATCATGGATATTGAAAGAAGTAACACTAAGAAGTACGCTTTCACGAGTCATGACTTACAAGAGTTGAGAATGCTTGGATCTTTGGTATCTAGTCCTGTGGATTTCAAAGGCTATTTGGGAAACTCTTGTTTATTCTGAGGACTGATGTTGAAGAGGGGATTCTTAATACCTTGGTCCAGCTCTACGATCTGCTGCATCGTTGATTTACTTTTCCAGATTATCAGATATTGCCAACCTTAGAGGAGTATGCCTTGAAGGTGAGAAAACACTTAGAAGGGGGGGTTGAATAATGGTTTAGTAAATATTATGGCAATAAAAACACAATGATTTTTATCCTGATTCGTTGAACTCAATTACTCCAGTCCACCCTATCAAGAGTGATTTGCCTTTCTCCTCAAGGACTTAATCCACTATAATCAAACAAATTACAATGTCAACCACTAAGAGCAATTGTCTTAGTCTTCTCAAGAACTACTGACCACAACTTGGTCTTCTTAAGGAACCTTTACAAATAAATGTAAACTAACAAGTGTGTTTGATGCTTCTAAAAAGCTATATCACAAACTGTGATTTTTACACTTAAGTTTAAGAACAAATAAAACTATTTAGCTTTGAATGATTGTATGATAGTTGAGAATAATTTCAATGAGTTTTTCAATAGATCGTTAGTTTTGAAGAGATGAAAAGAACGTCCTTTTATAGTGTTGAGAGTCCAAAGCTTGAAGAATGTGCAAGTAGAGTAGCTGTAGCCTTTTGTCTTCACATGACTTTTCCTTTCTCACAAGTAGAATGTTCAGAGAAATGCCTTTTGCCTGAATCCTTGTATCTATCACAAATAAGGAATAGTTCTGTTAGAGAGGACGTTGAGAATAGTACCAAGTCTATTCACGTGACATCTTTTCAAATGTAAACAACATCAGATCCTCTAATGTGCTTCTGGTTCTTCAGATCAGATTCAATGTGATATCAGAGTTGCAGCAGTAGTGCTTTCAGCGTGAGTGATCTGATCAAGCATACTGGTTATTCAGAGCCTCTGTACTTGCAGCGTGAAATACCTTCAGAATCTTCGGAAAATAGTGCTTGAAACTCTTCATACAAATTCTTCATCTACGCTTCAGATGCTTCTGCAACTTCTGCTTCAGAGTCTTCTGCAGCTTCTACTTCAGAGTCTTCTGCAACGCTCAGAATCTTCTGATGAGTTGCTTCTGATGCTTCAGAGCCTTGCGTAGAGAACGTTCAGATGTATTTTTGCCTTTATCAGAATATTCAATTTTAATATCTGAAACAAAAACACTTGAACAAAATTAGAGTACATATTTTCTTAATACAAAATTTCATTAGTGTTACCATCAAAACAATGAGATATATTTAAACACCAATCTGTTTTTTAACAATCTCCCCCTTTTTGATGATGACAAAAACATAGGAAATTTTGTTCAATAGATGGAAATAAATATATAACTCCCCCTGAGATACAAAATCTCCCCCTGAAATGAACACTCTAATGGAATAGAAAACTTCCCTTTTTGCATAAGTATTCTTGTCAAATTCAGAGTCTGGTTTGGATAAACTTTTCAGAGTCAGAGTCTAATTAAACTTTTCAGAATCAGAGCCTGATTAGAATTAATGTTTTAGAAACAGAGTCTGGTTGAATTAGTTTTGATTTGGGGATTCCCAGGATACCTTCAATGAATTTTGTCAGATGAAAGATTGAAGTTCTGAAATACTAAAGTTCAATGTTAGTTATAATCATTATGTCTGAATTCCATTTTAATAACTGTTTATTTGAACATTTAGAATTTCTTTTTCTCCCCCTTTTTGTCATAATCAAAAAGAAAACTTTTAAAGACATAAAGGAATAACAGAAGAAAAGATATAAACAGATATGGAAATAAGAAAATCTATTTAAAAGATATTCAAAGTACATTCAGAAAACCAAAACATTAGCCAAACATGATCATGTGCACAAACATCAGATAATAAAACAAGATCTAAGATGGTTGAGATAAAATCATCTTCAGAAGGTTGGTAACTTCAGATGAAGATTCTTCTTGCTTAGCCATCCACTTTTGTTGTTGTCAGTTTTCTCATCTTGTTTTGCCATCCAAGATTTAATTTCAGATTGACCAGCTTCCAGCACAACAATCTTGTCTTCTAGTTCCGGATTCTCTTTCTTAACTTCAGAAGAGGAAGAACGAGCAGAGTCAGATGCAAGAGTAGGAGCATATTCAATAACCATTGCAGATGCAGATGGTTTGTCTAAAATCATCAGGGCAAAGGGATTATCTATCAGAGCTGCAGAGTCTTCTAGAGCGACAAGAACAACAGGTTTTGCTGGTGGAGGATCCAGAAGCAGAGTGGAAGTTCTAGGAGCACTCAGAAGATCATTCAGACGAGAAAGTCTGACAGCTTCAGATATTCTGATCTTGGCATCTTCAGCACAGATGTTCTGGAGATTATCAGCTACAGAGTTGAATCTGTTTTTGAATCTTGTCCAAATAGTTTCAGAAGCATCTGGGTCAAGGACAGTGAGACATTCCTTCTCAACAGATGATATCCACATTTTTAAATCAGTTTCAAAACCAGCAAGCAGAGTACCAACGTTTAATCTAGGTTTAGGTTTAAACAAATCTTCTAAAAATGTGTTTAGAGAAGATTCAGGGTTGGCAGATGTAGAAGGTTTTGAAGGAATGGTGAAAGTGGGGATAATAAACAA
Source organism: Lathyrus sativus (assembly GCA_963859935.3). NCBI lineage: Eukaryota > Viridiplantae > Streptophyta > Magnoliopsida > Fabales > Fabaceae > Lathyrus > Lathyrus sativus. The sequence continues at coordinate 403,540,888 of OZ012737.1, read as the reverse complement.
AGGACGAGGATAAGTTGGGGAAGGAGATGGATCAGATGAAGTGGTAACTTTAGGTGAAGGTTTTCTGGGAAATAAATAATGTTTGATTCTGATGTTAGAGGTAACAACATCAAAAAGTTTGGGATCATATGGAGTGAATATAATGTTTTGTGAGTTAAGAGGTTCTTCAGATGGAATGGGATCATATGGAGGTTCAGATGGAATGGGTTGTGTTTCAAATGAAGAGGTGGTATCAGATTCAGTGGAATCACTAGAATCTGTGGTGTAAACAGATGTGGAAGAAATTGTAAACACAGTTTTCAGAGGTTGAATGTTCAGAATATCTGATTCATCATTATTTGATTCAGATGGTTGAGTGGGTTCTGGTTGAGGGATTTCTGGTTGTTCTGGTTCTGGGTTAATAGGAATAGATTCTTCTGTTTAAGTAACAGAAGGATGTGGTTCAGAGTGTGTAGGTTCATCTGATATTTGTTCTTCTTGATGAGAGGTTTGTGGTGAAGGTTATGGTGTGGGAACATATTCATTATTTTGTGATTGTGGTTCAGAGCAAGTTTATGAAGTAGGTAACAATTCAGAGTTAAACGTTGATACTACTGGTATTGATTCATAAATAAGAGGTAAAGTTGTAGAATTACCTGATTTCTTTACTTTCTTAACTCTGACAGAAAGTGCTTCTCCAGAAGCTTTTCTTTTCTAGATCTTCTTCTGTTGTGGTTCTTCAGAAGTTTTCCGCTTCTCCTGTATGCCTACAGCTTCTTCTTCTGAAGCTTGTTTTCTTTGCCTCTTATGTTCCTCATAGAGATCTGGCATAGTTTGACGTTGTAGAAAACCTTCTAATAGTAAAATTCCTTGCTCCAGACATGAACCAACAAACTTGATCAGAACTTCCTTTGGTTCTTAAGCAAAGAAGTTTGGAAAAGCTTCTAGAGGGATTCTCCATTGGCTTACTTCTGTTGTATTGATCTTGGCAGGTACAGAAGTAAGTTCATCTATGAATTTCATCCTCTGGAGACTTTTGTTGTTCAGAGGTTTTCCTATGACAGAATCAAGTTCTTCTGTTACACCAGTTTCATGCAGATGTGCCACCAGACCATTCTCAGTCAGAATGTCTGAGACTAATCTTCCATAAGGAATCCAATTTATGACTTTGTTGTGTTTAGTCTTCATGTCTTCTCTAGACATCTTAATGTGGTTCCACAGATGAGAGAAGAGTAGATGAGGCAGATCCACTTTTGTGCTCTGACTTAGACAGAACATAAAGTACATCTGTTCATTGTTGACGTAGTTAAGAGAGTTTGTGGACTTCCTATGAGTGATGCAACCCATGAATATTTTAGCCCAGATCTTGTAATTTGGCTTCAAATCTTTGAACTTGTTAGAAGCTTGTCCAGATGACATCACTTCCTCATACACTTCTTCCATGTCAACACGCCCAGCTGGCATATGAGAAACTCCATCAGTTTCTTCATATCCAATCAGCTTCCTAATCAGATCCTCAATGATGATAATTTCTTTACGCAGAACAGAAGAGATTATGTACTCAGGACAAATAGAAGCATGAATCCAAAATTCTTTTATCAACTCGGGATAAACTGGTCCACCCAATCTATCAAAGTATTTGGTCCATCCTTGGGCATCAACAATAGACCTTAAATCAAAACCATTTTCAGCCATGGACTCAAAGTCCACCATAAATTCACACAATACTTCAAGTTCTTTAACTGGTGTAAGAAGTGTTCTAACTGGTTCCTTGAATGGGACAACACCCACGTTGGAAGATGACACAACAGCCATTGTAGATTTGAACTGAGCAGACGTTGATGAAGAAGTAGCCATGGAAGTTCTTGAAGATTTAGGGTTACTGAGTTGTTTGGGTTTGGAGGAGAAGATGAACGAATGCAGCAAACAGAAATGCATAAACAAGCGTTCGTGAAAGTGAAAAGTGTGGAATGTGTTGAGTTGTGGCATTTATAAAAAAAATTAGGGCACAAGAAAGGTCACACGATCAACACGTTTACACTTAGAATTTAATTACATTTAATAAAAAGAATATAATCATTTCAAGCATTAATGATTCTGACAATTTGGGGAGAAAACGAGAAACCAAATATTCAAACAGTACCTCAAACATCTTTCCAGTATTGTGCAGTCCATCTTTTCAGATTCTGAGTTACACGTGTTTGCTTGCATGTGCTTCTGAAAACTCTTTGAGAAATGAAATGTTAGCCAACGTTCAGATCCTCTGAGACTTGTTAGTTCAGATACACACAGAAATAATAATTCAAAAAATTAAATAAATAACAGATGAAATACTTTAGAGTTTAAACATTTTGCATCTGAGAAAGTTGCTTCTGTTAATATTATTCTGGACAGAATTCCATGCCAATATTTTTCAGAATGAACTTAAACCTATCTTCAGCAAGGGGTTTTGTGAAAATATCAGCCCATTGATGATCTGTATCAACAAAGCTTAAGCTTAAAATTCCCTTCTGAATATAGTCTCTAATGAAGTGATGTTTAATTTCTATATGCTTAGATTTAGAGTGTAAAATAGGATTTTTAGACAAGCATATAGCAGAAGTATTATCACAGAATATAGAAATATTACTCTCAAAGATCTGATAGTCTTCTAGCTGACTTTTCATCCAGAGCATCTGTGTGCTACATCCAGCAGCAGTAATGTATTATGCTTCTGTGGTTGACAGCGCAATTGTAGGTTGCTTCTTGCTGCTCCAGGAGATTAAATTTCTTCCCAGAAACTGACAGCTTCCAGAAGTACTTTTTCTTTTAACTCTGTCTCCAGCGTAATCAGCATCACAGAATCCAACTAATTTAAATTCATCAGATTTTCTGTAACACAAACCCATATTAGAAGTACCTTTCAGATACCTTAGAATCCTCTTAACAGTTGTTAAGTGTGATTCTCTAGGATATGATTGAAATCTTGCACACAAGCATACACTGAATAGAATGTCGGGTCTAGAAGCAGTTAAGTACAGAAGGGAGCCAATCATACCTCTGTAGAGTTTCTGATCTACTTTCTTACTTACCTCTTCCTTACCCAAAGTGCTTGTAAGATGCATTTGAGTCTTGGCCAACTTACTATTAGTTATGTTGAACTTCTTCAGAAGTTCTTTTACATATTTAGTCTAATGAATGTAAGTGCATTCTGGAGTTTGGTTGACTTGAATTCTCATAAAGAATCTAAGTTCTCCCATCATGCTCATCTCAAATTCAGCCTGCATAGAAAGGGCAAACTTCTTTCCCAGCATAATATTGGTAGATCCAAATATAATATCATCCACGTAAATTTGACAAATTAGAAAATCTTTCATAAATAATTTACATAAGAGAGTTGTGCCCACTTTGCCTCTGATAAAATTCTTTTCCAAAAGAAAATTACTCAGTCTTTCATACCAAGCTCTGGGAGCTTGTTTTAAGCCATAGAGTGATTTTTTAAGTTTGAAAACATGTTCTGGAAATTTATCATTTTCAAAGCCATGAGGTTGGTGAACATAAACTTCCTCTTCTATAATACCATTTAAGAAGGCACTTTTAACATCCATCTGAGAAAAAGTGATGTTATTTTGTGCAGCAAAAGAAATGAGTAAACGTATAGACTATAACCTGGCCACAGGAGCATAAGTCTCTGTGTAGTTAATTCCTTATTGCTGATTATACCCTTGAGCAACTAGCCTTGCTTTGTTCCTTACAACTTCTCCTTGCTCATTCAATTTGTTTCTGAAGACCCATTTGGTTCCAATAATATTGAATCCTTTTGGTCTTGATACCAGATCCCAAACGTCATTTCTGGTGAATTGATTTAGGTCATCTTGCATAGCAAGTATCCACTCATTATCATTCAGAGCTTCATCAACAGATGTTGGTTCAATGACAGACACCAACCCAAAAAGTGACGTTGCAGATGACCTGAGGAAAGACCTTGTTCTAATAGGGTCATCCTTCTTCCCAATTATCACATCCTCTGGTGAGAGGCCTTGATTCTGGAAGATGATCCTCTAACATTAGGTTCTTCAGAAATATTCAAATTGGTCATCTGAGCAGCCAATGGAGTTGCATCTGGCGTTGCTTCTGGTTCTTTCACTTGAGCCTTTTCTTCCTCAGAAACTTCAGAGTCTATGAAGATGACTACTCTATCTGCAGAATTATCAAGCTGCTTTGGCTTTTGATTGCCAAGCTTATCATCAAATCTAACATGTATAGATTCCTCCACAATCTGTGTCTCAGTATTGTATACTCTTTAACCTTTAGAGCATTCAGAATACCCAAGCATGAAACACTTTTGTGCTTTAGAATCAAACTTGTTCAGATTCTCTTTAGTATTCAATATAAAACATACACATCCAAAAGGATGGAAATAAAAAATGTTGGGCTTTCTGTTCCTCTACAATTCATAGGGAGTCTTCTCCACAAGAGGTCTTACAAACAATATATTCTGAATATAACAAGCTGTTTTTATTGTTTCTGCCCAAAAATGCTTTGCCAGATTAGTCTCGTTGATCATGGTTCTGGCCATTTCTTGCAATGTTCTATTTTTCCTCTCTACAACTCCATTCTGTTGTGGAATTCTAGGGCAGGAGAAATCATGTGCAATTCCATTTTCATTAAAATATTTTGCAAAATATTTGTTTTCAAATTCACCTCCATGATCACTTCTGACTTTAACAATTTTAAAATCTTTTTCATTATGGACTTGTTTGCAGAAGTCAAAGAACACAAAATGTGACTCATCCTTGTGTTTTAGAAATTTCACCCACGTCCATTTGTTGTAGTCATCAACAATGACTAATCCATACTTCTTGCCTATGATGGAAGTAGTTTTCACTGGTCCAAACAGATCAATATGAAGTAACTCTAATGGTCTTGAGGTTGAAACAACATTTTTAGTTTTAAAAGAAGATTTTGAAAATTTTCTTTTTTGACATGCTTCACAAAGAGCATCTGAGTTGAACTTCAACTGAGGAAGTCCTCTGACCAGATTGAGTTTATTAATCTGTGATATATGTCTCATACTAATATGCCCCAATCTTCTGTGCCAGACCCATTGCTCATCATTAACACACAGAAGGCATTTTATGTTCTGAACCTTAAGTTCTGAAAGATTTATTTTATAAATGTTGTTCTTTCTCTTTCCATTAAATAGGATTGAGCCATCCTTTTGACTGACAGTTTTGCAACATTTTTGATTGAAGATTATGTCATAACCATTGTCACTTAAATGACTTATGGACAATAGATTATGTTTTAATCCTTCTACAAGTAAAACATTAGATATAGAGGGAAGGTTACCATTGCCAATAGTACCAGAGCCAATTATCTTGCCCTTCTGATTCCCTCCAAACTTGACGTCTCCTCCTGATCTAAGTTCCAGGCTTTGGAACATAGACCTTTCTCCCAACATGTGACGTGAGCAGCCAGAGTCCAGGTACCATGATTGGTGTCTTGACAGCGCTGCTAAAGATGTCTACAACAGATATTATTTTGTCCTTAGGTACCCAAATCTTTTTGGGTCCTTTTGGGTTAGTTGCCTTAAAGTTTTGTTTGAACTTCTGTCTTTTTACAACAGGTTTGTTCTGACGTACTTTAGGTTTAAACACAAGAATGTTCTGGCCAGAACTAGTGTGTTTAATATGATTAAGGTGACCAAACTTAAAATGAGTATATAAAGGAGTATGCTTAATGATGAGTTTATCAACAGGTGTTGGATTTAAATCCTTTCCAGAGGAAGATTCATATCCAATTCCCTTCCTATTGTTTCTGCTAACACCATAGATCATTGAAGACAGCTTGCTTCTATCTATGCTTCTTGACAGAAACTTTTGAAAACTATAGTCATATTCTTGTAAAATGTTTTTAGATTCTGACTTAATTTCAGATTTGTTGAGCTTTATCAAAATCATTTTTCAATTTAAAATTTTCTGCTTTAAGCTCAGCCATTTCAGATTCAAGCTTATTACTCTCAAATGCAATATGCTTTAAAAGCTTCTTGTATTTGATTTTAATTTTGCAATATTTTTCAAGGACTTATGATAAACTCTCAGCAAGTTCAGATCTAGTGAGTTCAGAAAATACCTCTTCTGAATCAGATTCAGATTCAGATCTAGATGATCCTTCATCATTATCTTCTATGTCTGCCATCAGTGCCACGTTTGCACATTCTTCTTCTGACTCTGATGAGGATTCATAATCTTTTGAATCATCCCAGATTGCCATCAGAACTTTCTTTTTATGCTCAGGCTTCCTTCTTGGCTTCTCTTTCTGAAGATTTGGGCATTCATTCTTGTAGTGCCTAGGTTCCTTGCATTCATAGCAGACAACCTCTTTCTTTCAAGATCTTCTGTATCCAGAAGACTCTTTACGTTGATCTGGTTTCTTGAAGTTCTTGAACTTCCTCTGTTTATGCTTCCAGAGTTTGTTGATCCTTCTGGACAGTAGGGACAGTTCATCTTCTTCAGAAGAATAAGATCCTTTAGAACTTTCTTCTAAAACTTGCAAAGCTTTGGCAGATTTATTAGACTTTAAAGCAATATACTTACCTTTTTTCTGGGGTTCGTCTTCCTCTAATTCAATTTCATGACTCCTCAGAGAGCTGATTAGTTCCTCCAGCGTGATTTTGTTCAGATCCTTTGATAGATTTAGAGCAGTGACCATTGGTCTCCATCTGATTGGCAAACTTCTGATGATCTTCTTAACATGATCTGCAGTGGAGTAACCCTTGTCCAGAACTTTCAAGCCAGCTGTGAGAATCTGGAATCTAGAGAACATTACTTCTACAAATTCTGATTCCTCCTTTTTGAAGGCTTCATATTTCTGGATCAGCGTTAGAGCCTTGGTCTCCTTGACTTGAGAATTCCCTTCGTGAGTCATCTTTAAAGATTCAAACATACCAAATGTTGTTTCTCTGTTAGTAATCTTCTCATACTCAGTATGAGATATAGCATATAGAAGTATGGTTCTAGCTTTATGATGATTCCTGAATTCTTTCTTCTGAGCTTCAGTCATAGATTTTCTATCTATCTTTTTTCCATCCCCATCAGTGGGGTGAACATAGCCATCAATGACTAAATCCCAAAGGTCAGCATCATATCCTAGAAAGAAACTTTCAATCCTGTCTTTCCAGTAATCAAATTTCTCCCCATCAAACATAGGGGGTTTAGTGCTGATTCTATCTCTGTCCTCATATCTGTTGTTGTTGGATGTTGAAGCTTCAGCCATAATGTATCAACAAAAATATATAAAGAGTTTTCTCAACTGGATCTTTTCTGTTCACGGTGAAGTGATAACACTAACAGGATCGGAGCTCTGAATGCAACTGAAGGTGAGAAAACACTTAGAAGGGGGGGGGGGGGTTGAATAAGGGTTTAGAAAATATTATGGCAATAAAAGCACAATGATTTTTATCCTGGTTCGTTGAAATCAACTACTCTAGTCCACCCTATCAAGAGTGATTTGCCTTTCTCCTCAAGGACTTAATCCACTATAATCAAACAGATTACAATGTCAACCACTAAGAGTAACTGTCTTAGTCTTCTCAAGAACTACTGACCACAACTTGGTCTTCTTAAGGAACCTTTACAAATAAATGTAAACTAACAAGTGTGTTTGATGATTCTAAAAAGCTATATCACAAGCTGTGATTTTTACACTTAAGTTTAAGAAAAAATAAAACTATTCAGCTTTGAATGATTGTATGAGAGTTGAGAATAATTTCAATGATTTTTTCAATAGATCGTTAGTTTTGAAGAGATGAAGAGAACATCCTTTTATAGTGCTGAGAGTCCAAAGCTTGAAGACTGTGCAAGTAGAGTAGCTGTAGCCTTTTGTCTTCACATGACTTTTCCTTTCTCACAAGTAGAATGTTCAGAGAAATGCCTTTTGCCTGAATCCTTGTGTCTATCACAAATAAGGAATAGTTCCATTGGAGATGACGTTGAGAATAGTACCAAGTCTATTCTCGTGACATCTTTTCAAATGTAAACAACATCAGATCCTCTGATGTGCTTCTGGTTCTTCAGATCAGATTCAATGTGATATCAGAGTTGCAGCAGTAGTGCTTTCAGCGTGAGTGATCTGATCAGAGCATACTGGTTATTCAGAGCCTCTGTACTTGCATTGTGAAGTACCTTCAGAGTCTTCTGAAAATAGTGCTTGAAACTCTTCATACAAATTCTTCAGCTACGCTTCAGATGCTTCTGCAGCTTTTGCTTCAGAGTCTTCTGCAGCTTCTGCTTCAGAGTCTTCTGCAGCGCTCAGAATCTTCTGGTGAGTTGCTTCTGATGCTTCAGAGCCTTGCGTAGAGATTGTTCAAATGTATTTTTACCTTTATCAGAATATTCGATTTTAATATCTGAAACAAAAACACTTGAACAAAATTAGAGTATATATTTTCTTAATACAAAATTTCATTAGTGTTATCATCAAAACAATGAGATATATTTAAACACCAATCTGTGTTCTAACATTCCTATCTTATGGATGTGTTAGTCTTCATCGAGTTTCTTGAGCGATGTGTCATGAAGATGACCGATGTGTCTTGACAGCATCCATATGAACAAAGGGCATCTGACTCTTGATAGACACAACTATCAAATCAGCATACTCCTCTAGTGTAGGTGCGAGAATAAAGTCCTGGAATGTAAAGCATCTCAAAGGAGGATCGTAGAATTGCAGCAAGGCGTACAACCCGTTCAACTCAAACACAGAAGGTTTATGAACCAAGCTGAGCAGTTTCCCATAAGACTTTCTGAATTCACCTCTCACAGAATCATCTGCCAAAGCAATCAAACTAGACAGCTGAACAACATCAGGAGTGGGGAGCTTGTAGGCCACGGTCTTCCTCAGAAAACCCATGATAGCACAATAGAAGGCAAGAAAACCTGAACCGGTGGAAACGGTACCTGCAACACAGACACACGTTAATGATATGCAAATGAGTATGCAAAACAATGCAAAATGCAATCATGCATCATGAGATCAAGACGACTGTGCTGTTGAGGATATGAAGGTGAAAATTCCGTATCAACAAAACCATAATACTGCTCTGTCAAGAACAACCATATCTCTGATGAGAAGTAACCCCTGATACCAGACCATAACCCTGCTCTGTCAAGAACAACCCTATATCTGATGAGACCCTCTGATATCAAACTATAAACCTGCTCTATCAAGAACAATCATATATCTGATGATGAGAACCTCTAATACCAACAAAACTGATTCACTGACAAGAAAACCAGGTAGTATGAAGGTTAAGGTTTCCTGCAACAAACCAGACCCTGCTCACAGGTATGGACCAAAGCTGACACAAGTTCGGCATCCTATGCGATCATCAGCGTCACAGACATTCAAGAGAGATGATACGATACCCAGAAGGTGTGGCATCACCATCTTCTGAAGCGGCCTCACTTAGCTGAATCCCAAATGATCGGTCCCCAGAGTCGACAATCCTCCAAACCAACAACCCCTCAGGCCCAAAGGGCCGGAAAAGAAGTCAACCGGGAGAACCTCGTCTGAGCGTGGATTTCATGAGACACTAGTGCCTGCAAAGCAAGCACGCGCCCACTAATTTCCACAACTAATGCTAGGTACACTCAAGCCTGGGTCTGGCTCCTCACTCATCAGAATGCCCCTCCCACAATAGCACAGATAATCATATCATACTGAAAATAAAGTGCGGGAAATAAAATGCGATAAATAAACACAACCCAACAAGTAAACATACAAGCGCTAGGATTGACTCTCGCAGGGGACGTTGGATCCCCAAACTGACTCGCATAAGGGACGTTGGATCCCCAGGAAACTATCAGAGTCCTCAGCAGAGTCGCCAGCTGTCGCTTCTGCGAAAATAAGGTGTCGGCAAAACAGAAGAGTCGCCACCTTTCGTTGTTTATCCCTCAGAACAGGAAAGGAAACGATCGGAAAAACCTGACGAAAAGGTATAAGACAAGGTCGTGGCAACCATTGTCTGGGTTCGGGAGTCGGTTACGCAAGGGGAAGGTATTAGCACCCCTCACGTCCATCGTACTCGATGGGATCCATACTTGTTGTGTTTATTTGACGGGTTGGTTTTACTATCTACCTATCAAGGCTGGTCTGAAAAAGAAAAGAAAAATGACTCGGCAAAGCGTCGCACTTTATGCCTACGTATTCTCATCAGAGAATGAGAAATCAGAGTCAACGTAGTTCGACTGACTACGGGTTACGGGAAAGGTGGCTCGCTAATACATCAGTATTGTGCCTACGTACACTCAACAGATATGAGAGATCAGAGCTTACGTAGTTCGGGATGATACGGATTGCGGGAGTTCAGATTCATCTTTTTTATCGAGGAGGGTTAACAAACAGTTCCAGCAGTTTGGTGTACGCGACTAGATCCTTGGAGACTTAGACGTTACCGTTTGCGGTAGAACTAGGAGTTAACGACACTCTTTTCTTCAGAAAAGCTTTCCTTTGAATTATGGGCCCATGGGGAAAAAAGGTTTGAAGTTTGTTTTCTGTCTTTTATGGAAGAACTGTTTTTTTAAGGATGTTTGCAACCAATATCGCACTAGAGACTATGACCTGAGAGTGAATGCGTCGCATGTCACCCAAAGGGTGCCATACTAAACATCCAGACTGTTGAAAAGAAACTCTCCGACAATCCTTTCTCAGATAGCTTAAGGCTCGTAACGTACAACATCAGTTAACCTTTATTACTGTAGTTGAATTTGTTTTGAGATGAGAAGAGAGAACGAACAGGTTTAACTAAGGGGAGACTATCAAGTCCTAATGTTGTCATGCCAAGGATTCATCCTATGGTTGAGGTTTGAAACAGGGAACTCCTAGAAGTTATCATGCATAGGTTTCAACCTAAAGTTCTAATCATCACTTCCTTATCAAAGGAAGTGAGATTCCTAGGGGATCATGTCAATGATAAACAGAAACAGATAAAGCATCAGCTTAAACAGTAAATAGTAAACGACTGTAAAATGCATGCAATAAAAGTGAGGGAGGAAATGTGTGTGGGGCATCAGCCTCCACAAGCTCATCTCAACCTCAAGCCAAGTATGAATAACTGCAATCATAAAGGAAAATAAAATGCCATCAAGCAAATGACAAACCACACAGGCAAGGGAGCGAAGCTCTACCGAATACCAGCAAGCAAAGCCATACAGTAAAAGTACAAGCAGAGGGAGCAACTCAACCTCTAGTGCAATCATGCTCCTAGCCTAACACAATATAAACATGAAATTATTCTAATGCATCAAGCAAATCACATAAGTCACATCAATACAGTTGCACAACAAGCAAACAGACAGGGAAGAAAGCAGATCAACAGCCCCCACAACTTCACAACAAAGCTCTCCTCTGACAGCAGTTTAGTCCTCAGTCTTCAGCTTCTCTTCAATGCTATCATCTTCAATAGCAAGTGTCAACTTGCTTCTTCAAGCTCTCAATGCCTCAAACACAAGTATCAACTTGTTCTCCAACTTCAAGCTTCAGCTCTTCATTTGATCTCAGCTGGATTTTCTTCACATGTGTCAACTTGTTCTTCCTGGTCTTCAAGCTTCAGCTCCAATGGCAGTCTTCAAATACAGAGAAGTAGCAACTTCTAGCATCTTCAATCTTCTAACAAGGAACTCCATCCTCTAGCAAGGGAGAAAGATTCATCTAACAAGAGCAAGGTTTAGATAGTGGAAAGCAAAGTGAAGACCAAAGGTCACCACTAAACACCCCGCCATCAAAGAAAGGAACCCTCAAAGGTTATACCAACTCGGGAATAGCCACACATCCTACCAAAGGAGGGATGAGGCCTTCACAAGGGGACCTTACATCATAGGGAAGAATGGAAGTGATCAACATCTTCCATGTTTATGAAAGAAGAGAATCTATCTAGAAGCTCTACTTACAAACCCTAATCTTAACACCTAAACAAAACTACTCCAAAGGAAGAGCAACCTTCAAGTCCAAGCTCCACCATGCATTCCTCAACAGCCCACACATGCCTTCAACATCATCCAAGAGCAAGAGAAGCAAAACACTAATCTAAGGGAACTAAAGAAATCATTCTAGTTGAATTAGCAAGTTAGGATCACCTAAAACCTAGTACTAAAGTTAATCTTAACTAAAATACTAAAACCAATTGTAAAATCCTACAAAAATAACTATCAGAACCTAAGTCAATCATGAATCTACCATACAAAATCCAGGGGTTAGATCATCCACAAAGTCCTAGAAATAAATCCTAAACTATGGGGTACTAAGGTTAAACCCTAAAACTAGAGCACCTAAAGTTTCATCTTAAAACCAACACCTAATTTCATCACAAAAATGTGAGAGAAATACTAAGGGAGCATACATGTCTAAACTAGCTACACACAAAAAATCAACTCAAAAATCACCACCAAGTGATCATACAAAGTTCAGCAAACCAAGGTATCAACAATAATGGATTTAATATCAATTAAAATACAAAAAATGCAATTAAAATCACAAATGCATGAACTCCTAATATTTTAATTTCTTAAACTTCTAGACCCATTCATGAGTCAAGGGAAAAAAACTTGGATCAATTTGAGTTATTATTCTATTTTTTATGAATTATTTTCAAAACTATATGAAATGCACAAAATAAAAGAAATAAGAAAGAAATTAATAAAAGGTGCGTATCAAATAGCAATTCACATCAGTTTATTTCACAGATTGGGCCAAATGGGGGGTGTGGATATCACTCAGTGCACTAAGCCCAAACCAAACCAATTAATGAAACGGTACGTTTCATCTCAACTCACTCTTCAGAGCTTCAGCAATCAATTGTGGCCTTTCATTCCTTGCCCAAGTCAATGGTCAAACGCTCATCTGACGGTTCCCATGCATCGTCCCCAATTTGAACTCAGATGGAGGGAATTCTCCAGACGGTGGACTGAGCTGCAGCGCCACCGTCTTCTCCGGTGAGGTGCTCGTCTCAGGTCATCAAAAATGTCAAAACGAATCATCATCTTACTCAATTTTTCTCACTGAATCCAAATCCAATCTCCAAATTCTCTAATTCCTCCTCTAACTTAAAACCCGAACAAAGTTTCAGAAACCACTCAAATCTTGATCATCATGATTCTTAAAATTAATGACACTAATGGAAACTACACTCATCAGAGATCACACTCCACTATCCAAACATGAATAACACTCCAAGAATCATGAGAAATCCATCTCAACAGAAGTTGCACAACACCTAACATTGTCTCTAACCGTGTAATTAACCATCCTAAATCCATCTAGATCATGAATAGGACCTAACCACATGAAGATTTCTATCTAACACTGCCTTAATTAAGCATAATTTCAATTTTCACAAACCTGGTTTCAGATGAAGAACAGGTGCAGTTCTTGCTCGATTCCTCCTCCACAATGATCCAGATTCACTCTAAAACTCCTTCCAAAGCTAATGCAATCTTCAATTTCTCTTGGATTGGCCTTGAACACAGAATACGATTTCAACTTGCAGCTTTGAAACTTCAACCTCACTCTCTGCTTCAGGGATCAATCTTCACCAAAAAAAATGGCTGAACACACTCTAATGTTTATATAGAACTCAATGGAAATGTCTAGAACTTTCTGTAACCTTCCATATGAGATTTTCAATTTCACTTTCTCCTTCAAAATACCATCCACACCAGTCACGATTCTCGCTCTCTTTGGGCATGAAAATGCTTGGAAAATTCATCTCATGAGATATAGAATTGGTTTGTTATGATTATTTCCTTGTTTGCAAGCCAATGCTCATGTTGGTCATGTTGCTTCATCATGAAGAAATGAAATGAAATGGCATGAATTTGACCTCAAACCAAAATTCCAACATTGCCAAAGTTTCTAAAATGATTTTTCCATTCAAAATGACCTATAATTTTTCCTTGTTTGGACACAAAATGAATTATTTCAATTTTTGGTCATTAATTCTCTTTAATTCTTCCTTTTTCAAAATTCCTTGAACCAAGTTTCTCCTTGAGCCATTTCAATGCCTCCTTGATGCATGGTCAAGGTTAAAACCCCATTTTGAGCAACTTTATAGTTGAACAAAATTTCATTTGAGGTCTCTAAGTTGGTGAAAATGACCTATAATAAAAAATGACCTATAATCACAAATTCCCAAAATACCCTTGACTTGTCAAAGCCATAACTTGAGTTCTACAAATCCTATCAAGGACTTATAGTACTCTATGGAAATATAAGAGGATAAGGAACAACATTCATGCTGACAAAAAGTTCATAGGAATCATCCTTCTTGGGCAAAAGTTTCATGCAAGTTGGGTAACTTTCAAGCCCCAAATTCACATACCTCAGATGACCTGTAACTTGTCAAAGCCATAACTTGAGTTCTATAAACCCTATCAAGGACTTCTAGCACTAAAAATAAAGCTAATAACATTCTCTACAACAATCATGTTGGGGTCAAGAAGAGATGACAATCACATCTTGAGTTAAATTGCCTTGGAGATAGGGGTCAAACTAGGGGATTTTACACTGTCAAGTCTTAGAAACCCTAGCTTGAAACTTCTCAAACTCTTCAATCATGATGAGTTAACCTTGGAATCATCCTTAGAACATCTCAATGTATCAATCCATGATCACATGGCTCTTGGATTAGGTCTCAACCTTGTTCAAAATATCAGTTGACTTAGGGTTGACCTAGTCAAACCCTAGCTGGATCAATCATGGTTGAGCCTTCTTAATCTTGCACAATGACCTGTCTAGGCCTCAAAGTGATCTTCAACACTTCTCATGAGCTCTCTCAAGACCTCAAGTCTATCTTCATGGCCTCAGAATCATCTGATGGCACAACTCTCAAGTTAGGAGACCTACACACTTGGCTTCAATCACTCTCTCTGAGGATCTTTTAACTTCTCTGACAAGGATATCAACCCCTAAACACTTGAATAACTTTCTCTAGCTAGCCTCACAGTCTTGTATAGCTCTTGATTGGTAATCATACCTCTTGATCTCCTACATACATGTCAATGAAATGCAAATGATAATGCTGATGTGAATGAAATGAAACATAAGCTAGGTAAAGAAATGTTGGGCAAATTTTGGGGTGCAACAGCCGCCCCTATTCAAACAGCTTGGACCTGAAGGGTTGAAAAGCGAACGGCTTTCAAACATTCAAAGGTAGAAGACGGTTGAATACAAAAAAGAACCCAGAAATTTGCCAACTGCACAAGGACACGGTACTCTGATGGGACAAATCTTAGAAAACTGAAATAATAGTCGCACGGCAACTAGCTGGAGAAATACTGATCTGAACCTACGTCAAGATGCTTCTCTGATTTATCTGATGTCATTGCATCCTCAAATCATCGAGGGATCACTGTTTACACGGTAACACGCGATTGGACAACCTCACAGGTGAACGATACTCTGATTGGTAGGAGCATCTTCAAAACTGAACATGACAGTTGCACGGCAACTCTGCTGGGGGATTGGTCACACGGTAACTGGTGAAAGGTTTAATCTCATATCTCCAATAGGATGATTATCTGATTTCGCTGCAGCTTCTTCCTCAAGTCATCAAGGGATCACCGGTTACATGGTAACTGGTAATGGATGGTTGATCATGCCGTCAGGCATTCATCGCCACTGCAGAAGAATTCCTTATCGTCGCCTATGGACTCATCATGTCGCTAGGAACGTCGACAGCATCTTTGTCGGACTTCGTCAGTAAGTCAATAAGGGATCACCGGTTACTCGGTAACTGGCGAAATATGGCTACTCTCAAATTTCCGTCGGGATGATTATCCGATTTCACTGCAGCTTCTTCCTCAAGTCATGAAGGGATCACTGGTCACTCGGTAACCGGCGATACATAGCTGATATTGTCGTCAGGCATTCTGCAACACTGCGGTAGAAGGATTCCTCGGGACTCATCAGGTCATTAGGAACTTTTTAACAATCAAGTTAATTATGCCATCGGGCATTCAAAGAAATTTTCGGGCGTCAGCCGGACTTCGTCAGTAAGTCGGAAACAGAATCCTCAATCAATCATGAACCCAATAGGGATATCTATTCTTCTGCCGTCAGGCACCCCGCGCCAGCTAGGAGAACTACTTCGACCTCGTAGTTAGACTTCATCGGTAAGTCAGGAAATGGAATCCTTAACCCATCATTAACCAATAGGGATACCTAAACCATTGCCATCAGGCACTCCGCGTCAGCTGAGATAACTGCTTCGACATCACGGTTGGACTTCAGCAGTAAGTCTTGAAATGGGATCCTTAATCATTCACGGATCAATAAGGATACACAATCTTTTACCGTCAGGCACTCCGCGTCAGCTGGGAGAACTGCTTTGACATTGCAGTTAGACTTCATCAGTAAGTCTGGGGTTTTGGCACCGCTGCCGGACTTCAATCATCAAGTCTTCAAGGAAATTTCAACTTCTATGTTTAAGACCTGCTGGGGATGACACATCTCCGCTGGGGATTCTGGAGAACTATCAAGTAACTCTGCTTCGGGGATCCAGAAATCATCCTGGGTGAATCAACTCTGCTGAGGAATTCAAGAATCATCTTGGAAAAATAACTTCGTCGGGGACTTCAAGAATCATCCTGAACCAATATTCTGCGGGAGATTTCAGGAATCATCCTGAACAAACACCCTGCCAGGGACTCTAAGCATCAACCCTCTCTGGCGACTTCACCAGGGATTTTAATAATCATCTTAAGCAAACACCTTCGCTGGAGAATTCAAGAATCACCTTGAGCAAACCATTCTGCGAAGGAATATCTGCAAAACAAGAACAATAACGACCTAGCTCATGTATGCATATGTTTGACAATGGCGCAATGCTCCACACGGTGGAAATGCTACGCATTTAGGGTAAATGCTATGCAATCATGCGAAATGCTATGACCCCATCAGCAAAATAAATGCTGAAGGGAAAAACCTCCTGTCAAGGAGAAAGAACCGATCTGTTGGAGAGGAGGAATCATCCTGCTGAGGAGAAGAAGTCACACCAATCTCAATTGGATTCCGCCTGGGGAAACGAACTTCAGTCGACTGCTGCAGGGGAATAAAGCTCTCTGAGAACTGGGACCTGCTCGGTTAGGTATACGAACCACAAACTGTCGAGGAAACGATATCAATCGCAGAAATAAACTGCACAGCCTTCGCGGCCAACACTTTCCTGGAGGTAACGACTCCGACGGGGAAATATAGCATCAGCTATTCAACACTCTACTGGGGAAAACCAATCATGGCCTTAACGGCTTCCAAGGACTCGACTCTCTTGGGGAACTGCAAACTCGGTTGGGGAAGAAGGAATCATCCTGCTTACTGGGGAGAGTACAACTCTGTGGGGAATTTCAATTCCGCTGGAGACTTCAGTCTGAGCTATCGAAAGCTGCACACTTGCGAATGGTCTTCTAAGAAAACCGCACTTTGATCTAGTGTTGGGGAAAGAATGTGCACTTCATCACATGCCTCAGCTAGGGAGGCAACGATCCTTCAGGATGCATCTGATTGGGGAGAGAATCTTCTCTGTTTGGAGGAGACATATCAATGCTTACGATCTCATGTGCAGACTTCGTGGAGAGATGCTGCTGAACTTGCTGGAGAAGAAGGAATCATCCTGCTTGGGGAAACATACGGCGTACTGCCTGGAATATGCTATACCTGCAACAACACAAACAAACAGACAAGATACCCTTCTCAAAGGGACCTATCAAGGTTATCATCTTGTGACAATGTTAAAGTGATTCATTGTTTCAACAATCAGTGGCCTAGGCCAGTAAGTTTATGTATGCGCATTTTATCAAAAACATCGGCGTTCTCTTTCGCAAACAAAACAGATAAATGCTAAACGAACAAACAAAATTGCTGAATAGTATACATTTTATTGATAACGAACCCCTGCATGGGTAAAAATGTTTTTCAACAGATGCAAGCTCCTGGAATGAGGAAGCTGCGCAGGTATAATAACATAAATATACATCAGTATATACACAAATGTCGGTAATGTGGCGTAGACGAACACCATGAGTTGATCCCTCTATGACCCACTCGACTTCGATACTTCTCCGACGCTTCAGCTTCAGAAGAGATTGATTCAGATAAACGGCCCTCAGGTCTTCCAAACCACTAAACAATGAAAGTCCACATGCGGGACGCAATCATTTTCTTTTTCAAATCCCTAACTTTTGCCTGAATCGCCCTTCCGGGTTTTCGATTCACCGAGATACCCTTTTTTGCCAAAGTCGCCCTTCCAGGTTTTCGACTTTGCGGGTGTACATTCTTTTCTTTTATACCCCTAATTTTTGCCTGAACCTTTTTCCTTTTTTATGGTTCGCCGGGATGCCCCATTTTTGCCTGGATATTCTTTTTCTTTCCAGCGGGTCATTTTTAAGCAAAGTATTTTTTAACTGCGTCCGCGTTCACCGGGGATGCAAAGTCTTCGCCATCCATTGTGGATAACAACAAGGCTCCTCCCGAGAAGACCTTGCTGACGATGTACGGACCTTCGTAATTGGGAGTCCACTTGCCCCGGTGATCGGAGTGTGGAGGAAGAATCTTCTTCAGGACGAGATCACCCGTCTGAAAGCTTCTAGGACGCACCTTCTTATCATAAGCTTTCTTCCTTCGGCTCTGGTACAGACGACCATATGCAATCAATGCTAACCTCTTCTCGTCCATCAGGCTAAGTTGGTTTAGTCGGTTCTTAATCCATTCTGCCTCATCGAGTTTCACGTCAACCAAAACTCGTAAAGAAGGAATCTCAACTTCTAATGGTAGGACCGCTTCCATACCGTACACCAGTGAGAAAGGAGTTGCCCCGGTTGATGTACGTACCGTTGTACGATAATCGTGCAGTGAAAATGGCAACATCTCGTGCCAATCCTTATAGATCACAACCATCTTCTATACAATCTTCTTGATGTTCTTGTTCGCCGCTTCAACGGCGCCATTCATCTTCGGCCGGTAAGGAGATGAGTTGTGATGTTCAATCTTGAAACTCTGGCACAACTCCTTCATCATCTTGTTATTCAGATTCGAACCATTATCAGTAATGATCCGCTCGGGAATTCCGTATTGATTGATGATGTCCCTCTTTATGAATCTAGCCACCACCTGCTTGGTCACATTAGCGTACTAGGCTGCCTCTACCCACTTGGTGAAGTAGTCGATGGCTACTAGAATGAAGCGATGACCGTTAGATGCAGTGGGCTCGATCTTTCCTATCATGTCGATGCCCCACATGGAGAATGGCCATGGGGAGGACATGACATTTAACGGGCATGGCGGCACATGAATCTTATCAGCATAAATCTGACATTTATGACATCTCTTCGCGAATTTAAAGCAATCCGATTCCATCGTCAGCCAGTAATACCCTGCTCTCAGGATCTTTCTTGTCATAGCATGCCCGCCGGCGTGCGTACCAAATGTGCCTTCATGGACTTCTTCCATGAGCATACTCGCTTATTTCTCATCTACACATCTGAGTAGCACGAGATCGTGGTTTCTTTTATACAAAACTCCATCAGGATTAAGATAAAAATTTCCAGACAGCCTCTCAGAGTCTTCTTATCCTGGGTTGACGCTCCCTCAAGATACTCCTTAGTCATAAGGAAGGTCTGGATATCATGGAACCATGGTTTGCCATCGGAGGCTTCCTCGATCGCAAAGACAAATACAGGTCTATCAAGACGAGAAAGGACAATCCTTGGAGCTTCATTCCAAAAATTGACTTTATACATCGAAGCCAACGTGGCTAAGGCATCAGCCATCTGATTTTCATCCCTGGGCACATGATGGAGTTCCACTCGATCAAAGAACGGAAGCAGCCTCCTGGCATAGTTCATGTACGGCACCAAATTCGATTGGTGAGTCTGTCACTCCCCCTTAATCTGGTTGATCACAAGTGTCGAGTCACCATATACATCTAGGTTCTTGATTCTCAAATCAATTGCCTCTTCTAGACCCATGATGCATGCTTCGTACTCCGCTTCGTTATTGGTGACCGGAAACGTCAGTCTAGCAGTAAACGGGATGTGGGATCCATGGGGAGTCGTGATGATCGCCCCAATGCCATTTCCGTAAGAATTAACCGCCCCGTCAAATATCAATTTCCATTGGGATTTCCTGTCTGGACCCTCGTCGGGCAACGGTTCATCGCAATATTTCACCTTGAGAAACATGATATCCTTGTCAGGGAATTCAAATTTCATCGGCTGATAGTCCTCGATCGGCTGTTCGGCAAGGTATTCAGACAATACGCTTCCCTTGATGGACTTCTGGGAAACGTACTGAATGTCATATTCTGTCAACACCATTTGCCATCTGGCAATCCAGCCCGAAAGAGCTTGCTTCTTGAAGACGTACTTGATCGGATCCATCTTCAAAATTAGCATGGTGGTGTGATTGAGCATGTACTGTCGTAAACGTTTGGTAGCCCAGGCTAGTGCACAACACGTCTTCTCCAACATCGAGTAACGAGATTCACAGTCTGTGAACTTTTTACTCAAATAGTAAATGGCATGCTCCTTTCTGCCCGTCTTGTCGTGCTGACCGAGAACACACCCCATACTATTCTCAAGAACGGTTAAGTACATGATTAGGGGTCTTCCGGCCACTGGAGGTATCAAGATCGGAGGTTCCTGTAGATACTGTTTTATCTTATCAAATGCCTTCTGGCAATCCTCGTTCCAGATAATCGCCTGATCTCTCTTTAGCAGTTTGAACATCGGTTCACACGTGGCCGTGAGCTGAGAAATAAACCTTGCAATGTAGTTTATCCTGCCCAGGAAACTACGAACTTCTTTTTCAGTTTATTGCGCTGGCATTTCTTGTATTGCTTTTATCTTCGCAGGATCAACCTCAATGCCTCTTTCACTCACAATAAACCCCAATAGTTTTCCAGACCATACTCCAAAAGTACACTTGTTAGGATTCAGCCTCAACCTGAACTTCCTAAGCCTCTCAAAAAGCTTCAGCAAATTGACCAGATGTCCCTCCTCCGTTTGGGACTTCGCAATCATGTCATCAACATAGACTTCAATCTCATTATGAATCATATCATGAAACAAAGTGACCATTGCTCGTTGGTAAGTGGCCCCTGCGTTCTTCAGACCGAAAGGCATTACCTTGTAGCAAAATGTTCCCCAAGGTGTAATAAACGTAGTTTTCTCCATGTCCTCTGGCGCCATCTTGATCTGATTGTAGCCGAAGAAGCCATCCATGAACGAAAATACGGAGAACTGAGTTGTATTGTCGACCAACACATCAATATGAGGCAGCGGGAAATCATCTTTAGGGCTCGCCTTATTCAAATCCCGATAATCGACGCACATTCGTACCTTACCGTCCTTCTTCGGTACATGCACTATGTTGGCGACCCACGGAGGGTAGGTGGTGACCGCTAAGAAGCCAACATCAAGTTGTTTCTGCACTTCTTCTTTGATCTTAACGGCCATATCTGGTCGCGTCCTCCTAAGCTTCTGCTTAACGGGAGGACAATCTTCTCGCAGCGGCAAATGATGGACCACGATGTCAGTGTCAAGTTCGGGCATATATTCGTAAGACCAAACAAAGATGTGACTATACTCTCTCAGCATCTCGACCAATCTCTGCTTGACATCACTCTGCAATGTAGCCCCTATCCTGACGTTCCTGACTAGTTCTTCAGAACCCAGATTCACAATCTCAATCTCTTCCTCGTGAGGCAGAATAACTTTCTCTTCTTGTTTCAACAAGCGGGCCAACTCTTCGGGAAGGTCTTCGTCTTCATCAATCTCTTCTTCGGCTTGATAGATCGGGCAATCAAAGTCGAAGTGAGTCGTAGAAGGTCCAGAGTCGATGTCATATGTTATGTGGATCCTGCAATAACAAGGGTTAAGCTTAAAACAAGGATATGCAGGTTAGCACAAACCCCATTGCCATTTTATTGTTTTTCAAAACAAATATAAAACAGGAATAACAGAGATCACAACATTTGAATACAAAGAAAAGCGCCTTTTGATTTATTGGCAAAATGCATGTACATAATCAAACAAGGCACTGACAATAAAACCACTATGCCCCGGGTACGACATAGGGTTGTACAATGATTGGAGAAAGTAAATCATTACTCTTTGCCTGTCACTTGGATGGTATCCCTGATGGACCAGTTGTTGAGGCTCTGGCCTGGTTTGCTTGGCTGGATCCAAGAGTCTAGGTCGCAATCGTTGTCTTCGCCGTCTTCAGACACTGCGTTGACACTTTCGAATATCACCCCACCGCTAGTAAACTGGATCGGCCCTTTACCTCGTGACGCGTTATGAGAAGAGGAGGCTTCAGCCGCAGGAGAGTATCCTAACCCAAACTTGTCCTGTTTGTTAGGTATTTCTAGCACTTTCCCCCCAGCCTAGGGTAGATCCGGCTTGAACAACGGCCCGGGCTTCCTTGAAGGACGAGAGAGTCATCTCTGGTTTCTCGGTCATTACTGGAGCCACGTCCTTGACCTTAACGGCTTCGAACGCCAGACATAGGGTTTCGTGGATTTCCCCATCCATCTCAACATACTTGAAGGACGACAAAAGGCTCACCATTATGTCTTCCTCGCCACATACGGTTACAACGCTGCCTCCGACAGCATACTTGAGCTTCTGGTGCAACGTGGAGGTCACGGCACCAGCAGAGTAGATCCATGGCCGGCCTAAGAGACAACTGTAGGCTGGCATGATGTCCATAATGTAGAAGACTGCGTCAAAAGTTTTCGGCCCTACTTGGATTGGTAGGGTTACCTCTCCAAAGACATGATGCTTGGTTCCATCGAAAGCCTTCACAACCAGATCACTGGGTGTGCAAATCAATCCTCGAGTGTCTAACTTCATCAATGCTTTCTTCGGAAGAACATTGAGCGACGACCCTATGTCCACCAACACATGAGACATAAGTGTTCCCCTACACTCTATCGAGATGTGCAAGGCACTGTTGTGGTTTCTTCTCTTCGGCGTCAGCTCCAGGTCAGTGAACCCTAACCCATTTCCAGCATTCACGTAGGCTACTACCCCTTCCAACTGGTTGACCGAGATTTCCTGCGGTACATACGTGGCATTCAGAACCTTTAGTAGCGGGTTGCGATGTGACTCCGAACACAGCAACAAATTCAGGATGGAAATTTTCGAGGGTGTTTGATGGAGGTGATCTACGATCTTGTAGTCACTCTTCTTGATCAGCCTCATGAACTCTTCAGCGTCCTTAACAAGTAAGTCCTTCTCTACGCCACGGGGGGTTTCCTCAACGACTTTACTCTTTCCCTTATCGGTTCCTTCAGCTTTGTCTGCTTTGTCCGCCACAACCTCAGGTGGAGCAAATACTCTTCCACTGCGCGTGATTCCGCCAATTCCCACTAGGTTATTTACCGACTGCCCAGATGGCTCTAGTTCCAACTTCTGTCCATTACAGTAAACGTCTGCCCCATAATGCCATGGGACGGCATTGGTGCTTTCAAAAGGTATCGGCCCAGCCTTTGTGATGGTAATTGTGGGCGGCCTGGGTGCATAAATGGTTATCGGCTGGCGAGGGATAGTGATGGTGGCAACCTCATCATCTTGCTTCAGCATTACCTCTCCAGATCCATATTCGGCCCTTCGACTAAACTGCAAGATTCCTTCGGTCACCAAACTCTGAATCCCTATTATCAACTATTCACATCCATCAGGACGAGTCGCACAGCTCATACATAGTTCTCCACAGCCCGGAAAGACGCCTCTCTTCATCAGCTCGGCTTTAACGAAGCTAAGCGGTGTCTTTAGATCCTTGACATCAGTCAATAAATCCAAATTCTCGTCTTCAATAATGGCATTCACCCCACCTCCCCTATGATTCGGCATAGGGTTCTTTGTGACATTCGACACATTATCTGAGAAATTGATGATCTTAGCATCCACCATATCTTGCACCTTGTGCTTGAAGGCTTTGCAGTTTTCTATCGTGTGGCCAGGTGCCCCCTGAGTGAAAATCACATGTTGCATTCGCGACATAACCCTGCGGAGATGCCCCTGTCAAGGGAGCCAGGGTTCTCTTCTGGACTAACTGTAACTGAAGCAGAGTTTGTAACAGGTGAGCATAAGACATGGGTGGTGTCTCAAGGTGACGGCTCTACAGAGGTGCCCTGTTCTGATACTTTCTGTACCCTTGCTGATTTGGCTGCTGCTGCTGCGACTGCTGTTGTGGCTGGGGTTGTTAGACAGCAGGGATGGTTATGCTAGCCACCTGCTAGCGCTGGCCTTTACCCTTCCTTCGAGCGTTAGACACAGCGCTCGTCTCCCCTTCACGCCTTTTGTTACCATATGGTTTCTTTCCTCCTCCAGCTGAGGATAGATCACCACCTTGAATTTTCCCCAACTTGATCCCGTTTTCAACGTGCTCCCCAGTGATGATGAGATCAGAGAAACTTCCAGACATACCACTGACCAATTTCTCGTAATAGACCCCCGGGATAGTGGCTACAAACATTTCAACAAGCTCTCGTTCAACCATCGGCGGCTGAACTCGAGCTGCTAATTCACGCCACCGTTGGGCGTACTCTTTGAACCCCTCGTTGTTCCTCTGTGACAAGTTCTGCAGTTGAACTCGGTTCGGAGCCAAGTCACTGTTATACTGGTAATGGTGCACAAAGGCTTCACCAAGTTCCTTCCACGTGCGCACACTGGTAGGTTCCAAACTCATGTACCATTCCAAAGATGGCCCGGACAAGCTATCCTGAAAGAAGTGCATCAGCAACTTCTCGTCTTCAGAGTGAGCGGACATCTCTCGGTAGTATGACCTTAAGTGGGCACGAGGGCAAGTGGTGCCCTTGTACTTCTCAAAGTCGGGTACTTTGAATTTAGGAGGCACCTTGAAATCAACAATCAATCCCAATTTAGACATGTCGACACCCATAGTGTTCTGGTTCTCGAAATTCCTCATTTTGTCCTCGAGTGCCTTAAACCTCAGACGTGCTTCAGCAGTCAGCTCTCCTTCAGCACTTCTCTGTGAGAACAAATCTTCTTTTCAATCTTCTAGCCATGGCTGAGGCTCATACAGATTTGCAGCACCTGTGTTGCCGTTGCCCAGTCCAGCATTGCCATTAGCTTCAAAATTTCCATTACCGACGCCAGTCGTATTACGATTGAGCCCTATGTTGGTGATCACATTGTCGTTACCACTGCCATTCCCCCCGGTCACGGGGATGCCACCCTGAGGAGTTTCAACAGGTGGAGGGGTTGGAACATTCCCACCATGGAGTACACAGTTGCTGTCAACCCTTGAGATCAGAGGCTGGACCAATGTTCTGAGCTGGTCTTGGCCGTTGGCAACCACTTGCATGAGCTCCATGAAGCGGTCCATCCTCTCTCGGAGTTCCTGAACGTCAGTCTGCACTTGTTCCATTGCTCTAGCTTGATTTGCTCTTGTCGGATAGCGGTGGATCGATCTTTGATCAATCCTGGAACAACTCTGCATACACAAAGGGTTAGAAAAACGACAACATGCTCGTTATGCAAATGCAAACGTGTGTCTGTGCGTTAGGGAGATTTCCCCCCGGATCCTAGTGCCTGAGTGCCAGTGCGGATAATAAGAAGTCCGAGTCCAGTCATGGAAATAACATCTCATATATAAAGAAAGCCCATCAAGGCGGTACACAACATCACTGAGTACAAGCAGAATCAATAGCATGACCTCGACCAACAAGCCTAGTGATGGTCAGCATACGACACTGATCAAAACAAAAGGATTACAAATATAGTCAAGCACGGCCACGGGCTCGAAACTCTTCTAACAGATCCCTCGTTTCTGGATAATCAAGCTAAGTGAGCAACCCTTCGACGAGTAACTCCCTCTGCATAATAGTGTATTGAAGACCTTCGACTGAGTCTTCCCATGCTCCTTCGCCGAAACAATCTTCTAACTTCCGCTTCTTGGATTCAAACTTCTGTTTGCGCTCCTTCAGGTTAGCAAGAGCCTTGTTTAGCAGGCCTTCAGCGGCATATCTGCGAGCGGTTTCTTGATCAAACCTCTTCTCACTAGCCTTCACTTGGGCTTTCAATTTGGAGATCTGCTGCTTCAGTTTATCCTCTCGTTCCTTGTCGTTGGCTAGGGTGGCCTTCCAATGCTGATTAAACTTGGATATTCTCCGGTACGCTTCATCCAAGTGCTGTTTCTTAGTGGCCAATACGCCGTTGACAGATTTGAAGTCCCGACCCAAACGCTCACGCTCAGCCAACTGCTTAGTCAAATCCGTACCTAACTTGTTCACCAGCTCTGTTTGCCTCTTGAAGGAATGGATGGCTTCTGTAACACCCCCTTTCTATACCCCCAAATAAAACAAATAACCATTTAGGCATAAATTCAAAATTTCATCAGAGTATATTTATGTTATGGCATAAAAGGGGCATATCACATTATACCAAAAATTCAACACATACAACACCTCTCAACAGATATGCAACATCGGGGCAACACCCACAAACAAATATTTAGAACAAAGGCGGAAACATCTAAATATTTAATAACTTCCAAAATATGTAATCACATACATGTACATCATTCAAGTTGATTTACAACATCATCGATATTTAACCAGCATGTTTACATAAACATTCGTCAGCAGATACAAACATAGATGTATCACAAAAGAATCAAAATAATCCCTAGCTACCCGGTGCTACATATCAGAGCCGACCGACCAAAAAGGGATGAAGTCACACTTCACAAAAATACCTCCAGCCAACTAATTTGCAATGCCTCATAGGGCATTATAAAACAGCAGAAGGGTGAGAAACAATATCATAATACATAATGCACATAAACATATATATATATATATATATATATATATATATATATATATATATATATATATATATATATATATATATATATATATATATATATATATATATATATATATATATATATATATATATATATATATATATATATATATATATATATATATATATATATATATAATATATATATATATATATATATATATATATATATATATATATATATATATATATATATATATATATATATATATATATATATATATATATATATATATATATATATATATATATATATATATATATATATATATATATATATATATATATATATATATATATATATATATATATATATATATATATATATATATATATATATATATATATATATATATAACATCCAATAACATCATTCGCGTTCTCACCACAACTCATCTCACTACACCGTACATCGCAATGTATTCAAAATATCTATTCACAAATAGAACACTGAGCATACACAATATACATCATCAATGTTTATATTAATTCATAAACATACACACATATACAGATATACTCACACATACATGTATCTTCAAACATTCCATTCATGCCAATTGTCAACAACTTACATAAACATCTACAATCATGTTTATTCACCATACATCATGTAAAGATGATAAATGCAATTCATAGAGGCCAACTCACTACTCTATGCAAACGTAATACGATACCGACTTAATCGTTCATCAGATTCTCCTAAGAATCAATTCACAAATCATAGAGGCCGACTCGCTACTCTATACAAACGTAATACGATACCGACTTAATTGTCCATCAGATTCTCCTAAGAATCAATTCACTCACGCCCCTCACGGTTACACTATAACTCATCAGATTC